>JABXJD010000095.1:992500-1592500 GCA_013375575.1 Percina caprodes | reverse complement strand
AAAAGAACTCACGTGAATAAAGCTGGTGAAAGTGTGTTTCCATTCAACGGCTTTAAAGCCAATAAAAACCTGTGCGTACATGCTGTTCTGCAATCAAATTGGTATATCGAATTGATTTTAGACATTTTAAGGTGTTTCCATTCATTTTCGCACTGAATCGCACAACATTCAAGCAAACATTTGCGAACAAAGTTTTTCTAGACAAAATGGATCAACTCTACCATCAAATATTGCACAAGTTGTAATAGTGCTTATGTGCCAGCTGATAGCAACATATCAAGCTAGAAATTAAATAAAACTTCTTCTTCTTTGTTTTGTGGTGGGTTGCAACCATAACATAACCTAAAACTTAATCGCAATTTATTATTTATTTGGCAAAAACATTTCCAACAGCATTTATCGCAAAAGCCGTATATCGATCAAGATAAAATTCGATGAGACCGAACTTATTTCCCTTGAGTAGATATTCATGAAATTCCATCAAGTTTCCATAAGGCATTTTTCATTCTATATCACCTAATTTGGATAAAAACGTGGATGGGAACATAGCTGAGATATAATACAGGGAGCACTGCTTGTTAGACGCCAAAGGAATCACTGTTGCCCAATACAACTTTAAAGAGTTAATGAGAGTGATGTCATTTGTTTTTGGGTTTGAAGATGGGCACCACTGTTCTTGGAAGTCTGGAATAACACCATGCTCCCAAAGCCCACACAGTGACTCATTTACCAAACAGTGTTTTTTATTCAAGAAGAAAAATGAAAGGCCGATAAAGATACAGACTCTGCAGAGTAACAGTCAGAGATAAGATGGTCAGGCTACTGATACAGTGGGCCTGCATGTCTGTGTGTGTGTGTGTGTGTGTGTGTGTGTGTGTGTGTGTGTGTGTGTGTGTGTGTGTGTGTGTGTGTGTGTCCCGTCATGGGAAAATGGACATCTCTGGAAAATGTTTGGTCATACACATGTAAAGTCATAATTGAACGAAGGCCCAGTAGTCACACTAATGGAGTCTAGTGAGATTATTTAATCTGACAATAAACAAAAAGGCAAATAATAATGTAATAGTGCACAAGATTCTTGTCTTACTATACATCTCGGGAATTTATGTCTTTAATGTATCAGGTTTTAGAAAACAAAATATCGCCACTTAACGTTTCAAAGGTACCCATTGGAGTTTTTGAACTTTGGTAAGCGAGTCCCTGTTTTGTTTGTCTCGTGCATACACATAAGGAAGCACTCGCACTAGTATTGTACATGGATGATGCAATGCACAATACTACTAGGACTGCCCCCTCGCGGCCAATTTGCCGACTAATCGGACGTTTGGGTCTTAATTGACTAAGATTTCTTTTGTCGGTTAGTCGTTTTTTTATGTTATTTCATGCAGAATGACTTATTTTCAAAAACCTATGAGCACATCTGTGGTGAACAGCATGTGCACAGTTTCAACTTGATTCTTTGAGGAGAAACTGTTAAAGATCTGCCCAATTAAATCAACTAATTTATTAGTCATAAATAATAGTTTGTGTAAGTGTTAGTCAATTTTCTTTAGTAGAGGACAGTCCTAGTTCCTGCCAACGGTTTCACACTATTCTGCTGATCTACAGGTGACAGTGATGCGCCAAGAAACGCAGCAACGATGAAGAAAGACTGCAGGATGCAACATAAATGTTAATAGTGCAGGGTTAATAATAATAATAATCTATACTTTATTAATCCTGCAAGGGAAATCATGTTTTCACTCTGTTGTTATTATTTTACACATTACACACAGGCTTGAATTACAAACACGTGCTCAGTACCTATGCAAGCACTAATGGAGAGATGTCAGAATGAGGTGGCTGCCCATGGAAAGGCGCCCCGAGCAGTTGGGGGTTCGGTGGCGTGGTGCCCAGGAGGTGAACTGGCACCTCTCCAGCTACCAATCCACCACCATACTTTGGAACTTGAACCAGCAACCCTCTGATTCCCAACCCCTACTGACTGAACTACTGCCACCACAAAGTGTTAGGTCCACAATCAGAAAAAAAAGCCCCCCAACCCTCCCGTTGTAGTTGAGTCTACATGGTCAGCACACCAGATTGGGGCTGTAGTTTTACATTGTATATAGCCAGTGTACTTGTACCTGAAAGGTGACATCCTTGTCCGCAACAAGTAATGTGACATCTGCATGGCCTTCAAGATCTTTTGTCCTGGACACACTCAAAATGGCGCTCGGTGCTAGCTTACGACGACCATCCAAAAGCTCAAATCTCTATGAAAGATAAACACTACATCTTATCTTATGGTCAGATCATAGCAAGCATGCAAATTAGGTGACACCACATACAGATGATAGGATCATTTTTGACTTACACTGAGGACGCCCTCCACAGCGCTGCGCCCATCCTTGCCCAGGATGCTGTTGTAGGGATAAAGTCTCTGAACTAGCTGCTGGGAGGACAGCATGGGCAAAACATTCTGCAACAACACAGAAAAGACCAGCGTTGGACACCAGCATCCATTGACAGTATCTTTTTTTCTTTCTTTTTTTCCCCCTGGGCTTTTGTTTATTCTTTCTTGCCCTTTGAAAGGGACAGTTGGGAAGATTTAGGGGGCTTGGATTCTCACCAACACATGGAGGGCAGGAAGTAGGTTGTCCACTGGGAAGTCAGGAAGGCCAAGGTTGGATGATTCCTGGGAGCACAGCGTAGTGGCAAGAGACAGCAGCTGGGACACCCTTACGCACAGGATACAACAGAATAGTGCACATGAACAACTACTGAGACTTTGAAGGGGCTGTACTCTATATTTAGCACATTAATATAGTAGCAAACAAAGATTTTCTATGAAAAGTATAGAGGAGTAATGGCGTCCTGTACAGAGAATGAAATCCTTTGTGTGTGGTGTAATCCAAGTCATTGGAGTTTCATTCCTATTTCCTACATATGGCCATGTTTGTGCCAAAGCATGGCACTGTTCCTGGGGGCTTGCTTACAACCATGGATGTATTAAGAGAAAGCAGGAGACATGCAAGAGCAAAGGATTTACGAGCACACAGAAGCAGCCTGAGTGCAAGGAGAAGCGCTGAAGCTTCCAGCAGGAAATCTGTCTAAGCAACAATATAGCTGAGTCCAAGCATACAGTTTGAGAAGAAGCAGAGCAGAAGCAGAGCAAATGTAAGCACGAGCAATGGCTTTGTGAGTGTGAGATAGCAGGGTTTTGAACGTGAAATCAATGAGATAATTGAATAAAGATAGAAATGAAACTCAATACAAGCTTTACAAGGAATACAAGGAAGTCTGGCTAGTTCACACAGCATTCCCGGCATGGTAAAACAATGTGCTCTGGTTTATTGGCATTTTTTTGGGGTGTTTTTTCTTTTCTGTTTTGCCCTCTATGCCTACTGTTTATAACTTGTATTAGTAAAAACTTTAATAAAGCTCTTTAAAAATAAGAAAAAAAACATACTCTGGTTTACTGGCATTTCTTTAAACCAATCACAATCGTCTTGGGCGGTGCTAAGCCCTGGAAGGAACTTGTTTTGGTGGAAAATGTGAACGTTCAAAAGTCGTCGTGTTTTAGTCGCGCAACAGAAAACTCAGATTGGACAGATAGTCTAGCTAGTTGTCTGGATTTACCCTGCAGAGATCTGAGGAGCAGTTAACCAGAGTCCTCAGAAATCCACCGGAGTTTAGGACAACACAAAGAAAGAAAAGGTGACGGACATCCGGCCGAAATTAGGAACATCCTGCGGATATTCCAGCGGCACCGGAACAATCCCGAAAGCAAAACGCTGTCGATATAGACTAGTCAGTAAGTGCATTGTGCGTCAGTATCAGACACCCAACCGTCGGTATTTGACAAGTCAAACTGTGAGAGCCATATGGTGTCAATCCCAGCCCACTTTTTTCAATGTTTTAAGTACAGCCCCTTAAAATTGGAACTCACAAGTCACACAAGCCATTTAGCTTCAGTAATTGTTACTTTTAATTTACCTTTCTGCAGCAATGTTTGGTCCAATGGTGTACAACAGCTCCAACTGGTCCTGAAAATAAAACAATATCAAGATGAGAATAGCTGCAGGGCTGTAGACGTAGATCTTTATCGGCGCATGTGTGCTACTAAGTTAAAAAGTTTATGGGCACTAGTTCAAGCTCAAAGATTTATCGTTGAAAACTGTTTTCTGAGGGGGCAGAAACGCTGAGTGGCAGTCTAATGAAGGATGCAGCTACAACCTGAAAATGAGAGAAGTGTTGTATCTAGGGGGAAATGTTAATATATGTATTTTAATATTTGTATCTGACACATGAAAATAACAGGTAAGAGCCTAATTTATCACAAGCTACAAAATAGAGTCAGTTCACTCACATTACAAACACTGTACATTCAGCAGTGATGTGTCTTTTCAATATTACTTCTCATTTCCATTGCATGATCCACAGATCCATAGATTCTGGGGTGGCGACTATTCTTCGATAGTTCCAAAGAAGTTTGTTCAGTGTAATGTAAATCGGATCACAACTAGTTTATTGGTGGGAAATGTTGTTAGATAATCACTTCATTCCTAAACTGACCTTGAATGGTAGGTAATAGACGTCCCTGGCCTGAAAGCGAGAGCGGAGAGGAGGATCCAACGGGTTGCCTTTGTACTTGGGGACGGGAAGGCCAAGAGCAATGACCCGGAAGTCCTCACTCACACGGACAATCTTCCAGCTGTCCAGCTCCTCTTTGGTGTGCTCCTGCGATGCAATAAGGTGTGAAACACTCCAAATCCTCTTCTACTGTCTTTAAGCAAAAGGCTGCAGGCACACTGCTTCACTTAAGAGGTAGAGATGCCCAATGTCACACTGTATTTATGGCGACATCTTTTTGTCCGCTAAACACAAAGGTAGCACTGTAGGTGTAGTGTGAGATATTCACTCCTCAACTGTGAATATTCAGATATATACGGCTCCATAAACGTCCATTTTCTTAAATGTAAATGATGATACATTGGATAACAGCCATGTTGCCTGTATCTACTTTTTTATTTTATCCACATTATTGATGATTAATTATCACAAATCTCATTGTGTAAATATTTTATAATATTGCCACAATATCGATATTGAGGTATTTGGCCAAAAATATCGCCCAGCTCTACTTAAAACCCTGCAGGGTGTTTCACTATTGTAGGCGAGAGAGCTGCTCTGACCTGCAGCAGCTTGTCGTATCGCTGATATGACATCAGGAAACGTCCGTCCTCCAGCTGCATCTCCCTGTTCTCCAGCAGGTTGTTGAGGACGGGCAGAACATTCCTCTCAGCCTTCTCCAGCCCCTCCAGGACCAGGACTCGGCCTTGGGTTGCTGCCCTGACAGCACACTTGGGGGCAAACACAGGGGATGTTGAGATTAATCAGTAAAGTTAATCAATACTTTACAGGTGCTCTAATCAATGTTGGGTGATGTCACTAGAGTAGTAGAGCCCGACCGATATATCATCTAAAAAAATAAAATAAAAACGGACGGTCAACCATGCTATGAGTGTTGCCGTTGCATAGTTTGTCCACTAGAGGGCACTCTACAACATTCATGTTCTCAACACTGATTATTTTTTAGGGGTCCAAGCCCAAGGGGCTGGGAACCGTGGTAGCAAATCTACTCGGTTCACACAGCAGGGCTGTGGAACCTCTCAAAATTTGCCTCCCCACGTTACGCTTTGGGTTTTGCTTTCACGCGCTCCACCGGTTTGCCGATGTCGACTCACGTTGGGATGATTGCCGCGATGTTATTTGGACCCCGGTCATAACTCCTTGCAGTTCTAGTTTGTTATTGTGTTTTTGTTCAAAGGACTTTAAGTTTTATATCTTAAGTTTGTATTTTTATTCAATTTATTCATCAGAATTTTAACATATTTTGATGTTCCTCTGTTCTGTTGTGACAACACAAATTATTATATTATTTTAGTAAGAACTCATAAATAACTATAAATAACTACTTTTAGGGAAATCTGGATTTCTTTTTTTAAATATACTGTATATCGGCAGATATATCGGAATATCGGATTTTTAAATAACCATATGTATATATATTTGTATTTGTATCGTCCTTAAAAATACTTTATCAGTCGGGTTCTAGTTTGAAGTATTGTCAAACAAACGGAGGCAAGCTCGCCCCTCCTTCCTCCTCATCTTATGCCCTCCCCCTCCTTTCTGTAACTACAAATGTTGGAGCCTAAACAACGTATGGCATTGTTTAGAGCACCTTTAAAAAAATTTAATACCACCTAGGATGACATTTATTGCCAACTGCATCGCCAAATAATGGGAAATCAGGATGGATTTTATGCCAGAGAAAAGAATTATTTACAAAGTAACATTGCCTAAATTGAATAAGGCACTTGTGTGAAGTGTGTTCGTAGTCCAATAACATAAAATGAATACAAATAGTTGTCTCATTTGGAGCTCTTATGCTATTAAATTAAAAATACCAAAGTAAATGTAAACGTTACCCACACATTTATTTATGACGTTACGGCATTTATTTAAACCTACGAAAGGACAAGAACAAATGTAAGACCTATTGTAAGAGATATTAAATTTCAGACTTTAATACCCTTAACACCCTGTGGGTACCTTGCAAGGAAGTTGTTGGTTAATTTAAGGCTTAACCCTAACCGTCGCAATCAGTTTAACTTCAGGCCAAAAATGCTGCTCCATTTTCCAACATGACCTCTGACCCTGTTCAAATGTTAACAGCGCTGAAAGGATTTGCACAAAGAGCAATTTGACTATGCATCAGTTCTTCCTGCTCAAATGACAGAATGATCTCGCCAAAGCATTTCCTGAGGATGTCCTCAGCTTATTGTGTTCAGAACATCCACTCCAAACTACTCCAAAACAAACTTCATTTGATTTGATTTTGATTTATTTAACTGTATCAAGAATGCCTTACACATGAAAAGACATCAAATACAATCGAGGATAAAAACACAATAAAGTCCAGGACTTATTTCCATTGTGGTCTTCAACACATCAGGACAAACGCGATGTGTGTGATAAAAATTGGCATGACATAAACACATTTTACTTAATAAAAACGGTAATTTGCCTTTTGTTCTATTCCAAAACCCTCTCTAGTAACCAGGCCTTGACTGTCTTTTTGAAAGAGTTCAGTGTGGAAATGACTTTAACTTGCCGATCTAACTTGTTCCACTGAACTGCCCCTATAGAGGCAAAGGTTCCTTTCCCTAACACTGTCTAAAATCTATAAGGACACAGATCAGATATGCTGCCACGCAAATATTGTGTGTCCTTTACCTTAAAAATTGGGACACTACTAAACAATATTTTATAGCTCATGGTCAGTCTTTACATAGTAACACGAGACTCAACAGAGAGCCAGTTGAGCTCAACAAATTGTCCGTCCGTCCATCCGTCCATCCATCCGTCCATCCATCCATCCATCCATCCATCCATCCATCCATCCATCCATCCATCCATCCATGTCCGCTTATCCGGTATCGGGTCACGGGGGCAGCAGCTCCAGCAGGGGACCCCAATCTTTCCTTTCCCGAGCCACATTAACCAGTTCCGACTGGGGGATCCCGAGGCGTTCCTGGGCCAGGTTGGAGATATAATCCCTCGACCTAGTCCTGGGTCTTCCCCGAGGCCTCCTCCCAGCTGGACGTGCCTGGAACACCTCAGTCTCAGCTCTCTTTTCGTCACAATGGTGCAATAAATTGAATGTAATACCGCAACCTCAACAAATTGTGAGTTATCTATATGAACCTAAGTTCAGAATTAGTCGTATTTATTTATTCTGTGCTGTTTGCAGCCTCTTTTTAAGTTGGTTTGCTTGTCAGGAAGAACATGCATTCAAACAGTCAAAACAGTTTTGGTTGTTTGAGGGAGGTCTGTTTGTGGGATTAAAAAAAATTTAGTTCTAATTGGTTTAGTTTCAACAGCGTGTGTGTGTGTGTGTGTGTGTGTGTGTGTGTGTACAAGAGTCAAGATTCCTTTGTTTGTCATTTTTATGCAACCATATTATGTTTCGCACATCCACTAGTCAGTGCAAGACAGAGAAGCTCATAAATAAAAGCATTTAAGAAATAAACTAAGATTACGCTGAAATATGCAATAATTAAATAAACTCAGATTATCCTCAAAAGTTAGTAGTTTAAAGGAACAGTCTATTGTTTGCAGTTCACCTTGTCTGATGAGGCAGTCTGATTGATGTGGGAAATAAGCTCTTTAACAGCCTAGTAGTGCATGTACATGTATATATTTGTGTGTAGACACACATTTCTGCAGGAATCAAAAAAAGCACGTCTGACGTCAAGAGGCAGGAAACTTGAGCTGTCTGGGTGCACCGCAGAGCAAGTGGCCATGTAATTAGGTTAACATGTAAATGCGTAGCAGGTTGTGTGGGGAGTAGAGCCATGAAACTATAGCCAGATGCTCTATATTTAACTCTGGATCCATTTTCGGCACCAATGCTATAATCAGATAATTGTTAAAAAATGTAAGTGACGCAGGATGGCCAGAGGGACGAAGAAGCACAGACCGGCCTTGTTCTCGGCCTGAAATACGAAAACATCCCACCAGATACTGACAAGCTTTGAGCAAACACACTACTGTACTGTAACTTTAACATGTATTTCTCATTCCATAACGCCCTGTGTGTCCTAGTTATAATAATAATGATACCTTTATTTGTATAGCATTTACCAAGTGCTTTGACAGAAGAAACAATACAATAAAACCAATACACACCATTGTTATAGTGAAAATAGAAGATGGGATACCTTTAAAAGGACAGAAAAAACGACAAATGAATAAATGAAACAAAATTTGCAGATGGGTAAAAAGACGATCAAAAAGACAATAAATGGACGCAAGAGTCAAAAATGCTTCTGCACTCACGCACCTTACGTATAAATTATTAATTCTAACTTGTGCGCATGTACAATTAACTTTTGTGAAACTGAAATATTTTATTTTTTCAGATACAATTTGTGCTTTCACACATCTGTCTTTTATGCCTGACATCTACGGCGTGATGTTCTACGGTGCTGGCAGGTCTCTGTCCAGAAACACCTCACATTACAGGTGCTCTAAGCGATGTCACGCATGTGTTAGACACAACATTTGTTGTCACATACAGCAAACATCTCCTCACTATCTGCTAGCTGCCTGTCCCCAGAACACACTGTAAAAAAAACTGGTCTCTGTAGACAGCCCAGGGTCTACAAACGGCAACAAAAACAAACTGTGTCCACCTGAACCACAAAGCGTACACAAACAGTGTTCCAGTGTTTAGACCAATAACCGACAAGAAGGATTTGGGGGTGGGGGTTGGGGGGGTTAGTGCACGAAACCACGGGGGCGACCCAACATCGCTTAGAGCACCTTTAATTAAGTAATTAAGTTTAGTTTTGAAACTGCTGCAGTCATACATCTCTGATGGTTAAGAATTGTTGTGTTCAGGGCGGCTGCCTAGCTCGCCTGCTAGAGCACACTCCCATATGTAGAGGTTAAGTCCTCGGCGCAGCGGCCACAGGTTCACCTCCAACCTTCGGCCCTTTGCGGCATGTCATTTCCCCCTCTCTCTCCCCTTTCATGTCTTCATCTATTCCTATAAAAATAAAGGCCCCAAAAAAATCTTTAAAAAAGAATTATATATATATATATATATATATAATAACAATTGTAGTGTTTCATTTGGGTGTCCCAAATACCTGGTTATTAGTGCTAATTTAACAACCTGTTCCTATTTTCTCACCACACTTGCAGTTTTATGTTAATTCAGCATTAGCCATGCCAGTGACACTGTTTTTTACTCCACTGCAGTTCTTGCATATAAATTAAAATAATAACTATAATCAAAGAACTTTTTTGTTTTCGTTGTAGATGCCATTTCAGTTTAAACGCAGCTTTAGTGTAGGTGGAAATCTTTTTATTACTGAAACAGTGTCTTATTTGCAGTGTGGGTTTGAGGTAAGCGGCCTTACATTAGAGCCTGCTAACTGGAGAGAGGCGACTAGAGATGTCTAAAATACAACAAGTATGTGATTACATCCATGGGACTCCATCCTTCATATAAACATGGAGGGGGTGGAGAGATGCTGGGCTGAATGAGGAAAGGAAAAAAAAAGAAAGAGTGAAGTGGGAGGGGAGGACAAGAGTAAGGACAGGAACTGACATGCTAAGTCTGAATGTAGGGCTCCAAATCAGCACAGGGCCCCGAGGAATCCTTGGATGTTCTAGTTAACACACAGACACACACCTCCTACCATACCAAATTATTCTCAAAGAGAAAAGCTGGCTTATTTGCACCCACGCGTCTTCACGTGTCAGGTACTGCAACGTGTACATATATACTCACCAACTGCACCCACATAGCAAACAAAATCCAATACACCAACTCATAAACCAGCACATGCCAACTCACAGACACACCCTGCCACGTTTCATTGGATGGCACACGGTTCTTTGATATTTGACTAAGACCAAAAATAAGCAATCCCTTCACACTTATTAGTACCACCAATAACGCTGTATCTATTCATGAGCTGTTTCCGTGGAAACAGTGGACACCATGTTGTCATTTTGTTGAGAAGGTGGGAGGCGGCTGATCCTCAGGGAGTTGAAGCAGCTGGCTAGCTTTCCTTGTTGCAAGAAACAGAAAATGCATCAACCAGCCTTGGCAGCTACACCACTGTGTCATGATTGGTTATGGACGAGTGGACAGAAAGGAGAATTTGGAATCAAGGCTATGTGATTGTCCATTTAAGCCCACCCTGAGGCCCTATTTTCCTCACGTGCGAAAGCAGAAAGCGATGCAACTTCACAGCGCTACTGTAACTCACTTGGGTGGCTAATGGGAGGGGGAGGGGGGGCATTTGAAAACACTTCTGACCCACTTTGGTTTTGGAACCTGTGGGGTTGTGTTGCCGTCTCAACGGCTGCAAACGGAGACCTCTGACAACACCGAAACTGACTCCAACGGATCGCCGCCTGATTGGGTTGTGGCGTCTTGTTCTCTGAGACTAAGCTACTAACGTTACCATGGCAACTACCAGCAACGTGCGGAGTCTACATGCCGCCTCCTGTTTACCCCCGACACACGCATGCCCGGTATCCGAGAACGTAGATGAGATATTTTGGTTTGGGCGTTGTTAGTTTAAACGCAGATTAGTTCTTCTACTGGAGCTAAAAACAGCTTAAAAACCAAAACCTAGCAATGTAAATATAACCAAGTTAGTCCTTGTCGCAGCGGCTGCAGGTTCAACTCCGACCTGTGGACCTTTGCTGCATGTCATTCCCCCTCCAACTCCCCTTTCACATGTCCTATATAATAACCCCCAAAAAAAGAAGAAAATAAATGTGTGTGTCATGAGAGCGGTGGAGCAGTGGAACACATGCAAAAAGGCTGGACCTTTCCCTCAAGAGGAAATAAGCATCAATGCCCAGGATGTACAGAGTTACAAATTAATTCTGTAATGTAGATGGCAATCGAACCGATGATGGATGTGTGTTATTACTGCTCCCCAGTTCAGTACATAGTGAATTAACTATAGGGCTCAACAGTGACCGCCCATTTTTGAACGGTTCTGGGTTGAGAAATGATTTCCCCATTTAAAATGCTTCAATTACATACTTATATAAAGAATTTTAAGCCAACCAGCTATGTAATGAATTGTTACCATTATACACTGATTTGGCGCAAAATTGCATTTTAAAATTGGAAACAATACTGTATACATAAACGATCGTAGACTTCAGTGGTAGCAACTCGCTAGCCGTTTGCAGGTTAACATGTGCGGTACACGTTTTCATGGTAACAACAGGCTCCACCAATCAGAGACTGATCTGTTATGCTAAGGATTGGGGGTAGGGTATGCCATGCCATTGCGAATACAAAATGTTCTTAAAACAAGGTTGATTTCATACGGACTTGTGGAATCTTCTTTTATCCTTCTATCGTTTTAAGATTATTATTTTTTGGAATTCAAGGCCATTATTGAATAGGACAGCTTAGACATGAAAAGGGGGAGAGAGGTAGTATGACATTCAGCAAAGGACCGCAGGTCTGAACCAGTCTGACCTACCTAGGCGCCCGACTTGTGGTTTCTACGGGAGCAGAAATCATTTTTTTGCACCACATATCTAGAACAAACTGTTACAAAACGGCACATCCGCCGCAACTATCTGTACTTTTAAATCAAGGCTGAAGACCTTTCTTGCTATGTTGAAAATTGGAACTGTATAACAATCTATGTAAGCATATAAAGAGAATTTAAAAGTAAGATCGATGGGACCGGCCAGTTCATACGTGTATAAAGGGATGGCTTATACATTACTAACATTACTATTTAAGCAGTTGCACATTTTTGTATTCCCAACTTGTGTATATTCAAATATTTGTTCATGTATTTTATCCTATAATTTCATGTATACTGTATTTATATTCTGCGCTGTGTGATTTTGCTGCTAAAACACTATAATTTCCCATTTTATGGGGATCAATATCTATCTGTCTGTCTGTCTACACTGTCCAACCCACTGTCATATTTTATCTGCTTTTATATTTTTAATTGTTTTTAACAGATTTTTTATGTTTCATGCAAAGCAATTTTAACTGCCCTGTTGCAGAAATGTGTTACACAAATACAGCTGCCTGGCCTTTAACAATCCCACAGCTCATGGTCAGTCTACCTTGGATGGTTTAGAACAGGGGTGTCGAACTAAACTTCACTAACGGCCATACCGGAAAATAAGAATCACATCAAGGCCAAGATGTTTATAGACATCCTTTTATTTGAGAGAAAAGATAACAATCTTTCACTATTTTATTGCATTCTATTGTCTTCTCAGTAACAGTTTGGTTGACATAAAGCCCTAAAAGAGTCAGCAAGAAAGTTCCTTATAGTCATCATTGAAAAGCACCAAAAAAGCGACAAAAACATCAGGGGAAAAAGTCACAAAAGTGCAAAAACAAATTCAGAAAACGTCCAAAAAGAGCCCCGGCAAACTGTCATTTCCATTCTTATAATAACCAAAATATAACATAGGCAGGATTGGGATTTCCACAACAGAATTTGGTACCAGAAAAATTACATCATCAGCTGTCAGCTTATGTGCCTAATGTTTTTCTATAATACGGTCACTAATCAAATGCTGGAGTTAACGGACTGTTCTTCTATTGTTGGTGCAGATTTTAATGCTGAGTGGGACCCCAATATTGATCGGTCGAACGCGAAGGCCACTAGGGACCAGGATCAGGCTATAAATGCTCTGAAGTCTTGGACCAGCAACTTGAGTCTTACACATATTTGGCCTGCAGTTAATTCCACCTGTAAGGATTATTCCTTTTTCTCAGGTAGACATTCATCTTTTTCCAGAATAGAGTTTCTTTTTGCATCCCCTCAATTATTTCATTCAATTTTTAAAGCGGTGTTACTCCCAATGACTTTGTCTGATCATAAAGGAGTCCTTTGCGCCACCACAATTGGCCAACTGTCTCAACATGCCGTTAGATTGTGTTTCAATACCTCTTTACTGAAAAATTACTCCTATATCACGCAGTTTATTGCAGAATTCCAAATAATGGAATTAATGTTGGCTCTGCAGAAGACCCAAGGATATTGTGGGATGGGATAAAAGGTTTTATTAGAAGCACAAGGCTACAGCCCGGACCTCTAACTTGCACAGGTGTTTGGTCCCTTGTCTTGTGTGTGTGTGTGTGTGTGTGTGTGTGTGTGTGTGTGTGTGTGTGTGTGTGTGTGTGTGTGTGTGTGTGTGTGTGTGTGTGTGTGTGTGTGTGTCTGTTTATGTGTGTGTTGTTGTGTCTCCCTCCTTCCATTTTCCTTCTAATTTTTTCTTTTTTTTTGGTCCTGGGACGTGCGTTCCTATGTCCCAGTGTATTGTTTGTAACTGTTTGTAAATGTATATGTTTTTTTGAATAAAAATAAAATATATATAAAGAAATAGAGCAGACACAGAACATAGTCGCTGTTGCCTTTTAAATTATCCTGCCGACATAATGCACCCCCCATTGGCTGCCGTTCACATTGAAATTTGATCACATTGAATTATTCAGAGGTTATTGGGCCCATCCAGCTTAACTCCACATAGGCTACTGTTGTGTTGATGTGGTTTATTGTCAAAACGTTCTCTTTCTTCCGAGTTGGCTATTAAACAAACAACTCAACAAAAAACGTCACCGCGGTGGGTCTGTTCTAATTTGATAACGTTCAAATTGTCAGTTTTGTCAGCTCATCGTCCTGATATCAAACATCTGGAAAAAAATAAAGCGGTAAGTGGAATATAATATGAATCGGAAATAGATGTAGCAGTCTATAGATGAAGAATTTCTTGAAAAATTCATTTTGTAGACATGTTGTAGATGTTGAGTGCCCTACAGTACGTAAAACATTTGGCAGCGGGGTGCGAAGCTGAGTGGGGGTGGGGTGTTGTTGTCCGGACAGGACCCCCCCCCCACTGCTAAAAACAATCCTAAAGGAAACACTGAATATTTATCAGATTACGAAGTCAATTAGTTGATTACTCAGTCTCAAAAAATGATGTACTGTAGGTAGAATTAAAAGATGTTATGGTGTCCATTACCTTTTGTTAAATATTCTGATAGGTTTGGATAACAGACACTTTGATGTAATTATGTATGCAAAAATATTTATATAATGGTAATACAGGTAATTATAATCTATCATAAAAGGTATTTGTGTTTTCCTGGAGAGGTCTATGCGGGTACATCTTTACACACACACGCATAGTTTTTATCAAAACTGCAGTGTCAGTTCTTTCCCCTAACAGAACCCTGCCATTCATTTGAGTAAAAGGAAATATCACTATGAGTCACACAACTATCAAATTAGAAAAATCCGCTAGAGCCAAACAAAACTGCCCCATCAGCAGGGTGATGGCCCTAATGCTTAATCTGCACTGGCACATAAATTGGCCCCTTTAGTTTCTATTAAATCATGAAACCACGGCAGCGGTGCAGTGCGGGGTATACACAAGAATACACAGCACAGGTACGTCTTTTTGCAGTCAGCAGCAGAGTATTATTCCTTCTCACTGAGATGCACTGAAATCTTTAGAGCTGCAGCGATTAATCGATTCGTTGTCCACTATTAAATTAATTGCCGATTAATTAATTAATCAAATCAAAATGTAACTTTGATTGAAACTAAATATCTTTGAGTTATGGTCAAAACAAGACATTTGAAGACGTCATCGTGGGCTTTGGGAAACACGGATCATCTTTTTTTTTCGTTTTTACCAATTTTTGACATTTTATAGACAATACAAATAATCAAGATAATTGGCAATAAAAAGAATAGTCCGAGAAGACCTAAAAATCTTTATATATACTTATGATACAGTAGTCTTCAGCTACCATTGTACCATAGGAGAAATTGGATATCAACAATAACTGAACTCCATTCCAGCTTCAGCCTCATTACAAGTAATTCACTAATTAGCCATGGGTTTTCTTGTTCCAGTAGACAACGGCGTGGATGTGAGTTAGGTCTAATGTGCGGAGAATAAAAACGTGGAAAGATTTCACCCGGTTCCATGGAGTTTATGTTTGAACTGTTATGCAACGGACTTATTTTTTTTTTTTACAAAGACGAAATGTGCCAATTATCCGTGGATAATGACATGATTCTGTGAATGTTAATTATCTATTATCTATTAGCTTATCATCATTTGTCACTGCTGGCTCATTGAAGCCCGGTGATGACAGGGTTTAATGATCAGGCTTAGGTGGATTTTGCTTCTTTTTTTTGTTTCTCCGTAATTGTTTTTCTCTGTGCCCCTGGGAAACGAATGGAGATGAATGGAGGACAGGAAGTTCTCCTTAGAGAAAACCATTGTTACTTGACTTACAAAGTGAAATGAGTGTGTGTGTGGGGGTACGTTTGCATAAAGCTCGATCGGTCAAAAAGTGGCATAGAAAGAATGAGAATGGAACGTTACTGTTGTGATGAGAGTTCATAATATACAGTGGTTGGAATAAGTTTACACACCCAGACTAAAGTTGATTAAAAAGAGGAAGAAAAAAACATCTTTTGGAAATTGATCTTAATGCCTTAATTCAAAGAATTTAGGAAAATCCAACCTTTTAAGGACACCATTTTTCTTTGTGAATGAATAATGTATTGTAAATATATAAATGTTCTTCCTTAAAATACAGGGGGCATAAGTATACACACCTCTACAGTATGTTAAATTCCCCATAGAGGCAGGCAAAAATTATATTTTTAAAAGCCAGATATTTCATGGATCAGGATACTATGCATC
The DNA here is from genome assembly GCA_013375575.1 of Percina caprodes. Taxonomy (NCBI): domain Eukaryota; kingdom Metazoa; phylum Chordata; class Actinopteri; order Perciformes; family Percidae; genus Percina; species Percina caprodes. Next base: position 1,576,207 of record JABXJD010000095.1, on the reverse strand, counting down.
CTGATAAAATACCTTCCCCCCCCCAACCTTTTAATCTTAGTTTGCCAAGCATAGGACATAGGAAATGCATAGCTAATATGCACATTTTAATGTGCATCACAGATTTTCCTCATATTGTGATGGCCTATGTGGGAAGAAACACAACTATTGTGATAAGAGCTTATGTGTTACTGTTACAGTATGTGTTGTGTACTTCAGAGAAGTAGCGAGGATCAAATATTGTTTAACATTTTGTTATTCTAAATTTGTGTTTTAATTCTATTGAATCACAAAAGAAAATCAGGAAAACATATTTTAGTGAAACCATCTCCGTTTGTTGTACTGAGCTGGAAACCGAATATGGTTTTTTTCTCATTGTTGTCCTGTGTGTGCCCCTTCTGAATAGCGCTGCTGTCACCATGCCATAACATGTAATGGTTAGTCAGGCCAATGGTCTGGGAAAGCGGATTTAACAGTGCATAGTGTATAGATCTAAAGAAAAACTAAAAGCATTGAGTGGATTTACCTGGTCTATGTAGAAGGCGGTCCCTGAGCGGATCTCTCTCCTCTGTTTCAGGTCAGTCTCTGTGGTGTCCCTGGACAATGCAACATACTCTACTTCCCGTTTGGTCAACTCCTAGTCAAAAACAAGAGACAACTTCAAGGCTTATGCTGTAAAAGAAAAAAATATGAGAGCATTTTGCAAACAAATGCCATGAACTATTAGCCTGGCTCCACCCTACTACGTACTACTTCCGCTCAATTTTAATTTTCCTTGAGTTTGCGGTATATTTGCAGGTTTTCTCGGGTCAAATCTTTCCTGGTCTAATCAGCGAACAGAGGGAGTGGCTGAGAACCATGACGTTGAGGTTGTGCGCTAGTTTGAGTTGAGTGAAGCCATTCGGTCCGTTGTGGCAACGCTGCCAAATATTTAGAAGTTAAAGCCCGAGAAAGAACAACCTTTGCTGAGTTTTGTTGGTGGCCATGATGTTGCGGCCCTCCTCCCCACAGGGTTCGGGAAAAGTTTGATTTTTCAGCTCACTCCGTTAGTGGTTAAGGAGTTAGCTAAGGCGAACGCTAGCGATGCTAAGCCAACGTCACAACCAAACGTTAGCGATTGGTTATGACAGATCCAGAGTGGCTCTGGGCAGATCCAATAGTTTTAAACTTCAACAGAGTACCCGTGTTCAAGAAAGTTAACACATGTCAATGTAGAGTAGCCAGACTCTCTGGACAAATGAAATGGACCAGAGTCTGGTAGGACCAGGCTAATGGACCAGAGTCTGGTAGGACCAGGCTAATGGACCAGAGTCTGGTAGGACCAGGCTAATGGACCAGAGTCTGGTAGGACCAGGCTAATGGACCAGAGTCTGGTAAGACCGGGCTAATGGACCAGAGTCTGGTAGGACCGGGCTGAAGGACCAGAGTCTGGTCCTACCAGGCAAGCATACAATCACTCTAAAATCTAAATTTCCAGAAGAAACTGCAAAGTCTATGAAGATTGGAATATGACTTACAACATTAAAGACATTTTAGGTCACATAGAGTACTTTCTTTACTTTGTTGCCAGAAATCTTTACAGCTATGAGATCTTTTGGGTTTTAGATTTATCAAAGTTTTAGAAAAAAAACTTCAATACATAAGAGTTTCACATTCTTTATTTATGTGTGTGTGTGTGTGTGTGTGTGTGTGTGTGTGTGTGTGTGTGTGTGTGTGTGTGTTCTGTGTACTCACAAGGTACTGCATAGCTATGGCTCGTCGCAGGGGTCCTGGGGGGCCAATGAGAAACACATCCTGGCCTAACAGGTCCTTCTGCATAATCCATCGTAGGTGCTGAACTACTGTCTGAGGTAAGGAGTCTGAAACTAGCAAACCCAAAACAAAATGTTTTAGTAACTTTTGTTTTATCTGTTGCTAAATGTCTTCCTCACATTTAATGCAGACATATATTTTGTCTAGGAATCTCTAAAAAGAGGAAATTACATACTGTGTTTGACAGGAACCAGTTCGGGATTCCGGGGTGTTTTGAGTTTGTAGGAGATCTCTCCAATCTTCACGGTGTTACCTGCAAACAATGGGTTAACCGATACATGAGTAGGGCTGGGCATTGAATTCAACCCGTCTTAGGCACTGATCGAATTTCCTTTTAAAAGTATTGAGCACCAAAAAATGCCTTGTCATTCAATACCAATGTTCAACACCTAAACACAAACCAAACAGGGGGGGCAGCGTTCAGTTTCTATGCTCCTCATATCTGGAACAAACTCCCAGAAAACTGCAGGTCTGCTGCTACTCTCAGTTCTTTTAAATCAAGGCTGAAGACCTTTCTTTTTGATATTGCCTTTCTTTAAATGATGTTCATTTCTTTAATGTTTAACTCCTTATACTGCACTGTAACTTTTATTCCTGTGTTTTATCTGTTTTAACTGTTATTTATTTATTTTTTTAACTGTTTTTGTGTAAAGCACTTTGAATTGCCCTGTTGATGAAATGTGCTCTACAAATAAAGCTGCCTTGCCTTGCCTAAGGATTGCATCTCATCAGCGTCAGTCAGCCAATGAGCTCTAATAATGCTGTAGAGGCAGGCAGAAAAAAATCTAAAGACTTTTGCCGTAATGTGTGATGTTATTTAGGCGCCGAAAGCGGTGAAGGCCCTATTGAAACTGAAGGAATTATTAGTCTTTTTTCCCGGCAAATGAATTGCCTTTTTAAGGGACTTATCATTTTCAAAATCTCATCAAATTTGGCGGTTGCATCAAGTCTGGTGAAAATTTACGTGTTTTAATGGTTTCGGGAATGGGCGCACAAAACCTACAAAATTAAGAAAATTGAGCCCCTGCATTACGTTTAACGTAGACTCACGGAACTTGGTACACATATGTAGCAAGGCAGGGCGGACATAAAACTCCATTGTAGCCACACCCTAAACCCAACAGGAAGTCCGCCATTTTGAATTGAATGTTCGAAATTAGTGCGAGTTTGGCCATTTCCACATGTCTTACTTTAACAACCTCCCCCTAGAGATTTCATCCGATCAACTTCAAACTTGGTTTGTGTCATCTTAAGATGTTACAGATGAACATTTATAATTTGTAACTGAGTATCTAATTTAGATACTTTATGGAATAAGTATCTAGTAACTAATTACTTTTTTAAAGTAACTTGCCCAACACTGGTGGCTAGTAATTAGTAAATGTTTCAATATGTAACCAATCAAATACCTTTTGACTGCAACAGTGGCATAAAGCAGACAGCTAGGGAAGCCTTAACTTAAAACCAGAGATTATTTCTAATATACAAATGTGAAATTATGACCAGCCATGAAGCAGGCAATTGGTGAGTATGGCGTAAAAGTAAACCACTGGCTACACTGTTGCATGTAGTTCAAAGTCAAGATCATGTTTATTGTTTTACATTCAACTATATCAACATTTTATGTTGATGCACTACTATATATTATTATTATTTTATTTTTATTGTGGTAAATGCACATCTTAAAAAAATAGGTAGTTGCTGAGTGCACATGGTGAATGGAGTTAGAGAAAATATTAAGTAATTTTATTAAATAAGTGTTCTTTCTGCCATATTTTAGGAATCATCAGAAATCATTTCAGTCATACTGTATATTCAAACATAAACAAACTGGTGTCTCATAGCAACAATAGAATCAAAGATAGAATGGAATAGAATTAATAACCATTTGGATTGAAAACATAAGAATACATGTTGTTGTCATCATAACAACACACTAAATACTGGGACACACATTCACTCAAACAGCAGTTTGTATTAGAGAGCCATTTGACAGTGACAATCCAAAGGTGCACATTGCAACGGGAGAAAAAACACTGGAAAACATGGACTTCAACTCCAGAGATATTCAACCAATCAATTTCTATCTCAGTTACCTTGAAGAACAACTACGGTGTGATCTGAAGGACAGCGAGGCGACGCTCACCCAATGCGAATCTGAGGGGAGAGTTCACCTGATCATCCGAGAGGACTTGTTGGCCAATCTCCTCGATCAGCTCCAACAACAGAGAGAGGGCAACAGTTGGAGCCATGAGAAAGAGCTGATGCAGAGGGAGATGTGTGACTTGAAAGTTCAGCTGGCTCAACGTGTCCCCTCCCCACCCAGGGAAACAGAGCATCTGAAATCCCAGCTGGGAAAAATCAGCAACAGGCTGCGAAAAGCCCAAAAAGATCTGGACCTGCAGTACTTCATTACTGAAGACCTGAAGATCAAATTGGAGCAGATGAAGGGAGAGAAGGAGGCCCTGAAAAAGGAAGTGGAGACTCAGAAGATGGAGTTTTGTAAAGAGAGACTGAAGCTCAAGGTAAGTAAGACCAACGTGGAGTTGGAGAGCTTTCTGGAGATGGAAAGGGCTCAAGGTCAGGAGCTGAAGGATAAATTGAGCAAGATGGAGAAAGCTCTCCTAGAACAGGAGAAGGAGGCAAAGGAGATACGGGAAAGATCCCAGGCTTCCCATAGAGCCCAGCTGGATGAACGTGTCCACTCCCCACCAGGGGAAACATAGCATCTGAAATCCCAGCTGGAAAAAGCCCAAAAAGATCTGGACGTGCAGACCTTCATTACTGAAGCCCTGAAAGTCGATTTAAAGCAGATGAAGGGAGAGATGCAGGCCCTTAAAAATATTGTGGCGACTCAGAAGTTGAAGCGTCGAGAAGAGAGACAGATGCTCACGGTAGGTAAGACCACCAACGTGATGTTGGAGAGCCATCTGGAGATGGAGAGGGCTCAAGCTCAGGAGCTAAAGGATAAATTGAGCAAGGTGGAGGAAGCTCTCCTAAAACAGGACAAGGAGGCAAAAGAGATTCTGGAAAGATCCCAAGCTTCCCATAGAGCCCAGCTACAGATGCAGGACCAAAACAACAAGAACCTCATGGATGCTCTTGAGAAAAAGTTTGAACATCAGCTGGAGAGTCATCCCAACCAGTGGAAGGAGGAAAAATCCTCCATCCTTCAGGCCACAGAAAGCCTGAAGCTGACTCAGCAGGAAAAAGAGCAGGAGTGGGAGAGGACTGAGAGCACCTTGAGGTCCCAGCTGGTAGATCTTCAGAGCCAGATAATGCAAAATCCAAAGAAGAAGAAATGGTACAAAAAGCTTCTGCCTGGCTGAGGAAGAGAACATGCATGCATGTCTGTCTGTCTGTGTCTGTTTGTCTGTGTGTGGGTCTGTCTGTCTGGGTATGTGTGTGTGGGTCTGTGTGTGTGGGTCTGTGTGTGTGTGTGTCTGGCTTCATCTATCTGTGTGTGTGTGTGTCTGTCTGTCTGTCTGTCTTTATGTGTGTGTGGGTCTGTCTGTGTGGATCTGTGTCTGTGTGTGTGTGTGTGTGTGTGTGTGTGTGTGTGTGTGTCTGTCTGTCTGTCTTTATGTGTGTGTGTGTGTGTCTGTCTTTATATGTGTGTGTGGGTCTGTCTTTATATGTGTGTGTGGGTCTGTCTGTCTTTGTGTGTGTGTGTGTGGGTCTGTCTGTCTGTGTGTCTGTCTGTGTGTGTGTGTCTGTGTGTGTGTGTGTGTGTGTGTGTGTGTGTGTGTGTGCCGCAGGGCGTGTGATGCGTCAGTGCAGTAGTGTTGGAGTCGTAGAGTTTGTAGTTAGTGCGTGCTACATGCTACATGTTGCTTCTGCCACCGGAGAGCTCTTTGTTTTCAGGGGCTGAAAGAGGAGCCGAGTGTGTGTCGCCTCCTCCGCCGGTACATAGCCTCTCCACTGCCAAGACCTCGTACACGCCTCCCCATGGCACACATGGGAAATGGTCCCTTGTGGTTCCAGGCTAAGTTGTACAGGATCTCGGAGCAGCAGTGGGCCCCAGAGACGTGGCATGCAGGCCCATCAGTGAGTGGAAACGCCCTGATGCCCGTCAACCACTGTCCCAGTTATGGGTAAATAGCCCCAGCTATGGGTAAATAGCCCCAGTTATGGGTAAATAGCCCCAGCTATGGGTAAATAGTTAAGACCCCAAAAGCGGTGCAGGGGGAAGATGTTGATGTGAGAACCACCACAACGGTTGGGAAGGAGGAAGAAGGCAACCCCACAGCCACGTGGGTTAAATTGGGAGGGTGCAGTGGCTAGGGGAGCAAACCCTGTGGCGATGTGAGAAAACTGAAACTATTCCTCATGACTATATAATAACTACTGCATACACACAAACACTAGCTATAAAAATGAGGTCATGTTTGTTGGTGTGCCGGCCCTGGGCCTGTCCTACATGTGTACTGTGGTTTGTCTTGTTAACTTGCAGGTGTAGCGGAGGCAATAATGAGAGGACTGTGATCACCTGGCCGGTCCTCCCAGACTATTTACCCCCGCCTGCCCCGAGACCGGGCGGCCGCATTCTCCAAACGGCCCACCAACATGTTTTCTCTCCATTTGAGTTTTCCCTTTGTTAACTAATGCCAACATGCAGCTCACATCCTCCATTACATCCATCCACCTTCATTCATCACTGATACTGACAATCACACCTCATCGTGCTCTTGTTTGCATCATTATTTAATAAATGTCACTTTATTATTGTTACGTTGCTGTGCATGTCCCTCTTTTGTTGTGGCCAGTGAGCCAGTTGTAACAAGTTGGGGGCTTGTTTGCCGTGAGTACAAAACCAGGACCTTGTTTGTAGTTTTTCTTTAATTCATTCTAGTAAGTGGCGGTTGAGGTAATTTGGTTTATTTGAGCAAGTCTGTTAAAAATGTCAATTTCCAGTGATCTTGGAATGGGATGAACAATAAGGGTCTCCGTTCTTACAATACACCCATGAGGGAAACTCAGGAAAGGTGTAAAAAATAAATAAAAATCCTCTCTGATGTGCAGCATGTGACTTTTGTGTCTGATTTAAGAATCTTTGATCAACCTGAAAATGTCATTAAAGCAGTAAGTGTAATTACACGACCTACACAGTTTTACAAAGTTTGCATCTATTTTTGAGAGGATGAAAAACAAAACATTACATATGGAAGGGAATGAAGACTTCCGGGCTGCAGGTTTTATGCACAACAAGCATTTTCAGTAGGCTATATTTATCTACTTATTTACTTTTGTAAAGTCACTTTTCATGACCATGAATATTTTTGTCCATCTTGGCTATCCTGTTAGTAATGTCCTGTCTCTCTTGTATTCTTTGTGAAACCGAGGAAGAATTTTCACATCGTTTTCGTAAATTCGTAAACATGTGTCTCAAATGTGTAACTAATGATCAATGGATACGTTTCAAATACGAAAATGATGATTAACGCTCGTTAATGGCTAGAACTGGGGACAGCTGGCAACTTGACATGTCATAATGGCTATTACCTGGCTTTAACCTTTAACCTACTAACTGTTAGCTAGTTAAATATCCATCTATGCTAACATAGAAGTGTGTGTGTATCCATGATTATGCTTATTGTACATTCACCATCTTGTTGTGCTCAAGAAGCTAGTGGAAAAACAGCATTTTGTCACCTTGTGACCACAGTTTCATTGCTGTCCAAAGTAACGTTAGCTTACGATTGATAAGAGCTAATGAGGCCCCTAGCAACTCCGTTAACGTTACCATAGACACCATTTAACGTTACTCGTTGCCATTTTCGATTGAAAACCATCTTAACATGTATGTGCACTCTTTTTTCGCTTGTTGTGTCTGTGGTAGTTCAACTTGGTTCAACCGGTCAGGTTACCTGAGGATGTGTTGAGAAGTTTGACCTCATGAGTTCTCCACATCCAGCCGTCTCTTCCCAGGACAGCCCCCAAAACATTCCGCATTCTTCTGGCAGCGACTGCCGCGGCTGTGCCGCTACATAATATCTGCGAGTGCATACTTAAACTTATGCTTTTCCCATCCAAAACATAGTAGAAATACAGTCCACGCGCTTTCTGTCAAGCTATGTTCATTACAGATGTCAGCTCATCTTGTGGGAGTCGGAAGATAATAAAAGCGGGACAACTTAGTCCGTGGGTAAAGTCTTCCGTAGTGGTTTAACGTTTTTTTCCCCCCGTTCCGACATGGTATTTACAACATTAATTACATCGAGGTAGCTATGGTTAATGGTAAATAAAATATGAACAGGTCTGTAATAATATGAACACAGTTATTTTATTTAGGTAAGAAGAACACTTATAATTATTTTCGATAATAATTTAATTAATTTCATTTAATTCTATTTGTCAACACTAATTCAGTCCTACATTTTCAGGTATTTTTACAATCTCACAGGCTATGGTAAAGCAGTTCTCTCTTCAACAGGATGCTAATCTATATACATTTTTATTTTAAATGATGAAGATTGTTTTATTTTAGTACCATAGCCCAGCTATCTGTTTCTCTCATCCATTATGTTTGAAACGAACGGCGGCTTGTTCCTTTAAATAGAATGAAAAAACAACATTGGTGTTGCAAGAGTTGCTTTACAAAAAACAACTACAGTTTTAGTTTATTTGCATGCACATATGTCTATATTTTAACCCTTGTGTTGTCCCTCCGGGTCTAAAAGATTTTTTCGACATTTGACATTTTCAACGCATTATTTCTTTTTTTTATTTCACTCCCACCAGCTTACTACCAATAGTTTTACACTAGGCTACTTTTTGGAATCCTTGGTCAATAACCCTCATTTGTATAGAATTATATGCCTAATATTTGAGTTAATAAAGCAGAATTTCTGAATTGTTTTGACTAATAGTTCAGATAGAGCAGCTGTTGCCATGGTCCCGCTACACGTCCTGCGATGCCATGTTCATCCTGCTACGTCCTGCTGTGCCCTGCTACGCCCTGCTGTGCCCTGCTACGCCCTGCTGTGCCCTGCTGTGCCCTGCTGTGCCCTGCTGTGCCTTGTAACGCCGCACAGTGCCCTGCTATGCCATGAACTACTACAAAGAACTACTACAAACTATTATTTTTTGTGACTGTTATTGCCACTCTTCATTCTAACCCCAACCGGTCGTCAGACACCGCCTACCAAGAGCCTGGGTCTGGGTCTGGGTCTGGGTCTGGGTCTGGGTCTGTCCAAGGTTTCTGCCTAAAAGGGAGTTTTTCCTCGCCACTGTCGCACTGTTGCTTGCTCTGGAGGGAACTACTAGAACTGTTGGGTCCTTGGAAATTCTGGAGTGTAGTCTAGACCTACTCTATCTGGTCTAGACCTACTCTATCTGGTCTAGACCTGCTCTATCTGGTCTAGACCTACTCTATCTGTAGTGTCTCGAGATAACTCTTGTTATGAATTGATACTATAAATAAAATTGAATTGAATTGAATCAGCGTATGTTGAGTGGATGAGTTTGTTCAGGATACAGATTTGAAACCATTTCAATTTTCACACAATTTTCATTTTTTGTGTGGTAATTAGGTTAAAAAGAATATTTCTGATATAGACATGTTTAAAAGCAGGACTAGGCTACAGGAGGGTTAAAAAGCCAGAACAATTGTAAGCCCATTGAAAAGGAAATTGAAAATTGTGAAAGAAAAGGTAAGAAGCCAACAATTGATTTAAGATGATACATCCACTATTAAATATAAATAGGCATATTTAAAAAAAATTATATAAAAGATTAAAACAGAGGTTGTACAATTTACACACACACATACACACTCAATAATAAGTGTCAAAATAGCTCAAGAGAAGTGTCAAATAAAATGGGGGAAAAATAAAGGAATATTTTTTTTGGGGGGGGGGGTCTCTGATCTCAGATATTGGATTAGCAATTTAAGATGATACCTGAGTCGATGACGTCATTGCAATGGCACGCACACCTCTCGCTGAGCTGTGAGTTTAAGCGGGTTTGACATACTTCACGTGCGGCGCTGATAGGCTCGCTCGGCCCCTCGCGCACAACGGAGGGGAAAGAGCACGCGACAGGAGAGAGTGCACGGCGCACGTGGCGGTATAGTGGAGAGAGGGACGACAAGGCGAATTAAATCCCACCTTTTCACTGCGCATATGAGTGGAGTAAAGGCAACGAGGCAGGTTGTGAAGCCCTCCACCTTTCCCTGATTCCTTTCCTTCTCCCCGGAGCGGACAGAGAGACTATGGAGGATGTCTACCATTACACCCGCAGCCCTGTCTGGGAGGAACTGGTTAGTAGTCTTCATCACTCGAGAAAGCTCACTTTCCCCAAACAACAGAACACAACTAGATATCTTATTGTGTGTTGAGAGGTCCAATTACGAGTGTGTGACCGTTATTCAGACTGTTGGTAGGCTAGTGTCTGTCCTTTCCTTCTTTTGCAGTGATTTGTAGCCTATTTAGTGGCATGCCGTTCTTAAAATCGTTTTTTTAAATTTATTACATTGTCTTAATGTTAAGTGTTGGTTATGGTAGAAACAAAGTCAAAATCATTGACAATGTTTCGGTAATCTGTACTTTAATGACTTTAAATTGATAAGTATTTTCTATTTCTTGGATTTATGGACGATATGTGGATGCGTGTATTCGTTGTGAACGAGTAGGCTACGTACAAGGACTCTTCTCTTCTCTTCTCTTCTCTTCTCTTCTCTTCTCTTCTCTTCTCTTCTCTTCTCTTCTCTTCTCTTCTCTTCTCTTCCAACTCTTCATTTCTCTTCATCGAGGGGAGAGTTTGACGTTTCAGATATTATTGTAGCCCGCTATTTCCGTTTGAATCCAAATCATTTCGTCTTGCCCACTGTATGGACATTTTATTTCTTGTTCTTCTAACTCTTGTCAAATGAGTTTAGTCGTTCAGTTGCATATCTAGACAAGGACGCACTTATCAAGACGTAATAATTGGGCAAAATGTAATTTTTAGATATGTTTTTTGTGTAAAACAAATCCAATTTAAAGCTCAGTATGGATTATAGTATGCTATCTGGATCACTGTATATGAACAGAAAAGGAACGAGATTATAATGAGACTGAGAGCAGTGCAGTCTTTAATGGACTACAGCCTCACTGTGTCTAATAACGATATATCATTCTGATCACCCCCTGACTGCAGCTTTTTATTGATTAGTTGGTTAGCCTACTTAAAATAAAGTTAGGCAATTAGCATCACAGTCGATTTGGAGAAAAACAATTAGAGTGGTTTGATTTTTTTGTGTGTGTGTATGCAATCTATTCCGATGCCGTGCTTGTGTAAAACAGCCGCTAGGGTCTGCCATGCCACGGACATGTCCCCCGGTTGGTAACGGAGTGGATGAGGCGGGCTCTATAGCCTCAGTCTGGACTGGCCGTGCTGGCTGGAGCCATAACCATCAGCCGAGCAGGGACTAAAGGGGGGTTTTATATGCTATGCTATGCTGTGGAGCCCATCCCCACTGTGCCCGCGACATGCTACATCCCCTATGCGTTTACCAGCCCACACACTCTCCGGAAAACACAACCGTCTTTATAACAGAGAGAGACCGTGAGAGATGACAGCGAGGAGAGACGCTTCCCAGCCGCTGAGCAGCTCTTGCCTCCGAGAGAGGAAGGGAGCGGCGGAACGGTCGAAGGCTAACCCCGATTGGGTTTGTCTCTCCCCTCGACAGGAGCCGGAGAAAGGCCCGGTGTCCGCGGCGGGGATCCATGCCCATGTGGTGGGGGCTGTCGCTGGTTCCGGTGCTGCGGACGAGTCCTCTGACAGCGAAGCAGAGCAGGAAGGCCCCCAGAAACTCATCCGGAAAGTGTCCACCTCAGGACAGATCAGGAGCAAGGTAAGACCCCTCTGTCTCTTTCTCTGGCTTACTGAATATGGATGCTTGAATTTTGAGCTCTGTATTTATCTGACCAGCTACTGGCTAGGCCATTTAATGGAGATGTGTAGGTGTGGGGGTTTGTTGTAGGTAGGACATAATGTCGACTGGAAGTAAAGCCAGTGTTGGTGGTCTTTACTGCTTTAGGCTTATAGGACAAGACAGAGCTCTCGCAGACTAAAAAATAGCCCAAGACTTTACCTATTTTTCACATTAGTTGGGATGACATAAAAACAGATCTGATGTCACAATTTTGCAAAAACTTGCTTCAACCTGTTGCACTTTGATATGTGTAGTAACTACACATACTACACTGATGTACATAGAAAGTCGTATAACCTCAGTAAAGGTACATTGGATTTAGTTGTAGAAAACACATGAATGAGCCTTTTCTGCTCTCTATATGTAACGTAACTGTAATGTCAGTTTGTCATGACAGCATGTAATGTATACATATAAAATGGAGTTTGAATTCAACGGAGATCTATAATAAATAATGTTTCACAAATGAAACACAGGTAAATTTGCTGCATCCCAACGTTTGACATGCAAGTAAGAGGATGATGAGCTAACTCTGACATCTAAGCTTATTTGGCCCACTTATCTACTACACTGTTAATGAGTGCCATCCTCCCACATCCGTAGATCCACTTAATTATTGACTGCCCCACTGCACCCCATCTACATTATTCAGCATGGAGGTATATTTAGAGACTTGGGGCACAGGAATGTCTGTCCATACCTCTCATATGCAAATTTACCCACCAGTGAGTATAGTGCTACCTAGAGGATATGTTGCACGGCTGCAACTAACTTTATAAATCTTTTTTCTCATTCACTTCACTTTTCCAATAACTTCATTAACAGTTTTATCTGCAAAATGAGAGAGCAAATATGACAAATGCCATCAGAAGTTACTGGAGTCTGATGTGAATAATAGTTTTTGTCAACTTTTAAAAAAAGTCAAAGATACTCAGTTTGGTAAGGTGGAAGAGAAAAATAAGCATATCCTCTTATTTAAGAAAGCTAAAACAAACAAATGTTGGGCAAAGTTGTTTAGATTTTCTGTCAGTTAACAGTTACAGCATTATCAGTGTTTTCACTTTTAGTTGCATTTGCTGTGGGTTTAGGGGTTCTTTCTCAAGAAAATGTTATTTTTTCAATATAAAAAGGACATTTTAACATCATTTGGACCATTATTATTACCATATCTCTGTTTAAAATGTTGGAAAACCTAGAGCAGATAATACATAAATAATGCTCAAAAAGCTTAAAGACAAAACTTGCTAAAAAAGTCCACTGGGGAACGACTACAATCATTATGTCTGTGAAAAGCCATTCCGTTAGTTTTGATGCTCACATTAATTTTACCTTCATTCGGCTTAGGAGGTGCCTAAAATAGCTTGGGTGCTGCACTTAAAGCCTTTTAATAGTAATAATATTATGTTGTACTCAATCAAGAGCCAGTCTAAAGGATGATATAATATACAAGTGCAAGTGTAAACACAGATCCAGCACTGATCACTCTGAGTGTTTTTATTGTAAGTTTTCCATGCGCGCAATGATTCCTTACTCACCTGTTTCCTCTGAAGTTACAGCAGGAGTTTTAAAAGTGGATGAAAATCAGGCTGATATGAGTCATGGTGTACACTCCGACTGCAGTAATGTATGCATGCTAAAGGGATGCTAATTGCGTCAGCTGGCAGAGAACCCAGATAAACTTAATCCGTCCTGTCTAACTATATACGGAAAGGCTACATGTCATACTAGTTCATGCTGCTATCACAGTAGTATGAAGCACTTCTGTTGTAAAAGTGTCAGTGTGTTCAGCACGGTGACATTGTGTTAACAAAGGTCTCAGAGTTGTTGTCGTGTAGGTCAGTGTTTTTTTCCTGTGTGTGTGTGTGTGTGTGTGTGTGCTGATCTGATAGCTACTAATGGATCATGCAGGCACTGACTCACTGAGTGTTGTTCCACTGGGTTGTTTGCTTAGACTGTGTGCGCATGTGTGTGTGTGTGTGTGTGTGTGTGTGTGTGTGTGTGTGTGTGCATGCGCATGCATGTGTATGCTTGGCCATCACATTGTTTATGTCCATCCCTCTCCGTCCACTATCTCTCTGGTTCTTTGGTTGCCACAGACAACCACATCTTCCATCCGCTCATTGGCCGACTCCATGGCAATGCTGCCTATATGACAGCTGGTTAGGCTAACGTTGGACATTAGATATCATCAACTATCTTCTCACCTATGTCTTCTCTTTATTTCCAATTTAGTTTCAATTTCGTGAAAATTTCAACATGTTGAAACTACAAGATACTATTAAATATTAAAAAAGCCTTTTTTCCATAAGGAAAATTAAATAAAAATGGCATGCTTTGTTTATGAATATCAAGATTAGGGTTACAAAGGGTCAGACCATTTTCATAATTTCATAATTTTTGCACAATGTCAATATAAAAAGACGCAGCTTTTAATAATAAACTCATTTTGGGGGAAATACAGCGTGTAAAAAAGCAATGCTGGGTCTCATTAAAAAAGTCTTAGAGCACCTTTAAATAAGAATTCAGTAAATGACAACCCTGTGCATGCATCAACAAATACAACCACCAAGTACCTTAGACCTTACATGTAAATTTTGATTCTATAACTGTTTTGACTATATTTTTATCATAATGTTTTCTATTTCCATTAATTCTTTATTGTAAAACATTTATTGTATACATATGAGTTGTTCGCTTTAAACCTTAAGTTTGCACACAGTCCACAAAGTATCTTTACAACTTTGTAGCTGGCTAACTCACCACATGGCAGATTTGAAATTGTATGTATTTGACAAATTAATGGATTATATTTGCTTATGATATTGTAAAAGGTTGGTTTCTATGCTTATGACATGGTATATACAGCCTGAGCACATAACCCTATACAATATATTTCCATTTTATTCCCAGGTAATTCCCATAAATTCTTGTTAATTCCCATGGAAAGTTTCCACCTTAAATATTCCCAGAATTTTGCAACCCTAATTAAGATTATTTGACAATATTTCATAAAATTCTTGAAATGAAAAATGAAAAAATGAAGAAAACTAAGATGTTGACTCGTTTGTTAAGATGGACATCAATTGCAGTGAAAGTCTTAACTCCTGACAGAAGTGAACTCTGTTGCTGTCCTTTTGTCTATTTCTCTTGGCAGGTAAAGTGCATAATGCAGCTGAAATCATTACGGCTTTTTGTAGCCAACCTTTCATTGTTGATAGCAACTTATACACCCATCATGGCAAATCAATATATTGGCAGCTGTGGATAGTTGTTGTCGTTGTGGCTAAAGCAGAGATGAGATATTGGGTATCATTTGCTATTCTCTTGTCAGACAGAATGTAATGGGATTTGACCGCACACAGAGGGAATTCGATACTCTATCACATTGGCACCAAACACCATCATTTCTCTCTTTCTTTCTCATGTTGTGAATGCCTTACACTTGTTGTTGTGAATCCATTTCAGCCTTTAATTAGGCCTACAATTGAAACAAACGAAATATGTTGTAGAATCAGACTACGTAATTGCTCAAACATGTGAAGTTGAGTAACAGTCTTTTAATAGTTTCTTCTCTCCTGTCATCTCCAGTCAGCCCCCTGTCTGTGTTTTCAGGGTGTGCTGTTGCAGCTGAGGAGGGCTTATAAACTTGTGACTAATACTTTAGCTGTGTGATTGAAAGCAGAGCTAATTGCATACCGGAGCCTGCTGCTGCTGTTGCTGCTGTTGCTGTGGACTGGGAAAACTCTGCAAGCCTGACATACACAGTTGCACCATTATAAGTGTTTTACCTTTATGGAAGACTTAGGTGCTCATATTTGGCAGGGGAAACAAGGGTCCTTCCTCAAGAAAATGTAACAAAAAAAAAAAAATGCAATTTCACATAATTTTGGACCATTCTTATTACCATATGTCTAAAAGGTTGCAAAAGGTAGAGCAGATATTCATGAATAACAATTAAAGAGCTTAAAGACGGACCCTGGATAGCTCAGTTGGTAGAGTGGGCGACCACATATAGAGGTTTACTCCCTGATGCAGCGGGCCCGGGTTTAACTCCGACCTGTGGCCCTTTGCTGCATGTCATTCCCTCCTCTCTCTCCCCTTTCATTTCTTCAGCTCTACTATCGAATAAAGGCCTAAAAATTCCCCAAAAAATAATCTTAAAGACAAAACTTGCTAAAGAAGTCCACCGGTGACCATCTACAAGCATTATTAGTTAGTAATTCATTCATTTGACATTCATCCCAAGAGAGATCAGCTTTGGATTAACTCAGTTGGTGGATATTTGTTTGTGTTTATTTAAATGTATTTACCCATGAAGTCTTTTGAATTATTTATTTGAAAAGAGATCTGCCACAATGGCAGCATTGAGTAGATTACACAATATCCACATGCTGATGTCTGCCCATTTTTTTATGTTGCTTATATTTCCACATGGAAGACACTCTGATAGGTATGCATTAGCAGGAGAAACATGTACACAAAGTGTTGTTGCCCACTCAGATGACTTGTACTATTGAGAAAATGTAGGCAAACACTTGATCCTCCTTTTTGAAAGATTGCATGGAGACTATACTTAAACAGGAACATTTGCCACATGATGATAGGTTTTAGGAAACACACCGCTGCGGAAAAGGGGATCTCTATTTCTAAGTGTGTTGCAATGGTCTCACCTATTACGTTGTCAGTCTGTATCTCTCATACTCTAGCCTGCAGAAATAGTAACTACATAATTATTATTCCATAATGTGGCACTGAAGCAATGTCCTTTTCTGTCTGAATCTGAAGCTGAATCCAATTAAGTTAATTATTCGTAAAATGCCTGTACCCACTCGACACATGTGTAACTACTTGTATATGTGGTCCAGTTGCACAAAGGAGATCACAGACAGGGGAATTACCCTCCCCTCACAACTACTGGATTGTAATTTTCCCATCACCATGGGGACATGTAGTGGGAGTTGGAGGAAGGGTACAGAGTTACAATTACACTCAACAGAGAGGACGCTATGCCGAGACAGCTACAGGAGATGGGACCCGTGGGAGAAAAATGGACAAATTCGGACTGGTCTGTCTCTCTCTAAGACTTGATTGTTCCGCCTCCACAGGCACATCAGTCTCACTGACAAATAACAAATGAGTCCGTAATGGAGGTATAACAGAGCCTAACTGCAAGGAATGATGAACGATGATGATGATCTTAAGACAGAGGACTTTTTTCAGCAGCCATTCAGCATCTTCTGAAAACAAAGAACAGATAAGTAAGAAGTTATCTTCATGGACCAACCAATTACAGTCACAGCAATTTAGTCCTATCACTCATGAGTTCAATTTACCAGACAGGGATAGGTTTTATTCTGGCAAGACGTATCTTGCTTTTTTTTTTACTGCAATGTACTTCCTTTGATCCAGACTTAGATGAAGTTGAATATTGGCAGAGAGAGAAGAGAGATATGTCTTTCACTTAGGCCCGACAGGGAAGAAGCACCAATAAAATCCCACAGCAGCAACAATAGTGGAGGCCTTATATTTAAGATACAGAGCTTTAAATGGCCAAGGCTCTGATGACTCTAGGCTGGTTGTCATTCTAGCTGTGAGTCTTTGAGTTACCCCATTTTGGAAAATACGCTTATATGTTCTCTTGCTCTCAAATCTGTCCCTTCCAATATGAGCATACTGCAGCCAGTTATCTTAGAAAGAATGGAAACAAGAGGAAAAAGCTAGCCTTGCTCCATCCATAGGCATAGTTTTAATGGGGGATGCAGGGGATATGTCCCCACCAATATTTAGAAGATGTAGATTTGTCCCCCTCAAAAAGTATGATGGTTTTTCGGGAGACAAAGTCCATAATTTTTACCTTTGTGACGCTTTTTCAGATGTTTTCAGAAGCTTACTAACTGAGCAGCTTTGTATTATAGGATTGTATTTAGACCTAACAGTAAATGTTCTGTATTTTAACTGTAGCTTCACAAATAATTTTGTTTATTATGGGGCAAAGTCCAGGTAAGGAGCCAGAACATTTTCAGTTATTTTACAGATTTGTTTCTTAAAATTTAGGAGATGAATGTGTGACATGAAAACATTTCTAGGACACGACCCCCAGAGCACCGGTTGTAATGTGTGCGCCGTCCCCCATGTTGAAACAAAACCTACGCCCTTGGCTCCACCTATCAGCCAGCCCTGTTTACTTAATCCATGTGACTTGCTGGAGACTCCGTCGGTTGCTTGGCAAACTCACGGTGACCACAAGACTCAAGAAATAGAAACCTGACCGTCCCGTAAGACCACACACTTTAGTTTTTGTGCGCATTAAAGTGAGTAAGCTATAAACATCCGTTTAGGAGGACAGATTTAGTACCTAGCAAGCACACATGATACAGAAGATGAATAAGTTCCTGTTTGAACACCAACAAGAACAAAGTTTTCACAATCATTCAGGATTGTCTAGAGCATCTAAAGACTACGTGACTTAGTCAGTTGTATGTCATTGTAAACTGAATATGTTTTTTTAAAACAAGAAAAGGACATTTGAAGACGGCACCTTGAGTTTTTGGACAATGGGATTGACAATTTTCCCAATTTTCTGATGTTTTAGATGAAATGATTAATTGATTGATGGAGTAGATAAACAACAGATTTGTCGATAATGAAAATAGCCATTAGTTGCAGCCCTACAGAATGATTTGGGGTTTGTAGCGACTTCAACCATGATTGGATTTGATGGTAAGAATGGTGATATGTGGAGTGGATCACTACAATTCACAACCTTCAATATTTAAAAAAATAGCACCTCTGTACCTCTCTGAGGTTTGCCATTTGAAGAATTGTTAACCTTTGCATTTGAACACTTTTATAACAATTAAGCTAACCAGAAAAGGAGGTGGAAAGTCAAGCATTTTTTATCAGATTAATTAGATAGAAACCTCAGTGAGGCTCAGAAGGGATTGGTAATTGGTTTAAATCCCAGTGCTCTGGAGAAGTTATAAGTCAGGAGAGAGAAGCTGGTAAAAGGGAGTCTATTGGTGACTCTAGATAGTCCTATATTAAGTTCATAGATGGTGAGGTCCTCCATGAACTAGCTATGTGGGTAAGTTGCTTGACTGGTTGTTTGTCTGGGTATCGTCAAAGACAGGACGTCGGGGCCCGCTCTGCTCTCTTCATTTAGCCTTTCAGGGAACTCCTGCTCTGCCCTTATCCACCAAACACAGCTGCTGGACTCATTTGAACTGCCTTTGTCCATTGTATAAGCCTGTTGTGTGTGTGTGTGTGTGTGTGTGTGTGTGTGTGTGTGTGTGTGTGTGTCACCCTGTCAGTGGTCAGGCAGAGTGTGGGAGTAAGGTACATGGTGCTCAGGTTACTCATTTCTCTCTGGCACAGGACTCACTCTGTGTCTCACAATTTAGCAGAAGTGAAGAGCAGTGCACAGAGGCAAGCTGAAGGACTATTTATAGATCACTTCTGGCCTACTTGGCAACAGGAAGGAGATGAAGACAAGGAAAGGAACTATGGAGGCCAAGGAGGGACAAAATAGAACATCCAGCTAAATGAAAGTCACTGCCACTGCTCTGGCAGGGCAGAGAGAATTAAAGTTGTACTTTTTGGTGTGACTTTTGTGGCTCAGAGTCCGAAACTCTGAAAGTCTCGCTTCAGACGCTTCGCTCCAAGACAAAATCTCCGGCTGTTAAAAGCTTGACTGCGTTTGTGAGGAATTTCAATGTCAGTTTGCTTAAGATGACATGAGACACAAAGCAACCACTGTACTCTGTGGGCGGTAGCAGTGTGATTTCCTCAAAAAACTATATATAAAGCTATATATTTTCTTTTTTCTTTAAAACCATTTATTTTTAAGTTGTATACAATCAAGCCACAAAAATATGCTTTTGTACACTTTGTACACACGCTGATCATAATGTAAATTAATGAGCAACTGGTAAAGCTCATCTGCTAACCCTGAGAGCCACACACCTTCAAAAATATGAACTAAGCTTAACACACTTACCTGAGACTCTACGCCTGACTGTTCCTGGTCTCCCTGTTCCTCAGTTTTTCCTGTCTTCTTTTCTTGGTGTTTTGGTGTACTGAAAAAGGAAACTATATATTGTAGTGTGAATACTAGTACAGCTCATACTCTGCTGTGTAGCAACCCAACTCCCCAGCTTACAGTATGCAGCATCCTGTTTTTTGCTTCAATCTCTCATGAGGTGTTTATTAATTCTTTGCTTTCATTGCTGTGGGTTCCCCTCTTCCGGTTGGATTAGCCGTCCAAGCTGCTGATCGTACAGTTTACACAATGTGTATATGTACACGTGAGCGTGCATGTGTTTGCATGTTTAGGGAAGAACCATCAACACTACTCGAGTGCTCCAGATCGGTCTTGTTCTTGATATCGGTCTCAAGACCACGTTTTGAAGGTGTCATATTTTTACTCAATCTTATCTGGATCTCTGATGAAAAGGACTCTGGGTTTTATTTCAAAACCACAACTGCCTTTTGATTATTTTATCAAAGCATTTCTTATGACACACTTATGACAATAAAGGAGGTTGATGAAGAAGAGCATTAATTTGTTTTCTGTGGGTGTTTTTATTAATGGAATGGGGATCTTTCAGATCAATTTGAGGAGTGCCTATGGTTAGCATTTTCACATTTTATCATGTCATGCTGGTGAGGGACTCTCACCGGTCTTGGTCTTGACTCCCCAACCACTCAAAGTCTTGGGCTTGTCTTGGTCTGAATACAGTCTGGTCTTGGCGATGACTTGGTCTCGGTTTAGGCAGTTTTGAATACAACACTGCTTCCCAGTTTTTCTTAAATAGAGATTCTGTTCAAACTGCTTTATGATATCTCTGAACGCACTCGTTAACCTCCAGTATTCTGCGGTAGTCCAACATGTTTAAATGATGACTTCATCTGCCTTGCCGCTGCATTTCAGTTCTACTTTGATTGTAGTTGCAGGAAAGCAGCTCAGTCCATATAGGGTAGTCAACATTTAGGTATTTCACCTTAATCCACTGCAGGAATTTGGTCTCCAGCAGGCCGTACCTACGTAAAAGGAAGCAGGGAATGGTCGTAGGTAGAGAGAGAATTTAGAGTGTGTCCTCTTCCTGTTGTGTTTGTTCCCCTCAGTCATCATCTCTGCCCAAACAAACAGGGAACTTTACGGGAAGATTTGTGTTGATACAGTCCCCATTTTGAATCATAATTCCTTCATTATAGTGGTCCTTTTTAAAATGGACCCACTTGAATTCTACCCAGGGCCCTCTGTATGTTGCCTTTTAAAGGGGAACGCTACTTCAAGAAAATGTACTAGTCACTCAAATTGTGAATAAAGTTTTAGTATAACATTTTCTCTAGCTTTAAAGAGAGATTTTAAAGTCTAAGAAAATGACCGAAGGCACATGACTTAAATAATCCCCGCTTGACTTCACATTTTTTAACAGAAAGTGTGTGTTACAAATTGGGGTGAAAGAGTCTTATTAAAGATGTTATCAAGTTGCATTATGGGAAGTGTAGGATCTAGTGTTTTTGGAGCTTACTAAGGACTAAATGTCAGGATACCTTGACCTCTGATTTGACTAACACAGCATCCTCATAAGGATCACTGCACCAAAATGACAAAAACACATTTTCCGTCTTGCTTCTAGGGGTATTTAGCCAGGCAGATAATCTAGATTAAGTTGAATTCAGACAGGTTTTGAGATATCTGCCCCCACCCTTGTAAAATGAATCTGACTGTAATTTAGTTTTGGTTGCTATCAAACAATGAGATTTAAAGACAATTCACATCAATATCTCTTTCCCGGAACACTGTCAGAACTCAGAGTTATCCAGGGATCTCAATGTGAACAGTTCTTATTAGAAATACTTTTATCTTTTGAACATAGAAACACTATAAAAAAAAAAGAAAATACAAGTAAACACACCCTAGATGCACCCTAGCATCTCCCTGAGCCAAAGGTGACATCTTCAAATGTAGATGTGCCATGAGCAACCTGTCTGAAAGTTGTAAATCTTCTGGTAGCTGTGCCAAGAGAAATCTCAATCATTCCCAATCAGCAGAGACGGAGAGCGTAGGTACACAGTATGTAAGGAGATAACATAGGCACACGTTAATTACTGCTAACCAACATGCTAGTTAACGAAAGTCAAAACTGTGTGCGAGCTTTTCCAGACTATACAGTAATTCCTCTACTATGTGACAATAAGTCGCGTGGTTATGACACAATTGTTAGTCTATTTTTACAAAAACGTCTGCTACGGTGCCATAACGTGAGGTGTAAGGTAATGGAGCCTTTTACACATTGTCGTGTTTCTTTAGAAATAAACAACGGACAACTAAAGTTCTTAAATGCTTCAGATGTAAAGTTAATATTCGCTGTCAAAGTGGCGCCAAAATGAATGGCAGTCAATGGAATGCTAAAGGTGGGTGAGTGCTTGGTAGCATTAAAAGGGCGCAAAAAGTTGAGATTATCAAAAGTTGTTTTCTGTCTATCAACAAATTGATTAATTGAATAATTGTTTCAGTTGTAATTAAAGCTGTTGGCAGTAACAGGTACTCTATTTCTTGTTGTGGATTTTTTGTGGATGGAGTTTCTAGTTGTTTTGGGTACCCTAAATGTAATTCCATTCCCCTCGTTTGTCTAGCGGTAGTGGCAGAAATCATAGGGAAAGATATGTCAAAACCTTAACAAATAAACATAATGCTTCAGCAGACAAAAAACGTTTTTGTAATTTGGGTGAATCGAGACTACTTGTTGTAGTGAAGCAGTGAAAGTTACACTTACATAAAAATGCAGCTTTTTTGTATCCCATTGGCTCTGTATATGACGGCTTCATCCACTGAGTGTGAGTGTAAGTGTGTGTGTGTGTGTGTGTGTGTGTGTGTGTGTGTGTGTGTATATTTAGTATCCACAGTGAGCCTGTACTCTGCAGCAGTGTTTAAGTTGACACAGCTGGTGGGCAGGATGTCAGCTTTAGGCCTCTGTCTCTGTTTGTAATTCTCCCCTTTGAGAGCAGCCTTCCTTTGCTATAAATAGTCTCTACATATATGTGTGTGTGTTTATGTGTTTTATCGTTTCCATGTCCACTGCACCATGCCTTTCTGTATTTGCTCTGTATGCCCACAGTGTGTATGTGTGTGTTAATATGTGCAATATGATGGTGGTTGTAATGATGATGAGTGTGTGTACTGTGTAGATGGTTTGATTTAATGTGACACACCC
Source organism: Percina caprodes (assembly GCA_013375575.1). Classification (NCBI taxonomy): domain Eukaryota; kingdom Metazoa; phylum Chordata; class Actinopteri; order Perciformes; family Percidae; genus Percina; species Percina caprodes. Next base: position 1,553,281 of record JABXJD010000095.1, on the reverse strand, counting down.
AGACACACACATACAAACACTATAAAGGAGACAGGGAGAGCTTGTTTCTCTTTTTGTCTTTCCGTCATTCTTTTAGGCTTTTAAATACATTTTAAATCCATTTCCACTCTCCCATCTGTTCCCTCTTAACCTTATCATCTCTGTCTCTTACCCTATGGTATCCTGCACGTTTTTCTTCCTCTTCTTCTGCCTTGCTGTCAAAATCACCCTGAAATAAAAATAATAATAACAATAATAATGTATACTTTATTAATCCCACAAGGGGAAATTACAATTTACACTCTGTTGTATTACACACATTACACACAGGCCTTAATCACACACACATGCTCAGTACCTATACATGCACTAAATGGAGAGATGTCAGAGCGAGGGGGCTGTCCATGGAAAGGTGCCCAGAGCAGTCTGGGGTTCAAAGGGGTTGGGGGTGCCCAGGAGGTGAACTGGCACCTCTCCAGCTACCAGCCCACCACCATACTTTAGTCTGTATGTGGACTCAATCCAGCGACCCTCTGGTTCCCAACCCAACTCCCTACGGACTGAGCTACTGCCACCCCCAAATGTTCCCGATATGTGGAACATTCATGAAGTGATTATGTGCGGTCTGTTTTTAGACTGTCAAACTTGATGGTCGAAGACATATCTGTGTTTAGTCGAGTTCTTCTGAGTTCATCAGACGGCCGAGGTAGCAGAAGCAGTCAATGGGATGCCCTTTTTCCCTCTCTTTCTCTTTACTTTCTCTCTCTCCTTCTACGTCCATCCTCCCTCCCCTGGCCCAGGGGAAGGGGTTGAGTGAGAGTAATGTGTGTTTATAGCTCTTCAGAGAATTGAGGGATAGTGTGTGTGTAATGAGTTTCCATTCTTTTCCACTCTTTGGCCTACTCCCATGCATAAAATTAGTGCTCAGATTCCCACACACACACACACACACACACACACACACACACACACACACACACACACACACACTTTTATCTCAACGGTTTCCTGCAGATAAATACAAGAGGGTGCCCTGCATCTGAGAGCTAGATTCAGTGTATGTGAGAAAGATTGGAGCTTTCTGTTATTTTGTGATTGAACCTTTCTCTGATACAATAAAACTGTTTTTCATTTTGTGTATTTTGTCCCTCCAGACCAGTATAAAGGAGGGATTGTTGCTGAAACAGACCAGCTCGTTTCAAAGATGGAAAAAGCGTTACTTCAAACTGAGAGGCCGAACTCTCTACTACGCCAAAGATGCCAAGGTAAGCTTACCCGGTGTGTCCTCGTGCAACACGCATACATGAGTAGCCCCAGGTGATAAATGCTTTCAAGTTGTTTGTCTATAAATTGACTTAGTTTAGATTAAAAAGCTCCAATTCAGTGTTCTGATTCTGATTTCTGTCCCCTCAGCCTACCAATTACTTTCTTTAATGTCTGGAGACAGAGTTTTTACAGGTTCAGAGACGAGCAGAGTTAAAGGACTATTCCTGCAGAGAGTCAAATGAGCTTGATACCACTTAGCTTAGCTTAGCACAAAGACTGGAAACAGTTAATTTTTTATATATAAAAAAACACATGAGTTTCTCTCAGCCAGAATCAGTAACTTCCCGGAGTATCCGCTCGTTGCCTAGCAACTGGTCCAGACCCAGTGATATAACATGTTAATTAGCAAGGTGCTGGTAGGCATATTGCGTTACCTTTGGACAGAGCCAGGCTAACTGTTTCCCCCTCTTTTTAGTCTTCATGCTAAGCTAAGATTAACCAGTTTCTATTGGCTCACTCTATGTTCACATATTTATGTAATACATCCACTGCACAGTAGCTCACTCTTCAGTCAGATACTTTCTGATACTGATTATTTCCTGATCAAATTTCATTAGACCCTTTATTTACCTTCCTTAATCCACTTATATTGATTTACCACCATCATCATTTTCTTCCTTTCCCACCGGAGCTTTATGTTCACCTCTGTTTCATCTTGAGAACATTTTTGTGTTGAACTTTTGACACTTGTTGACATCTCTTTCCCCTTTGCTTCTACTCTAACCTTCCTGGATTGGAACCTGTGTGTGTATGTGTGTGTATGCATGTGTGTGCACATGCACTAGTCTGGCAGTGCCCTGGCACGCTGGCAGGAACGGGCGCTGCGCAGAGTGTCCAGGAGTCGCGTGTGCTGGCGAGTTCTGTCCGTGTGCTGGACGGGTGCACGTCACTCCCCCCCACCTCTGGGTGCCAGTGGATCTGAGGAAGGCCTAGTGAGAATTCGGGTCAGCACAGCCAGGGTCCAAAGGCCAGGGGCCAGGCCCCCGCAGCAACCTAACCATTCCCTACTTAACCACTCACCTATACATTATAGTGCTGCATTCATGCCTTATGGAGTGACTGGGTCTTGACATGTAAATGTTTTAATTATTATTACAGCAAAAATACACAGACATCTTTGGAGGAATTGATAAAATTCATAAAAACAACTTGCAAAAACAATTCTATTTGGCTGAGATGAACAAATTGTCCACAACTTTCACCATAAGACATGAATGAACTGTATATAATATGGATATAACCATAGGTAGGGTAGCAAAACACGTGGACAGACTGTAAGGCCACACCTGGATTATCCTAAACTAACAGTGGCTTTTTATTGTTCTACACTGTGTGTTGCTTGCTCTGCCCTGTAGCTTAAAGTCTCTTGCTGGCCATGCTGGAAGAATGAAAGAAATCAGTGAAGTAATATATCGTTTTCTTGGTAGTGTGTTGTGATAAGGATGAGTCATATACGACTGGAACATTATAAGTGAGTGAGTTCTCTCCGTCATTGCCAGACATGGACCTTAAGCTCTATATATATATAAGTGTCTGGTGTCTTCAAGGTGGGCTTGCTGGCTGTGCTGCCCTGCACTTAGAAAGCCTGACCTCCTCATTGATTCATCAGCGAGGCTGCATCTCAGCGCTGCAGTTTGTCCTAGAAGCTACTTTCGTCTCCTCTCCTTCTTGATTAAAAGTCACGGGTAGAATTCATGGATACTGCTCCGTTAACAGTTTAAACAGGCAGTAGAGAGAGTAAAACAACATTTTATAGCCACATGGCCTGGTGTCAAACGAAGGATAGGAGAGAGGAATTAAAGAAGGTAGCAGGCTTGTTGAAGTCGCTGAGATGTAGCCGGCGAGCTAAGTTCTGGATCTTTGGGTAATAGAGGGTCCAGTCGCTTGACTTTGTCCACCATTCACTGTCAGCTTTTATTATAGCTTCCCTCAAGACAGATGAGTGTGTGTGTCCTCACATATAAAAATATGCGCACACACACACACACACACACACACACACACACACACACACACCAAGCGTTGGCTGGTGTCCCTCTCCAGCCAAGCCTGGGGAGAGCGTCATGAACTGGGCATTCCCTACGACAGCTGCAGCAGCTCACTCCTCCCTCCCAAACACACACACACACACACACACACACACACACACACACACACACACAGTCAAAGGGCATTCCTTTGACGGCATCGGTTTTTGGCCTGTGGCCCTTTAAGAGCTCAGTGGCATGTCTTACGCATCACAGCTCTGTTAGGATATCACATTCCTGTTTGTAGACTCTGGCTCCTCGCTTTCTGTCTTCTGGCTATAGTGCATCAAGTTGGCTCCATCTCCTTCACCACATAGAAATTCAATAAAACATATCAACATTCACTGTCTCGGTATTCACACTATTCTCATTTAAGTACACAGTCAAAACAAAGGAAACTCAGGAGGGAAATCCTCACAACAGTGTTGGTTTGTGGAGATGTGTTGTGGTGAAGTGCATTTCCTGGCAGATGGAACAAACTGAGTTATCCTTCAGAGGGCCAGACACACTGGACTCTTTGTTCTTGACCAGAAGGTTCACAGTTTGTTTTTTTTTCTCCACACTTTATTAACCCCTTCATATCATTCACTGCAACAGACGTCAATTGTTATTTGATTTAAGCCAAAAAAACTTTAGTAAGGCATAACAGAAGACAAGCATGGCAGACCAAACAGGAAGTTTACCTTTTTGAATATTAATTTCTGTCTATGCAGACCTTAAAGTCTTGAAATGGATGTAATATTAACATGCTAGAGTCACTATATTCAGATTTTTTTTATTAAAATGTTATATCCATCCTAATGGACATCAGGTCTAGAATAGAAAGGAGGCTGATAAAAGTATTATTTTAATGCTTTATAAAGGTAGCACAAACCATTTCTACCCTGAGACATTAATAGACTTAGACTTAGACGACTTCTCTTTATTAGTCCTTTTGGGTTGGGTGATTTAGGGGATGAGGAGGAGAATTGTTTGTAAATTTGGGGTGGCCACTAGCTCACCTGGTAGAGCGCATGCCCCATGTACAGCAGGTTCAGTCCTGTCAGCGGGCCGGATTCAAATCCGATTCGAGGCCCTCTGCTGCATGTCATCTCCCTCGCTCTCTCCCATTTCCTGTCTCTTCAGCTGTTCTAAATAAAGGGAAAAAAACTACACACATATATATTTAGAGTTAGTTTGTAAACTTAGAGATGAAAAGCATTTTCTGCAAAAGGCACAAACTGTGACATTAAGTTTCAGATGAAATATAAATATTTGAACAGAGTCAGAGGCGAGGTATAAGACGTGCATATTTTCTCTCTGACTTCATGGAAGTACGGACATAGAAGATAGAGGCTCATTAGCCTGGTCCCAGGCTGCTAAACTCCTGCCCACATCTCTGACATGACATCTCCGATATTTCTTTTCAGCATTTCAAGTTATAAAGTAAAAGGAAACATCACTTAGTATCAGGCTGGTTTCTTAGGTGATGACAAATGCTTGAAGTCGCCGCTGAGGTTATATTAGAAGAAGATGAAATGCCTTCAAATGAAGTCAGTCAATCTCTGAACCCATATGAGTGTTACTGAGGTGGTCTAATGGCAAACATGCAAAAAGCTGGACCAAGTGTGCGTACATCCAGGAAAAATACTCAGGGGCAGGACAAAAAAACGTGGTCTTTTAAGAGAAATGAAATTTGTGATCTTCAGGTTTCAGGAAAGTCTGTTTAGGTGACATCGGATCCTTATTGGCTAAATCATCCGTAAAAACCACGTTTTACACTTCATTCTAGCAGACATTAAACAGACATAAAAGTTATTATTTAAGACATTCGTTGATATTTTTAGCCTAATTTTAAATTGGGATATAAGCAAGGAAAAGATGCATATTTTAAGTAGAATATTCAAGTCTGAAGGGATTAATGACACTAGCTAAGTTTCCATCCACTTGTCAATCAAATTATCTGAAGTTTGGTGAAATAAACTTATGCGAATAAAGCTGGTGAAAGGGTGTTTCCATCCAAAGGCTAGACAGCCAATAAAAACCTGTGCATAATGACGTCACATGCTGTTTTACGATCAAATTGGTATATCGAATGGATTTTAGACATTTTAAGGTGTTTCCAGTCATTTTCGCACTGAATCGCACAACATTCAAGCAAACCTTTGCGAACAAAAACCTTTGTTTTTCTAGACAAAATGGATCGCACCGTCTACCAACACATGACCAATATGGGACAAGTTATAATAATAAGTGCTGATGTGCCAGCTGATAGCGACATATCAAGCTATAATAAGAAAACAACGACGCTAACAACACATCGCTATGATGATGCAACTTGTCTTTTATTTTCCCTCCAGCACCACTGAGAGACTCTTTTTTGAGACATGTCTTGTTCGCGAGTTCCGGATAAATTCAGAAAGTTTCTCGTCTCCTCGTCCGTCCGCTTCCATCTGTCTTTGTTGACACCCGCCATGTGTGCAAACAGAGAGGAAATACTGGGCGGAAATTAACTAAAACTTCTTCTTCTTTCTTTTGTGGCGGGTTGCAACCATAAAATGAAAATATAACTTAATCGCAATTCATTATTTATTCGGCAAATAGCCTTTATCGCATAAGCCGATATCGATCAAGATAAAATCCAATGAGACCGATCGTATTCCCTTTGAGTCGATATTCATGAAATTCCATTAAATTTTACTTTTTCCATAAGGCATTTTTCATTCAATATCACTTCATTTGGATAAAATGTGTGGATAAAAACATAGCTAGTGGCTTACAGGATGACAATGCTTCTTATGTGGCAAGTTTTAGTTTCCATATCCTCATCAGCAGAAATGAGCTACGAATATGGTCTACCAAGTTTTAGGGCTGTGCAATTAATCAAATTCAATTCAGTTTTATTTATATATTTATATAGCGCCAAATCACAACAACAGTTATCTCACAGCGCCTTTCATAAAAGAGCAGGTCTAGACCGTACTCTGTGATGTTATTTACCGAAACCAACAATTTTCAATTCAATTCTGATTGGGATTTTGGCTCCTAATCATAAAAACATATATATTTTGTATTTATATCATGTTTTTAAGTAAACTCTTATTTTGTCTTGTGCACTCAGCCAACATTGAACATATTTTTTAAAAATATTTATTTTAAGGGGAATTCAAAAAGTTTACAGAGAAAGAAATTTCACAGTTGAAGTTGCTTTCACTGTTCATTTGTTGAACTGTTTCTCTGTTTTTTAACTTCAATAAATGCAACATCTTTCCAAAAGTCAACAAGTAATCCTGTGAAATAATCTGGATTTCAATATTGACCAAAATAATTTTTTCCAAAATTGAGAAAGTCCTACCAAGTTTAGATTTGTTTAACCGTGGTCTCGCTTTGCCAGACCTTCCTCCACAGTGCTGCACAGGCAGGTCTGGCTAGTCCACACAGCATTCCCGGATGGTAGAAAAACGGGCTCTGGTTTCATTGGCATTTCTTTAGACCAATCACAATTGTGTTGGGCGGTGCTAAGCTCCGGGCGGAAACACGGTGCTGCTACAAAACAGCCTCGGGAAGGAACGTGTTTTGGTGGAACGTGTACGTTCAAAAGTTGTTTTAGTCGTGCAACAGCGTAGTGGTGTTTGAAAATTTAATTCATTATATAGTCCACTAGAAAATACCCATAAATGCAAAGCTAATTTGAGTGTACATACAATGGTCCCTACATTTTACTCCTGAATACCACAATGGAACACGCGTTTACTCGGAGTAGAAGAAGAAGCAGAAGGACCCGTGAAAACGGAAATGTACCATCAATACAACCAGTTACTCTTCTCTCCGGAGCACTCTGTTTGTTGCAGGGACGTTTTTTTGTTTAGGTTAGTTTACATGATGCTAGGTGTCAAACGAATAACCGGCGCATCTACTGATGCAGCGATACTTTCAGTGAGTGTCCGAAATCAGGTTTTGTCGTTCCCTACATAGTTCACTATTTAATGAACACTATGTAGGTAATACTGAGTGAGTGAGTGAGTGAGTGAGTGAGTGAGTGAGTGAGTGAGTGAGTGAGTGAGTGAGTGAGTGAGTGAGTGAGTGAGGGAACTGTTTTGAACAACTAATTTTTAGAGCTTGACCAATAAAGGATTTTTAAGGATCTTTAAGGATACAAATATTTGATGATTTAAAAAATCCGATATTCCGATACAATTGGCCGATAGTATATTTAAAAAAACAAACAGATTTATTTTATTTATTTATGAGTTCTCACTAAAATAATACGATAATAATTTGTTTTATTGCCACAACATAACTGAGGAGCATCAAAATATGTTAAAGTTCTGATAAATAAAATGTCCAAAAATACAAAGTTAAGATATGAAACTTAAAGTCCTTTGAACAAAATCACAAAAAAAAGAATCAGAGTGTTGCCAGAGCGTCCTCTGGTGGACAAACTATGCAACAACAACACTCATAACACGGTTGACCGTTTTTATTTTCTTTTTTAAATATTCACTTATCACAATCATTTATTTGTCATTATAAATGATTCTGATTTTTGTTTAAATTTTACCGGCCGTCATAAATGCCGATACCGATAGATTGGGAAATGCATAATATTGGCCGATAACGTCAGCCCACCAATATTGATTTAGGCAGAGGAATGCACTTTACATGATATAAAAGATCATATTCATATAGTGTCATTTTCCAGCCATTGGAAGCATTTGGGAAGTCTTGCATTATATAAAGCATGTAGCTTTAAGATTGTTAGTTACGTTTTTCATATAAGGATCATCATTTCTGTAATTCCAAATGCTGCTCTTTCATAATTTAGTTTTCATGTAGTACCTGTTCATTTTAGGCCTGCTATTCTGTGGCCATTACAAGACATTTCTCTCATTGTCTATAGCATAACTTACAATAAGCTAAGTTCAACCCTCTGTTGAAAATATTGACAATGGCTCATTGTCTTGTTCTCTTTTGTGCCCTCTTTCTCTCTGTTCTCTTCTCGGGTATTCCCTCTTTTTTCTCTCTCTCTCCCACACCTCCACTTTTCTACAGTCCCTTATCTTTGACGAGGTCGACCTATCGGATGCCAGCGTTGCAGAGTCCAGCACAAAGAATGTCAACAACAGCTTCACAGTGAGTGCATCGTACAGTCTCACCACACACACACACACACACACACACACACACACAAACACGCATACACACATGTGTGCACATACAGACACACGCTGGGTTTCAGTGCGGAGACCACAGGCAGAGGCGCTTGTTCAGACTCACACACAGACACACTAACATTAAGTTGTTATGAAGATGACACTGTCTTTATTATTGTTGTATGCGCTGGTTAGTTTTTTAGTGACAGCTACGTTTTTTGGAAATAAGTCATCAGCATAAAAAAAAAAAAAAAACATAAAAAAATGACTTATCGACTAGAGAAATTTTAGTCGACTAAGACCAAAATGACCAATAAGTCAACTAATCAACTAAGAGGAGGCCGCCATAATTAAAAGATCAATACCAGTCTCATGTCTGTCCGTCAAATATGAAGCTATCTTGCCTGCAGCCAGTTACTGTTGCTTAGCTTAGCATGAAGACTGGAAACAGGGGGCAAAAAACGCTGGCTCTGTCTGAAGGTAACAGAATCCACCCAGGCGTATCTTTAAATCTCTCTGATTAACAAATACAGCCTTGTTTGTTTGATCCAATCAAAAAGTGTAAAAAACGAAAAATCAACATTTTACAGGAGGATATGTACCAATTATTACTTGGCCATGGCTAGTTACCTAAAGCAGTCCTGTGCAGTCGCTATGATAGGTGGGCCGAGCCAGGCTAGCTGTTTCCCCCTGCTTCGAGTCTTTCAGCTAAGCTAAGCTAACCAGCTAAATAATGTAACTTCACATTTACCGGGAAAATACAACAGTGGTATTGATCTGCTCAATTAACTCTGGCAGGAAAGTGGACAAACACAATTCCCAAAATATATATACATAAACATCATCCAAATTAGGGGAGTTTTGATGATTTTTTCGTTGTACTCAACTATTAAGTGCCCGCTGTGTAGGTCAGAGTTCAGTCCAGCGCTGAGGTTGATTCAGTCTTGTAAACTTTATTTCTGATTGACAGAGTCCTGTTCATCTCAGCACTAAACAAAGTCTCTGAGATGATTTTAGGTCACTTCTAAGTATTCTGAAATGACATTGTCATTCACATCGAGTCCCGTGAATTGTATATTTATAGCAGGCACTTGTGTTTTGGTCAGCGGACAGCACTCAAAGCTGTTATGCAATCAGCTGGAGATCCATCAGCATTTACAAGAAAGGACAAAGACTTAAAGGATAAAGACTCACCTCCTAGCATATTGTACATCTGAAAACATCAAACCTATTATTTTTATGATATTTCAATACATATTTTAACTTCTTACATATTTGTTGTCACTTTCTCCTTATCTTGGCACATGTATTGGGAAAAAAAACAAGTGATGTTGCTGTGAACGGATGCTCGCTTTTGGGAAAAAGAATAAGCAGCTGAGCCGGATGAGAGTGTGCGTGGGAGGTGGAAAGGAAAATGAACATGAGTATATTAATGAGCAGTACGCTGGCACGATTCGGGGAAAAATGCGAGTCACAATTTTTTTGCTTAGAATTGATTTTTTTGACCATGACAAAACAAAACAAATTGGCAGGACGAGGGTTAATATTGTTTTGCTTTATTAATTAGTTTTTATTTTAATTCGTTTTGACTTTTTGTTTTCAAATTTAGTTTAATTTTAATTAGTTTTTAAAGCGTGTTTGCTAGTTTAGTTTATTTTTTATTTTTTTTAAATGCTTAGTTTAGTGTAGTTTTTATTCGTTTTAGTCTCTTTTGGAATAAGGGTTATTAGTCGGGGGGTTCGAAAAGGTCCAAAAAAAGTATTGTGTAATAATAACAAAAACATCATACTATTTTAGAAATATGTATTCACAATGTATTCGACAATAACACCAGTACAAACAATATATAATATAACACAGATATTATATTTTATATATTAGATATCAGTCAACACAAGACACAGCAGTAAGAGCAGAATGTGTTTGACGTCAACAGGTGTTTTGAACTTTGGTTTTAGTAAAGTGTTGAACATTTTTAGAAGTCAATCGACTCACACAGTTATGTAGACATCCCAGTATTAATCCACATATTAACCCCCATCCCAGTATTAATCCACATATTAACCCCCCCCATCCCAGTATTAATGCACATATTAACCCACGTCCCCCATCCCAGTATTAATGCACATATTAACCCTCCCCCCATCCCAGTATTAATCCACATATTAACCCCCCCATCCCAGTATTAATCCACATATTAACCCCCCCCCATCCCAGTATTAATCCATATATTAACCCACGTCCCCCATCCCAGTATTAATCGACATATTAACCCACGTCCCCCCATCCCAGTATTAATCCACATATTAACCCACGTCCCCCCATCCCAGTATTAATGCACATATTAACCCACGTCCCCCCCGCTTTTGGTGTTCCTGCGTATTTACTAACCAGCTATCGGTCGCCGGTGAAAGCAGCCTGTAGTGTCCTCTGTCCTGCTGTTGTCTCCGTCATGCTGCTGGCCATACGTATCCATACATCCAGGCCCGTAACGTTACGGGGTTAGCTTCTGTTTCGGGGAGGGGGGGCTTGGCGTGATCCTTTACCTTGTTAAGCTAAGCTAGGTTAGCATCCTTGTGTTCGTTTCTCAAATGTGGGCTACTTTCAAATTCGTGGGATGTTTCCCTGAAATTAACTGTCCATGTATTTTACCACCTTCCACTGTAAGGCACTTGCTTTTATCTGACACTGTTGTAATCAAATAGGACTCTGCCGCTTTCTTCTGACTTTCGGTACCGCCATGATGCCAGGCGAGGGGCACGGACTGTTGTTGTGTTCAATTTTACAGGGAATGTCAGAACGTCTGGGGTCCCAGTTGGAAACTATACATGTCTACGAAATGTCACTGTCAGAAAGATATAACGTTATTTGCTCTATGAAAGACATTGACAAAGTTGAAAACTAAGGACATTTACTCAATTTTAACCAAACCAAACAGATATTTTTTGGAACATATAGCATATTGCTCATCACCACAAGCCTGTAAACATAGAGGCTTCAATAAAGAGAAGGGAGAGCTTTGCAGCACTTGGGAGCGCTTTAAAACCTTAAATCTTATACAGTTGGTTTAAAACTCACAGAAAAAAAATAGCATTTGTGATGCATTCGGCTTGTAAAATTAAAGAAGAACCAAAGTAAAAAAAAAATCATTAAAAATCAAATTCATTTAAAAATTAAATCGTGAACAGGGTGAATCGAGATCGTGATTTTATAACGATTAATCGTGCAGGCCTAAAGAGCAGTGAGAATGAAAACAGACAGGGAGAGAGCTAGTAGTGCCCTGTCCTTTCTATAAATGTCTCTCCTCTCCCCGGGTGTTGCTATAATAAGAAACAGAGAGAGGGAGGAGGTCGACAGGAGAACAGTGCCCAGAGGAGAGCACCTGGCTATTTTTAGCAACGCCTTGAAACGCTTCACTGGGTGCCTGGGATGGCTTAACGTCTGCCATAGTCATTAATGAGATTACAGTGTGCCTGCCTGCCGCATCTGTGTGCAGCATGTGTGTGCAGTCGACTCGTGACTGTGTGTGTGTTTGTTGCCGGGCTTCATAAACATACTGTGTTAAAGAGTTTCAAGATGAGCTTCACACGCCCCTCTGCACCCCAGTAAGATGGTTTAAAAAAGTGGAAAGAAGGGAGAAAAAGGGGATGTTAAAGGAGAAAAGGGAGGAGGCAGGGAAAGAATGAGCTAAAGGGAGAAAAAGATACAAAAAAGCATGTAAGGACCAAATGCATCTGGGAAGTACATTTGCACCCAAAGGAGTTGAAAGAAGGGCTTGATAAAAATAGACCATGTCCATTGAATGATTGATGGGGAAGGACTGCAGAGCTGTTTAAGATGGCGAAGGGAAAGGCACGGCAAGGTAGTGCAGTGGAGGAAATCCTGGAGTGATGTCACACCGTCGCTAACTGCACTCACACACGTACTCCCCAGGGATAAGAGAAAGTGAGGGGTAGAGGGAGATCAAGGCACGAGCGAGCATTGAGAAGTGGGCAGATGGAAGACGCCTGCGGTGGAAAAAAGGGAGAAGGGAGAGGAAATGCAGACAGGAAAGACGAAGATGCAGCAGTGAAACTTAAAAACCAAAGGTAATGTGACACCTGCAGCGCCCACACAGACATGCAGAATTTGTAATGTGTTAATGTGGACTCGACTGGGAGACCAGGCTTTGTCGCACAGGTTGTGTGATCACGACTAAGAGAGACAGAGAGAGAGAGAGAGAGAGAGAGAGAGAGAGAGAGAGAGACCACTGCAGAGGTTACACTGTAGGGATTTTCCTCTGACTGTGCAAAGCAATTACCAATCTCTCTGTCTCTGTCTCTCCGTTTGCCTCTTGTCTGTCTGTCCGTCCGTCTGACTGTCCGTCCATCCGTCTGTCCGTCTGTCTGTCTGTCTGTCTGTCTGTGTGTCGTCGGTCCTCTGGGGGTGAGTGATGCTGCTGGCGTCCTCTATGCAGGTCTGTGCTATTTAGTTGGATGGTTTGAACGACTCATGCCATTGCTACTATGTTTAGTAATTTACGCTCATTAATTCATATAGGAACTCTGCAGATGTCTGCTCAGTGTGTGTGTGTGTGTGTGTGTGTGTGTGTGTGTGTGTGTGTATATGTGTGTGTGTGTGTGTGTGTGTGTGTGTCTGTCTTAACAGAGTGGGGACCAGAGACCCTCTCAGGTGGACAGGGGAATTTGGACCTACCAGAAACAAAGGCAATACTAGTCACTAGAATTGAATCGGAGAAAGGAATGTTTTCCCTCCTTCTTTTCTTCAGTGCATTGCACAGTATAGACAATCATGCATTTACTATAAATACCAGCAACTTTTTCCAAAATGGGTTTTTTAATGGGTTTGTAATTCTCTAACAGGGACAATAAATACATGCATTGTTATATAGGAATAAGAAATGCAACAGACATTATATAGAAAGAATGTATAAGAAACAAACATGGATGAAACAGATTCAGGATGAAAACAACTGTGCATGTGACTATGTGTTCATGAATTATTCATGACGGCTTATGTGTTAACAGAGATGAGACAGTAGACGTGTGTGTATGTATATGTTGGCGTAAAACTTCATGTGAGCAGCTGCTCACATGCGGTGTTCTTTAAATCATTATTACATTGCGTATGTATAAAAAAAAAAAAAAAAGAAGCCTGTGTAAATGACGAGACAGCATCGCTGTAGCGCGGGGGAGCACCTTGAAGTCCACGTGAGGGAGAGCTCAGCCCAACCCAAACCCTAAAAAAATGACAGACTGTGCAGGGACGCTCTGCCTCTCACTGACTCACTCATGCTTATTGGATTGGCTCGCTTATTACTGTCCACTTTCAATCCATGAAATGCATCTCAAGGAGATTCAGATCCACGGTGCATCAGCGCTTTGATTTGTTGTGTCATGTTGTGTTGTGCAGACGATACGTTAGGGCTGCAACTGACGATTAGTTTCGTGATCGGTTAATCTGCCAATTATTTTCTTGATCAATTGATTAGTTGTTTTGTGTGTCAAATGTCCGAAAATGGTGAAAAACGTGGATCGGTGTTACCCAGAGCCCAAGATGACGTCCTCAAATGTCTTGTTTTGTCCACAACTCAAAGATATTCAGTTTACTGTCACAGAGGAGAGAAGAAACTAGAAAATGTTCACATTTAAGGAATTAGAAATCAGAGTTTCTTTTTTTCCAGATTAATCTGGTCATTTAATTGTCACAAAATAAGGAAAATTGTCCAGCTTAAAGTCCAAGGTGATGTCTTCAAATGTCTTGTTTTGTCAGTCGGAAACCCAAAGATATTCAATTTCATATGCTATGAAATAGGAAATAGCAGGAAATCTCCATATTTGAGAGGCTGAAACCAGCATTTATTGCCATTTTTGCATGAAACATTTCTTTAGCGATTAATTAGTTATCAAAACAGCGATGATTGTTCTACCGATCGATTATTCAAATAGTTGACTAGTCGTTGCAGCTATAATGCGAGCGTGTGTGTTGTAGAGAGAGAGAGAGAGAAAGCGAGCAGCTGCGACAGTTCTGTTTCACCTATTGTGCTGCAGATCCCAGTGGATGCAGGATCTGTGCTCCACTATCACCAATCGTGTGTGTGTGTGTGTGTGTGTGTGTGTGTGTGTAAACAGTGACAGGTGTCCCTCATAATCAGGTCATCTTTGGTGGCTGCCTCTCTCCTGAAAATGACTAAAGAGTCTCATAATTACATGTTATCAAAGAGCCACTTCATGTTGTGACTTGCCATGGCACACACACACACACACACACACACACGCACACCTGATATATTCAGCTCTGAAGGTCAGTCATCAAGAAAGGTTTTCCACACTTGAGGGATGCCTAGAGCCAATTTTGGAAACAGCCTGTTCCTGTTTCCCCTGGCAACCAATCTTATCACTACCTTGTTCCAGACACAAGACACAAACATGGACCCAGTACGCCAGCAGAGAGACACGATGATCTATGTCCACATGGATGAGGTTTCCCTTGTACACACACACACACACACACACACACACACACACACACACACACACACACACACACACACACACACACACACACACAGTATTGTGATAACTGGCTGAGAAAAACATTAGAGCTGCAAATTGTTTTGCAGTTGTTGTTCAAAGTAAAAGCTCCACCTTGTTAAATGTGAATATTTTCTAGTCTCTTCTCTCCTCTGTGACAGTAAACTCTATATCTGATCCATAGTGTTCACAATTTTCTGACATTTTATAGACCAAACTACGAAAACAATAGCTAGGGCAAAAAACATTTACAAAAACTTTACAATTCTCTGAAGAGAGAGTAAGCAAAAGAAGAGAGGGAGAAACAGAGGGAGAGCTACAGATTTACTCGTTATACATGCTGAAAGATTATAAACGGCTGATTGGTTGAGAGTTGAACATGTACTACAAACACACCCACACACAGACACACAAAGCCACACACACACACACACACACACACACACACACACACAAATAGGACCCTTTCCCACAACACACTTACCGTAATTTAGTTGTTGTCTCCACTTACTCAAAAAAAGGAGGAGTAATGCTTGTGATTAACTGCAAAATCAAGGGAGGGTAAGGAAAGGACAATAATCACACACACAAAACACACCCACACACTGTTGACCCACACAAGCATAGCTTACAGAGAGATGACATGATTGCCATTGTGCCCTTTTTTGTGTTCAGCACTCAGGCATAACGACTCTATTGATTAGAAGTCTCGGGACAGATTGATTACAACAGTGATTACGGTCATTAATCGGTGAACTGGTTGTCAAGGCGGAGTTACCTCAAGCTCAAGATGCCTAGACCATACAGCAAAATATTTTAACAAACATAATAATAATATGAACTAAGTAATAAAAAAATGACTATTTTTTTTATTAAGACATAATAATAAATAAACAGTATCTTCAGTGGCAATTTTTGGTAATTGACAATTTTTGAGTGCTACAAATAAAGTACGCAAACTGTATCCATGGATGGTTTCATGTCTTTTGGGAATATTTCCATACATAAAATAAAACAAAAACAAACAGGTTGTTTTCCCGGTCCCAGTCCCCCTCTAAAGTTGGTAACAAATATGTCACCTTTTTGTGTTATTGGAACATAGTTATAGTCTCGCTTTGCAGACCATCCACGCGCTGACGAGCAGAGGAGAGCATTCTGGGATGGGAGGAAAACGGTTTATTGGAATTTCTTTAAAGCAATCACAATCGTGATGGGTGGCGTTAAGCTCCGCACGGGAGCCGCTGTGAAATAGTTGTGCGAGAGAAAACTCAGATTGGACAGATAGTCTAGCTAGCTGGATTAACCCTGCAGAATCCACCAGCGTTTAAAATGCCAATACAAAGTAAGCGGAAGGTAACGGACATACGTGCATCTGGTGGAATTTCCTGCGGTTACAAAAATGATTTAATAAAACATAATCACAATGATTCAATCGTTTTGTCTTGTGTTATAAATCCAGCACACCCCTTTATTCCCTTTGCCCATTTTTTCAGAGTTACTGACTGACTGGAATATGATGAATATAGTTTGACAAAAATGTGAAATATATGTTTTGAAATTTTCAGTAGGTTGTGGAAGTATTTATTTTGAGCTAATATATTATTTTTCAAATATTTATGTAAATGTATACATATATTTACATATTATTTATTTATTTTATTCTATTTTTTTCTTTTTCTTTCTTTTTTTTGAAGTCTACTGTTAAAAAGACACATTTGTTTTATTAAAGTTCAAAAAAAGATCTATGAGTAATCGTGTTAAAAATCAATTATGATCTTTGCTATAATCAAGCAGCCCCATTAGAACACTTTTGCAAAAATAGTTTAGCAGCATCTAATTAGCATAATATTAGCCCCATCTGAGGTTATGATACATGGGCAGTTAGGAATGTTGTACCCCCTCAGAAATGTCAGCGTGAGATTGTAAATGTTACATTTTTATCAAACTATGATCAGTGAAAGCTCTATTCATTGTGTGGAAAAAATGCTGCCTCAATTAAGTATTCCGCAAAACTGTTGGTCAGCGTTCTTCCCATAGGGATTCCCACAGAGACACCTTTGTCTGCTGCCTAAGCTATAACCAGAGCACGGTTATGAAGAGGAGGGAAAGTTAGACAGCAACCAGACTCTGACACTCATGTTAGAAATGTACATTTTTGGGTATCATTTTCTTGCTTTTGAAACAGTAAAATAAACAGAAGTCCCATGAATACCAGACTTAGTATCTCCACAGCTCTGTGGAGTAAAGTCTGGCCATGCCACAGATGCATTCTGGGATAGGACAAAAAACGCTCTGGGTTCTTTGCATTTCTTTCAGGAAGGGACTTGGTGGAACATTTGTCACCGCAAAAGAAAACGCCACATACAATATTAAATTAAATTAACTGTCCACACAATACAGTAACGTGAGTTATTTATATTAGCCGACACATGGTTAAACCTCATTATCTCTTACCAGTCTATCTCCCGGTTCACTTCGTCCACAGCAATCATCTCCCCACCCCCCCATCCCGCAATCGGTCCCAACACGTCCCACTTTGAGAGGAAGTCATCAAGTGTCATTTCATTCACTGACAAAGAGCTTGATGGTTACACCAAAATTTGTAACCACCGCCACTTTACTTGTTTGAAAGCCATGGTATCTTTCTCTCATGGGTGGGCCAAATGCTCTGGGCGGGCAATGCAGATAAAGGGGAGGTAACCTTAATCCTTATGACCTCATAAGGGGCAAGATTCCAGATCAGCCCATCTGAGCTTCAATTTCTCAAAGGCAGAGCAGGATACCCAGGGCTCGGTTTATATGTATCTCCATTTCTAGCCACTGGGGGACCAAAGGCAGGCTGGGAGAACGCATATTAGTGTTAAAAAACCTCATTAAGGGAAATTTTTATGCCATGGGACCTTTAAAAGCTCAACATACACATACACTCATGCACATTACACACATGTGTACAGGGGTTAGTTTAATCAGGCAGAGCATAGAGAGAAAGAGAGAGAGAGATATGATAAGAGTGGAAACTCCCTTTGAACAACTGATTGGCTTTGTCACAGAATCAATCACAGGAAGAAGAATACAATGTCCTTCACTGTTTTCACTGTTTCACTCCATTTTTCTTTGACTAATGGATGTGTGTTTAGTCTCCAGGATGTATGGATTGCACAGTTACACGTTTATCCAATTCTTGCCAAAGGGGATGCAATTCAAGAATAGAATGAAGCTCCGCGGTGGCTGAATGTATGGCTTCAAATGACGGTGAATAGTTGGTTCTGAAATGGCCTGTTGAAAAATCAATGAGCACTTTGTGGGGAGTAAGAAACACAACAAACTGTGTGCAGCCCACAGTGATACTGACAATAAACAGACCATTAACCTCCAAAGATTTTCCTATTTCCTAATATTATTCCTATTTGTTTAGTTTTATTTATTTCCTCATATGGATTCTGCATGTCTGTGAAGCACTTGCATGTTTTTAAAAGTGCTATATTAATATTGTGTTACATACTTACTAACTTACTTACATACTTACTCACTTACTTACTTGCTTACTCACTCACTTAAAGGACAATTCCGGCACAAAATGAACCAACGGTTTAATAACACGTGTACCGAGTCAACCGTTCTCATGTTTTCATGCTAATCAAATGTGTCTCTAGCTTGAAACAAGCTAGCGCAAACCGCTGAGTAGCTTATAATGCTAGTCTTTGGGGCACTGGTAGAGTAAAAATAAATCACTATTTTATACCACTAACAAAACTCAAAATAGCACCACACTTCTACGGTAGCATGGTTAATGAGGGTCCCTACACGTAAACCGAAGCATTGAGAACTTTGTAAGTGTACAGGCAGTTTATTAAAAAGAGTGGGCCGAAGACTAGCTTGATTTGTGTGTGTGTGTGTGTGTGTGTGTGTATGTGTGTGTGTGTGTGTGTACAGTGCTTGTATCCAGCCTCACTCCGCTCTTAAGTGAGCAGCGATAACATAAGGATGTGTTGAGTTTGAAAGAGATGGAGAGAAAGAAGAGCTGAGGTAGCATAAATAAGTGATGGGGTGTTGAAAGGGTGCTGTATGTCTGTAAGGTTATCTACAGGGAGACTGTCCTTAAACACACATACACACACTCACAGGGAGAGGGAGAGAGAGAGAGGACAGGAGAGGGGGAGAGAAGCTTTTAGCCTTTACCAAGGCGCTTCGCTTGTCAGCACATATCTGCCTCAAAGCAACATGAAGAGCTAAGAGTGAGAGGAAGAGAGGGATGAGAGGAAAAAAATGCTGGAACGAAGGAAAAGACTAACTGAAGAAGGTGTTAGGGGATGAGTGAGCTCAAGTTAATGAGAGAGAGGGAGAGAGAGAGAGAGAGAGAGAAAGAGGGAGGGGGCTTCTCATCCTTTTTCTCCCTTTAAAGAGCGAGCCAATCGCTCTCTCCTCTCAGTGGCACCGCAGGCTCAGGAGGAAAGCACTGGTGATATTTATCTCTCTTTCTTTTCAGCTACAGTATCTGTCTCACTCTCTCACCCGTGCACACATTCCTCACTCTCCCTGCAGGTGATCACTCCGTTCCGTAGGCTCATCCTCTGTGCCGAGAACCGGAAAGAGATGGAGGACTGGATCAGTTCGCTGAAGTCCGTCCAGTCCAGAGAGCATTACGAGGTAAGAAGCCCTTTTCTGAATCAACAGATATATACTGTGTGTGTGTGTATATGTGTGTGTGTGTGTGTGTTGGCGGGGAGGTGACTAGGAGATGGATGAGAGAGAGAAAGTACTGCCGGAACAGTAGATCTGTGTTTAGGCGTATCCGCTTTCAGAGATTCTGACAGTGATGTTAGTCTGTGTTTTTTGTTAATTTTTCATTAATATTCCAGATGAATGTATGCTGTTATATTACTAAGAAAAGGTACGGAGACTAGTGCTGAGTCCAGATGTGTGTGTGTGTAAAGAGGATCGAGAATAAGAGCATGTTGTGCGGCACGCTGAAGGCAACCGAGGATCCAAGAAGTTATGCAGAAGCAACGCATTCTCTGTTATTCAGAGCCCCACAGCACCAGTGTACACATGCACAGGCACGCATGGAAGCACATGCACAGTCACAGGTGTGAGTCTCTACAGTAAAGAACATCGAGCCTGTGTGTTGTATACGTGTATACACAAAAATCAGACACATGCTCACCGTCATAAACCACATTTCTGATTCTGCAACTGCCTGAATTCTTTTACCCCTTTGTGTCCACTGCCCAGCCACTCATTTTTAATGCTCGTCCTTGTTATGCAGAACAGTGTCTCTGGAATAATCAAAAACATAAAAGGCTACTCTCCATGTACAGTATGTGCCTTCAAACAGACAGTAGCTGTGTATAATATTCAGGCATCTTAATCTGTGTGATGTGCTGGCAGTGACCGGAGAAAGGGGATGCAGGAAAACAGCAGTACTGCATGCCTTAATGCCTTTGATTTGGGAGGGAAATCTTATATAAGACCCCATCCCTCGCCCCCGTACTGCACTGCAATGCAGCAGCACCCCCAGAGCTAACACACCACACATGTCCGCACACACACACACACACACACACACACACACACACACACACACACACACACACACACACCTGCCAAGAAGTCAACACAACTAGCATTTAATAACTGTGTGCTTTTATGTAGCACTGTAAGAACCTGACCTTCCCACTTTATTAGCACCTGTTAGAGTAAAATTCTACTTGTCAAACACAGAGTGTTTGCAGGGCTGCGCCAACTACTGCAGACGCAACTCCCACGCGTGGACAATACAGTCACTGTAGCTTGGGCTCCACAGTGGACGCTCTCCATACACTTACGTGTAGAGAAGGGTCCAATATTCCTAACCAGGTTTTTTTTCAAATGCCAGAGCAGCAGAGTCACACTAATAACTGTCAGCTAGTAGAGGTTTCCTCCTATGGAGTCCCGCTGTGTGTCATATAGTCTTCTAGCTAGTGTTGTCACAAGGCTCCTATAGAGCAGCGTATCTCAGGGGAACGTAAACACAAGGAATGCATGGGCTGAATGTGCAAAGTTGTTGATTTGTGTCTGCTGCTAGAAACAGGTGGACAGATGTTTACATCTGTTTTGGGGCAGGGGGATTTGGCCAATATCTTCTTTTAAGATATTATTTGCTATTATTTCATATCTCCATAATGAAACATATCATTCAATAAAAAGCCTGTTTTTTTTGTTTACTCTTGTGTGAATGAAATACTTGACAAATGAAAAGTACATTGTATTAAGAACTTTAGTGCAAAATGTACATATGCAAGGATCGGAATGTAAAGCGACGCCCAAATGACGTATGTAATGACGTTATGCAGTTCAGCCGCTGTTTCCGGATTGAACCATATAGAACAATATATACGACAGACATTTTTATATAGTTTGACGTTATGTAGTATATTGTCATATTGCCAAGCCCATATCTTTTTGTTCTTATTTTGAATGCAAATGATTTTTCTGCTTGCAATAATAACAAAATCAGCCAGTAACCTCAATGTGCAGTTATTTGTAATTAACCCTACAGTAAATACTAGATATCACAGATACAGTAGATTATAGAAAATGTTTTTACTATTCTTAGCTACACTGTAAAGATTTGTATACATCCAATTTATTTTTGTATTTTAAAAACATTGGATTTTTTGATTTTTGAAGTGCTCACGCTAGAAACAAAGATTATTATATGTCATTGTATATTTTCTTATCATGATGATGTTGCCTTTTTGTGACTGTCATCCCAGTGCTGCCAACCTGTTTTAACCTCTTCTTTGCCAGACTGCACAGTTTAATGTGGAACATTTCTCAGGGATGCACAACTGGTACGCCTGCTCCCATGCACGGCCCACCTTTTGCAACGTCTGCAAAGACAGCTTGTCTGGGGTCACATCTCACGGCCTCTCCTGCGAAGGTAGGTAGCACACACAGACACTACACGTGCTTATTGTCAAACACTGCTGACTTGTTTTTTTCAGACACATGTACTGTAGTATTGTCTTACTTAACTCCCTTTTCATAGGGCTCAACAGTGATCACCCACTTTTTTAAACATCTCTGGTTTCCTGGAAGGGATTTTTTTCCCATTCAGTTGCTCCGTTGACGTTTCAGAAAATGCTCATATACAGAGTCTTATTCCAGGACCCAAGCCAATCAGCTTGGAGATGATCATGACCATAAAACCGTTTCATTCGGCGTAAAAGAACATTTTGAAAACTGAAAAAAAAGGAAAAGGTACTTTGTATATAAACAATCATAGATTTCAATGCGAGCCGCTTGCTAGACATTTGTGGGTTCATGAGTGCAGGTTAAAATTTCCATGGTAACAGCATGGTCCATCAGTCAGATAAGCGGCCGTTACACTTGGCTTAGGCTAGTGTAGTACTTCTCCATGGCATCTCAAACAAAAGATGTTTTTCTTAAAAACAAGTTTGGTTTCATATAGACTTCTAGCTTCTAGGAAATAAACCTTCGTTTCACAACCTTGCAGCATGTGGTCAGTCTACCTTGGATGGTTTAGACAATATGGCTGAAAGTCGAAATCCTTATAGAGAAAATGAATGTTTCACTTCCGGAACCACACTGTTGGGTTCTATACATAACCTTTTAAAGCAGCTCTTAGTCATTTCTACATCTCATTACTGTGTTATGGATAGACGTCATACCCTCTGACTTACTGTAGCATTGCAGATAATTTGGAACTGCAAGCCTGGAAAATGGCAGGTCTATAAGAAGGTATAAGATTATGTTGCGTAAGGACGTGTGAGTCATTCTTTGTTCAAATGTCCGTCCAAGTAGAAGCAGATTGGATATACCACAGCCAGAGTCTTTGACATGCTTTGTGGAGTTGGATGCCCATCAAACTGTTAGTTTGCAGTGGAGGGGAGTGAGAAGAGCAAGTGGTGAATCGCCATTAATGCTGTTACAGCGCCTCTCTATCCATATGCTTTTATGTCATACTGCGTGTTATATAGGCAGTGACTAGTGCTATTTTGAATTTCACTTCTCGCACATCTCCATCTATCCAAAACGGAGAAAGAAAAACTGCTAATGGATCCTGTGAATGACGCCACATCTTCTCACCTCATCTGTGAAAGCACACTGAAGTGGGGTGTTAAGAGGAACGGGGTCGGCATGGGAGGTTAACACTCCTTTTGTTTTTTTTAGCTTTCTCTTAGCTGGTGTAAAGAGTCAGTGATAGACAGCAAACCTTAATGAGCACCATCTGCATATCCTCTCCTTCTAATTTTGCTAGCGTTCCCCTGTTACTGCATGCATGTATTTGTGTGCACCGTGTGCTTGGTTTCCAGTGTATGTGCGAAGGGAGTAAGAGCCTCTCCACTCAGCGCTCATTATCCTCGACAATGATGCCCTCTCATATCCAGAGCAGAAAGAAAAAACACATCAGTAGATGGAGAGTCATTAAAGATGCATTTAACTCTTGTGATCTTAATCAGCTCCATACTGCTCCACACATACACAGCATTTCCTCGCTGCCCGTGAGGTGGATGGAATTTTCAGCAGGGATGAGTGTTAAGTTGGTCTTGCATTATTCGGCAGAAATTAGCCTATGTTTCTGCCCGAGTGTTCCTTGCCGCAAGGTAGATGCAATTTTCGGCAGGCATGCAAAATTTGGCACAACACCTTGAATTGATTTTTTTGTGTCAACGTCACAGCGATTCAATCTGTAGATCTACATTGAGCACAGAAGTTGTTCAGTACAACTTAATTAAGAGCCTACTGACTCATGAGACACATGAGAGACAGTGAGAAGAAAAATAAAAACACAATGAGAGCCAATGAGGAGGAGAAAACAGTAGGCTATGTGAGGATGGTAGAAAGAGGGAGAGAAAAGGCAAAAAACAAAAACGGAAGGGAGTTAGAGAGCGTCTCAATGAAACGTCGAGAGCAGCCAGCCAAACAGTTTCACAGCAATCAAGGCGGCTCAAATTTCTCTTCGATTTCCTGCGCAGGACGCTCAGTGGGGATTGATTTGTGCTACCTAGACACACACACACACTCACAAAACCACACACAAACACTCTTCTGTCTCTATTTCATCCTCACACAATGTTTTCCTCCAGTCTGGTTTGTGAATGCTCCGAGTATGGCCGGGCCATTAACAGGCAGTGGTATCATGTTTTCTGAATCCTCTTAATGTTCTGCTAATGCTCCCTAACATCATTTAGCGGTCGACTAGATTGAAACATCAATTGTTGCTCCCGGATATGACTCTGACTTAGTTTGTATACATATCTTCTTATTGACAAGATTGTGTTTGTGTGAGTATAGGCGGGGTGGCTAGAAACAAAGTTCCCCCAGAGTGGAGCGCAGACATTATTCATGAGTCTGCTAAGTGCCTCATGCTTAATGGAGAAAAAGGCGAGAGCTGTCTCCATCTGTCTGCCCTGTACATCTTCAAAGGATATATCCATGCTCTAGTTACATTTTACTCTTGTGTTTCTTTTTCAGAACAACCTGCATTAAATACATTAAAGTAAAATGTACGAAATACAGACACACAAGAATTTACGTGCATTATGTGAGTCACTGTCAGTGTGAACTGTACAGAGACAGTACAGCAGGAAGCTTTTTTAATATGGACCTGGATCATCCTGTCCCATGTGGTCCACGGTTTAGGTCTTTCTTTGCCTGGCTGTAGGCTTCCTCTTGCTGGTTGCAGATAAATGGTTCTCGCGATTTGCTTCTTTCTATCTCTCAGATGCAGTATGTAAGTGCAGAACAGGCTCAGGGAGGTTAGTAATTACGCCCACTGACATCTCATTAGGGCTTGATTCATTAGAACACTGTACTTTGCGGGGCGTGTCTGGTTCTGAATCATGCATCAGTGTCCAGTTTTTTCCAGCAATAAAACTATAGAAACCTGTCAACTTTGAGAGAACCTGGGAACATTTAGTGCAATATAATTCATGTTTTAGTCTGCATCCATCTAATGTAGTGCTACAATATGAATATTGATCATGTGATATGTGCGTGTGGACTTTTTGTGTTTTTCAGTGTGCAAATTCAAAGCTCACAAACGCTGTGCTGTCAGAGCCACGAACAACTGTAAATGGACAACTCTGGCATCCATAGGAAAAGATATTATTGAGGATGAGGATGGGGTAAGTGTGTGTGTGTGTGTGTGTGTGTGTGTGTGTGTGTGTGTGTGTGTGTGTGTGTGTGTGTGTGTGAAGTTCATGTATTTTCCTTGAAATGTATTCTTCATTGAAAGTCATTCATGTATTGAGGAGCTGCTAACTGTCTACAAACTTACTATTAGCCTTCTTTTTTGCGCATCCTGCACTAAACCACTCAACCGTACATATTTGTTTTTATATTGTCTATTTCCTTTTAATTATGTATGCACCATCCACCAAGGCAAACTCGCTGTTAAGTGTCTCTCACTTGGCCATAAATTCTATGAGTTTGTTACATGGTTGGATGGTACAAATAATGCTCTGTAGGCTTTTTACCAATTAAAGAACATTATTGATTGTTTTCCCATAAGAAAAGCATTGGTATTTATATATTTTCATAAATGCATTTTACAATTACTGCAACTTGTTTGTGCTTGTTCAAAAAGAGAAGATATTCAAAGCCATTTACAATAGAGACACTTGTTTAGAGAGAGAGAGAGAGAGAGAGAGAGAGAAAGCATAAAAGCTTTTCTTGAACTGTGTGTGTGTGTGTGTGTGTGTGTGTGTGTGTGTGTGTGTGTGTGTGTGTGTGTGTGTGTGTGTGTGTGTGTGTGGAACCTGCAGATTGCTATGCCTCACCAGTGGCTGGAAGGCAACCTGCCTGTCAGTGCCAAATGTGCCGTGTGTGATAAGACATGTGGCAGCGTACTGAGACTGCAGGACTGGCGCTGCCTCTGGTGCAAAGCAATGGTAAGACATCTGTCGCATATGCACAATACCTAATTTGCCCCTGCTAAATTACATTCAAACATGATTAAAACTACACAAAATGCTGATCATTTGGCTCTTAATCGGAACATTGAGAACAACTAAAAACATTGTCTCAGCGTTGGATGTGACTTGATAGTCTTGTATTGCAAAATGACTGAACTGTTATTTGTAACTGCGTCTCCTTGTTTAGCACGCTGGCACCCACCATTAGAACACAAAACATGCCAGTTGTATTCTGACTCATGGAGCTTGACCTATAGGAGCTTTGGAAAGCTGCAGTACTGTCTTCCATTAGCCACAATCCATCCATTTGGCTCTTTTTTGAGCAACTTTTTCCTGCTCTGTCTCTGGGAGAAGAACGTCTGGGAAACTTTTCTTATTATAAACTTCATGCACTTTGGTCTCGCCTATTGCATGATCTAATCAGTCCCACAGTTGCACGTCACCATTGTATTTTGCACTGTTGATTGGCCAAATATGTGTATACTGTGTGTGGAAGTGTGCGCATATATACAGTATGGCATGTCTTTGGATGTGTGTGTGTGTGTGTGTGTGTGTGTATATATTTATATATATATATATATATATATATATATATATATATATATATATATAAAATATATATTAGCAATAGTATTCTACGTTATACAATTATTTATACTGCTACCATTAAAATAGCAATAAAGCAGACATTGACTGTAAAATCTGTCATTTATTGGTCTGTTTCTTTTTGTTCTCTCGGGGGATTTTATGTCATTGCTGTTGTGCATCTACATGAGAGAGAAAACTAATTATTGATGATTAATACAAATAAATTAAAGTATTAAATCTTGGATGAACGGATTGTTTGCATTTGGTGTTGTTGTTCTAGGTGCACACAGCCTGTATGGACCTGTACCCTCGCAAGTGTCCTCTTGGTCAGTGCAAAGTCTCCATCATTCCCCCTACAGCGCTCAACAGCATTGACTCTGATGGTAGGCACACACACACACACACACACACACACACACACACACACACACACACACACACACACACACACACACACACACACACACAATGCAATCATGCCGACCCACTCAAAGGGTCGGAGGTTGATGCTAGACGGCAACTATGAGCGCTCGTTACATTTCAGAGGTGAACAAATGAGATTTCACTCCATTTAGTCGACCGATGTCTTCTCTCTGGACTTTGACCTTCTGCTCTGTCACATGGCATCACTTTGGCCGGGGGAGAGGGAGAGCAGGATTGATCAAGGCATCAACGTCTCACACACATACACACACCCCTTTTTCCCATCACCTACTTCTCAAGTAAACTGCTGGAGCATGTACCAGAAAGCAGAAAGAAAAAGACAATGTTATTATTTTCCCTTTGGGGTAATTGGTCTTAGCAACGCCATAGTGTCTTACTGGCTTCCTGTAAGTCATAAGATGTATTACAGTAAGAGAGGGACAGGGCGTTGGTATGGGTTCCAGGAAATTGCCCTTTTCTTGTATAGCGAGTTGGTTAAAAATAGCCCGATCTGACAGGACGGCAAACACCTTTCTGAGGGCTTAAAATAAGTCGGCATCTTGTGACAAGATGTGTGTGAGAAAATAATCATAATTAGATGCTTCCCAACTTGCTGTGAAAATGGGCGCACATGCTCATCATGTAACATTTCATGAAAGCATGCAGACACTACAGAAGAAGAAGAGCTCTGCAGGTGGCTGCAAAGCACCCTGAGGCTCCCTCCAGGCTCTCTGTCCAACATAGTGTGTGTGTGTGTGTGTGTGTGTGTGTGTGTGTGTGTGTGTGTGTGTGTGTGTGTGTGTGTGTGTGTGCGCGTGTGCGTGCATGTGCTTTCCAGTAGAGCTGCAAGGATTAATAAAAAACGTAAAACTATCACGTATTTTCATAATCTCTCACTTGGTTTGACTCATTTTTTCAATTCAAAATTCCATCTTGTTAAATGTGAATATTTCCTAGTTTCTTCACTCCTCTGTGACAGTAAACTGAATATCTTTTTAGGACATCATCTTGGGCTTTGGGAAACACTGATCCATGTTTTTCACCATTTTCTGACTGATTTTATAGACTGAACAACTAATTCATTAAACAAGAAAATAATCAACAGAATAATTGTTAGTTGCAGAGCATCTACATTAAACTCATTTTAGATGGAGATCAGCACCTGCGAGACAGACTCAGATAAGCTGTGTGATTGGAGTACTTTTGCAGAAGCCAATAGCTGGTGTGTCTCACACACACACACTCACACACACACACACACACACACACACACACACACACACACACACACACACACACACACACACACACACACACACACACACACACACACCAGCCCACTGAGTCTGTGAAAGCTGGCATAGGCTAATTGGTAGACAGATAAAAGAGGGGCAGAGTATGGGAAGATGGTGAATCCAGATTAAAGACAGGCGACAACAAAAAGCAGAAAAGAGGACAAAGGGCAAATAAAAAAAGAAGATCCATTATTTCCTTCAGCTTTCTCTCTCCTCTCTCTCTCTCTCTCTCTCTCTCTCTCTCTCTCTCTCTCTCGATCTCCCTGTCCTTCAGTCGCTCTGCATCTCCTCACGTTCCAGGACTCCCTCTGCCCAAATGCACGCTGGGAAGAGGGGGAGTTTGCTTGTAATTGGCTGAGGGGCAGACAGGAGCACGTGCTAGAGCGTTGTGACTCCTCATCCCTCCCCTCCCCTCCCTTCCTCTCTCCTTCTCTTCCTGCCTCTCTCAATCCATCCTTTACTGACAACATCCCAGAAAAAATCGAAGAGCTTAGACAGAGAGATTAGAGAGCAGAAGCAAGACATAAAGGAGGATGCAATGGGGAAAAAAGGAAAAGAGGGAGTGTCAGGAGTAGATAGCAGTGAGAGACACATACACAAGCGTGCACACACACACACACACACACACACATACAAAGTGAAAGCCACACACAAAAAGCTGTCAACAGTGGGGGTGTACAGATTTTACAGAAACCCGTTGTTGCATTTACCTTCCACATATTAGTGTATATGTACAGTATGTGTGTATGTGTGCTCGTGAGTGTGTGTCTGTGCTCTTCTTGGAAGCAAAACACGTGTTTTTGGCATGTGCAGTGCTCCCATGCATTATTACGCTTGGTCTAAGCACGCACTGAGTCTTTTATGAGGTCTGCACCAGGTCTGCACTCAGCACAACTGCCCTTTTCATCTTCCTAGCCTAAATTCACAAATCACAAATTTGCCTCAATAGGTTTTTATAATTTAGACAGCACCAGACAGCCTATTAAGTGCTACATTGCTTCAGCAACCGGTCATCTGGTAACTTAGGAGGCAACTTGGCCTTGTGTGCGCAGATTAATTTGGTATGCAGGGAACACACCGATATTAGGGTTCCCCCACCTGCTAGATCCCACTTTAACCCCTGTAAATATCTATGAATGATATTATCTAGGAGGACATTATTCAACTTCCAGAGATAATACAGGAGACACAACAATGACATATATTTCTCTACATACCTCTTGTGGTATCCAGTCATGCAGGTTGTTTTGAGTTGTATGGCATTTTGTTTGTTGTGCATTCAACAGATTATTCACTTTCTCCTTTTTTGTTGCCACTTCTCCTCAGGCTTCTGGAAAGCCACCTGTCCTCCCTCATGTGCCAGCCCCCTCCTGGTCTTTGTCAACTCCAAAAGTGGTGACAACCAGGGAGTGAAATTCCTGCGACGCTTCAAGCAGCTCCTCAACCCGGCTCAAGTCTTTGACTTGGTCAACGGTGGGCCGCACCTTGGGTGAGGAAAACAAAAGAAAACATATATACAGCTGCAGACGCAGAAAACAATCCATCAATATAGTAGATGCATGACGCACGACTTGCTGCCATATCTTACCTAGAGAAATGGAAACATGCGATCTATAAAATGTTTCCTTTAATTTTGATGGGAATTGGACCCAGAGACATAGGCGCCGATATTGTGGGTGCTCCAGAACTCGAGCACCCACAGAAGCTACCGAGCACCCACGTGTGCCAGACTGCCAGTAGGCTACATTCATTTAAAATTAAACATTGCAGTTGGTGCTAAATGGAGCGTCTGTCATGGTGTGATTGGTTACATCGCTGTCAGTCCCCTGCTCCATATCCTATCCACCAATCAGCGTCTCTCAAATGAAAACGCCTCTTTAGTGACTCCTCCCTCTATCCCCCCACTATACAGTGTGTGCATGTGCATTAGGTAATCTGAGTGAGACTAAAATGGACAGACTTGTTATTCGAACATTCACAGGTGGCATTGATTCTTAATTTCCCACGAAGCTGATCGCGGTTACATGTCAGTTCAACTTTTCATCTCCAATCCTATCTATATTTGTGAGAAGTGGCACAGCCCTGACTGAGTTGGAAGATAACCTGCTTTACGGCTTTACTATCGAGTAAATAGGCATGTGTTTGTGTCGGCCGCTGTCCATTTCCTAAGGTTCTAAAATGCAAACATTTTTTGACTACCTTTTTTTATAAAGGGCATGTGAGCACCCACGGAGGAAAACAGATATCGGCGCCTATGCCCGGGGACAGGCATTATAATAAATATATAGAAATAGAAATAGCCAATCATCTGATGGTCTTGTTTGCTTATGTAGGACATATGAAGGCATCAGTATTAAACGGAGACTTTTTCATAAGAAGATCAAAACTGATTGTAGCTAGTTTAAAATCTGAGCCTACAAAATAAATGAATGTGTGTGTGTGTGTGTGTGTGTGTGTGTGTGTGTGTGTGTGTGTGTGTGTGTGTGTGTGTGTGTGTGTGTGTGTGTGTGTGTGTGTGTGTGTGTCAGTCTACGCCTGTTTCAGAAGTTTGACAACTTCCGGATCCTGGTGTGTGGAGGCGATGGGAGTGTAGGCTGGGTCCTCTCAGAGATTGACAAACTCAGTCTTCACAAACAGGTACTGTAGTATTATGGGTATGTTGTGATGTCAAAAAAACAGCACTGAGCGGAACTTGAAATGTTACTTTCTGTCATTAATTTCTCCTGTATTCAAAATAAATTGTTGGGCAGAAACCTTGTATCTCCATATTTTATCAATTCAGTTTCTTCAAAAACGTTCCGAAGAAACACTTTGCACATCCAACAATTCTTCTGTGCAGGCGCATTGGAAAATATCACAAAATGTTTGCAAACTGACTTGAATGGGTGTGAAATTCTGCACGAATGACACGTGTTTATTGAGAGACACTCTCAATGAACACTTGTTGAAGGTCCAGAGGGACTGAAACGTTAGTTTTCTTTAACCAATGGTGTTGCTGTAGCAAGAGAAGAGTGCAGGATTTTCCTTTTTTGCCCCAATGTTTTCAAAAATCAACGCTATTGGTCATCCTTTATGTCTGTCTGTGAGTTTTACAAATATCTAAGTGAGGCAATTTCATCTGACTCTGTAGGAGTAAATATGATATACACAGTATATTGTTTTCAAATTAGCTTTTTTTATTTCCTGAAAGGCAACCGTTTTGGACATTCAAGATTTTTGCCCGACAGCGACAAATTGCCTTTTGTCATAGAAATATCAGGCAGATAACTGTTTAGAAATTGCCACAAAAGAGGCAGCTACAAAGTGATGTGATGTGTCCTTCTGCCTTTGCTCCTGGCCAGCTTACGTAAAGACACACTCATTCTACACACACAAGCATGCATGCACACACCCTTATTTTCAATGCAGCAGGCATATATTCCCCGGTGCCAAATAAACCCCCATCTGCATGTGTTTCAGTGCCAGCTGGGGGTGTTGCCCTTGGGCACGGGCAATGATCTGGCACGGGTGTTGGGCTGGGGCCCTTCGTGCGACGATGACACCCAGCTGCCCCAAATCCTGGAGAAGTTAGAGAGGGCCAGCACCAAAATGCTGGACCGCTGGAGCATCATGACCTACGAGATTAAGATCCCACCAAAACACAGCTGCCCCACCACGCCTGAGGGAACCGACGACTGCCAGGTACTGACAGAAAATGCACGCATCGGTAGACACAATCAAACCCAGCAGGGCTTCCATACTGATGTGAGTAGTAGGGAGCTGGAGAACATGCTGGAAATAGTGCCTGGCATTTTCAATTCAACATCATTTCAGCTCAGGTTCAAAACAGGACAAAGCAATATAATCTTTTCCCATGAGTCTCCCTCGTAGCATACCTTTTCCACCACCGTAAAGTGGTGGAAGTAGTATTCAGTAGTAGTTTAATTTAAAAAAAAAAGTTTTATTTTATAAGATTATTTTTTAGATTGTTCTGCCTTTAATGGACAGGACAGTTAGGTGAGAAAGGGGAAGACATGCAATCACAAGTCGGACTCAAACCCAGAACTTCTGCGTTGAGGCATCAGCCTCGAAGTACATATGTGTGCCTGATCTACCCACTGTGACTTCGATCCTCATTTACTCTTACGAGCCAACTGCATCACAAACTATTATTTTTTGGGCATTTTTAGGCCTTTATTGACAAGACAGCTAAAGACATGAAAGGGGACAGAGAGGGGGAACGACGTGCAGCAAAGGGCCGCAGGTCGGAGCTGAACCATGGCCTGCTGCAGCGAGGAGTAAATCTCTAAATATGGGCACCCGCTCTACCAACTGAACTATCTGAGTGCCCTTCTTCTGTAAGTTTTAAACATAGACTGCATAAAACTCCCTTCTCTTCAATGAAGCAATGTTTACAGGCTTCTGGTGATGGGCAATGTGCTATAGGTGCCAAAAAAAATCTATGTTCCAATTT
This sequence comes from Percina caprodes, assembly GCA_013375575.1. NCBI lineage: Eukaryota > Metazoa > Chordata > Actinopteri > Perciformes > Percidae > Percina > Percina caprodes. The sequence continues at coordinate 1,520,603 of JABXJD010000095.1, read as the reverse complement.
GTTTTGTTTTGTCATGATTCATGGGTAATAAATAATAAATAATAAATGGGTAGTAAAACATTACACTTTGTGAGAAACAAAATCGTGGCAGATAATCGTGATATCAATTCTAAACTAAAAAATCGTGATTCATATTTTTCCTCGAGTGGTGCAGGTCTACTTAGAATTCCTCATGGGGGCGACAGAAACTACGCACTATAGCTTTTTAAAGTATTACAAGTAAAAGTACTCAATGTAGAAAGTTCCTGACGTTTTAGAAACGGGAAACAATCAAAACAGTTGTGTGTTTAATGGTATAATCATTTTAGCTGGACTGGCATGTATTTTATGTACAAAAATAATATAAATATATATATATATAATATAATATATATTCTATATAATTTATAGAGTGATTAGTAACTAAAGCTGTCAGATGAATGTAGTGAAGTAAATAGTTTCTCTATGAAATTATGAGGAGAAGTACCTCAAATCCTTACTTAAGTACAGTACTTAAGTAAATGTACTTAGATACATTCCACCACTGGCTGCTAATGAGATAAATTTGTGTGGTGCTTACTAAGAGATACAGTGCTAATAACACAGTCATGCATACTTTGAACTTTTCATTCCTGTGTGTTTTCTTTCCAGTTTCACATTTCAACATATGAAGACTCAGTAGCCGCTCACCTCACAAAGATTCTCAATTCAGAGCAGAACTCTGTGGTCATCTCCTCTGCCAAGTATGTTTTATTTTTTTTACTGATGTACAATCACAGATATACAATATACACATGTAGTTCAAAACATACAGGTGTGTAAAATGATTCTTATAGATGATAAACCATGAATTGTATGGCATAATGTTCAATTCAGTGCTGTACGTTTTCTTGTAAACAGTAATAAACTGGAATGGCGATCGGAGATCGCAGAACTATGCCAACAGTGCATTCACGTGCTCTTCGAATGGTCCCATTTCCCGAGTTGGGAAGTCGTTCATCCAAATTCATTCTGTTTTCATGCGCTTTAAGGTTGCTTTCACATCTGCCTCGTTTGGTCCGTTTATAAAGGAGCATTTGGTCGGATATTCCGGTTCTTTTGGGCTGGTGTCTAAATTGGCCCGCTTGAAAACGGGGGTCTCGGTTTTCTTCCAAGTGAACTAGAGTTGGGTTCACTTCAGGTGAGAACGAGATCCGATCCAAGTACAGGAAGTAAACCTAAAAACAAGCATTTACTAGCCTGCAATTTCAACCTTGCACGCATATATGATTTAAATGGACTGTTCTCATTCATAGCATTCGTTTTGATGTCCCACTATGGGATACGCCTCCCTGTGTATTCCTTAGAAGCATTTATCTCATTACGCCAATCCTGATTGGCTGGTGATGGAGTGTCCGCGTCATGTGGGCCCATCCCCCTTTAAATAGCTTACGCTACGACGTGGACACCATTCTAAAACCTTCTTGCTTTGAAGCATATCTCTGTTGTGCAGGCTAGCTAACTTAACTGTCCACAGACTTAACCTTGGCTTGTGGTCGTGGTGGAGTCCACCAGATCACGCTACGAGGGGAAGAAATTGTCCCAGACCAAGAGGTCTGATTTTGAGGGCATGGAAAAGCTGGCAATGCTCCGCATGCCCCCGATGGAGCCAATGGTTGCAGCCCACATCCACCAGCGGGTGACTGTGACAACCTCACGGAACCCCACACCGCTTTATACGCTTGCTAGCCCTCCTTTTGAACCACTGGAGGAGGTCGACCTGAAGCATCTGTCTTTGAAGACAGTGCTGCTGGTGGCCTTGGCGTCTGCAAAACGGGTTGGCGACATTCATGCGCTCTCTGTGCATCCATCATGCACTCACTTTGCCCCGAGGCGTGTCAAGGTGTTATTGAAACCTAATCCTGCCTTTTTGCCTAAGGTGGTTGGCTCATGCGCTCCCATTGACCTTTTGGCGCTCTCTTCCCTGCCTTTTTCTTCCTCGGAACAGGAACAGCGGTTGCGCTGTGTCCAGTTCGTGCTCTGAACATTTACATGGACAGGACTACGGGTTTTTGACAGAGTGACCAGCTATTTGTGTCCTGGGCTAGCCCCCGCAGAGGCAAGCCTGTGACAAAGCAACGGCTCTCTCATTGGGTTGTGGAATCCATTGCTCTGGCCTACACATGTCAGGGTTTGCTGGCCCCGAAGAGCCTGCGTGCTCACTCAACTCAACTTCAATGCCTTGATGCATCCTGTGCCTTATTTTTTTATTTTGTGAGTTTCAAAAAATAAAAAAATGGGGTGTTGCTCCATTATTTCTCAGACCAGAAGTGTCAGCAAGTTTTGGATATTCTTTCCAATGAACAAGCAACCATCTTTGTTGTGTGACATTTGTTTGCAGTGTGTTACAGTGCAGTGTGAAAGCAAAACAAACTAAAGGAAAAATCCTCTGCTTACTTTACTTCATGAAGTGAAATTTTCATTCCATGGGACCTTTACCAGTCATCTTATCTTCCTGTTTTTTAGGATCCTGTGTGAAACAGTGAAGGATTTTGTTGCCAAAGTGGGGAAAGCCTACGAAAAAAGTACAGAGAACAATGAGGAGTGTGACACCATGTCTCTCAAAGTAAGGCTCAAAAACAATGCATGTGGCATCCATCAGTGCTGAAATGCCATTCCTAGCACTGGGCAATGTTTCCATAATATATCGATATCGATATATGAAGCTAGATATGGTCTTTAATTTTGCATATCGTAATATGACACAAGTATTGTGTTTTCCTGATTTTAAAGGCTCCATTACAGTAAAGTGATGTCATTTTCTAAATCAGACTGTTTTAGCTGTTCTTTTATTTGCATTTCGTCATTATATCCACATTACTGATGATTATTTATCAAAAATCTCATTGGTTTAATATTTTGTGAAACCAGCAAAAGTCAACTCTCGTGATATCGATGTATTTGTCAAAAATATCTTGATATCTGGTTTTCTCCATATCGCCCAGCACTAGCCACTCCCTACAGTATATATTACATTTCTGTCTGAATGTTGCCACAGCACTCTATCTCAGTGCCTCCTCTCCTCTGTGCCCTCCAGTGTGCCATCCTGAATGAGAAACTAGACTCCCTCCTGCAGACCCTCAACACAGAGTGCCAGGCTCTACCTTCACTCCCCCACTCCACTCCTCCCATCGTGGAGGAGGAGCAGGAAGAGGAGGAGGAGGAAGATGAGGAGGCCAGCGAGGAGAGCCTGACGGAGCTGAAGGAGAAGCTGGAGGAGGAAGAGACGGAGAAAGCAGGACGAGGCGCCCCACACCAGCTCTTCAAAAGCCGGGAGCAGATGATGCTCAGGGCCAACAGTCTGAAGAAAGCCGTGCGTCAGATCATTGAACAGGCCGAGAAAGGTAACACATACCGAGTTGGAGGTAAAACCCTCCTGAACTCAGTTTACCCAATTTTTTTGTGAAGGAAAGTAATGAACCACATTTCAAGCAGGCGTACATTTTTTGTTGTTGTGATTAACAATTTAAATTTTTTTAACAACACACAAAACACACAACTTGCAACATGAACACCCCATTTTATAGAAAAGACATCCAGTCTGGCAAACCGTTTGTGAAATTTTTTCAAATGCTGCCACCACAGCCATCTCCCAAGCCCCCTCCTGGATTGTCGGCACCCCTTCATTCCTCCATCATCGTAAAAGAATATGTCTGGCTATCATACATTTTAAAGTATTGTTTTGAAATTGCACAAGGAGCAGCATTTTGTGAGGAAAATGCTTATGAAAGCAGAAGGGCTTTTAATCACGCAGAGAGTAATCTGTCTCATAATGACACAGAAGGAGAATGATGTAGAATAATGTAAATTGCATTGACTAAGTTTACATGCACATTACATTCCAGTGTTTGCCCTTATTCCGCAAAATGACATTATTCCGACTAAGCTGTTTACATAGTTAATAAAAATGATCAAACCATAGCATTGATGATCATAAGCCATAAACAGGCTGTAAACTGCTACAAACTGCGACAAAAATCCTGATTGGGACGCAGATTCTGAATGTGCTGTATACATGTCCAAAGAATGCTTCTAAAACCAAAATAATACCGGCATATCCCACATGTCCTAATCCGAAAATGTTAAATTCAGAAAAGGCCTAATTTGGAATATCCAACCAGAATATGCTGTTTACAGGTATCAAATTCCTAATATTGTCAAATTTGGAAAAATAGTGGAATATTAGTGTCCATGTAAACATACTCATTGTGGCATGTAATGCATACTAATTAGTCTCCTGTCTTTGCTCTGGTTAGTGGTGGATGAGCAGAACTCGCACACAGAGGACACAGAGCTGCCGTCCCCCCTGGAGTTCAGGAAGGACAGCGAGGAGGAGAACAGAGACAGTGAGAAGGATGAGGACACCAAGGAACAGGAAGCAGTTACATGTAAGTGCGCCACTGCTTCTGCTGTCCTGTTTCCAAAGCTCTGACCTGTATGTCCTGCCTATACCTTTTACCTGCTTGGCACTGATACACATCCATCCTGGGCCATTTCCAAAACGCTTAACCTGCCCCGCCTTGCCAGTTTGATTTCCAAATCTTCCACTTTGCCAGCTGGCACTGTTCTCAGTCCCTTAAAGGGTATTCGGTTTCCTTAGTATTTGAAGCTTACTTTAAGAAGATAATTCAATGCCTCACATGGAGGATGTGTTTAAAACAATACCTCCCTCTTATCTAAACAGAGAGAGGGAAATATTTCCATAATTTAGGCAAAAATCATTTGGTAAATCTTGTATTGTTCTCGGCTTAATGGGAAACAGAACAACATTAAGATTGTATTCTACTTTATTACAGCTTTTTTTGATTGCTTAAGCACTATTTTATTTTACAATTAGCACACCAATACACCCAATCAGCAGAAAATCCTCAGACTCTTTGCAAAATGAAACACTATTGCAAAAACCATACACTAATTTGTAAAAACCATTCGAAATTTTGATTCAAAAGCGCTTTTGCACACCTGTTTTCTGGGGCAGGTGAGTCGGAAAAGGCAAAGGTTACCAGTAATTATTGTTAAATAGTTCCAGCACACTGTCCATTACGCCTTGCAAATACTTTATTTCACAACGTTTCGGTCACACAAACATTCAGGTGAATTCACATGAGGAAATTCTGCTGAGGAAGATGAAAATATGATTTATTTCTCTCCATATACCCAAACATGTTGAATAACAACAAAACATATCCCAGTTTTCATACAGCTACTGTGCGTAACACTGTTAGCTCAGCAAACAACAGACCAACATAAAATACTGTATCCACTAAAGGTCACAATTACAGAAAAAAAAAATCTGAAAAGTACAGAAAATACTAGACATTATCTCTTCGCCTAGTTGGATCTGGCCAAAGAATTTCATCAACATCACAGGCGATATATCCTCATTGGCAAGACAACGTGGAGAGAACCGTCTAGAATGTCGAAGCCATCCTTGCACAGCTGCAAGTCTACCTGTTCACAGGCATCCTCCATGACCTAAATGAGGGGTACCACTTCCTCTACCTCCTTCTCCACCTCTGTGGATTCCCCCTTTCACTTCTTCTGACTCCTTTCATTTTGGTTGAAGGCAGGTGAACTTATCTGCTGCATTTGCATAGTGCTTAAACCTGAATGGTGTTTTACAATTAAGCAATCATGTGTTAATGCATCTAGTGGCTGTGTTTCACAGATTGGCTCATAGGTGTCGTAATTTGACAGTCAGTGCTTTGGAATTGCAAGGAAGTGACATCATGATATACTTCTGTGTCTAATGAATACAAGTGTGTTTAGTGTTTTGCAAATCACTGTGTGTATTTTTTTTGCTAAAAAGTGTGAGGCTGACATTGTGCTTATAGTGGTGCACATCTGGGCCAATGTTTGACGCCTTGAGTGTAAGGTTTTGATAATTGTGTAATACTTTTTTGTGGGCATTTTCAGCCTTTTATTTTTACAGGATAAGACATGAAAGGGGAGGGGGGGGGTGACATGCAGCAAGGAGGGCTGCAGGTCAGAGTTGAACCCGGTCTCGCTGCGTCAAGGAGTAAACCTCTATATGTGGGCGCCCGCTCTACCAACTGAGCTATCCCCAATTGTGTAATACTTTTGATTTCAGTGTGTAAGCAATCAACAAAAACTGTAAGCAAATAGGTGCAATATGACAGTCCTTGAGAAGGTTGCGAGGGGGCCCACTGCACAAAGGGAAATCATTTTTTCCCATTTCCCATTTATAATTCATCCATAAGTACCACATTGACAGAATGTATGTCTATTTTAGTAATTCATTTCATACAATTTCTGTAGCAAAAATCCCAACAGGCCCCTAGGACAAAAGCTTAACAAGTGTGGGTCCATTGTCTAATTTGTGTGTGAAAACATTTGGGAACCACTGCAATAGAAGATACAGGATTTAAATATCGCCAGCCTGTGTATATTGCACTCCCTGCACCACAGTAAAACCAGACTCATAGCTAGTGGAAAAAAAGTGCTGCTGACGCAAATCATGTTTCCTGTCATAAATAAACTCAAGGATTAGTGCTAAAAGTGCACAGAGAAACCCTGCTCTCCTGTGATATTCCACCTCCTGCACCAGGCCAAGCCGTGTATCGCTCCATCTTCAGTCACAGTCTGCTGCAATGAAGAACTGCTTTAAAACAGTGCCTGTTAATATGTGTGTAAAGTAGGCAGCTTTGTGTGTGTGTGTGTGTGTGTGTGTGTGTGTGTGTGTGTGTGTGTGTGTGTGTGTGTGAGTCTGACGGCCACAGGATGTGTTATTGTCTTAGGGGCAGAAGTTCTTCCTGTTTATCATGGTGCTGCTTCCTTCCTTCCACACATTTTCCAGCCGTTGGAAGACGAGGAGGTATCAGTCAAACCCTCTGCTTTGTATCCTCTCCTAGTTCCCTCTTATTGCCTCCTTGCTCCTTCCTGACCCTGGACACAAATAATAAAAAAAATAAAGGAGCAATAAGCAAGTTGAGGATGTGAACAGAAGGGATTGTTAAATCCATCTTTCAGTTATTGTCAGTCTCTGTCAGTCTTGCATGTATTCATTGCCCCATCACGTGGTGAGGGTCAACATGAGCAATGTTCTGAGGCTGTCATCATGCATTTACATGGAAAAACAGCTGAAAGCTAAAAAGCAGACAAGCAACGTGAAGCTATTCTTACTCAGGGGCTGTAGGACTAACTAACTAAGCACGCACATTTATATATATAAATATATAAAATAATATGATATTTACGTGAATTTGAATGGGAAGCGGGAAATGACGCTGACAGTGGACACACACCACTACTGTATCTGGTAGAATGCTCACTGACGTTGTTATCTTGGTTCTCTCAGTGAAAAGACGCTCAGAGACGGCCTACAGATCTGGGATCTGATATTCGAGAGATCAGAGAGAGATCATTAATTCCACACCAGCACAGGTGCTTTATAGGGCGTGGCCAGGCAAGCCAGTTTGTCTTAAAGAACTATCCATATACCTGACGTCAGGGGGATCATGCCCGTACATATGGAATGTGTAATGGTGGAGAGATACAGTATTCTCTATGTTCTGGATAATGTCAATTCAACAGTGTTGAGCTGTGTACGCATGAGATGTTTCAATTATCCACTGCCCATGACTCTCAATCTCCATATATGGATCAATGTCAAAGAGGCTTTAACTTTTTTTCTTTAAAGTTATTTGTTTGTTTTCCTCCTAGTATCACCTCATAGCAGCTGAGGCGAGTTTTGGTGTGCCCCCTGGTGGGATGAGAGGCTGCTATCACATTAAAAACCAATGTCATTGTGTATATAACATACAGAAATGATTTAATAAGATTGAAAAGATTCTGAGAGATCTAAGAACAAAATATAAATCAAATAAATAAATATATAAAAGGGTAGGTGTAATGACGCTTTCAGTCAGTATTGATTAGAAATGAATTAAGGTGACACTTACCATTTATGTTATGTATGTGATGTGTATCTATGTAATCAAAATGAACTAAACTAAACTAAAATCCAGGAATAATAAACAAAAGAAAACTATTTTTAATAAAAAAAGCCTTGATAGTGACATGATTCTTTTTTTTCTGCCTCCAGCTGCTAAGAGTCCCTGTTCTCCGACGGAGAGGAGGGTGAGCCGCAGCACCCAATCCTATGGCTCCTTCACCATCACCCCATTCACCACCAGCAAGGAGAACCTCCCTGTACTCAACACACGCATCATCTGCCCCGGTAAACACATTAATGAATGAATTGTTTCGTTTTGTGTCTGGCTGCTTAACACGGCGCATTCATTATAAGATTATATAAAGTTTTATTGTAGACACAAGTCCATATTACACATCATGCAGTATAAAAAGGAGATTCAAACATACAAAATAATTCCATATTCGCCTATAGGATATAGAGGCTATTGCACCAATGTAGAAGTGTATCTATAACAGCTTTTTAGAGGAATGACTAGGGCTACAATTATATGGTTCTCTATAAATGTGATTAATCAGACACATTTCAAATAAACACTTTCCTACTGTTGACAAAAAACTAAATATATACATAAAGGGTACAAGTGTAAAATTTACAATTCACGTTCCACTTCTGCGATTGCTTTAAATCACTTTAAATTCAGCTTGAAAAAAGCGTTAAAAAATGATTGAGAGAGAGAGAGCTGCACAATATATCGTTTTTTTATCGTCATCGCAATATTAACTGGCGCCATATACACATTGCGAAAGGCGGCGATGTATGGGTGGTGGATAAACCCACTGCAATACATCAACCAATGTGTCCCTGGGCAAGACGCTTAACCCCTAGTTGCTCCAGAGGCGTGCGACCTCTGACATATATAGAAATTGTAAATCGCTTTGGATCAAAGCTAAATGACTGTATGTAATGTGATAGACACAAAAGGTTTTTTGTGTTAGTTGAAAGAAAATATTAGTGGAAAACTGCACACTAAAATGTAAATGTGTAAATGTGTCATTCTTTTTAGTGCTGCCTTAATTTTAAATTAAATCAACTTGAACATTATTTCAATTTGTTCAATAAAACAATGTCGGAAACACTTTTCTTTCATTGTTTTAGGTCAACAAGCAGTTTGTTGTATTGTAGAAATGCAGAACTGAGTACCCTTTAACATTATCGCGTATTTCTTTCTCATATCGTGCAGCCCTAACTAAGATTAGTCGGGCAGACCTAAGGGAAACACACAAGGACAGGGCCTTGTGTACCAAATGTGTGTGTTTGTTTGTGTTCAGGCTTGAGGGCAGGTCTGGCTGCCTCCATCGCTGGCAGCTCTATCATTAGCAAGATGCTGCTGGCTAACATCGACCCCTTTGGTGCCACACCCTTCATCGACCCCGACCTCGACTCACTGTAAGAGCCGTTCGTGTTTGTGTCTCCTCCCATCATGGTCACTGTTTTGAAAATCTGACTTTTTCTCTTGTGTGTAAATCTATATCCCTGTGTCTCTCTCTCTCTCTCTGTTTGCCCTCAATATATTTGTGTGTGAGCTTCAGTATAGTGACTGCTTGTTTGCTTGTGCGGCGTTTTTTTTTTTCCACCCAGAGAGGGCTACATGGAGAAGTGTGTGATGAACAACTACTTTGGCATCGGGCTGGATGCCAAGATCTCGCTGGAGTTCAACAACAAGCGAGAGGAGCATCCAGAGAAATGCAGGTGAGACACATTTCTCTTATCCTTAGGCATCTCTCAGCCTATCAAGCAATATTGTCAATGGCAAACAGCCATCAAAGGAAAGTTGTTTTTTTAATCAGTGAAAATCAGTGATCATTGCCTACCTTTGCATTTACAAAGTTTTTTTATTAATCAAGTTATACATAGCACATTTCAAACATAACAAAATGCAATTCAAAGTGCTGCGAAGTGATTGAAAAAGAGTCGGTAAAAGATTAAATAGTCGATTTAGAGACTAATGCACACTTAGACAAATACAATATTCAATAAAAAAGACTGCTCATGATGGTAGTTTCCAAGATGTACATATCAGGGCTGTAGTACTTGAGTCAAGACTCGAGATGTTTTTCTGTTGGTTCAGACTTGTGTTAGACTCGTTGGTATTTTTAACTTCTATTTAACTTTATCCCTCAAAGCAAAGTCAGAGGGCACTTTGTACTATGCGTTCTTGAAGACAAGTAACAGGCTTAAGAATGGGAATATTTGTTACATTTTCCATCGGCAGTCCAGAATGTTCTTGATACACCAGAATAAAAAGACTTAACATCTAAAATGTGTAGTTACACTTCAACTTCATGTTACTTAAGTGAAATTGTTCAACTTAAAGGTGCTCTAAGCGACGTCACGCGTGTTTTAGGCTACATTTGTTGTCACATACAGCAAACATCTCCTCATTAGAGCCCAACCAATCTATCGGTATCGGCATTTATAATGGCCGATTTAAAAAAAAAAAAAAAACTCAAACAGTATGCCAGTGTTTCTAGCCAATAACCGACAAGAAGGATTTGGGGGTGGCGGTGGGGGGTTCGTCCGTGGAAGCGCAGAAGGGAGGGAGAGGGGACGGGATGAGGAGGAGGAAGGGTCACATTTAAAGTAAATTATATGGCTTAATTTGATCCTACAGTGTTGCACTTGCTTTTTTTACATTACATTACATTACAAATAAAACTAAAGCAAAATGATTGTCTTAAAAGAGAAGATATACGACTTGACTAGTCCTGGTCTTGGACTGGACAAAGGTGGACTTGACCACAGCCCTGGTGCATATTCATCCTCAGACACTACATATAGTTTGATTAGGCTGATATTTGCTTTTTTGTGTTTGGATTTTTATAAAAGAAAACCTAATCCCTGTAGGCTATAATCCACTATTAATGCTTATAAACCATTGTAATAAGTGAGAAACGCTTACTGGCGTCTGTGTGGTTTATAGCTGCACCCTTTCCATCTATCTGTCCGCTGGTAAACAACTGTTCTTTTTAAGATTTTTATGGTCCTTTCAGTAAATTTCACAACCCTTTTCCTTTTTCACTACACTGTTAATCTCACCCTCTGTTCCCTCCCTCACAGAAGTCGCACCAAGAACATGATGTGGTACGGTGTTTTGGGCACAAAGGAGCTTTTGCAGAGAACCTACAAGAACCTGGAGCAGAAGGTCCAGCTAGAGGTGAAAAAGGGAAAATGCATACATTTAAAAAAAAGTAATGCCATATGTGCAAAGCATCTTGCATGCTCAGGTTTTACTTTGAAATTTAGAAAAACATCCACTGGAAATTTTGTAGACCTGGGCAGCCGAAGACCGCACCAATCAGCAATCAGCAGGGAGGGATTTTGAAGAGGACATGACTTCTCAACACTCTTGAAACCCTATTTAATGTTAAGTGTCGCAGATGTAGGGCGAGGCATGAGTCTGCAACCGCACAGCCTATTTCTCACCTCAAATTTATTCAAAACTGATTCAGGAGAAACAACGTTTCCAGAAAAGCTGTCACGCTTCTCCAGTCTGAAAATTAGTCATTTAGATCCAGTCAGTGTGTTAGCTATAGTAGATGGCGGTCAGCACACCCCTAGTTTGAAGAAGCAAAAAATCAATATAAGTTTATGGACACTATATTTAGAATAGCTTCAGCGATTTACCTTGCTGTCAGACAGCCCTTTATGACGGGGAACTGAAGCTGTTATCTCTGCTCTCTTCAAAGCCACCAGACTCCTTTGACAAGAAACATTTTACCTCACAAACCACATGAGTTGCCACTCTAACGCTGCCTCCATCGTCTAGATTGTTTGATAGTTTTGTTAGTTCCTAACTGTTTAAAACACAATAACACTAACTAACTAACCGATGGAGGCAGCGGTAGCGCAGCAACTCCCGTGTTCTGCAAGGTAAAATGAAAAAAAATGTTTTTATCAAACGAGTCTGGTGGCTTCGAAGAGAGCAGAGAAAGCAATGACAGCTTCAGTTTCACATCGTAACAGGCTAGCTGTCGGTGGATAAGCACCTCGTACAGCCCCACTTCCAAAATTCCGAACTATTTTTATGCCCATTCATACTTCAGAAATGTTCTTTAGATTTAATCAGATTCCTAAAAAAAAGCAAAGGTAGAAAGATATAATGGATTTATTGTTTCTGAAACCTTCTCCTAGTGTCTTTAGATACATATTCTATCCCTGCTCCCTTCACATACGGGTCTGCTTAGTTATTGTTTGTCTTTCCCAGTGTGACGGCCAGTACATCCCCCTGCCCAGCCTTCAGGGGATCGCAGTGTTAAACATTCCCAGCTACGCAGGCGGGACCAACTTCTGGGGCGGCACCAAGGAGGATGATGTGAGTGCATTAACAGAACACCAGATGAACTCTGTGTAATGTTCCATCCTGCTGGACGTTTCCTTAGGTACCGTAGGCGACTCCGATCACCTTTGGAGAGGAGAAAGGGTGTTTTTTTTCCCCTCCTCAAGCCAATGTCAGCAATTGGCCGGACCACTGGATCCACGCCCCAACTCTCTCTGTTGTTTTAAACTATGTTGTTAAAAATGAAAAGGCCGCCTGGATCCTGGTTTAACATCAGCCAGTTGGACTGGAGGTGCAGGGAGAGGGATGGTTCGAGAGATATTTGTGCTTGTTTGTTTAAGGCCCGGAGCTGGGCTGCTGAGGGATTAGAGTCACACACACACACACACACACACACACACACACACACACACACACACACACACACACACACTCACAACCCTCCGGGAGCCCCTGCAGAGGTTACCCTTGGACACACATGCAGTATGTGCATTTGGCATTATGTAACTGTTTTGTTGGAGAGGAGGAAGCAGGGAGAGGACATTTAGTCAAAACTTAGTCATTGCACACACACACACACACACACACACACACACACACACACACACACACACACAATCAAAGTTTTCTCTGAATAGATGAATAGCTCTACCTTTTTTGTCTTCTTATCAAACACTTTGACACATTGCATCTAATCTCTAGTTTCACTATCAAACATAGACTGATAGTTTAAATGAAAATACACATCCTTGGTACCAAATACTGATGATAAAGGAAAATATCTTACTTATGTCACTCATAAACATGTTACCACCAATTCAGAACGTTTAGCTTGAATGTGTTTTGGTTTCCATCTAGTGTCCTAAGGCACACATGACAGCACATCTAATCATGTTGTTTGACTGGGACAGATGCTGACTCACGGCAGTTTGCTGGCAGAGATCAATACCAGACTTGTTTGGCCTTTCAGAAACAATTTATTTTCACATTCAGCTTGCAGCTGAACTGAGCTGACAGCGCAAATGTCTCCTTTGAGGCAGGTTTTTTAAAATATACAGATATTGAAGAACGACAGAGATATAGGCTCACAAATGCTCGCTCTCACAATAACATAAAACGATGTTCGCTGGTGATATTTTATTGTTTTCTTATTGTTAACAAATGAATCAACCCTGCATTTCCTGTGGAGCCAACGCCATTGCTGGCATGTTTGACATTACTGCATAATATTTAGGAAATTGCTTATAAAATGTACATCGTCAGTAAGAAGAAAACCATTTGGTAGTATTGAGAGACAGTTGATCCCACAACACATTGCAGGATCTTTTCATGAAACTTGTTGACAAAATGAAGAACATAGAACAACACTTTAAATGACAGTACACAGTCAATAGATGCAACATGGCAGCACACATACAGTTCCTGAATGTCGTCAATGTTTTATGCAGATCTTCTGTGCCCCATCGTTTGATGATAAGATCCTAGAAGTTGTGGCTGTGTTTGGGAGCATGCAGATGGCTGTGTCCAGAGTCATCAAACTGCAACACCACCGCATAGCACAGGTGAGAAAAACACAGAACAAGAACAGAACAAGATGAAATACACATAAGTAGCACATCTAATTGAAACCTTTTCTGCCCAACATCAGTGTCGAACAGTGAAGATTACTATCCTGGGTGATGAGGGGGTTCCCATTCAGGTGGATGGTGAGGCCTGGATCCAACCGCCTGGAGTCATCAAGATCCAGCACAAGAACAGGGCTCAGATGCTCACCAGAGACCGGGTGAGGAAGAGGGACGGAGGGAATGTGAGGCCTTCTGGCCCAAAATTACTTGTCTGTAATTCAGTGGATCCTGACTTGTTTCACTATCAGAATTTGATCCATTTGGTCCAATAACATTTGGAAAGTCTAGAAGAGCAACCCTCATACGAATGAACGGTGCTCCGCCTCTAACACTGTATCTGGTTCTTATTGTACATCCATGAGTGAGACTCAGTGAATATCAGCAAGTGTCTGGAAAGTTTGGAGAATAAAATGAACATGAGTAACAAGTTTGGGTTTACATGCTGGTAGGTGGACAAAGCTTTACAAGAATTGCTTCAAATGATATGTATTCATCTTTTGATTTTTCCTGCAGGCGTTTGAGAACACGTTGAAGTCATGGGAGGACAAGTTGAAGTATGATAAGCCTCCTTTGCGGCCTCACCTCTACTCACAGCAGTCTGTGGATCTGGCAACGGAAGAGGAGGCCGCCCTGGTGCAGATGTGTGCCCGAGCCGCTGAGGAGCTCATTACAAGGTAAACGTGTGCTCCCGTGGATATCAGGTCCACAGGCTTTACAGATATGTAAATATCCAGGAAATCACCATTTTCTCTGACATGTGCTCTGTCCAATGACAGGATATGTGAGGCTGCGAAGACCAATGGGCTTTTAGAGCAAGAGCTGGCTCATGCTGTTAACGCCTCGTCTCACGCCATCAACAAAACACACCCCAAGTTCCCAGAGGTCTGCTATCAACACGCATCACACAACATATGGAGGTTTTCAGTAAGGTTGCTGTCATCGGCAGCATCTTAGAGTTGAAGACAAGTTTAAACCCAACAGGTTTCCTAAACCTGTGAATGCTGTGTCTAAATAATCAGCAGTTTGTGTTTAAACACAGTTTAGATGTATATATTTTAAAAGAATAATACATTTCTCAATGCATAGTGTTACAAACTAATGCTTTAAAAGGTGTCACATTTTCCTTTGCTTTTCAAAGAGAGTTCTTGATAACCTGACAAACGGAAATGACAAACAAACCATTTCAACCAGTTTTGACCTGAAGCAAAGCTATTTCAATGCTCCAAATAAGAAACAACTTCCAGAATTTTCATATAAAGTATGCTTGCACTGCTGTGTATGTTGTGGGGTGTGTGAGATGAGACTATATAACTGCTGTGTCCCGTTTCCAGAGTCTGACCAGAAACACAGCTATAGAGGTGGCCAGCACTGTCAAGGCTCTGTACAACGAGACCGAGTCTCTGCTGTTGGGCCGAGTCTCTCTGGTGAGTTACTATGGAGACTTTAACGTTACATTCATTACTTTCTTTTACTTTTTCTTCACATTATTTAAAGCTGGAGTGCAGAACTCCCCCCTCTGGCAGTGAGTGTAATTACAGAAACACTGTTGACGCACTTAAAGGGGGAATTTTTTTTTAAGCTTAATTTAGCTTAACTGAACAGCTTGGGAGTCATTGGAATGGTTATATGACTTTTTTTTAGTTTAGTGGTGGCGATCTCGCTTCCCCCTAGCGCTTGTGAGCGGAAAAACCACCCTTGCAGCTTTCAGCCGGCAACAGGAAGTATCGCGTGATATCAGCTCTCACAATGTGACGAATTGCTTCAAGGCGCTGCACACAAATACGCCCATTCAGGAACTGGCTAACATGGTAGCAATGGAGTTTTTCACACTATCGTCATGGCGAGAGTTTGTTCCTGAGACAGAAACAGGTCTGAAACCAAGTTCATTTTCTCCTGATGTGTCTGTCTTAAAAATGCCATTTTAGTGTCAGAATGTTCTGGACATATGTGGCTTATGAAAAATGGGTCCAATATATACTTTGGTGACTAAGGGGCCAAATGATCTCTCATAAGCTGTGTTTACGTTCACTTCTACCATTGGAATCAACACACTCAGGACCTGCTGCCAGCCTCCTAAAGAGGCGTGGCAGTGGCAAAACCCATGTGGCACACATACAGGAAATTACTCAGGATCTCTTGGTTCTAAACTGTCTCTGGAAAAAATTAGCTGTATTGGCATCACTTCCGGTACGCCAGCGCAGGAATGTTGCCACCGAAACCAGACAACACAACTCTGGTGTACTGAGAAATACACAGAGCTTTCCCTGGCGGTGATAGGTTCACTCAGCATTGCAGTCACTTGTTTAGCAAGGACTTGAATGTAACAGACGTTCATTTAAATGTTAAAGCTCTGCACTCTAGCTTTAATGTCTCAACGATACTGTGGCCTTAAAGGATAATTCAGGTTTATTGTAAGATGTTGTTGCGTGTAGTTGATCTCGACTTGTGTTTTCCCCCTTTCGCAGCAATTGGACCAGCCAGAGGAGGATCAGTTGTCCAGTGCTCTGCAGAGTCTGGAGTTGGAACTGGGCAAACTGGGAGAAGTCCCCTGGCTCTACCATATACTGCAGCCCAATGATGAGGAGGTAAGCAGCCACGGCAACAACAGACACACATGTGAACATGTGCATAACACTGAGTATGTTTACATGCAAACTATTATTCCTAATATGACAATATTACGAATTTGATACAGTACATGTAAATAAATAAATATAGGATATTCCGAATAAGCTTTTTTCAGAATTTAGCATTTTCTGATTAAGACATGTGGGATATCCCAGTTATTATTCAGGTTTTAGAGGCATTCTTTGGACATGTATACAGCACATTCAGAATATGCGTCTCAATAGCACAGTTTTTGACAGTTTAGGGCCTGTTTAGGGTCTGTTTATGGTCTGTTTATGGCCTGTTTAAGGCTTACGGTCAGCTCTGTGTTTGGCTATGGTTGTTGTACACAAACCAACCAGCCAACAGTTCAAGTGAGTCTGGCTGCGGTAGAGATGCATGCTAAAATAAAACATACAAACACAGCTACTTTTAAACATTACGAAAGACTTGAATATCAACAGGTTTTTGAATGTGCACAAACATCGCAATGGTGACCTTTTCTAAAAGGTGGTTGCACGCTGTGTTTGCACAGTCCAACAAGTCAGCCCCAGTCAGAAAAAGTTCTTGTTCTGCACGGCTGCTTTTAAACAGGAAGATTAGTGGAATATTTACTTTTTTTAGCCATGTAAACAGCTTAGTCGGAATATTGTCTTTTTCAGAATAAGGGCAAAAACCGGTGTGTATGTAAACATAGTCATTGTGTTAGACTCCTGCACATCATGACTAAGAGCCATCTGCACACACACATACTGTACGTCTTCAGTGTAACATGGCTCCAGCCAGTAACGGGAGAGTTGAGTAGCTAAATGAAAGGCTATAGGTTGATTGTGCTTGTGTACCAGGACCACTCTCTGGGTTACGGCAAGAGGAACAGTCGCAGCAGCATGTTTCGCATAGTGCCCAAGTTCAAGAAAGAGAAGGCTGCCAAGAAGACGAGCCCTCAGTCAGGTAGGGCTGTGCCCACACTTTTTTTTTCCTCAGCAGTGAACAGACTGGACAGACGGGATGGGGAATCAGTCAGAGTCTGTCTCATCTGCCGACTCTGTACGCCTCAAAAATGTTTTGTTACTGCCTTTTATTTGAAAGGATGGTAGCATTAAATCCAAATGCACTGAATGACAAACTTGAATATTGCTGTGGCTCCAGTAATTCTACATCATTCTACTTCTACGCAAGATTTGATTTGTCAATCATAGTGGGGCGTTTAACTTTATATGAGATAGTATGGATGTTGTTTTGTTTCCTTTAGCTTTCTTGTGGTTGAATACACATCACAATTATTTTTATACTTCCACAAAGTAAAAATGAGAAGGATTAGCCGAAAGTGCTACCATCCTTCATTCATTCATTCATTCATTCATGCATTCATTCATTCATTCATTCATTCATAAAGTGACTACTGTGTTTCAACTTTACACACAAAATAAACTTGGTTCTTCCAACAGTGGTCATGGTTACCTTTCACTACCATCATATTACAATACAGGCATAAAGGTATTATTTCATTGTAATCCACTGGCTGAATCCACAAAGAACGAGTGTGTGTTTGAGGTGGTATATCCCACAGTCTGACCCTAACCATCAACCGGCACCCCCTCCCCTCCATTCCCATGCTCTCATCCAGCTGTCAACATGGCTTCAGAAGGCGCAAAGTCAGGAAGAACAAGGCTGCGCCGAGGGAAAAAAGCCTGAAGGGATCGAATATTTCATTTGAAAATGAACAAGTCAGAAATCAAATCAGTTTTACTGCATATTCAATATTTAAAACGTTGCGGACAAAAAGTTGATATCGCATTTCTAGGCGACCAAACAGTACACTAACTCGATGTTGCTGCACACTTGGGTATTTTATTTTAACAGGAGTAAAAAAAAAAAAAAAAAGCAGTCAGATCAGGTTTAAGAGCCCTTGCTCTCATCATGGGCTGGTTTCTTGATTAGTTGGGCTGTATTTCCTGCAGACCGCACAGGCTCCCGCCTCCCTTCACCTCTTACTTTCTCTCTGTGTGTTCTGATATTGGTTGATGATATGCATGCTCCCAGTCCTCGCCCTGGAACGACATCGGCCACTGCCTTGTTCTGACCAAGCGTTTGGCCTTTGTCAAGCTCCTACCTCCTCCGCCAGCTGCCGCCACTGCTCTGCCTCTTCCCTTCCTCTCCCGTGCTTTACCTCCATTTTTATTTAATCTTTCCTTTCAGTAATTTACCACAAATTGTGGCCATTTGTATGGTTGTGTGTATAATGCCATATTTATATTTACATATATATGTGCCATGAGAGAAAGAGAGAGAAAGAGAACATGAATCATGAATGGGACAAGCAGTTGAAGAAAATTGAGAGTGAAAGCTTGTGGTGTGTGGCAGTGAGTGTGTGGATACCCGTTAGGCGCCCTGAGCCTCTCTCTGCTCTGCCGTGTGTGTGTGTGTGTGTGTGTGTGTGTGTGTGTGTGTGTGTGTGTGTGTGTGTGTAGTGGAGAGATGGGGCACAGAGGAGGTGGGCGTCTGGCTGGAACAGCTGAGTCTGGGGGAGTACAGAGACACCTTCATCCGACACGACATCCGAGGCTCGGAGCTTCTGCACTTGGAGAGGAGGGACCTGAAGGTACACACACACACACACACACACACACACACACATGTAAACACACACACACACCTGTTAAGTGAATCTGTGTGAGCCCTCTCATCCAACCAACAATCAACTCTTTCTCTCTGTCTACTGTATTTCTTTGCTCTTCAACCTTTTAGATGTCTCCCTGTTTTTACCACCTCTCGTGCTGCGCTGCATTGCTCTGCTTGGCTTCTACTGTCTGATCGTTGCTTGGTGAAAGAAAGAGACTCACTGTAACCCACTAACACTGTGTATCTGCTGAAGAGGAGAAGCCTGCAGAGATGGGGATAGGGATGGGGATGGGATAGACAAAAACTAGCAGTGAGTTTAGATGTGACATTGTGTGGAGACCTTCCCGTGGAGTTTACACTATAACTTTACAGTTACATACGGTCACTTTAATTTATTGTGATCCGTTGGACGTTTGCGTGATGCTGTCATCCTCAAAATGTAGGTGTCATGCAAGCACCAGCTCTTCTGCTGTTCTCCTAAAGGGAGCACAAACAAACAACCGTACACAGCAGTGAAAAAAAACATTGTTATGAAACTGATTAACAGAAATAAGAGCCTGACTAAGACTGGATTATGATGCTGATCCCATTCTCAACGATGCATATTACAAGCAAACGTATTTGGATAAGTATCTCTTAGATTTGGTCATTTAAATATTGGTACCAATACTAAGCATTTTACAGGGCCAAACTAAAAAAATCTAAATAAATGTCAAATAAAATTTTCCCAAGGATGGTTTCTGTCATTTTAGGTAGTTTTGATTGCGCTGATGTTTGTTCAAACATTCATTTTCCTGATCAGTTTGGTTTTTAATAGTAATTTGATGCCAAAACAAATAAAACAGGGCCAAATGTTATGATTGACAGCTGTGATTGACTTGCAATTGGTCCGGTGGGTGTATAGGTGGGACTTGGAAGCTGCGGCTCCACCGCCCAGTCACTCTTACTCAAAAATAACTTTTTAATTGCTGGAGCCACATTAACCCTTCCCAAGCTCACTCAATCCATTTGTATTCATTTTTTGTTTGTTGGTTTGACAGCTGACCACAGAAAAATTAATTCTGTATAAAATGGCAACGATGCCACAGCGGAAAAATATGTGTGATCTATTCCTCACAGCATCTCAGCAGCAACAGCTAGCATGCTAGCATCCCCTTTCAGCTGACAGCTGACATTTTGACTCGTCAGTAAAAAAAAAAAAAAGCACAGGTGTTACCAATAACTGAGTTAAGAGGTCCACACACAATGTTTGCAATATATCAACCATTTCCACATTATTGTTTAACCCAGTGCCCATATTATTATAGAACTACAACATGTTTAAAACCTTAGTTATACCATGTTAAGGAATCACAGTTTTACAAAAGAAAAGAAAGATTAGGAGAAGGTAATAAGTACAAAATGTATGAGTCCAGGTAGTCTAAGTAAGAGGTAGAGATTTTAAACGATCCAGGTTATGTATTATTATGAATCAGAATCAGCTTTATTGGCCAGGTATGAAGACACATATGAGGAATTTTTCTTTGGAGCATAGATGCTCACAATGTGCTTACACATACAAAACAAAACAACAAACAAACAATATATACACACTAATATATACATACTCTAAACAGAAACATAAACAAAATAGAAGCATAAGTGCAATAAGGAGTTCAATAAAAATTATTTAAATGTGGAACATAGTGCAAAGGATGCTGGGATAAATAGTATTATGTTATTATATTACAACATGAACAGTATGAACATTATGAACAGTTCTGAATGAGTGGTTGTTAAGACTAGAAAAGCGCTATATAAGAAAAGTCCATTTATTATGGGGCCCCAGATATCTTCAAATCATATCAGGGGAACCCCTCATGTCAAATTTAACCTTCTCAAGGCTGAGGAATAGCATGAGATCTTTGATCCATATAGCAACTTTGGGTGTGTTACTAATAACTTTAACAATGGCTCTGTACTATTCAGGGGCACGTTCAATCTCAAAACGGTGCGCACTACGGTTTCCTGGTTAAACGACATGTTTCCTCAAAACGGTGTGCGATGGCTGTAAGATATATTTTTTCTCGTTTGGAGGATATGTCTCTTGTTTATTGGCTGGGTCACAGGTGATACCCAATCAGCAGAGACATGTCTGTAAACTCAGACACAACAGTGTGTTCAACACCAGCACCAGCAAAGAACGAGTGTGTGTTTGAGGTGGTGTATATCCCACAGTCTGACCCTAACCATCAACCGGCACCCCCTCCCCTCCATTCCCATGCTCTCATCCAGCTGTCAACATGGCTTCAGAAGGCGCAAAGTCAGGAAGAACAAGGCTGCGCCGAGGGAAAAAAGCCTAAAGGGATCGAATATTTCATTTAAAAATGAACCAGCCAGAAATTATTTCTGCATATTCAATATTTTAAAAATTCGATAAAAAGTCGATATCACATTTATAGGTGACCACACAGTACACTCTAATTCGTTTTTGCTACACACTAGTGGGTATTTGTTTTTACAGGAATGTGTGTGTGTGTGTGTGTGTTCTCACATTTTAGTTAGATGAGTGATTTCTGCTTACTTACAGTAAACTACGTTAAAGGAGGGGTGATAATGTTTCAGCGGCTGGTGATTTCATTTCTCAAACGGCCTTTGCTGCCACTACCTCCAGTGGAAGTTAGTGGCTCCATTTCCCACTAATTTGTTGGTGGGGGTTTCTCTGTCAGTTGTGAGACAGGGTGCCTCCATCCCACTCTGCCGTACATTTAGCTCAAGTTTGTGTGTGTGTGTGTGTGTGTGTGTGTGTGCGCGTGTGTGTGTGTGAGTGAAATGCAGTTCCACAAATGCCTTTTCTAATCACAGATAACAACTGGATTCACAAATGTCGGTTGGAAAGTTGTAAATGTTACAACGGT
The DNA here is from genome assembly GCA_013375575.1 of Percina caprodes. Classification (NCBI taxonomy): domain Eukaryota; kingdom Metazoa; phylum Chordata; class Actinopteri; order Perciformes; family Percidae; genus Percina; species Percina caprodes. The sequence goes on along the minus strand of JABXJD010000095.1, from coordinate 1,498,601 downwards.
ATTCATAAATGCTTTTTCATTTATTGGTAAATGTGTGTAATTTATTTTACCGATATTCTGTTTAGCTTTATTTGTGGAACTTGTTTAATTTTGCAAATTCTTTGTGTGAGTTTGCAAATATTTTCTCTGTATGTGTGAAATATGTTTTATATTTATAGGTTTTTACATTTACACACAGATTGTCAGTCTGCTCACACAAGTCTTATGTGTTACTGGTGAAAATGTTATTTCAGTTCTGACTTTATTCTCAGAGTTCTGACTTCAACTCATCTCTATAAGTAGTTTTAACCCTTATGTTGTCCTATATATGTATATATATATATATGTATATATAGCGCTTGTCTTAACGACTACTCAAAGCACTTTTACATCATACAGGAACCCACATTCACACTCATTCATACACTGTGGCCGAGGCTGCCGTACAAGGTGCCACCTGTTAATCATGACACATCAGGGGCTATTCGGGGTTCAGGACACTTCGACATGGGACTGCACGGCCAGGGACTTGAACCACCAACCTTCCAATTGGCATGCAACCACTCTACCACTGAGCCACAGCCACCCTGTATCAGTGCTCTTTTTAACTACCCAGTTGTAATTACCCAAAATTACATGATTGATTCCAAACAACGCTCTTTAGCAAGTACAAATTTCTACTTTCATTAATTTTGGGGCGTCTTATTCGATTTTTAAGCATTTGAAAAGAAATTGTAGTTCTTTTGAAACAGTATTGAGTAAAAGTTGACATGTTCCAGTCTGTGATTATCATAACATACATTCCTTTTAATTTTAGTTGAAATAATTCCTAATTTCTGCTTTTCTAACTCAAACATTAGCTGTAATTTCCTATAAATGAGGTTTATTGACCATAAATTCCAAAAATAACTGTAAAACTAAAGTGTTACGTAGTGTTGAAAATGGCAAACAAAAAGTTTAAAACATTGATAAAAAGCGTCAACAAAATGTTGATTTTCATTTTTTTTTTTTGACAACACAAGGGTTAAGACATTTTACTCAGAACCACAACTGCCGACCTCAGGGGAAAGTTAGAGATAAAAGTCAGAGGATCAACCAACTTCTTTAGGATTCAAATTTCATGTGGGCACCATGGATACCTGTACACACACACACACTCAATCCATCCAACACAACAGATGGTGAGATATTTCAGTCTGGCTACCCTAAAGGCCCGTGTTTGGTTATGATACGTGACCTGAAATAGAAGTGTCTTTAATGTGTTGATCTTCCTGTTTATCCTTTAGGATCTGGGGATATCGAAAGTGGGTCATATGAAGAGAATTCTCCAGGGAACTAAGGACCTGGCAAAGGTGTCCATGGTTGACCTCTAACCCGGAAGCAGACGCTACTGGAGAGGGGGGAAACAAACATTTCCCCTTTACAGTCAGTGGAAGAGTTTGGGAACACTGTAGGCACTGAAGGAGAAGAAGAGGGGTATTCAAGGAGCGCTGGATTTGTATCCCTCTGCTGAGAAAGCCTTTGTGAAGTTGTTAACATGATACATAAGTGTGTTCGTTTGTGCTTTGGTGCCAAAACAACTGTTGAAAGAAAGCGGATGAAAATTCAAAAGGAAGTCATGGATCTTCACACAAAAGAAAAGAAGAAAGCCATTTCTAAGTTAATAACCATTCATAGCACACAATCAGGTATGCAACTAACCATACAGTTGACGGTTGACTTGTTGTTTGATTTGTGGTAACAAACTAGTAGCAGAAAACAGGATTTCCATGACATGGCGATGGGGTTAAGCTTCAGTTTAATTGGGTGTAAGAGTGAAAACGTGACATGTTTGCTGGATCACAGAACTGTAGATGCGTGAAAGCAACTGTCTGGTTGTAGTGGCACTGCCGTTTCGGTGGAGTTAGAAGATAAAGTTGTGACATCACAGTCTGTCTGTGGTAATCTGTAAAGATGTGGTGTCTGGAAACAGTGGGATACCGTCGCATGCTATGCTTGCTCAAATTTCGATATGTTTAATTGCATGATTAGTGTCTTGATTTCTTTGCGTGCGATAATAACACTCAAACAAGTTTTACATGACTTAAGTATTACGATGCCATTTGTTACTACTGAAAACATCCCTTTTTTTTGGGTCTGAATACAACTTTTGTTTTTCTAGATTTTATTTTTGTTTTGTTTTGTTTGCATGATAACGACGTGTGTCAAAAGATCCGTGCCATATTTTCAGTCATTTAGCGTAAAATTTGCTTTACATGTTTGCTTAGAAGTCACAAGAAGTACTTTTTTTTGTTTTGTTTTTTTTTTTAAAGAAAAAGCTGTTGTTGAGGTATGAATATATTGAATTAATATCTGTAAGTGGACATTCTCTCTGTGGATGTGAAATCAGTACCAAAGTGAATGTCCAAGAAAACATGATCGTCTGATGATGTTCAGTTCGCGCCTCTTAATTTATTAGCCAAGTAGGTTCTTAGTTCTCAATGGGAAAGAGATTAGGAAGAAAGTAAACTTGGTGGCCTGAAGCCAACCACATAAACTGTAGGCTTGTTGAGGTTTTTTTAAGGAACACTTAAAAGGCACTTTTTACTTCTTGCTTCATGCAAGTGCAAATACTCATATCATGACATAGAATTAACAGTTCACCTCAACTTTTTAACTTTTGGCAATTTAACACAGTATTTAACACTAATGGGAATAGCAGTTAGATATATCGGGTTTGAATATATAATAGAGCAGTTGATCTGCAGCCTGCATAGCGTTGTTCAAGTGCAGCTTTTAGTTCTTCAAATAACAAGTTGATAGAACACTACTTTTACTTAGTTTCTTTTAAGACTGGTGGCATTACAGGGTATATTTCTATATGTGATGCTAAGTTTATATATATATATATATATATATATATATATATATATATATATATATATATATATATATATGCACTGTATATACAGTATACCAGTGTATGCAAACAATGTTTGTAAGTGTTGTAGTCTAATGCATTTGTAGATTGCTGACATGGCATGCAGTGTCAACACATTTGATTGTGTATATTACACCATAACAATTGTGCATTGATGATTTTGTTCTAATCTGTTGTACATAATAATGCTGTTGTATTCTAATGATGGTGCAATATTTCATCTCTTGTTTTGATACTGTCTCTGCAGCTTTCCGACATGATGTTTCTCTGTGTGGGTGGGGGTGGGGGTGGGGAGCACTTCGAAAGAGTTTTTTTTATGTACGTGTACTCCTCCTTTGATGGTTTGGGGATTCGATTTTAAAAAGTGAGGCCCAGACTGAGTTCTCTTATGGACTTCAAATTTCTTCCAACAGTTCATTAGTTTGTAGTTTTGCTCCTCCGTGCTTCCAAGATGACACACTGAAGTAGGATTGTGTCAATGAATGAGTGGAATGGGCAGACATGACTGTTAAGTGTGTTAAGCTGTAATGTGTAATTTGTGTGCATTTGGGTGTGTCTACTACAACAGTGGCACACTGAACCTTATCAGCAGTTGTATACTTACCATTGCTAACTGCTTTCATCATATCTGACCGTTTTCCCCCTTTTGGAGAATAATTTGTTGCTATAGGTTGGTTTTAATTCTGGCTTTTCCACCTTTAAGAGAAATATGCCTTCTGTTAAGAATTAGTTTAAAAGCCTACTTTTTTTTTTTTTTTTTACTAAATATTGAGTGCTAAATATTAACATGCGCACAAGTTTTCATCTTCTATCAAAGTATCCTAAATAATAATAGAACGTGAGGGAATCGGGGGCTGAATCTACACTATATTGTCTCTAATATCCCACCAGAGGGCGACCTATTAAATCTCACCCTCTCTACAGTCCCTGGCTCACATTTTCAAACAGCACCACTACACACTTGCTCATGCCGACAATCAGTTATGTCAGGCTACCGTTTTCAGTATAGTGCATATAGCTCTTTGGCATGCAGAAAATCTATAAGCCTACCATTCAAATTCCAATATTTTTCTTTCATGCGACCCATAGGTTAGTTACTATAAACCACAAATTTTGAGACATCAGATTCTTACCCCAGTCTCAGCTGAATTTTTTTTAAAGATTATTTGTTGGGCAATTTAGGCATTTATTTCTATAGGACAGCTTAGACTTGAAAGGGGAGAGAGGGGGAATGACATGCAGCAAAGGTCCACAGGTCGGGGTTGAACCTGCGGCTGCTTCCTCAATGAGTAAACCTCTATATATGGGTGCCCGGGCTACCAGGTGATTTAACCAGGTGCCCTAAACTGTAGTCTAAGTTTGGCCTCACAGCTATTTAATCTCCATCATGCCAGTCACCAAACTGAATCCACTAATACTGCAGTTCCTGAGCTGTGTCGGTCTGTGTTTCTGTTATCTGTGTGTCCAAAGGGTCTGCTGCATTCCCCGATTCACAAGTGTTTAGGCCCCAGACTCCAGGCGAGAGTATGCTTGACCTTTTTCCAATACAAAGTGGAAGTAGCCACCTTTCTCCCTTGCTGTGTTTTTCCAGGGGTCTGTAAATAATGCTGCAAACTGCCTGGTTTTCAAAAACCAACGAAACCCATGCAAGGATCTCTTAAAGACAGGATAGCATGTAGTCTTTGACGTGGTTCCTAAAGTGATGGGAGAAAAGTGAGTTTCATTTGTTTACATTATGTTTACAATGGCACAGTTTTAATTTGTAATTATATATATGTAGGTATAAACAATATTTGCATATTTATTGCCTAAGGTTAAAATGACATGATGTTTATTGTGTTTTCACATTTGGATTATGATGTTACAGTTGTCACCTGTATTACTATCTGGATGATTTTGGTAAAGTAGTTGATCATTTTTATGACTACTAAATGACTGTTTTCTGTGCCTTTTAATGGTTAGAATGCATGGTTAACTATTTATTACAATTTGGAGTCACTGAGATGTGTATTTTTGTATTCTGAATAAATAAATAAATGGTCCAGCTTTTGTTGTACATTTTTAAGGTGCCTTAAAACAGGCTACCTATTCATATCTCTCTTCAATAAAAACCAAATACATATGCAGTGTGTTTCTGCGTCAATCTGTTTAGATTACACCTCCAGGGAAAGAATCGGTGCTATAAAAATATAAAGTCCTCCCGGGTCAAAACTGAAAAGGCACTTTTTTTTTTTAAAGGTTACGCTTTTGTCGCTTTTTGACGCGTTTTTCAACCGTTCCTTCGCTTTTTTTCACTACCATCAGTATACTGTACACACCACATAACCAACTTATTATCACAAGCTTTTTTAGTATAAATAATTATATAATATAATATAAATAATTTTTAGTAATTCACGGTCAATAAACCTCATTTATATGAAATTATAACGTGTTAAAAAAAAGAAGCTGTAATTAACCGGGGGTCCTCAAGAGTCAATACGGGGGCTCCAAATTATTGTTGATTTTGGAAATTAAAAAAAAAAAATTATAAAGTCATGAATCCAACATAATATTACCAAATATAACGTCTCCGTTGTTAGCTGGCCTAGGTGGTCATTAAGGCCATCACAGATACATGAAATCCTAAAGATCCACTGTGCTACATGTATGTTTAACATTAAAACATGATTTATTGAAATCAGATCAACAATTATTAGGAAAATTATTATTTGAAAAGCTTATTATTCTATGCAAAAAATGTATGCATAAAGCCCTACAGGTTATTGTAGGCCCAGTTTAATATGCAACTTCATTTTATACAATATATGTAGTAGGGGGTCCGGGGATCCGGGGATCCAGTTAAGTTAAGGGGTCCTTTGCTTAAAAAATGTTGAAGACCCCTGGTTTAAATATTTCTTTTAAATGCTATAAAATTGAAAAGGTTAACTGAGAGGAAGCCTCCTTCTATATATATATATATATATATATATATATATATATATATATATATATATATATATATATATATATATATATATATATATATATATATATATACCCCCAATCTTCTTTAAATTGGAATTTTGTTATGTCTACTTTCCAGCCACCACCAATCAAAGATCTTTAATTTCTTTTTAAGCATTTAATTCTTTCATAATTTCCTGCAATAAATATGTTAAGCTACATAGCTTATTTTATGGACTGAACGTTGGGCCATAACCCATGTATTATGTTTCAAGCAGCTACAAAAAGAATTAATTTTATATTTTTGCTGTTGCATACAATGCTATAACACAAATGTTAAAATAAAACACATTTGTAGTTTGATTGCTGCGTGTTCGACTGTGCCAGTGCGACACATCGTTTTCTCGGCGTGCGATTAATGATGCCTCAAATACTTTTGTTGTCATGGGAAGAATGGTGATGCACAGGAAATGGGGAGTCAATTTCATTTTTGAGAACCAGTGAAATTGAATCGTAAGATTGGAAAGTGTATTATATCATCTTGAACTCATTAATTCAATTTTCAGAACACATGTATGGCTCTTGTGAAGAATTGAAATAGCTATTTAACGTGGTCAAAAGCTGAAAATAGATGGAACTGAGATTCTGTCTCTTCTTGCAACCGGGTCCGTGTCCCACAGAATCAATGTGTTCTTGACAGACAGGTAAGGAAACGAGGCAGACGAAAAAGGAATTGTTGAAGTCAATACGAAAATATCAAAATCACAGGAAAAACACGTGCAGGAAAGTAACTCAACAGTGGTACCAGCATTGGGAAATGCCTTAAAATGGAGACGTTTTACACTCAATCCAGAAGAAAAAAACATAGGTAGCCAATGTTATCACGTAGGGGAACAAACCAGAAGGAGTAAGTAATAAAGGAAGCATCCACTAGCTTTGTGATCACTGTGACGCAAAAGAACAGCAGTAGTGGAGATGCACATAGTAGTTCAAAACAGACTAATCGTTCCTGCATCGCGCATCAAACACATCGGCCACCATCAACGCCGCTGGAGTCCGACACTGAGCGGTGAGGTAAACCCACCTAATAATGTTTGGAATATGCAGCAAATCACCACATATGCCTGTTGGTTATGTTTTTTAATAATACATTAACGTTATCGTTAGCTCTGTGGCTAGGTGTTGGCTAACGAGAATAAGGTGACATCACAGACCCGCGGCCTGGTTCCGTTGCTAGGCCCAGTGATTGACAGCCTGTCAACTAGCAAGGTGGTTGCTTTATCCGTGGGTTTAAAGTCGTTTTGGGTTTCGCGACGGTTTGTTATGAACTGATATGTCTACATAATGTGGCTAGCGAGGTAGCCGTTTGACTGTTTTGCTAGCATGGAGCCTGAGTGGTCGTGAATCAACATCAGCATCCACAGTGTGTGGCTCCTCTGTGGCCTGTTGCGAAGCCCCACAAGCTGCTGTAACGTTAGCTAGCCGAAACATCCAGTGCCTGGTTGAGTTGCCTTCTATTAAGCGTTTGGTAACGACAGGCGTAGGCCTACTACATACATCCGTAGCTAGCGGTGTAGACCATAACATTCAGTCCGCCAAGTCATGTTGTGTTGAGTGATGTTGCAATGGCGACACAATTCTATCGAACAAGTATTTGTGGCTAGTGAATACATAATTTCTCATAGGCCTAGCTATATAACATGGCTCATGTTTTGTTGAGCTCTTTTTCTTTGAGTGAAGATTATTTTCTTTTCTTTTCTGAAACGGTTATATTTTATTGTATTTGTTATAGTGCTATATATATATATCATAGTCAGAATATGAGTCTGATTCTGCTCCATTGGGGTGTTTCAACGAACCAGGAAAGAAAATGCCTCTGCATTTAATTGAATAGACCTACAACCAATCAGAGCAACGGATAGACCTACAACCAATCAGAGCAACGGATAGACCTACAACCAATCAGAGCAACAACCAATCAAAGCAACTGGTAGACCTACAACCAATCAGAGCAACAGAGAGACCTACAACCAATCAGAGCAACAACCAATCAAAGCAACTGGTAGACCTACAACCAATCAGAGCAACGGATCGACCTACAACCAATCAGAGAAAAAGAAAAAAAAGAAAGAACAAAAATAAAATAGATTTTCTTTTCCTGGCTAAATTCGTGGCATCGGACTGGACACTAAACTCCAGGACGCCCCGATATCGATACCAGCATTTGAGGCGGTATCGGAGGCTTTTTTGCAATACTGGTATCGGAATATCACTAATTCCTCTTGTCTCCTCTACTGATATCACCTGAGCAAAAAGTCACCTGGGGTTTGCTCTCAGTGAGCTGTCTTGCTCATGTCTTCCAGGCTGTGCTTTTCTCTCTCAATTTTTTATTTGATTTATTGGCATGACAAAATCAATACATTTGTGTTGTCAAAGCATAAAAACAAACGTACATGTAAACAACAAGGAGTATACATCTGATATACTAATACGAATAAAAAAAGGAAAATTATGGTATAATTGCAGATAATAAACACATTATGTGCATGTCCCTCAAAGGGTATTATATCAAAAACACAAAAAAGATAATAATAATAATAATAATACATTTATTTATAGAGCACTTTCCATCAAAGTGCTTTACAGCAAAAATACAGATTAAATACAAACCGTACAAAAAATTAAAATTAAAATCGAGACAGTAAAAATAAATAACACTATGATAATATATAAAATTCTCTACTCATTTTGCCTTATATTGTAGCAGCAGCATACATATTTAGCTACTAGCCATACCTTACTTTTATCTTCCCCTAATTAAAAAAGAAAGGTTTTTGTCCTCAATGCAGTGAAGCTTGGTATGCATATGTCAAATTTTGGAAATATTTGGTTCTTAGGTTTTTATATTTGGGACATTTGATACTGTTTCGATGTCCTGGTGGCAGTCTCTCTCTCTCTCTCTCTCTCTCTCTCTCTCACAGATGTGTTTATCTATCCTTCCGCCACCCACACTCATGCTCAAAATTTGGCCTACATCGGCTCCCAACCAAACAAGATTTTAGACTACACAGTTTCTGCCCTTGACATGTTGTTTTGCTCCCTCCCTCCTAAGATGATCATCTGAATCCTTTGACTTTTCCTGCTTAGGTTCATTACATTGTTTCTGCAAATGATGATAATTGGCTTCATGAATCAGCCCTTGAGAATTTGTTTAAGCCTTAACTTAGTTACACTTAATTGCAGTTTTTCCAAGACATGACTAACAGCAAATACATGTGGCATTATGTGACCACATTGGTTGCATAAAAGACGATGACATAGGCCTATTTAGACCTTTTCACAGATGTAAACATAAACATTCTAAAGGGACCCAAGTTTATTTCCTGTTGCTTAATATTCTCACTAAATATTAAAGCTGTGAACTAAACATTAAAACATCCCCGGATTAAAAAAAAAAAAAAAAAAGCTGATTTGGTAATTACTGTATGTTGTTCATCTCAGTTTGAGATAGTCCCAGCTATAATAGACAACATTGTGCCTGCTTTCCTTGTGTGTGGATTGGGATGTACTGCATAGTTGAGGTTAGGCAGCAGCGTCTGACTGTGGTGTCTTTTGTACAGCCCACCAAAGTGCCCATGAGAAGCTAGGCGGTCCTGGATCACCAGAGGAAGGCAGTGGCATGTGTTCAACCCCTCTGGTTCTCAGGATGCAGGACGGGATGATCAATAGGACCGCCTGTCTGTGTCTAGACTTATCTAGCTGCTTTGGACCATACCTCAAAGGAGAGGCTTGGATTTCTTGGGAAACTTTTCCTTCTTGTGCACTGTAAATATTTTGCCTATCCCCACCCCCCTGCTCTCTCTTGCCTTGCTGTTTGATCTTTGATGCAGGTCCAGAATAAGAAGACAATAATATCAAAAGAAGCAAAGGCCTACTATAGCTTATCCTCACCAACAGGACAAGTCTAGGCCTACTTATAAGAAACTCAACTCATGTTATTTATTCACACGGGGTTTTAAGGAATTGTGGTCTAGACGTTTGGCTGTACAATCCCAAAACAAGTAGCAGGAGGTTGACTGCATTGCCTCCTGTGGTGAAATGTTTTGTAATCTGTTTCACAAGCTTGACTCCGTTGATAACGGTTGGCTCAGGGAATTAGTGAATGGCACAGTCTTTGTCGCATGTAAACCACAAGGGATGTAATCTTGATCTACAACGTTCCACTTCCAGTATTGCTCCGGTGCCGCAGGAAATACCTCCGATGTATGTCTTTTCGCCGATGTCCGTTACCTTATGCTTTCTTTGTGTTGGCGTTCTAACTGAGGACTCTGGTTAACTGCTCCTCAGATCTCTGCAGGGTGAATCCAGACAGCTAGCTAGACTATCTGTCCAATCTGAGTTTTCTGTTGGACGACAAAAACTACTTTTGAATGTACACATGCTCCCTCCCGAGGCTATTTTGCAGCGGCTCAATGCAGAGCTTAGCACTGCCCAAAAAGATTTTGATTGGTTTGAAGAACTGTCAATAAACCAGAGCACGTTGGTCTCCAATTCCGTGAATGCTGTGTGGACTAGCCAGACCCTCCTCCGCAGCGCTGTGGGAGGAGGGTCGGGCTAAGCGAGACTACTAGGGATGTAACATTGCATCCTAAATCGGTTAATAAATCAATATAAATGTGTAAAGATTTCAACCGATTGAGATTTATAAACTAATCTACTTTTGATTTAATTTGTTTGACGCCACTACGTCTTCCCAGCTTATTTGTTTGAAGATATTCTATTTATTTAGTTATCCAGATGTGGGATTTGTTTTAGAAATCAAATTCATTTTATTTTTTTACCCTTTTTTTAATTCAAGATAAAATTAAAACAATTTCAGTCTCACTTTTAATAAGAGCACACATCTGTTTTATGTACAGTTTTATTTTTAATTTTTTTAAGGAATGTTTTTCATTTAATTTGTCTGCAGCTCATTCTGTTTAAACAATTTTGTATTGTGAACTTAAAATTATGTATCAAATCGTGGGTTGAGTATTTGTTACGTCCCTATAAACTAGGGGTGGGGACAAAATCGTATGAGTCGTGGTTTTGTTTTTGCGACAATTTTTAAAATTATTTATATTACTTTTTTTCTTTTCACCAATGATTGACCTAAATAATTTTTTATATACTGACGCTGACTACATCATATCTGTTCAGCAAAACAGGCGGAAAGCAGACTTCTTTACAGATGAAATAAATGTCAGGTTGATTTGATACCGGTAACAATACCAATACCGTGACCTCAATACCGGTTCCTAAATAATACAGCTGGGCAATATGGAGAAAATCAAGTATCACGATATTTTTGACCAAATACTTTGATATTGATATAGCGGCGATATTGTTGGGTTGACAATTATTGCTTTCCGAAAGTATTTACACAATGACGTTTGTGATAAATAATCATCAGTAATGTGGATATAATGGTTTTGTGGGTAAAGGCAAATAAAAGAACAGTTAAAACAGTCTGGTAAGTTCAGAAAATGACATCACTACTGTAATGCAGCTCGTTAAACCAGGAAAAGACAACACTATGGTCATATTCAATATTACAAAATCCAAAATCTATCTATCTAAGTCACATATCACGATATTGATATACAATCGACATATTGCCCAGCCCTACTAAACGGTATTTTTTTTAAATTCCAATTTTATAAAACAAAGAATTTTCAACATTACACATTACGGCACAAATTTATTTTTCAGCTCCTACTACGTGAGCCTCGTCTCTGTGTAATGTAGAATCTTTCTACGACGTGTAACACTGGACAGCCAATCACAGACATTATTAGATCCTGGTAGGAGCATGATGCAGACTGACGCTGATGAAATGTACTCCTTACGTATAGAAATTGGGGATTGAATGACGAGGCGTTTTTCAATACTCAATACTTTAGAGGCAATTTGGTCATTGCCTAAAAAGTATTGACATCCGTACGCAGGCCTACTAGAGAGAGGGCCTCAGACACAGAGCTCAGCTGTGGGGCTGAAAGTGAAGATATAACTAACTTTTTATGCTCTCTCTTTATTTTCTGTTTGACGTTATTCTCTAAACTTCCTTGCCGTGTCACTAACACTGTCATTTTCTATTTTCCATTTTCTCCCCTGACACCTTTCTACTTACAGGTGAGCGGCCAGTCAGCCAGCCCCGTGCAGCTCTCTGTTGCTATGGATGCCTGTGCACGTATCAGAGGAGTCCCCCTAAGGTCCAGGGCCTCCGTTAGGAAAGAGGTCTGTCTTCAATGACATTGCATTTTCATTCTGCAGCTATCTGTAGCGTGAGATTTCAACCCCTACTCTCCTATGTTTGTTTATGGCAGCAATACTCATCTGACATGAGGCTTATATTCATTTGCACATGATACATAGACACATAGAAATCAGATTCAGCATGCTCACAAAACACCGACTGCTGCATTTCCCCTAAACTTGTAATGCTGATGTTCTGTTAATATGCAAAATATTGTTTCAGTTGTGTGTGATAATGCAGTACTACTGTACTTTAACTCTTTGTTTTGTGTGATTGTGGTCTGTAGCCAGATGTTTAGTGGAGTTTCTAATGTGGTGAGATGTGTTTTCAATTGAATGGATAGGCCAACGTGATCTTAAAAGTGTTTTAGATGTCGGATCGGATTGGCTAGAATTTATATTAAAGTCATGTTTAAAAGCAGGCGGCTACATAAAAGTAGATGCACACAATACGGTTCTTCATTTGTCTTTTGTGCATGCTATAGTGATGGACATTGGTTTCTCATTATATTTGTTGGTCTAAAACAACACCGCATGTGCTGCAGACTGTGCGTGACAGTGGGCCTCAGTGTGTGAAGAACCTCTTTAGGAATAAAAAGGAGCTATGCAGCGTTGGCCTAGAGCTACCACCCAGAGACACCACAAGACTGACGGAGGTTTGTCACACAGAAAGCAGTGCAAACGTATGCAGAGCTCAGCCATATTCAAACGGACGCATTAATACTGACCTTCAACTGTGCTTTTTCAGATTAATTTTGTGTGTCTGCCTGGTCAGTGTGAAGGGGAAGATGTCACCCAACAGGTATGTTTTCATAATACAAACATGAATTAATGTCTTCTCTATAGGTCCTGCAATTAACTGTTTGATCAACAACCTAATGTGCTACTGCGTCTTCTTCTTCTCTCCCCAGGCTCTGTTGTCTATGCCAGGAGGGCTGTGTGAGCTTCTAAGGTCCCTCCACGTTCACAGCCTCAAGAACGACGAGGTCCTGCTGCTCAAAGACTCCCGCAGGCTGGCAGAGCACAAGGACGCTGGGCCTCAGGTAGGTGACAGATCTTTCATATTGAAGGTATGTGCTCAGTCGGCATGTTGAGCAAAGCAGAAGTGAGCAGAAGGCAGGGAAGTGAGGAGAGAGAATAATGAGAAGTAAGAATGAGCTACTGTACTGTAGTTTTAGATGCAAGAAGCTAAATCTATCCTAACAAAATGTATAATAAAAAAAAAGCACCAGTGGATCAAGATAATTTCTTGTTTCTGTAGAATTAGCTCCTGTGTTAATAATTTCCCTTGACAATGTAGACAGCTAGGGAAACTCAACAAGTGCCAATGAAACCAGAAAAAACAAGTTTATTTACACTAAAAACATGCACATTTGAGTAGTCAAATGAAAGATATCTGACCCTCTTGGCAGATGTTTATTATATTTTAAGACAAATTTAACTTTTGATGTTCATAACTTAATCACTTTAAAGGTCTGGCATTTTAGTTGTATGTTCCTAAAATTCTTGGTTTCCTCATATTTATGGCCTTTTTGTGCTTGCATGCAAACACACAGACTTACTCTTTTTCTCATTTTTGAAGAAGTGCAGGTGGGAAAGGCAAACAAAGATGTTTTTCCAGCCCACACTTGCAGCCTTGTCCTTCCTGGTCATGCGTGCCGTGTTTGGGTACGCACAGACCCTGAAGCTCACTCTGTGGTTTTGCCGTCCGTTTCAGACATTGAGTCGACTTGTACTAAGTGATTCTGCACATGCAACAGATCAACTCGCAATCAGAGTACAGACATAACAATACACTTCTCACCTTCCTGCTGTGAGATTAGGACATGGGAATTCCCATCTGAATTCTGCTGAATTTACAAAAGCCAAGATCTTTCACAACATCAGCTGTTCAGCTGACTGCAGGACACGATCGCTTTGACAGTTTATAGACTCTGTCTGCCTGTTGGTTACAAATGCTGTTATTTTTCTCTGAATGAGCTGAACACATTGCCATGTTTATTATTTCTCTTTCCCTTCTCTTCCTTTCTTCTTCCCCTCTTTATCTCCTTCTATGCTGTTTTCCTCGGCCTTTAGTGCTGGTTAAAGGCTGTGTGTGTGCTAAGGCATAATCCCAGCACTAGTGTCTACCCTCAGGCCAGTGTTGCATCTTTGGTGGGCTTGCTGGGGTGCTACATGGCAGGTCTACGCTATGCTTTGGAGCTCCAGGCTCATCAGAGGGGCACAGCTGAGCCCAGCCAGCCAGAGGAAGATGACACCAACCAGTCGGTCTCCTCAATCGAGGATGACTTTGTCACAGCCGTGGAGCATTTGGAGGAGGATGACACAGGAGACAATCCCTGTAGGTTTTAACAACTAATGCTTAGTGGTTTTTAGTAGCTTTTAGTCATCTTGTGACTCCATGAACTGAATTTAAATACTTCTGCAAAATCCAAAATGGAGACCTGAATTTAAAACCCTCTGTTTTTTACCATCGTAATCTATGCATGATATTTTCTTGAAAAAGTGGCAAGAATTTGGGTTGTGTTGGTTCACTGCTAGATGGCACTCCTAAGTTATTTTCTAGTTGGGATGAACATTCACCTTTTCATATAATCAAGGCACAATAAATGATCAGCGTTTGTTAGTTCAGTTAGCTTTCTTTTGTGGATAACCTTTTGTCATGTTTATCTTTATATCACCTCTTTGTATGATTAGTATTTAACCAGTTTCTTCCCCTCTCCCCGTAATGTCATTCTCCACATCTGCAGCTTCCTTTTGCCATTTTAAAAAGCGTGATGTGGCCTCCCAGACAGTCCCAGCACACAAGAGAAAAAAGGAATTATCAGGTTCCCGCATCATCATTAGCTCATCTTTAAAAAAGAATTCAGCCAAACATAGGCCTGTTCCAGATGCATCTGTCACAGTGCAGAGGTCATCGGGCGTGGAATCCCAATGGACATACTGCAGTCCCGGAGCTCGTCTCCCCTCACCTTTGATTCATGTCAGTGAATCGGAAGAGTCAGACTGCTCCAGCCCCAGCCCAATCATTTTTCTGGATGAGGTGGGCTACCAGAAGAGCCTGCTGGCCAAGCTTGACATCCCCGAGGTGCCAGGGGGGCCCAGAGAGCGAGTTGAAGACTCAGACTCTGAAGTTAGTGAATTCTTTGACAGCTTTGACCAGTTTGATGACCTGGAGGAGCTGAGCTCAGAGAACTGCGCTCTCTCACTGCCTCTGGACGCCATCAGTGCCCCAACCACACAGAACCAGGCCAGTGGATCAGCGTCCAAATATGTTTCTAGGGGCTGCTCAACCAAGGGAATGAATCCTCACCGCTTTGACCAGCGCACTCTCCCAGCCAATGTGAAAAAACCCACACCTCTGAAACCAGGCTCTCCCTACTCACTTCACTCTGAGGTGCCTGACTCACCTCGCCCAGTGCAGACCCCCTCTGAGGAGAATGGTGGCCCACTCTTCAGTCCTGTCAGCTCCTCGGCGTTCAGCCCCCTGGTGGACTCTAGTGGACCAATGGAGTACTTCTGGAAGGCAGGTGAGGATGAACAGGACAGCTCAGAGCTACGTAAACCCCAGGATCTCTGCTCTCTGTATAAAACATACTCTGACTTTGCCAGCAGTCTGTCCAAAGAAATTCTGGGATCTGTGTGTGGCTACCAGTCTGCCATTGACATCAGTGACAACAAGAATCTCAGCTGCGTCTGCCACAAGGAATTCAAAAACCCTTCGGGCTACCTGATGAAGCTCTCAGAAATCCAAGAGACTGTAACAGTGGCCACGCTACAGAAGAAGTCCCAGTCTCTTAAGGATGGCATTCAGAGGTTTGCCACTGACCTTGTGGAAATGAGCTTGGGCAGTGCCTTGCGAGACCTCCAGAAAGGTGTATCCTCCTGTACCACCACCTTGTGTCACCTGGCTGCCAGGCTCACCTCCTCAGTGTTTCAGATGGCCTTCCATGAGATTGGCATGCGCCACGCCTATGTGTTAAAAGAACGAGCAATCAATGGATTAGCTGGCTTCCTGGTCGGAGAGGCTGTGTCTGGGGCGCTGAAAGACTTTCTGACGGTGAAAAAGCAGATTTTTCACAGCACAGTAACACATTTTGCTGCTGATCTGGCTGAAGAGCTTGTGTTTGAAGGCATTATGGAAGTGTGTCAGTTCTCCCACCCCTCAACCCCTCTCACCCCTAGTGATTGGTCCTTTGGCCATGGGCAAGAAGAGGAGGAGGAAGAGGAGGAGGTTGTTTCCTCCTATGCGTCAGACTTGTCTGAGTCTGTTATCCAAGAAGCCTTTATAGAGCTCTCTCAGGCTGATGTTGCCTTCACTAGCCAAGCGGCTATTAGTGTGTCTTTGGACAACATCTGTTATGTCAGTGCAGAGAACACTAGCGCTCAAACCTGCAGTACCTTTACCAACCAGCAGGTTTTAAGTGCCAGTTTAGCTGGTGCGGCACCAGGGCCATCAGGAGAGGATGCTACCTGCACTGTGAAGAACGCTCTGTTCACTGTTTCAGGCATGGCTAGTTGTATTCCTGTGCCCCAAGCCGGCCAAGCCCTCTCCCACCTCCAGGATTCTGAGGAAACCTGTCAGTGTAAGTCTAGCTTGTCAGATACCCCACAGGCCAGCCCCAAAAGAGTAACTTCATCTTCTTCTGACACTACCACATCTACACAAACCCACCTGTACAGTCATGGAACTCAGACCCCCATACCTGGAGAAGACCCCTCCCAAGGAAAGTCCTCATTCCAAAACTTCTCAGGCAACATGATGGATATGATAGTAACTGAGGCTTGTGAACTAATAATTGCTTCTAAGATGAAAAAGAGTTTTGGTGACTGTGCTGATTTCTTTACAAAGACAATTGGAAGCAGAAGGGACTCCTCTTCTAAGCAGGAGGTAGATAATTATGACGCTCCAGATTCCCTTTCAAAGCAGGGAGCTTGCTTCCAATATGACTGCAGAGATTCTGGCTATGCAAGGAAGGGCAACCCTGTTGAGCAAGGAACAGACCATAGCATTCCTCACATTTCTTTTCAGATAGGCTCTCAAAGCAAGGGGAGAGCCAGCTGTGAGTTAGACCCCAGGACCAGAGGTGTGGCTGAAATGAATCCTGTGATGATGGATACTCTTGATGTGCCGGGTAACGAGATGGGTGGACAAAGGAGGAAATCTGTTCCTGGGGATGACTCCGCTCCAAGCTCTGGCCAAAAGTCTGGTGGGACTCCTGGCACTCCTCCTTCTACCCCTCACCAGCCCACTGAGGTGTCCAAGGAGAAACAGATAAAACAGTTCTCTAAGAAGCTGAAAAGCAAGCTGGCCAAGGAATTTTCTCCTGCTACCCCCCCACCCACTCCTCACTATCAGCCTGAGCCTGGCCCGGGGCCAAAAGACATCACCCCTGAGGCAGACAAGGCTGAGTTTATGCTTAGACTGATGAGGTCTCTCTCTGAGGAGGCAGATGGCAATGAGGATGAAGAGGAGGAAGAATTGGCAGAAGATGTTGGTGTAGGTGGCACCAACAGATGTTTAGAGACGGGACGTGGCCGGCATGTACTGAACCAGATGTCTGCTCGCAGAATGTCCAACAAGGAAGCTCTCCACTATGCTGAGCGGTTGGCTTGCCACATCGTCTCCATGGCAACAGAGATGGACACCCTGGGAGTTCCAGATGAGGAGGAAGCAATAAGCAATAGCAGCGAGAAAAGAAGAGACAGTGTGGCTCAGTTCTCAGAGCAGACCCTAAACACTTTGTGGGTCTATGCCGGGGAGGTAGCAGGAGAGGTCATCAATGATGTGAAGAGGATGGTGAACGCTGCACAACAGTGTCCATATCACAGAGCTCCCGGAAGAAGAAGCTTTGACAGATCTAGCTCTGATAATTTGTCTCACCACCACCAACACCAGTCTCAACCCAGTACAGACCAGAACAAAGACTGGAGGGTAGGGAGGCTGACTGAGCAATGGTCTAATGACCTGATTGCCTCTGTCTTTCGGTCTCCCACCTCCACTTCAAGCTCCAGCTCTGGCTTGTCCTCAGAGTATCCTAGCTGCGAGAGTGTGACAGATGAATATGCTGGCTACCTTATTAGGGTACTGAAAAAGGAAGGAGGCAGTAGGGAGTTGGTCCTGGACCAGTTTGCAAGCCGTTTGGCTTACCGCTCCATAAAACAGGGCTTGGCACATGCCAGTCGCAAAATCAAGCAGAGATCCTCTAGCACCCGCCTTCACTCATCCAAGTCGTTGCCAGATGAATGGAAAACTTCTGGTTCTGAAGCCTCATCGCCCAAGGACAAAGTAGAGTCAGTAGTTTGTCCCTCAGGTGAGGATGCTCAGTGTTGTTGCAAGGACTCTGAAGAGCAGAGTCAGAGAGAATACATGGATCTGGTCAACTTTGCAGAGTCTTTAGCTTACAACATCACCTGTGATGTCACACGCAAGCTGCATCTTTCCTCTGTACGACTGCCCAAGTCTCTCACTGACTCCTGTCTTTATAAGAAATCCAAACTTGAAGATATGGCAGAGAATCTCATCAAGAACTCCTTCTCCTGCCCCGTGTTGTCGAAGGAGGGTAAGAGCAGGCATTACCACAGTACAGGAAGCCTGTATGATGGAGGTTACAGGACTAGGGTGATGCAGGTTGTAGAGCATTATGCCAGGAAAATCGTTGATGACACTCTAAAGATGAGCCTGGCTTCAGTTGGACATTCATCCCTAGAGCACCAGAAGACCCAAGGCCACAACAGACACTCTCACACCCAGCGGTTGTCTGAGGGGCCATCACTGAGCCTTGCCCTGGGGGAAAGGGCATGTCGTTATTGTCAGGTCCAGGAGTGCTTATACTGCACAAAACCTAGCAGGCACCACCATCAGCCTGTATTACAGCGGAGGAAAAGGGGTCAGAATGTCAAGCAAGGCTGAGCGGCTCTCTAGCCTGGAGATTCCCAAGATCCACATTGACCTGGACCACAGGGCAGTGTTTGCAGGGGAGATGGTCTCCATGGCAATGGAGACAGCTAAACGGGAAATGAGCAACACTAGCCTTAATGCAGACAGTGGCATCGGCCATGATGGAACCAGCTATGCCGAGAGTCTGACTGCTGAGATCATGACGTCAGCGCTGTCCAACATCTGCCAGACCGGTAACATTAGGTAACCACACCAAGATTCACTTTAGTAGTTGCATTTTTGTCTTGTCGTGTCCATTATGTTCCTGCTATGGCTAGGGCCACACATACTTACTGTAGCATTTAAGGAGCTTGGTTTATTTAACTATTTTTATTGAAAAATCCAAATCCCTTTTACAAAATGGTGCTTTAAAGCTGCAAACTATTCCAATGTACTTATTTAACTTTTCATTTTTATTTTTATTTAACTACCATTTTAATACATTAAGAGAATTGCCATTAGGAATCTGTAAGTGTAACTATTAGCATCATTGAAGCACTGTCCTTGTTGTCTCCTTTCATTTTTCTGTGCATTTAGCTTCCCAGGCAGGGAAGCCACTGAGTCCTCTGTCTCCCAGCAGCTGAGTGTAGGAGATGACAGTCTGGGCAGCTGGTCTAACCTGAGCTTTGAGGATGAGCACCCAGACGACAACAGCAGCTTCCTCCACCTCAGTGACAGGTATACAACCAGGGCTTGATATGGCCACCCGCCCACCCTCCAAAATATTATTGTAACATTGGTCGCTGGAGTACTTGCAACAGTGCCACTGCCCAACACAGGACCACAGCTGTGATCCAGCGTGCAGCCCGCGGCAGAAGCATGGTGGCCTATCCACACACCAGACCAGCAAGCTGGCCAATCTCGAAAAATATCCCCCAGAGCTCCGTTCAGCGCCTGCATGCTACATGGCAGGCTAGGCCGAGGCAATGGTTGCATCTGTAGGAGTTAAAATATTTTGACAAGAGGTTTGTAAAAGAAGTAGAGAGAGTGAGCAGCAGGACAGTAGACTTATTAAAAAGCTTTGCTCTGTGCGCTCCACTTCCCATCTTTGGGGGAGCGTACGTGCTGCATGAATGACACGTGAATGCTCAGTACAAGCCACTTTTAATTAATCATCTAAACATCCGCTTCACTTGTGCAATAATAACCTACTTTTTTCATGTCTGTGTCTTAATCATTGCATGTTTTCATACAAAAATAGCTTTACACACATGATGGCTTATATTTTATGACTGCAGTGTCTTGATTTGGGTGTGGCAGTGGTTATTTGCATTTAAAGGGGCGGTAAATCTGGATCTTCAAGTTAATTGTAGCACGCCACAGTCAGCTTGATTCAAATAAAAATAAATTTCCCACAAAATAGTAGCTAGTAAAATTGTAAAACTACCAGCTTTCTTATTTCTCATACATCGCATACCAAATATCCAGTTACCTGTAGGGCACACTGCTGCTATCTCCCCTTCTGTGAATAGGTTACTGTAATAATACATAACGAGGACACTTTGCAGATTTCCAGACACTGCAACCATATGTCTGCTAAAGATATAGATGTCTTTGTGTGGGTCTAGGAAATGCTGTCATACATTTAGTATTGCACTTCTGGTTTTACTTTTGCAGAAATAACCAAGATGCACACCATCATACTAAAATTGCAAGAACAATGTCATTTTTTTTATTCATGCGGTGGCTTGTTATGGTTTCTGCTCCTACTGTGGCTTTTTATTTGAACATACACAATATTAGATGACAGGGGAATTTGATTGTGGATCAAATCTAGCTCTTAGCTCTCCCAGTCTTTTCATCCTGGAGTTTTTATTGGCTCAAGTTTTTGGGCAGAGTTTTGCATATTTTGTAGGAGGAGTACGAGTTATTGAAACCCTTCTGTGAACTGGGTACAGTTTTGTCTTCCCAGTGTTTCCCAGACAGTATGCAGCGATAATTGCTTTCATATAAAGACAGCTGCTAGTGTTGTCTTCTCAGAAGGTTGGCTTGCTTTTTCCAAAACAGTGGCAACAACAGGTGACACGTGCTACTGTCTCAGCTACGTCAATACCCACTCTGTTTCTCACTTTGGGCTTCTGTTTAAATGTGAACAATTTGCCCATGGGTTCTATTAAATATGTCTAAGATACTGAAAGATACCCTCTGTTCCCAGATAATTTAACTGTGCCTGTGTTTTGGTCTTAGTTGACTAAGATTTCTTTAGCTTAGTTTCTTTAGTTTAGTCATTTTTTCATGCTTTTTCATTGTAAATGATTTATTTCCAAAATGCATGAGCACATTTCTGGTAAACACAAGATTTGATGTGTTGCTTTTGCATGATTCTTTGTGGGAAAAACTCAAACAGATTGCAGTCATAGTGCTTTTCTCGTCTTAACGGCCACTTAAAGCGCACTGATCTGCCGATTTTAAGTCAACCAGTCAGTGCTATCCGTCTAAGAATTTCTTTAGTCATGGACAGGCCTGACTGACATGGGGTTAATATTTCAGTTGGAGGCAGTGGAATTTATTTCTGCGTAGACTCGGGACTTAAAAAATGAGGGTTATCACTTTAGTCTTGCTGTGTCAATTTGTGCTGTTCATTTCCTCTGACCCAGAGAAATACAGAAACAGTTTTTTCTCTCCTGTCGTTGAGTCTAATGAGTGGAGTAAGTTCAGCACAGGGCACAGTGTATAGTTTTGCTTTCTCATTTAGACTTCTCTGCCATAATGCAATTTTCTCTGATTTGTCTTGCATTATAAATGAACTCTTTAGATTTTATGTAGCTCTCGCTGCAGCCATGTTCTTCTTAGAATGGATGAGAAATACACCACAGGGAGCAGAATTGGCCTTCTGTTCTTAGATGGACATTGTTGCTATTTGTGTGGACGTATGAGAAAAATTAAAAGAGAGAGTTGGACCGAGTATCAGCCCTCTAAGTGACAGGGTCTTTTACGTACAAGTCTCCAGCCTCTGGGAAATTAGGCTGTTGACATTTCTGGAAAATGGTTGATATCTCTATGGAAGCAAAACTGACAACATTTGAAATTCTTTCTCAAGATACCGAAAGCACACAATGTGTTGGCATCTAGTTATTTTGCCATCAGGGCCAAGTTAATGTATCATAATATTGTCTAAAGGTGTGTCTTTGAGTGCTCTTTTCACTTGTGGCAGTGTTTCTACAGGAACAAAGTCCACCATGTGTGGTTTGTGGACTCGCTTCAAAAGCCCATTTCAACCATATCCGTTCGGCACATGAAATAACATAATGTAAAAAAAACAACTTTGAAGGTTTATTAAGACACTGAGCATGATGATTGACTAAATGAAAAACGCTCTCACCATGTGTCATTCACCCAAACCGCAGGGAGAAAGCTGTAGCTGAGGTAATGCAAATTACCAGAGGTATTTTTAGATATCCCAAATGTTCCATCCTTCAGACTTACTGAGAGTGCTACACACCGCAACATGCAGGTTCCAGCCAGCCGGCTAATCATTGACTAATTACAGAGAGAATGTGTGTTGTTGTGCTTCTGTTGCCAGCCGGTTGTCCTGTTGGAACCCACAGGATTAACGGGATGATGTGAGGACAAGAATGTCTTGATCAACATTACAGATGATTCCGTGGGATGTGTGGTGGAAAGCTCTGCGTCATTTAAGGAATCCTCATCTGTTACAACCTCACCTGTCATTAAAAGGATTAGTCCAAATGCCAGAAATGGTCATCTACCTGATTAGTGTGTGTTGAAGCTGAATGATACATCCAAAGCTTCTTTTGACGTTTTGGACCAAATCCTGGAACTGCTTTCTCAATTTGGTTGTATAAATGTAATTTGTTTTTTTTACCTAAGTGAAATGTTTATAAAAGGCTGAACGCCAACAATTATGAATTGAACCCAATTATTTTGTAAGATAACATGAATTTTATCAACATTATGAATGAATCTTCAAAGATTTGAACTATTTTATATATACCTTCTAGCAAATGGGATGAAACTGCTTATTATAGCTTGAACTTTGTTTAATTTCAGAAGCTCTCTTGTGATTATGTCCTCAGTGGGTAGTACCTGTCGGTGTTATAGCGCTGCGTTTGCCTTCTCTCTCTCCAGCAGCAATGGAAACAGCAGTAGCTGGAGCAGTCTAGGCCTGGAGGGGGAGGCGTGTGAGGAGCGCATGTCATTCTCTCCCTCGGACAGGTTGGTCAGCGATTGGTTGACACAGTGACTTTTCCAAAAATGCCCATAAGACCTGGGGGTTCACTAAGAATGGGACAAAGAAATAGTTTGAGTCATTGAATTAACTACGATGACAAAAGTGTAGAAGGAAGCGTCTAATTATGGCTGGGTACCGAATTAGATACTTTATAGGCACCGACCGAATTTCCTCCTTAGTAGCGTCAGTGAGCCTATCCGAATGCAGCATGTAAGATCTAATAAAGCTTGTGATTGGCTGTCTATTGTTACATATTGTAAAGACATGCAAGAAAACCTCTACGTTATGTGCAGAGATGGGGTTCACGTAAAAGAGGAGCTGAAAAAGAAATGAAAAGATGTGCCGTAATGTTAGTTAAAATGGATTTTATAAAATTGGTAAAGAAAAAAGTATCAATTAGGAACCGGTATCAAAGTCACCGTACCAGTAATCTATATACATGACGTAACACTGCTTAGATTGCTCCGGTGGCGCCAAAATTCCGCTGGATGTCACTCATTCAGGCAGGGTGTTCATTACCGTGGGCTTTCTTTGTGTTGGCATTATAACCTCCGGTGGATTTCTGAGGACTATGGTTACCTGGTCCTCAGATCTCTGCAGGGTAAATCCAGACAGCTAGCTAGTTTTCTGTTGCATAACTAAAACAGCAACGTACACATGTTCCACCGAAACAAGTTCCTTCCCGAGGCTAATTGGCAAAGGCACTGTGGCTCCCTCTGGTGCTTAGCACCGCCCTAGATGATTGTGATTGGTTTAAAGAAATGCCAATAAACCAGAGCATGTTTTTTTTTTTCTCCCATCCCCGAATGGCAGTGCCAGAGAATGGTATCCGTATCGGCACTGGTATTGAAATGTTTTGAAACGATACCCAGCCCTACGTGTAGCAAATAAATGAGTGGAACATCCTCGCACAAAATTGGAACCAGGGACTTATTTTTGTCCTATGAAAATTATTCACAAGATTGTACAATGTTATTTTGAGTTATACTTTGTCTCATGCTAGGAACCCCTGTGCATGACAACACAAAGCTTTAAGTAAAACTAGGTTTGGCATGTGCTTGTTGATGTTTGCATGCGATCTACAGTGGTGCTCAAAAGTTTACATACACATGCTTAAGTTGACTAAAAAGAGGAATAAAAAAATCATGTTTTGGAAATTTATTTTAATACCTAAATTAAAAAATGAGGTAAAATCCAACCTTTAAGGACACCAATTTTCTTTGTGAATGAATAACGTATTGTAAATAAATAAATGTTCTTATTTAAAATACAGGGGTCATAAGTATACATACCCCTATGTTAAATTCCCATAGAGGCAGGCAGATTTTTATTATTAAAGGCCAGTTATTTCCTGGATTCAGGATATTATGCATCCTGATAAAGTTCCCTTGGCCTTTAGAATTAAAATAGCCCCACATCATCACATACTCTTCACCATGCTTAGAGATAGGCATGGTTTTATTTCAGTTAGACTAATACCTGGTTTGATTTGCATTGAGAGATGATTTTATAGAAAGTATCCCATGCCTATCTCTAAGCATGGTGAAGAGTATGTGATGATGTGGGGCTATTTTAATTCTAAAGGCCAAGGGAACTTTATCAGGATGCATAATATCCTGAATCCAGGAAATAACTGGCCTTTAATAATAAAAATCTGCCTGCCTCTATGGGAATTTAACATAGGGGTATGTATACTTATGACCCCTGTATTTTAAATAAGAACATTTATTTATTTACAATACGTTATTCATTCACAAAGAAAATTGGTGTCCTTAAAGGTTGGATTTTACCTCATTTTTTAATTTAGGTATTAAAATAAATTTCCAAAACATGATTTTTTTATTCCTCTTTTTAGTCAACTTAAGCATGTGTATGTAAACTTTTGAGCACCACTGTATTGCTCAAACTTTGCTGGTTCTGCATTGCTTTCATGTAATTTAGTTGCTTAAATAATTATTTGTATTGTAATTGCATTTTGTGAGTTTTGCCTTCCTCGCATTAATAATATTTAACAGTTCAAACCCACCAATACGTTCAGATATAAGTTCTGCAGGTGTGCTGTCATGGGCCCCAATTCATTCAAAAAACATACTCAGAGATATAGTGCAGCATTGACTAATTGAATCTACTGCCAGCCATTTATAAACACACCATTGTTGTCTCAGGCTGGTGAATGTGTTTTTGCTGCCATCCATGCAGCCGCTTGTTTTGGCTGATAGCAGCACGATACTTTCAATCAACGGGTTCCATCAACATGCGCTTGCAGAAACCCCCAAGGATCATTTGAGGTTGAGAGGCTGCCACTGAACAGCAATCTTTCACATACAAAACTCTCATCCTCTAAACAACTTTCACGTTTCCTGTTTTTTTTATTCATCTAGATTGTGAGTGAGTAAATTCAGTTCTGTTAGGCAGCTGACAACTAGTTAGATGTCAGAGCTTTTGACAAGTATCTGAATGAACCAACAAGGCAATCACTGCCTGGCAGCTGCATGAGCAGGACTCTCAAAACGTGCACTGTAATGGATAACTTATATTAAGCATGTTGATACTGGCCTGAAATGAGTGGCAAAACTGCTACAGTCTAAAAAGGGCTACAACTTATAAAACAACTTTACAGCCCTTTTGATCCAACCTTTCACCGTTAATGGAACTGGATGTACAGAAACAAATTCAAAAATCAACATCGAAGAGTAACCTAAACCCAAATCCACATCTCTGTAATGCCTGATGAAATCTGCTGATGAAAAGCAAAAGAACTGGCCAAATGCTGTTTCTGTTCCTGGTCTTTGGTGTTACTCTCCAAAATGTAACACAGTAGGAGGCAGTGGGCGATATGACCTAAATACCACATACTTTTGTCAACAGATATTTGCCATCAAGTTTATACAGTAATTATTCAACCATTATTAGACTGTGTTAGACTGTTGTACGCAATGTAGCAAAGGAATTACAGCACTGCAAAATGCCAATATTAAAAAACAAAGTTCAATGTGATTCAAGTTCAAAATGTTGATACATATCAATAATGCGATGCAAAATAACATCGTCAGTACAGTAATAGAGGATTTCATACATCTTGTATTACCCATTTCAACCCAAGAGAACATTATTTAGCACTAAGGATCAGCAATTAGCAGTTGACCAGTTCAATGCCTGCCATTAGGTGGCAGGTTTCACACAGATTCACATTTGTGGTTTTTGTTACTTCTAAAGATGTAGATTGTTAGGCACAACAATACTGTCTCAAATAAAATGGGTTGTGCTAGTTATGGCAAGGTAGTTTTATTCCTGTAGCCCATTTCAGCATGTAGGCAGTTCAAAGTGCTTTTACATAAAACATTTAAGTGCATTAAAAAAAACAATTTATTAAAGTTAGGGATCCTGTATTTCACCGTTGGCTAGTTTTATTCAACTTTGGTTAAAAATATATTTTTTCCTGCTAGTTGCCAATTGCAGCAAATACACTGGTGGGTTTGGACTCCTCAGGCATTGCCATAACCAGTCATAGATGATAGATAAAACTAAAGTCACACTGTTATTGTCCTTTTAATGCGTGACTTTGTAGCTGGTCCTGCTCTGTCTGTCTTAGGCTACATTTACATTGCTACGTTTTGGTCCTTAAGCAGAGTTTTGAGCCAAAAGCGATCTCCGTGTGTTTGTAGCTCCAGTAGAAGAACTAATCTGCATTATAACTAACACACCCAAAGCACACATCTCATCAGCGTTCTTGAATACTGGGCATGCACGTGCGGTGGTAAACACGAGGCAGCATAGATACTCCGCCCGTTGCTGGTAGTTGCCATGGTCACGTTAGCAGCCTAGTCTCAGAGAATGAGACATCATGACCCAATCAGGTAGCAAAACGTTGACGTCGGTGTTGCTAAAAGTCTCCGTTTGCGCCTCTTGCTCACCTCTGCTTTAACCATGCCATTGCTGCCTTATGATCCTGTTCATAAAAACAGTGAATTTAAAAAGCATTCTTTCTTAGACGTCCTCCTTTCTATCATATCCTTATGTGATATCGAGCAGGGTCTTAGTGTCTGTAGCCGTGGGCTGTCAACAACACTGTGGAAAACATGACTGTTTACCTGTTAGTACTTAACACAGCAAACATTTATGCAATTGACAGAATGGATGGGTAGATTTATTTATTTATTTTTTTTATTTATTTATTTTTTTAAGAATTGGGTGGAAAAAATCAACTTTCATGATGGGCTCTCAGTCAGTGTCTTTAAAATTGACAAAAGAAAAGACATTTACTGGAATATAGGAAAAACACTTGATGGGAAATATGCGGCGTAGCTGCCTCAACGTCTTTTAAGCAGCATTGCTGATATCCCGCTATGCTTTTAGCTTAAGCATGCTTATTGTCGTTTGTATCCCGTTGCATGCAGCCTCATCTCCCCAGCCATCTCTCCCTCTTCACTAACCTGTGTGACGTTTCTCATCCAACAGTGACAACACAGAGGACAAGGAGACTGAGATGAAAGAGGAATCCAGCGGTAAGGATATTTTACTTCCTGCAACTTCACCTTCAGAGTAAGCTGGGTTTTCTAATTCAATAAATGTTATTAATATATAATCGATTAGTTGTTTGGTCTATAAAATGTCAGAAAATGGTGAAAAATGTGGATCTGTGTTTCCCAAAGCCCAAGATGACGTCCTCAAATGTCTTGTTTTGTCTACAACTCACTAAATAGGATATAGATAGAAAGGATATTTAGTCTCTGTCAAAGAGGAGAGAAGAATCTTATTCCCATTAAAGAACCGGGAAGCAGAGATTTTATACTTTTTCACACAAAAAATGACTCAAACCAATAAAGTTGATGATCAAAATAGTTGCCGATTGATTTAAAGTTGACAACTAGTAGATTAATCTTTGCAGCTCTACAGTTTACCATACTTTTTGACAGCAGTGCCCCCACTCTCCTTCTAATTTGAGGTATTTCCAATTTCCCGTTTTCCTTGGGATTCAGAACAGTTGGCCCCGGCTGGCTGTGTACGTCTGACTGCCTGTCTGAGTGTGTTGGAGCTGGGGATTTTACCACCCCCGTATTCAGCCACACTAATGCTCATTCTACCGTGTGTGTGTGTGTGTGTGTGTGTGTCAAAACAAAGCAGCAAGAGGAGGAACCCAGCACTAGGCAGAACAGGCCTGGGGGAGCAAAGGACTGTTACATATTACACTTAGTGTATCCGTCTGTCTTTAGGAGAAGAAGAGACACACTATTGCAGGGGTGTCAAACTCAAGGTCACTAAGGGACACTAAGAATCAAGAGCAATACGAGTAGACAGATCAGTAATTAAAAGAACCAGTCTCTACATAAAAAACAAGCATTAAAATATGCAGGGATGATTCATCTTGAATGAACCACATCTGCCTGTGCCGCAGGGACTCTGTGCGTGGACAGGACTCAGGTGCAGGCTCCCAGGTCTGCGCTGGTCATAGTGAACTCAGATGTCAGGGTGCTGGGGCGTGGCCCTCAACACGTGACCCTGGACCCTCAGCTCAGGAGCATGCTGCAGTGGGTGGCTGCCTCCATGACCGACATCCCCCACATCCAGCTGAGCCCTGACAGAGAGCTCCAGCAGGTGATTGCCCTCAACCTTTCTGAACATGTTCATTCGCTGCCATCACTGTGGCATTATTAATAGGGCTTGGTATCGTTCAAATATTTTTGATACCAGCAGCGTGACTTTGATACCAATTCCTAAACGATCCCAAATTTCAAACAAAAAGAAATTGCAAAATTACACGTTACAGCACAAATGTTTTTATTTATTTTTTAGCTCCTACTATGTGAACTCCTGTAACGGCTAATGACAGCCAATCACAAGCATTATTAGATCTTGGTAGAAGCATACTGCGTGCCTATTGGCTCACTGAAGCTGATGAGATTTACTCCTTAGCTATTGAAATTGGGTATTGAATGACAAGGCATTTTTTGATACTAAATACTTTTGAGGCAGTTTGGTCGATGCCTGGAAAGTATTGAATTTGAAATCCATCCTGAGTAATTAACTAGTACTGATCCGATACCAGTGTGTCATATATTTTACGTTTTAACAGCTGTATACCACTATCCTGTATGGATGTGATATGATTTCTATCTTGGTCGGTCTGGCTCAGGTTAAACTCTTTGTGAAACACAAACAACAAACAAACACAGAACTTTCTTTTATTTTCCAGTTTGACAGTCAGTTATAACCAAAAAACAACATAAATAAACTACTTTAACGTAGATTTTCTTTAGGGCTTTATTACGTGGTATTGGACAGGTGCATAAACTCCAGTACTTACCAATACCAGAGTTTTAGTCAGTATCGGAGTCAATAACATCTCTACTTGTATCATATATTACAGTGCAGTGGTTCTTTCCTTTTTGTAAATCAATTTGGAATTTGATTTTATTTAAACCACTTGAGCTCCCCACAGTCTTTCTATGTACTTCCTGGCAACTGCAGAAGTACTACATGTGGTACAAGTACCCCTGATTGGGAATCAGCATTAAACTTTGACCCGGTAAAGTGACCCAGTTTGTGAAATTCCCAATATTCTTTGACCATCCTGTAGAATTGATCTATGTCTTTTAAAGCTATAGTGAATATGGATAACGTTAGTGATAGTGAGATGCTTGCTACAGTTACATTTCTAGTGATGAATCGGCAAAAACACATTTTGTTTCTCTGATTCACGGCTTTGTTCTAAAGCCGCCGGGCGCTCCCTCTCTTCAGTCTCTCTCCATCCCGCATATAGCCCATATAACGTTACCGTTTTTCAGGCGGTTGTGGAGGCTCCGTGTAAAACTCTGCAATTTAAACCAGCAGACTTCTCTATTGGCTGTAGAAACAGGAGATGTCTCTAACGTTGTAAAACCAGCCTCTGGAGACTGGACCAGCTGAGTCGGAGCGACACCATCAGCTGGTTTGAGTCGAGTTGAGACGAGCCGGTTCAGACCACTGCAGCTTTTCCCTGCGACGTTCTAAAACGGTTGTCTCATCAAGGATCTTTGGTCTGAACTGGTCTGTGATTCTACCGATTCCTGAATGACTAATTCCTGCAAATAAAACAAATCAGATAGAGGAAATATTTCAGAAAGATACTGAAATGGAATAACTGTGTGCTCTATCCAAGTTAAAGATTATTTTGGCAACTATTTCACATCTCTACTTTACGAGACATGACTCAACACGACTAATGAGAAACCCAGATCTCTTTCTTAGCAGTGTAATACACTAATAAATCTGAATTACAAATGATAAGCATTTTGTGGCCTCCTTTTTTGTTAAATAAATCAAGATTCAAGATTATGATAAACAATAAAATGATAACTGTGTGCCCTTTCAGCTCCCAGCGGTGGTCCAAAGGCTTCGGGAGAGGAAGTGGAGGGTGGGAGAGCTGCTGCACACGCTGCTACGATACTGTGAAGAGGGTCAGACACACAGTCCGTCCCCGGCCAGAGAGGAGCCACTGCAGGCGGGCAGAGAACCTCACCGCGTCCCCCTCTTCCAGTGGCTCCTGGAGCACGCCTAGGGCCTCTCCTCTCCTTCTTCCCCTCATCTCCTCTCCTTCTTCCTCTCCACATTCCCTTCCTTCAAATTGTCTTGCCTTTCCCTTCCCACTCTTTCATTTCCTTCTTCTCATTTCCTTTCCTTAATTTCCCTGTTTCTTTCCTCGTTCTTGCCTTTCCTTGCCTCTCATTTCATTTTGTTTCCCTTTCTTCTCATTTCCATCTCCTCCCTTCTATTTCTCCTCTCTTCATTTCCTTCCCTTTCCTTCTCAGATTTCCTTTCCTTCCTTTCTTCCTTCTTTCCCTTCCTTTTCCTTATTTCATTTTATTTCCCTTTCTCTCATTACCTTCCATCTTTCCCTTTACCCTCCTTCTTTTTCTTTCCTCTTATTTCCATCTCCTCCGTCTTCTTCTCTTCTCCTTCTTCCTCTCCTCTCCCCTCTCCTTCCTCTCCCCTCCTTCTTCCTCTCCTCTACTTCTTTCTGTCCTCTTCTCCTTCCTCTCCTCTCCTCCTTCCTCTCCTCTCCTCTCCTTAGTCCTAAAACAGGGCTTTGCTAACTCCACCGCCTCTAGAGGGCGCCAAACAAATGAACCGCTCTAACTTAACTCTGATGAATGTGGGCAGCGTGTGTTTTGCATTGCATGCTGGGGCCTAGAGTACTTCTCTTTTTTCTTTCCGCCTTCTGTTGTTGCAGTTTTCTTATTTATCGGGCCGCAGCATACATCACCCGTGTTGATTTAGTGAGCTGTCTCTCACCCGCCTACACTTCTGAATCAAAGCCCTCACACCTTGCTGCCATTGTGCTTGAGCTACAGAGAGAGAAGAGACAGAGAGAGACCCATCCCATCTGTCCCAGACAGAGAGACAGTAATGCAGTGAATGAGAGAAAGAAAATGTATTTTTTTTTTTTAAGGGAATCCCCATAGCTGCTGGGCAGATGATGTCATCACACCCACAGCTCACCTCTGTGGTGTTTCCACAACACCAACAGTCCACTCACTCACACAGACACACACACACCACACCCTTGTGTTATCAGAGGGAATCCAAGATACACTGACGCTCCATCAAATGTTATTCCCCCATAGTATTCCATTATTGTATTACCCTCCCCTCCCCCTCTGACAGACTGTGCTTGTCTTTCACATGCCAGTGAAGTTTTTCTCTGGACCTCTGACGGAGTTACGTGCCGGTATAATGACTTGTCACAGTCGACTGTTATGCTGCCATACATACAGATTGACAGGTCACTATTAAAGTTGTAAAACCAATATCTTTAGTAAATCCGTTTGCGTTGATGATCAGATGGCCATTTGTTTGGCTGTAGAATGATAAAAAGCACTTGATGAAGTTGCCATTATTGGTGTTCTTGTTTTATCTAAAAACTGTAACACTGCTTGCCTAGCTTCAATCTCATTGGTTGTTAAATTTCATTTAAAAACATAAAAAAAAATTTTAATGGATGATGTTTACTAGGGATGTCGGTATTAAAACAAAAACTATTTTTTTGAAGGAAGAGTATGTCTAATCAAACATGAAATGCTGCTTAAAGCTATGAAAGAAGCCATGATATTGGCTTAATGTTGCCAAATGTAGCGTACAAGGTGACTCTCCTCGCCTCCAGTCAGTAATAAGTATATGATGTGCCGGTCATCGGTGGCCCACATCCAGTTCGCGGGAAGATCCAGTGACGCAGATAGCAATGAGTAGGAGTACTTATAGACACCCTTTTCCAGTCTGTACCTCCAAAACCACAGACAAACAGCATAGCTCAACCCTGCACTCACATTTTGTCACCTCCTGCTCTACAGTCACCTTGTGGAATGAGGAACTGTGAATGCCACATCTTCCACACAGCTCTAACACACACACACCCTTGTTACTCACCAGCCCCCCCCCATTTGTGTGTCCACACGCACAGCACTACTAGCTACTTGCTGAAATGCACTTTTTGTTGATTTGGCCAAGGAGAGACTGGGCATTTCCAGCCTTACACCTCACTCTTACCCTGGCCTCCCTCTGTGAATTCCTTCCCAGCATGGACTGTCCCCCCCCTCCCCTCCTCCTCAAAGAAACGTAATTGGGATATGTGGACCTAAGAATGAGATGCTATGACATATGTCCTCCAATTTCTATCTAGACTTTTCCTTTTTTGAGTTTGAAACACTGCAATATAACACAGCTCCGCATCTATTATTATAAACATAAGTGTTGGTGGTGGTGCTCACCTGCATGGCTGAATTTTCATTGGCTTTTGAAGCTCAACATTCTATTATTTCTCTTAATGTATTGGCCTTCAATATTTGAGCTGCAGTGATTCGTCCGTGTCCACACTGCCTACCCTGTGGGCCTCTGCAGATGCCTTGTCTGTTCCTGCTTAGGCTGCCAAATGGTCATATAATCTTAAAGGTGTTTGTCCAGCATCATTTGTTGACATGCACACAAAAGATACTGTATATATATGAATATATCACAAAGTCCGCTATTTAAAAAAAAAAAAATCACCAAAAGTGATACCCATGTTAGACCTACTATTAAAGAAGGATGGTAGAAAAAAAGAAGACGGTGAAGTATTAACCTGCGAGAGGCCATATGTTTTGGTTTACATTAAAGGGAATGTATAAGGAGTCATGGAGCTGACATGAAGAGAGTGCAACACAGTGTACATATTCTCTCCCAGCAGTGTGAATGTTAATTTGTTGAAGTAGGACTTTTCCAGGTATTTTGTCTCTCTCATATGTTCTTTCTGTATCTACTTTACATTCCTGTGCACCCCAAACGACCTATAGCTCTACTGTATATTGTTGTGTTTGTGTAACTGAATGTGTACCTGCAAAGAGTCCATTTAGAAGCAGAAACTGTAAATCTGTTTTGCTACTGTTCCCAGTGTTACTTTTTGCCTCTCAAGACTGGAGAATTGAAGGAAAGAAAGAAAGAGAGAGATGTACCTCACCTTGACTCACTTCTGTATTTTTTTTTGCTTCCTTGTAAAATCCTGCCAAATGAAGATATTTAATAAATTATGTAAGTTATATAACATTGAGTTCACTACTTGTTCTCCCTAATGGCACTGCTGGATAGTTTACACATTCTAAGCTTGAAGTAAAAAAAAAAAAAATAAACTTTTGAAATGTGTTTGTTGAAGCTTGGTGTGTCAATAAAGCTTTTTCATGTGCTCTTATATTTTTTTGTCTTAGTTTAATGAAGTGATCACATCCTGGTATCATTATGTGTAATATTATTGTTTAAACGTCGTCAATGTGTGGCATTACCGATAGTCCAATTTTCCAAAGATGAAAATAATTGATTTAATTTTTTTTTTTGAAGTTTTGCTCAATGAATGAAAGAAAATGCCTGGCGTGTTGTGTATTTCACATTTTGTATCCAATCATTAATGTTGAAAGGTTGATTAATTGATTAGAAAAGCAGAGCATTTATCAGCCAGTAATCATTTAATTCTTTAACCTAACAAAAACACTCATTGCTTCTGGCGTCTAAAAAGTGAAGATGTCTTGCTTTTTCCCCCATTTAGTAAATTAAATATTTTTGAAAAAACAAAAGATTTTGAGATTTCCTCAGTTGTGGAAAGTACATTTACTCAAGTATTGTCTTTAAGCTCAATTGTAAGGCACTTTCCTGTTGGTGAAGTGTTTCTATGTTATGCTGGTTTATACTTATAAGGGAAAATTGTACTATAATTCACCATATTGGACTCCACTTCATTTACTTATACTGTATACTTATTTAATTATATACTTATTGACTTATATAGTTACTCTGCAGGTTTAAATTATCTGAAACAAAATATGCAGTTTTATATATTAAGAAAAAATTATTTCCCTCGATGAGCTACAACATTAAAAGGCTGCTTACAAGCAAATGCATCAATAATACTAATAAAATATGTTAACTTTGCTCATATTTCTGTACTTCAGTAAAGCTTTGAGTGCAGGATTAAACTTTTTACACTGTGGAATCACTACTTCCAAGTACCTCTTCCACCACTGATATCCTTTAGGGGTGGGTCCCCAGAGCCCCCACGATACAATATTATCACCATACTAATATTGAAAAATTCTGTGACGTATTGCAATTTATTACCTATTTTTCTGACTTCAAATTATGTGCCCAAAGGAATACTTTGCCAGCACCTGTTTAAAAAGATAAATGTCTGTTTGTTCGTCTCACCCTCTAGTAGACTGGAAAAGGCAGTTGATTTTTACTGTTGGGTTTTGGAAAACATCACATTAGACATAAAAGAGGAAGATCCCTCACTCTGCTCTGCTCAGTTTTGTTCCTTCTGCACCTTCGTCAAGGAAACTTGCTGGATGGGATCTTGCCTTTCTCACGTCTAATATTATTCTAGTACCAAAATGTTAAATTCCCATGCTGAATTTTTATAATTAAAGAGCCACACTTGGCGTCCGTGTATCGATACAGTATTGCCACGAATAATAATAATCTTGTTACCTGCATCCTGACAATCTCCGGTAGAATGGTCTTGTTTTAGATATCGGTCTCAAGACCACTTTTTGAAGGTCTCGTCTCGGCCTCAGATGAAGAGGACTCTGGATTTTGACTCGGCCTAACCCCCTCAAAGTCTTGGTCTTGTCTCGGTCTCAATACACTCATTCATTCATTCATTCATTTATAATTCATAGTTTATATATTATATTTATATATATTTATTACATTACAATGTAAACAGGCCTGACTCAGTTTAAAAACTGGTTTTCAGGAGGTTCCTGTTCTGCAGAAACATAAAACATTGAACGTGGTTACAGCATGTCGGGACAGACGTTTGTACAGGACATCAATATGGACCAGACAGATTCAGACAACTAAAACAACAATACAATTACATAAGAACAAAGATATTTATACAAGACAGCTGGGCTTGACAAATACGGACAACGCAAACAAGGCTTGGACAATACATGAGCAATTAATGTGTGCAAGTGTAGCTGTTAATGTATGCCTTTTTGAAATATGTGATGGATGATAGTTTTCTGATGGGATGTCATTCCAAATCTTGTTGTATGTATAGAAAAAAGATTTGTGACCAAAGTTGTTTTTATTTGGAGGAACTGGAATAAGTGCCTGTGAGACTGACCTAGTGAGGCGTCCTGGTCTCATGTGTGTCGGAAGAAGTGCAGCAAGTGTTGTAAGGTGGCATTTTGAATCTGAAAATAAAATGCAATTGCGTGGCTGTTTATGAAGTTTTTGTAAGTCAAAGCCTTAGAACGTGCAGGTGCAATGCAATGGTGAGACCACTTTGGAAGGTTACTGTGGATCTTGAGAGCTCGATGGTATAGTCGTGCTATTGGTTCAGTAATTTCCTTTGTGGTAAGAGACCAAATAGGAAGACAGTAGGACATAGTTGAAAACACATTTGCATGTAAATAGGTTTCAGAAACAGAAGAAGAAAAATATGATCTGATGTTGTTATACACATAAAGTTTCTGATTCAACTTTTTTGTTAAGTTACACGTGTTCCCAGTATGTAAGGTGCGAATCAAGTAGCACACAAAAATATTTGTAAGTCTTTGTGACGACAAGTTCTTGGTTAGCAAAAGTAATAGAATCAGTAAAAGAAAAAATGTTTCTGGATGAGTGAAAATCCATACATACATTCAGTTTTCTGTACATTGATGGTTAAATGGTCTCTTTTTCAACCAGTCGTGTAGAAGCTGAAGAGCAGATGATGAATTTGGAATTTATGACATCAGGATTTGAATCAGAGTGGAAAATCACAGTATCGTCAGCATACAGTAGACATTTTGAATGATTACACACTTGAGGAAAATCACTGATGTACAGTCTAGTCTTGGTGATGACTTGGCCTTGGTTTGGGCCATCTTGACAACAACATTGCTGCTCAGTGACTTACAAGTCTTGTCCCTTTACTAACGAAGGCTGCTCCAACTAGTTGCTGTAACTTGTGCTACAGGTGCCAAAGGAAACAGAATGGGATGTGCAATGTCTCTATTAAAGCTGGTCTCAATAACAGAGCTGCAGTTCTTTGAGTGTGCCTGGATACAGCTGCACAAAACAGCCCATTGTTGCTCTGTGATTAGACCGTACCACACATGCACCAATGTGTAATGAGGTAATATACGCTACAATGGCCAGTACCTGTCAGTATGCGGCTCTCTGTGTGGTGGATGAATGGAGGTGTCTGTCTGACACGGAGAGGGAGAGGAGGGAAGGTGGGCATGCCTAATTGCAGGCTGTATAGTGATACAGGAGGTGAGGAATGTGTCTTACAAGCACAACTCTGATCTTTTGAGCGGGAAGCCTTTTGACAGACAACAAGAGGCCATACAAGGATATGGCTGGCTCAACTTGTGGGAGACCTGACTGGGTGAAGTCATTTCCAGCAGGCTTCAAATTAGTGAGAGATGTGGGGGTGTGTGGAGATCTAAATCGCTGTTGTTCCATCTTACTGAGAAAAATTACAAGATTGGCATCTCCAACATCCTGCTCTTAAGCAACAATGGCAACTCACTGGCCTGAGATTTCTTAGTGTATCCATTGTTACGGAGAGCCCAAGAAGACATAATGCGGTGTTAAATACCACTTATTAAACCACATTTGTATGGTGTCAGGGTGCATGACTTGTGCTTTTGGAAATGTCATTATTATTTGTCAAGTGTATCATATTTTCAACACGTGTCAGGAATCATTTTTTAATGGCCTGATCAGTTCTAACATGTGTCCGCACCCAGAGATGCAGCACGCAAGTGAGCACAGCAAAGAAAAAAGTAAAAATAAATTGGGAAAGTCTGATTACTAACTGATGTGGATACGCTAACAAAAGAACATTTCAGCATGTACTTTTTTTTATAGTTGTTTCAACTCTTTATTGATTGATATATGGCTATACTATTACCTAATAATTCTATTTTCCAGAAATCAATGTTCTGCTCTCATCTGCTCTGCAGGAGTTTTACAAGCTGCGGAAGGAGGAAACAATCCCAACTCATTGAACTCAAGGTCCACTTACTCACTTGTCTTTTCTTCTTTTCTTCATCAGCAGATATAGTTTGTTAACATTCAACTCAGTAACTATAATTAGGATTTAATCCATATAGGATACCTTGTCCACATTGGTGTAAAGGTTAGGCATTAATGTTAATTCTTGACCTTTTCTATTTTTGGCAAAACAATCCCAAGTAAAGGCACACTCACTAGCTTTATCCAGAGCTTTCAGCTGTAATGATAGGTTGAGGCCCTGTGAGTCTAAACACTGACTTCTTCTAATAGTTTAATGAGCCAAATGACACCATAAAAAATCTGGGGTGGACATAATATTTTACGGAGAGTTAAAAAGTTTAACAAAAAAACATTTTATACCAATTTAGGGTGACCAATGTTGTGACCAAACTTTCTTGTAAACTCCCAAGGTCCATCAGTTCATTATCAAATTAATAAAAGTCTGACAATCATCTCCATTGAACACTGATTTCCTATTGACTCAAAAATATCTTATCTGATATGATTATTCAATTTAAAACCCTTTCCTCCTTTTCTTGGCAGTGGTCGTAGTAGATGTTATCGTTATGCATCCTGGATGTTGTGGGAAAGCATTAGTGGTGGAGTGACACAGACCAACCGCTGCTTGGAGTGCGTCAGTCGACGCTTTAGGTGGCCACAGCAGAGTGAGTAGCCAGCAGGATGCTGAAACATGGCCGCTGAAACCCAAAATCAAAGATTGCAACAGTTTCACCGAAGTGAAGCCACAGGAATGTCACTCAGACACAACAGTCATTCACAAGGAAATCAGATGCTTTTATTAATCTACCTGACAGGCTGATTACACACAGTCAGACACACACACACACACACACACACACACACACACACACACACACACACACACACACACATACAGAGTCAGTACAGCAAGAAATGTATAGCAGCTATTGTGCAGAAAATCATCAGTCAGCAATGCAGAGAGACAGACAGGAGCCCAATAGCATACCACCCTCAGTCTGTTTGTCTGCGCCATACACACACACACACACACACACAGTCTCTGACATCAGATAGGCTGGGTCCTGGTTTGGTTGGTGCATCCCCCTGCTTCAGCCCCCCCCCCGTTGATCTGTGAGTCACTGACATCACTTTTCTCCCAACATCAATAAACGGCCGGGTTGTTGGGAGAGTCCACTGAATGAGTGGGGGCGGGGATGGGGGTTGAGTCAAGCTCATGGAATCCATCATATACTGTACTGGGCTTTGTGCTGGAGAGGGGAAAACCAGCTACATCATCTCTGAAAGGCTTTTGTTGACTCGGGCCTGAAGAACATATCCTTTGTTTTTTTTGTTTTGTTCTTTTCTTCACGATGCGTCTGCTCTCTGTGTCGTCACCATGAACTATTAGGTGAGAGCCGTTAATGAGCCGAGGGAATGAATCACGGAGGTCTGAGGTCATGCTGGATGGCCTCCTCTACTCTAGCATGCAGCCCAATGAGCCACTTCCCAAAGTGGTTGACATAAAAGCAACATTCAGAAATTCAATTTCTTCTTGGAACTTGTCATTAATTGTTTTTAGGCGGAGGTTGCAATCCTGCTGTCCAAAAACCTCACGGTCCAACTGTAATTCTGAAAAAGTTTATGAAGTGGAAAATCTAATTGTTCCATCTTTTAGCAAATAACAGTTTTTTCTAAGTAACCAACTTTCCCACTGGATTTAAGAAAGAAGGGGGGGTTGAAGTCATTTCACAATCCCACCACCTGCACTTTGTAAGGTG
The DNA here is from genome assembly GCA_013375575.1 of Percina caprodes. NCBI lineage: Eukaryota > Metazoa > Chordata > Actinopteri > Perciformes > Percidae > Percina > Percina caprodes. Next base: position 1,459,059 of record JABXJD010000095.1, on the reverse strand, counting down.
ATATAAAATATTTCACAGTAGTTCAGTCAGATTAGCGCTTCATTAACACCGTCATGTTGCCAAATGGGTTATTTAAGATACATTATTTAACACTAATTAACTAAGCAAACATCCCTTAAAGTGCTCATATTATGCTCATTTTCAGAATCATAAATGTATTTAGAGGTTATGTCAGAATAACTTTACATGGCTCGAGGTGATACTTGTTAAACTAGTTAACCGTTAACCGGAAAGCTCGTATCACCAATCAGAGGCGTTCTTCTCATCTTCAATTGTTGCGTGACAGAGGCCTATAATGATAATAATAATCAATAATCAACACTAGCTAAGTTTCCATCCACTTGTCAGTTGAATTATCTGAAGTTCGGTAAAAAAGAATAAAGCCGGTGAAAGTGTGTTTCCATCCAACGGCTTTAAGGCGAATACAAACCTGTGCGTAATGACGTCACATGCTGTTTTGCGATCAAATTGGTATATGAATTGATTTTAGACATTTTAAGATGTTTCCATTCATTTTCGCACTGAATCGCACAACATTCAAGCAAACATTTGCAAACAAAGTTTTTCTAGACAAAATGGATCGCACCGTCTACCAAACATGACCAATATGGGACAAGTTATAATAATAAGTGTTTATGTGCCAGCTGATAGCGACATATCAAGCTATAATAAGAAAACAACGACGCTATCAACACATTGCTATGATGATGCAGATGCAACTTGCCTTTTATTTTGTTTATATATATGTATATATGTAAATTTATAACTACAGCATATGTGTATAAATGAGTTCATCATGCCAGGTACATCTTACCTGGGGAAGTATCCTTGTTGGGAAATACTGATAAAAAACAACATATTACATATCCTCCAGTGATGTTTCTGCTGCTGTCATGGTAACACAAATTGTGGTTGACTTCCTGAATTCTGTTTTCTTTATGAGTGAGGCCAAGACTAATGAGTGATCCCATGGCATCACCTCCAGCACTCGTTTTTCAAAACATGAGGGGGTCACTCCCCGTGACATTTCCCTGCCATTGTCTACTTGTTTCCAGGAGGGACCACATAGTGATGCTGTAATTGTCTTAACTGTGTTTGTGTGTGTATATATATATATGTGTGTGTGTGTGAGACAGTAACTCCAAGGGCGACTCACACCACAGCACAATAAAAACTATCAGCGTGGGAGCAAAGGGACAGAGACCGTGGTGAAAGATGAGAAATGGAAAAGCGAGAGAGATAAGCGCTTATGTCAGGTGGGGGACAGTGAATCATGTTGAAAATGATGGGTGTTTATCTGAAAATGATAGGAGAGATGGGAGAGAGCAGAAGGACAGGACTGTGGGTGGAGGGGAAATATTGCAGTCGAGAGAGGCTGCTGGTGTTTCCCGGCTCTGTTTTGACTGTTTGGTGATTGGAAACAGCAGATGGAGCTCGGTGTGGACCTGGTAACATGGTAAACAATATCAGTTATTATCTGTCAACTTAGGGTAGTGAGTCTGTCTGAGTCACAAAAACAACAAGCATCTCAGAGATGGTGCACACTGCGTAGCATCACTCCCACCCTGGAGGGATAGAAAACAGCAGAGGGCGGCTTTCATGCTCTCATTCAAGTGGCGTTGCTTCATCCTCTGTTGTGTCTCTGCTCATCTTCTGTCTGCTTCCACCCACTGCTCTATTAACTCAGGTGTGTAACTCTGGGTTTAACAGAGGAAACAGTAATGAGAGAAATATTCAGATCCTTTACTTAGGTTAAAGTACTTATACCACACTGTAGCAAAACTCTGTTACAAGTAAAAGTTTTGCATTGTAAATGTTACTTAAGTAAAAGTCTGTAAGTATCATCAGGAAAATGTAGTTAAAGTATTCAGTGCAGAAAAAAAACTCACATTTTATAACCGATCCAAACTGTTCTGTCAATCAATTAAGTGTTTAATGGTCTAATTATTTCAGCTGGGCTTGTAGGCCTGTATAAAACATTGAATAGTATAAACTACATGTGTTTTGTGTGCAATCTTAATGTGTAAAGTACTTCATAACCAAAACTATCAGATGAATGTAGTTGAGTAGGAGGAGAAAGTGGCATGAAGAGAAAGACTCAAGTAAAGTACAAGTACCTCAACATTTGTGCTTAAGTACAGTACTTGAGTACATGTACGTAGTTTTATTTTACTACTGGGAAACATCTTGAGAAATCGTGTTTCTGGATGACCTCAGGGCGCTTCCCCCACACTCCCGCCCACCTCGGCGATGACAGCGTGGTCTGTGTCTTCAGGCCGGGGCCGGGGCCGCTTTGATGTGACCACAGAGAGGAAGCAGAGGTGAATTCTGGGAGATCCTGACATGTGTTCACTGAATGAGAGCTATCTCCTGCTGATGTCATGGTCGGTCCTGCACTGGTGGTTTTCCTTTTCCTCCTCCTGCTCCTCTTCTCAGCCCGGTTCGATGACAGTCTAACTGGCAGTGGATTTCCTATGGGAATGAATGCTTCACAAGGGAGATGTGATTTGGAGATGAATGGAGCAGAAGAGGTCGTCCAAGACGCCAAATTTACCCAGCATGCTTCAGTGTCCTGATCACGTGCACCTCGCTGGCCAAAACCACCTCCTCTTCCATGTACTGCTCAATCTTAGTTTAGTATACTCTACCGAGGGTCCAACATTTGTGAATTCTCAGCCTTTTGATTTAGTGTAATTTATGTGATTTTTTTAATGATTTTTATTGACAAAGAATTTGTTTTGATGTATTTAACTATTTGGACTATAAAGCACTTTCTGACTCTGTCTGTGATAAGTGATATATAAATACTGCAATAACTTTACTATCTTACTTACTGACTGACTGACTTACTTTACATTTTATTTTTTGTCTTCACTGCAGTTTAATCAAGCCCTGAAATGACTTCTTCTACACAAACTATATTTTCCATATGAACTGCCTATATAACCAACCAATATTTTAATCATCGTCATTCAAGTTGAAAGTTGTTGTTTGTTTTTTCTTTTCTCCTTTGTCTTTGTTGTCTGGAGAAGACTTCATACCATGTCACATTGAATGGATGCCATTAGTACATTTACTTAAGTAAAGGATCTGAATACTTCTTCCACCACTAAATGTGAGATACAGAAGATATGACAGGAAGAAAGGAAGCAAGGGAGCAAAGAGGAAGGAGCAGAGGGTGAGAGGAAGTACAGTGGGAGTGTGGACAGACCGAGTGTTTGGGCTCAGAGTGGGGGAGCGATATGTGTGTTCACACGCGTTTAAAACAAGGAAAACTTGGCTCCCACTGACTGAGCAAAAGTCTATCATTCTTTTGCAGCTGTGTGCGCCCACACGGGCCACAGAGTCTTTATCTGCATATTTTTAGCCATGCTAGTGACATTTGTCTTGCGATGGCAACGTTGGTTTCTCAGTCAGTCCATCACTTTGGTCCAGACTGAAATTTGGTAAACATATTCATGGTTCCCAAGCCCAATGACTTTGGCATTCCCTTAGACTTTTCTCCAAGCGCCACCATGAGGTTTTGTGTGAAATTTCTCCTCATGAAATTTGATACAGATGTCCAGGTTTCCCATCAGGATGAATTGTAATTGTAACTTTAATTATCCATCTGGTGCCATCATCAGACCATAATTTAATTTGTCAAATATGTGTCAAAAATCTAAATGGTGAACATGGTAAGCATGATACCTGCTAATCAATAGCATGTTTGATCTGCCTCAACATTGTCATTGTGAGCATGTTACGTACTGATGTTAGACATTAATTCAAATAAACACTGTGGTTGATGGTCCCATGACTTGAGCAAGACAATGAAACCTGAGTTGCCCCCGATTCTGCGTCTTTGGAGTGTAAATGTGTGTGAATGTTTATCTGATGAGCAGGTTGCACCTTGTACAGCAGCCTCGGCCACAGTGTGTGAATGGTTCCTGTGCTATGTAAAAGCGCTGTAAAATGCTTTTATATAGGCCTTAATGGTCCCCTAATACTGTACCTGAAGGCTCTTTTATATAGACCTCATTGGTCCCCTTATGCTGTATCTGAAGGCTCTTTTATATAGACCTTAATGGTCCCCTAATACTGTACCTGAAGGCTCATTTATATAGACCTTATTGGTCCCCTAATACTGTATCTGAAGTCTCTTTTATAAAGACCTTATTGGTCCCCTAATACTGTATCTGAAGTCTCTTTTATAAAGACCTTATTGGTCCCCTAATACTGTATCTGAAATCTCTTTTATATAGACCTTATTGGTCCCCTAATACTGTATCTGAAGTGTCTTTTATAAAGACCTTATTGGTCCCCTAATACTGTATCTGAAGTCTCTTTCCCAAAATTCAGCCTTGGTGCAGAATTACAACCACTAGAGCCAGTCCCACAATGAGCTTTCCTTTGGATGTGTGGTTTCTGTGTCTGTAGCTATAGAGGAGGAGAGAAGGGGGGGCAAGGTGGAGGCTAGGGGTGTGGCCTTGACCAACTGCCACTTTATCACTACTTTGTTTGAAAGCCATGATGTCTCTCTCATGGGCAGGCCAAATTCTCTGGGCAGACAAAGCAGAGAAAGGGGAGGTAACCTTGCCCCGTAGGACCCCATAAGGGGCAAGATTCCAGATCAGCCCATCTGAGCTTTAATTTTCTCAAAGGCAGAGCAGGATACCCAGGGCTCGGTTTACACCTGTCACCATTTTTAGCCACTGGGGGACCATAGGCAGGCTGGGGGAACGCATATTAATGTTAAAAAACCTAAAGTGAAATCTTCATGTTTGGGACCTTTAAATGGCAGCATGGTGGTTAGCACTTCTGCTTCACAGAAACAAGGTTCTTGGTTTGAATCCAGGTCGGTCCGGGACTTTCTGTGTGGAGTTTGTATGTTCTCCGTGTGTTTGCTCCAGTTTCCTCCGGGTGCTCCGGTTTCTTCCCACCATAAAGACATGCATGCTAAGTAGGACTACAGTTGAAAATTAGCTGTCTGGCTAATTTACAGAAATGTTGATTAATGTGCATCATCAAATAAATAAATCTACATCTACAAATAAAGCCTCACAGAGCAGCTAGCATGGCTTAAGATTCTTAGGGTCCTATCTTGCACCCGGCGCAGCACAAAGCCCAAATCAAGTGTTTTTGCTAGTTTAAGACCGACACAGTTGTCAGGCAGGTGTGTTCAGGTGCATTCTGGGAGTGTTGCTATCTTGAGGCAGCGGGAAGTGATCGGGCCATTGACCAACAAAAACCTGGTCTAACATCAATAGCGCAGCACTTCATTGTTATTTTAACAGCACATTAGTAAAATGTGCCTCGGCTTATGCACAGCGTGCGCACTATGCTTGTTACACACACAGGGACGCGCAGGAGCACACACACGCAGAAGATTACATATAGAAATATAACAATTTGCCATCATAATAACAATGGTCCAAATGTGCCTGGCTTTTAAAGGGAATGGGAGATGCCACTCTGATTGGTTTATTGCATGTTACACCCCAAACACACCTATAATCAATGAAGACACTAAGGACAACCCTTTTGTACCATGCACCTGGCGCATGGACCTTTTTTCCACCGCCAAACTAGCAAAAGTTGATTTGGACACGCCCTAAACGCAGCTGTGCCCTGCGCTTCACGGCCACGCTTAGATCGTTTAAATAGGGCCTTTAGTCTTGTTCATCTTTTCAGGTTTTTTTTCATTTTCTTTAACTTCAATTCATGTTAGGACCATTGTAGGTTTAAAAAATAAAATAATTACAGAGCTGATAGAGGAGGTAATATTACAGGACAAAATTACAGTATATTACTGTGTTTCCAAACTTAAAATCCTACATTATGTGGAAAACCCCAAATTCAAATATTCTCTGAGATTAAAGTCATAAATGTTAAGAAGTAGAAGTTTTCTTTGTGTATACAGGGAATGCCACACACACTCATTAGTAAGGCGGGACTATAGTTTGGACAATGTTGTTTTCTTCTGAATAGGCTTGATTCATGCATTGTCCAGATGCTTCTGGTAATATGATGATTCTGGGCTGGAATCGCAAGTATTTCCTTATTTCTTAATCCAAATGCAAAGTAAAATTTGATCAGGTCATCCACTGCCGGCAGAATGCACGGCGGCGTCTGTGGTGTAATGGTTGATCCAACCTTACAAAATGAAGCAAGGTGTTTCTTTAAAAAAACTATTTTTCCGAGATTTTTCATAAATTTGGGACTTTAATCTCCAAGTATTTTTCTAGTAAATGTATGGCTTTAATCTAAGAAATTAAGAGTTTTTTCCTTTTAATATTACCTTCCCCCCCACCCACACACACACACACACACACACACACACACTCTCCTCGCTCTGTAATTATTTTGTTTTTTACCTACAATAGCCCAAATACGCCATTGTCTGAACCCCTTTGAAAATTGTTTTTGAATTTTCTTTCTTGTGTAAACACATTTTAAATAGCCTTAGTGTGTACTCTTTAGTACTTTTCACATTATTTCTTTGACTTCTGCCTTATTATATTAATTATCTCGTATAAATAAACTTTCTTAGGAGACATCATCTGCTGCAAGTGGTCTACTGGTCTGAGGGCATCCTCTTCCTCTCTAAAGACAGACGTGGTCACGTCACCCCTCCCACAGTCTTTTCCCATGTGTTCCAGAGGAAATCCAACAGCGGCAGCATTAATACCATAACAGCCAGATAATTGCTTAAATATAAATACCAATTGCAATCTGCTGCCAACTCTGGTGGGTGTCACTTGTCATTTCATTGCATTTCCCTGCACACAGTTCAGTAGTGCCTGCTTTGATAGTCTGCTCAGTGTTCACCCTGACTCTCCCACACCCTCCCACCCACACACATCCACTGAAATTGGATCTGCCTAATGGTCTGGAATATCCCTGTTAGGGCTGAATATCACTACAATTTTCTTTTCAAATGCCAAGTTTTGATCAAACCACAGGCTGGTGTGATGTGACAGGACTGGAGGAGGAGGAGTGGGGTGTAAACATTGGGGTTGCTATGGAGGCGGAAGTGTAAGAACTTTCGAGCGTGAACCAAGTAAAGGCAGTGTGTGTGTGTGTGTGTGTGTGTGTGTGTGTGTGTGTGTGTGTGTGTGTGTGTGTGTGTGTGTGTGTTTACGGAAGACATTGAGTGACCTTCTTACCACAGAGGATGTGGGAGTAAGGAGAGAGAGACAATTATCTGCTCTTCATGCCGTGAGTCTTGAAAGCACTCTTTCAATCAGATAAAAGAGAGCAATAATAAACAGTGGAAATATCCGGGCTTGTTTTACCTTCGGTGTACCGATGTCTCTTTTCATGCGTCTCCAGAGAAGGCTTGTTGTCGTTTTCAAAGTGCTCAGTTAATCAAATCCTAATCCTAACAGCTGGGCCCCGGATCCGTGCACATCACATATTTATGCCAGGCAGCTCAACCATTTCCTCCATAGTTGGCTTTCTCAAATGTATGCATATCTAACCTTCTGGTTTCAAAACAGGCTGAATCCAGTGGAAACATGCTGGTTTAGCTTTGAAGCCAAAATAGCCATGCATGGGCAGAACCAGACTGACCGGATCCTGCTACTCACTGTGATTCCACAGTGTGTCGGTGAACCCTGAACTCTCACCCTCGACCCCCGATACCTCAGACTGCCGATGTCCCAGTTCAAGGATGAGTGTGGGGTTGCTGAGTTTAGCGTTGGGGTGAACGCGAGGGCATGGTTAACTAGGAATGCTCTTAAAAAACCAGAGATAATCAAATGCTCATAGCAATGCAAGAGTAAGCCAGTGACAAAGGTAAATACACTGTCTCAAGTTTTATCTTTGCATGCATTTATATGGGCACTTTTATAAGTCTTTCTTTCTCTCTCTCTCTCTCTCTCTCTCTCTCTGCCTTCCTCTTTTCCTTGTCTTCACCCTTTTCCTCTCATTCATGCTTCATCTCTTTTTCCTCTCTCTACAGCTACAGGGCTTTTGGCTGTCTGTCATCTTCCGAAAGAGCATCAGGTTCCACTCCCTGGCAGGCTTTTACATAGCAAAACACAGGGGCATGGAGACCGTCCAAACACTCTCTCTTTCTCTCACACACACACACACACTCATATCTATGCACATACATGCACGCTGGAGAGTCAACCCAACTTGTATAAAAGTGTGATACAACCCAAACAAACAGACATTAACCCAAGTATTGCCCAAACCTGGCCTCCGCTCTTCGCTCTTCCCTGCCCGCACTACCGAGCTCATGTATGAGGAAATTGCTAAGGGCACAGGAAAACCACGGCTAAACACAGTTTCTTATGCTGTATTAATGACGCCTAACTGAGAGAAGAGCTCCTCATGGCACCACAGCCAGAGTCAATGCCAAGACCACGCCACGGCCAGCCAAGTGCAGGAGGTCGTGACACAAGTTCAAAATGTCTCTCTGAAAAGATACGCTGTGAAACATCGTCAGGAGAAACTTCTGGCTGAACACCGAGTTCGGTCTTTGTGCGACATTTCAGAAGCAAAACATCAACAGAGGCAGCTGTATACCAATGTTGTAAAAACGAGAGTGATAGTAAAGGGGGAATGTGGTCAAACTATAACATAACCAAAATAATGTGTGTGGTTTTATGTAGTAAGAATACCCCATAATGAGTATTAAATGATTGTAGCGCCATGAGGTTTGATGGTTTTAGAGGGAGAGAGGAGGGGGGCCAATATAAAAAGCCAGCTTTCTCCCATGAACTCCTCTGGCACCCAGAAATTTACTTGGATTTCGCAAACTCATCCAGACCTACTACAACCACCCCTCCTTTCCATTGTCACTGCTTCTGCCTAAAATAACTGCTGCTTCTAAAAAAGAGGCTCGTTTTTTGCTTGGTTTTCAAATACTACACTGTTGTTCTGCTGGCAGTGGGGAAAACAGGAGCAGTTAGGGAGGTCACTCTCTGGGCTCACAGGAGCCACTGCCATGTTTAGATGCTGCAACAGCCACGATGTGTGACCGCTGGCCGTCTGTGGACACTCAGCCTTAATGAGGTGGTATGGACAATGCCTTATTGTGCACGTTTTTGGAGAAAGTGTGTGCAAGTGGCTTATAATAGGATATATGAAGGAATTAATAGCATCATGTGTGCTGTTTTTGTTCTTTTACTTTTTTCTAGATACAAAGTTCAAGTTCAAGGGACTTTGTTTGCCATATGAGTACAGGGCTGCACAATTAATTGCAGTTTTACCGAAATCGAAAAATATACTGGTGCAATATCCAAATCACATGAGGGTGCAATATTTATTAAAAGGCAAAATATGTGTCAATGTTTGGCCTTTATTTGAAAGGACAGCTGGAAACAGGAAATGGGGCGGGAGAGAGAGGGGGGATGACATGCAGCAAAGGGCTGGGCATCAGACTCCTACCTGAGCCGTGCACATCTGGACCTGGGCTGTTTTCAGTGGAAAAGGCTCTGACAAATGGCTTAATTACTACCAGGCTGGATGACAAAAAACACTGATTTCAGTCTTTGTGCTAAGCTAAGTTTACTGGCTTCATACTTAGGCCTATGCCGCATCTCTACTCTCCACTCTAGCACACTCTCTTTTTTAGATTTCCATTAGCAAAAGTTGTGCCAAGCTACCGTCAATAGTGTCCGCAATTTGCCTGAATTGGGCTAAAAAAGGTGCCAGTACTCTAATACAGCAGTTTTCATTTCCTTTATTTATTTATTTAAGGACTTGGCATATTAAAGCTATAGTGCGTAGCTTCTGTCCACATGATACAAGCCTTCCGTGGCCGCGCAGCGCCCCTAGTAGACACTTACTAGTAGCCAAGGAGGACAGGGACGATTAAAAAAAAACATGACGGACTCTTCAGAAGAGGTAATTATCTTCACTCAAGTTTCTGCACGGGAAAGTCACCAGACACCACGATCTTCTGAACATGGCCGTATTGAGAAATACAGAGGGAGTTGTGTGGAGATTTCAACTGTTGTCCTTTGGTGTCATGTTTTGAGACCAGAACAATAAATCATGATATATAGCCTATTCTGGCATATATATCAGCGTAATACGGTTGTTAACAATTTGAAGTAAGGGTAAAAACGTACCGGTAACCTACTATGGGCACTGCTCTCAACCCAGATATTATAAAATATCAGTTAGCAAAAACACACAACTACAATTGATGCAGTGCAGACGTTCCTCTATTTGATGGCTGATGGATTCAGCGAGTGTCGCGTTGAAGATGATGTCCATCCAGCCATCTTTGTTCCGCTAATCTGGTATAGGGTTGTGGGGGGAGCAGCTACAGCAGGGGACCCCAAACTTCCCTTGAAGATGATGTCACGCCGTTTTACATGGCGTCGCTAAGACGTCAGCTAAGAATCCGGCCTACACTGTGAGAGAACAGTGGAAAACGAAGAAAAAACTACTAGTGCTGCAACTAGTGTAAGTAGTGTAACTAACGAAAATGCTTTACTCTAACTTGGAATTTGCTGGAAGCTTTCCAGGGACATTTTACAGTAGTAAAATAGCATACATGAATAACTATTGCCAGGAAGTGTTTTAATGTTAGACATGCCGTTCCAGTTCTACAAGAAACAAGACTGCATCAATCATTATGAACCACACTTGTTCTGTCTCTCACGTGACATAAATTATGAACCAGTAAGTACGTGGTCTTGAAGAGGATTCTTTTGTTTTCAGTCTTGGCTTTTTGGACTTAAGTCTTGACATGGACTCAAACCTGTTTGGACTCTGTCTTGTAGGCAGTGTTGGGAAGGATAATTTTAAAACGTATTCCGTTACAGAATACATGCACCAAAATGTAATTTGTAATGTATTCAGTTACGTTACTCGCATATTCTGAATACTTGGATTACTTCCACATTGAATTGCATTTTATAAATGCAGGAATGCGGCCATCAAATACTGCTTACTAATCATGTCTATTCTGGTGTGTTCTTCTCTTCCACCTGGCTGAATGTGTACATGAACAAGCAGATATATTTTTTTTATTTGTAGACCCCAACTCTCTTTCAACAGCTCTGGGGCTAGTAAATCAGCATTTAGGAGAATGTAATGTTGCACGTCAACTAAGCAGGTAGCTACCTGATACAACCATAAAATAGCAAGGTGACCTGTAAAGCTACAGCACACAACTACCCTTGGCTAATTAAAAAAACTTACTTTAAGATGCTTCAGGTTGGAGGAGGTGTAATTTGGACGCTGGCAACCAACTCTGCCTCTCCCTGTTCTTTCTTTAATGTGAAATGCTGTTTGAACTTCCAAGCTAGAAACGCATTCCTGCCCTGACTGTGTTGTCCATCTCTACCTCTGTAAGTGATCACGCAAAAACAATTTTTTTATTTTCATATTGAGGCTCTACTGGGAAATGCATGGAGTTGCCTTAATTTATTTAGATAGTGAATAAAACAGAGGTGTCGTCATGTAATCCATTGATTCTAACAATGTAACTGTATTCTAAATACCACCTATTTAAATTGTAACTGTAACAGAATACAGTTACTCATAATTTGTATTCTGAATACGTAACGCCAGTACATGTATGCCGTTACTCCCCAACACTGTGTACAGATATGAGACTAGTCCCTTTCTTCTGATTTAACTCCTGGTGAGAAAAAAAGCCAATAAAAAGTATTACCATTCCACATTTAAAAGTGTGGAATGATTCCTTTAAAGAAGGAAAAGACCTACAAAGAAATGTCTTATTTGAAATGTACAAAAAGGGAGATAGAAGTGATGGTAACACTTTCCTTGAAGGTATATACATAAGAGTGACATGACACTGTCAGGAACGCATGACACTGTCAAGACACAGTCATGACACATGAACCCTAACCCTATCCATAACTTATATAATAACACACACTAAAAGAAGCGTTTATAATGTTTATGACACATTCATGATAGTGTCATGATACCTTCAAGTAAAATGTAACCAAAATGAAAAGGGAAAAATACAATTCACATACAGGGAAACTGGTATGTGAGTGTAATCAAAGTCACTGTTGCAACTTTTCATTCACAGCTTAGAGACAACACACACTGATTAATGTACTGGAAAGCCTGTTTTGGATGTTTGTGGTCAGACAAACACGCATCACACAATCTGATTCACAGTGACGTTCCCTTGCTGAAATAGTGGAAATCCAGGTTTTTTTGTGTTAAGTGTCAATCAGAAAATAAGTGATCACATGTGCTGTCTTTAGAGTAAAGCAGTAGCTTTTTCATGGACCTTTTAGGTAAAAAATTGCACTTCTAGTCTTACTGAGGTGATTTTCTTGGTATCTAACCGCTTTTGGAAAAACGGGAAAATATATGTTTTGACAAAATTCAAAAGGAGAGTTACTTAAATGTCGTCTGTATCATGATCCGATCACTGAGAAAGGTGATTTCCACTTTGGAGAGCATCACTGATGTGCAAAGAGACTGACTGGTAGGAATGGTATTAGATCGGCCTCTGTCATGGTGACTATGCGTAAATGAATGATTTCATGGAGCTAAACCTAAAAAGTGTTGCATTTTCATTTTTACTTGAGTCGTTTTCAGCACAAGTTATCATATATCACATTGAATATATCCTTTAACCTTAAAGGATATATTCACACATAGTAAATACGTATTTCTGTACATAGAAATCAAATCAAGTAATCTTGCAGTTTTAAGCAAGAAATTCTCTCTTCGTGATTTGACTAATTGAGACTGCTGAAGCCTCATATTTGCTTCGATAAAGTTTTGAATGAGTTTCTGCACAAAATGAGCACTGTGAACTTCACTTCCATGGAAACATGTCAGGAAGGGATGTTTAAATAGTCTGTATGAACAAGATGAATGATTACAGCAAGCCAAAGTTGTATCAACGTCCATATCGGAACCTGTTTTCAGAGATCTTCCAATACTTCTACTAAAAATATAGACTATGGGGGGAAAAAGACTGGACGTAGTCACTGTAAAGTCACCTCTTGGTTTGTGGACTACCGTGTTGAAGCCTCAAGGTTGGTATTTTTCATCGTCGCCATCTTAGTTTTTTTGGGAGCCAGGAGTACTTGGACGAGAGGGTGGAGCTGGGGGGGGAGCGCTGAGATCAGTGAGCAAGGTGCATCCGTAATTCACATCAATGTATTAATTGGAATAATCATTTTGGCTAGCAAAAAAAAGTCTTTAAACAAAATGTACTTAACCAAACTCAGAACAACATATTTTTTAGGCGACTAAAATGTTACAATTAACTTTGATGAAGTGAAGAGTCAGAGAACACTCAAAAACAAGTTCAGGGCTATTTTAATGTACCCAGTGCCATGGTTAGCATTGCTTAGCCTCTGTTGAGTGACAGGTTGCTGTGGTAACGACTAGCCAATCAGAAGGTAGCCACGCCCCTAAATAATCTCCAGCTTTATTGTCTATTTTAAAATAAATGGGGCCATAATTCATAGGATGAACATCAAATGCTGTATTGAAGACTTGACACTAACGATTGAGATTCATAAATTCATTATGAAAATGTTTCCTGAGGTCATAAATCAAGTGACTTCCACACAATCAGACTTGTTTTAGCAACCAGTGGAGTCGCCCCCTGCTGGCTGTTAGAAAGCATGCAGGTTGAACACACTTCCCCATTGGCTTCACTTTTCTGACACGGACGCTTGAGTAGTCTCGCTTAGCCGGACCTTCCTTCACAGAGCTGAGGGGGAGGGTCTGGCTGGTCCACACAGCATTCTGGGATGGGAGAAAAACATGCTCTGGTTTATTTGCATTTCTTTAAAGCAATCACAATCATCATGGGCGGTGCTAAGCGCCGGACAGAGCAACGGTGCCTCTGCAAAAAAGCCTCAGGAAGGAACTTGTTTTGGTGGAACATTTAAAAGTTGTTTTAGTCGTGCGAGAGAAAACTCAGATTGGACAGATAGTCTAGCTAGCTGTCTGGATTTACCCTGCAGAGATCTGAGGAGCAGGTAACCATAGTCCTCAGAAATCCACTGGAGGTTAGAACGCCAACACAAAGACAGAGGACGGGGACGGACATCTGAAAACGACATCTGGCGGAATTTCCGTCAGAACTCAAATCTGAATATTCTGTGGATTGTAACTAGAAAATAAAGGTCTAAAGGGTTGAAATGTACATTGTAGATGGGTATGAATTTAAAGAATATTGGAGATATTACTATTAAAGGAATAGTTCAACCTGTTTGGAAAAAAAGGTTTAGCCTCCTTTTTTTGCCTAGAGTGAGATAAGAAGATCGATATCACTGTCGGTATTGATCTTCTCATCGAAGTATTCCAAAATACTGAACTAATTAAAAGTACCTATAGAAGTCAGCATGTGGTAATGACTGCACCTACATGATCTCCTCATGGCCTGTAAAGCCTATTGAGTCGTTGTTAACACTGTTTATTAGTTTTCTTTTCATTCGTACAGTACAAAGATCAACACTGAACTGTACCACCCCCCCACCACCACCACAAACACATACATGACACAGTACACACAAAAAGAACAGTACCAAAATCAATACACACAATACATGAACAAAAAAACTGATGAATAATAAATACTGAAAATACAATGAAAGTTGTTAGGTAGCACTCACAATGTCATTCCTGTCTCTACTGTAATTAAATATAAATCTTGGCCACATGTTAAGGTGTCTCTAACGCTTGCACTTTCGAGGAGCCCTTGAGACATTTGAAGAACATCGGGGTCCACCAGTAAACAAGACTCGACTTCATAAGTTTTCAGCTTTGTCTTAGCAACAATCAGTCAATCACGTGAGGATGGTGACACACTGGCTTGTCCAGAGTTAAAGGGTCTTTTGATGCATATCCAGATGTGCATACAAATTAACAAATATGCTTCCAATCAAAAAGTAATCAATTTCAAAATGTACAAGAAGTGAGGGGAGGACTGTGTAGAGTGGACTAATACACTTCCAGATTTTACACTCTGAACAAGCTGCAAGCCTGCCAGGGACTTTTTTCTCTCCAATTCCTTCTTAGAGGTGTTACGACCCCTCCCTTTTCTGCCTGCTGTTCACACAGTGTCTTTCCCCCATTTCTCCCAAACCGGCTCAACGCATGTGACAAAGAAGAAAGACCAGGCAGGTTAGTGGGTGATTGAAATATGTGGCAGATAAATGATGACTACAACATCTCACATACATTACTTCCATATTCTGAATACTTGGATTACTTCCACATTGAATTACATTTTATAAATGCAGGAATGCGGCCATCAAATACTGCTTACTAATCATGTCTATTCTGGTGTCTATTTCTGTTCCACCTGGCTGAATGTGTACATGAACCAGCAGATATATTTTTTTTATTTGTAGTCCCGAACTCTCTTTCAACAGCTCTGGTGCTAGTAAATCAGCACTTAGGAGAATGTAATGTTGCACGTCAACTAAGCAGGTAGCTACCTGATATAACCATAAAATAGCAAGGTGACCTGTAAAGCTACAGCACACAACTACCCTTGGCTAATTAAAAAAAACTTACTTTAAGATGCTTCAGGTTGGAGGAGGTGTAATGGTGTGAAAAAGGTGTGATGACTACAACAACAACTTTTTTTTAACTGTCTATGCCTAAACCTCTGTTTGTCTCAGTTTACATGCAAACGTGCAAATGAAGATTTCCAAAATCGCCACTGTGGCTGGAGATTTTAGAAAGACTTGTTTTTCAGAGGCGAATTCTTCGTTTGAGTGTAAACGGAGGGAAATGTCACCATTTGTGAAAATAACCATGTTTGTGTAAACAGGGCCTCAGCCAGGAAAGCCAACAGTAGGCAGAAAGGGGAGGGGTCATAACAGAGGACATACCAGAATGTAAAATATGCAGTGATAACCATTTCCAGGTAGCTAGAAGTTACAAGAAACAAAAACAAATCCTGCCACATAAGAAACTGGAAATGATCCAAACAGCTGTGTATTTGGTCTTATCATTTCAGCTGGAATTGTAGCCTGTTATAATGTTATTATGGTAGGTTAATTTATAATAAAACATCAGATTGTATAAACTATGTGTGTTTTATGTGCAACAATCTTAATGTGTAAAGTAACAAAGCTGTCAGATTAATGTAGTGGAGTAAAAGTACAATATTTCTCTCAGAAATGTAATGGAGTAGAAGTAGAAAGCGGCATGAAAAGAAAAGACACAGGTACAGTACAAGTACCTCAACATTTGTAGTATAGTACTATTGTACTTAGTTACATTCCACCATTGATCAACAGGCTCAAAATCAGAGCATTTGCACTTTTTTTGTGGTTTCATCTAATTGGACTAATAAGTGAACAAGTACCATTGACCGTTGACATTAGTCAATTACTGAGTTATTGATGACTAAGGCAAACTTTGATAATTAAGTGACAAACCAGTCCAAACAAATCTATCTATTTGTATTATATAATAATGAGATACATGAATTTACACCCCAAAGCTTTTACTTATTCTTAAGTCTCGCTCTGCTCAAAAATGTGTTTGACACACAGGTCTACAGCAAGTTTGAAACTATAGATGTTTTTTTGTTTTTTTGGATTTGTCTGCTGAAGTTTTAATCTCAGTTTAAGATGGAAGCCAATCATAATCCAGCAATTTACACAAGTGTGATTTGGAAACTCAAAACCTCAAATACAAACACTGAGAATGAACTTTTTGGTGAACAGGAGGCACATTTGTTTGTGATCAAATATGGTTATTATTCAATTAACAACACTGAGACATCCCAGGACCAAAATAATAACACAGAGAGGAAAGACAGGGGGAGACCTAATAAAAAACACAACAATAGTAATGGAGTCTGCAACTTACCAATAAGACATACAAAAACAGACACACACGCACACATACACACACACGCACGCACGTACGCACGCACACAAACAAAAGACATTGACAGAGAGACGGACATAAGACATCCGGGACCAAACACGTGCACAGACAGAAGTAAGGAGGCTAAATGGATTTCAAGCATTCAGCAATGTTGAGCCAAGAGTCCAAAGTCTTTTGTGGCGCTCCATTTAATAGGAGACAAATTATTATTCCATGAACAACAAGTTTATAAGCTGTTATTAATATTGTTTTTATGTATTTCCTTACAATATTTAGCTTTTTTGTTGTTTTTTTACCTTTGTGTGTTAGTATTTATAGGCTGTAAACGGATGACGTTTGTTGCGTTGATTTTTGTCATAGCCTAATTTATTCTCCACTCACTGCATCCCTGTGTGTCACCGGGGGTGTGGACGCGCGGAAGGGGTGGATGACGTGTTAATAGTGCGTTTGGGTACAGACTCTGTGGAGCCATAAAGGGCCCGCTTTACCTGTCGTGCGCTCAGGTCTCTGGATCTGGATCTGCTCTACGGTCTTGTTCCAGTCTTTCCCGTCGGTCTGTCTAAGCTAGAGTAAACCGGAGGATCCTTCTGATTGGCTGCAGAGAAAGCAAGCACTTTCCAGCCCACCCACCGCTGATTATAGGGACTCTTGCAGACTCTCTTCCCTTCCTTGCATTGAGTCTGGGAACTGGCCACTGGGGCTGCACGGCACATCGAGCGCGCATCATGGCAGCTACCCACAGCGACTACAGAGGCTACCTGCGGAACACCGTCGACATCGAGGCAGGGCAGCACCGCTTCCACCCGGTGCAGAGCTCGGAGCCCACTTACCGGCCGCTCCTATTCGGAACCCTCGCTGTTATGGGATTGCTTCAGGTGGCTTCCAGCGTGGCGATCTTATTACACCTGACAGGTTATCTGCAAGAGGTAGGCTCATGTGTGACTTTGGTTTAATTTGACTATGTGATTTCCAGTGCGCAATGAGACACTTCGCAAAGTCACTCTCTGCATGTAGGTTTACGCAAACTGTCGTTCTGTGCGTAAATATTTATCTACAACAAATGTCAACAGTCCTCTACTTGGCTCAAAGCGAGTTAAGATAGCCCAACAACATTTGCGCAATATTTTTTTATAATGCCATAAAGTGTCAGATAAGTTTCCCGAGATCTATATAATACATGTTGATTACCATAACGTTGACGGTGTCTGCTCTTAGAAGTAAAGTAGGTGTAATATACACAAGTGTGTGTGTGTGTGTGTGTGTGTGTGTGTGTGTGTGTGTGTGTGTGTGTGTGTGTGTGTGTGTGTGTGTGTGTGTGTGTGTGTGTGTGTGTGTGTGTGTGTGTGTGTGCAGTTTTGTGCGCCAAGATTTCGTGCACTCTTGGCGTCTCTTTGAAGGCGCTGCGCTTCGGCGGCATGCAGGCAGTTACAAGACTTCTTCCCTCGCTGTAAAAAAAAAAAACACCCCGAATATGTAGATAACATCTCTACAAGCCCGCATGACAATTTCCCCGGATTAGTTATTTCAGCTAAAATATGTCTCTACTACTTAAAAGGCATCGTGAATCCGTTGTGAAAACGATAACATCTCAGTCTGTCTTGCAACATGTCGCGTTTGCAAAATACAGATGTTTTCACTTGAGGGCTCCCAGGCTGCACTTTTGCTTGTGCATGTTTACATGCCGTCAGGGGTTTCTATTTGTAATTTATATGTGTCATAAGTTGTTAACTTTTGAGCATAAGCAGAGTTGTTTTATCAAGGGGGAATTGGAGGCAGAGAAGTCTGGAAAAGCTCAAGACAAAAAGTCTGGATGTTCAAAGTCAGAGATAGGCTACTATCAAAATACATATGTTCTCACATGGCCCATTGGGTTTGGTCATCTTTGCAATCTTGCAGGCTGCGTGTCTGTGATCTTGTAAAATAACATTTATGTTCTGCCACAATTGTTTTTGTAACTTTTATGGCGGTTTTGGAGTTGAATGATTGTCATGTTTCGAGAAGCCAAGAGAGCAGACCACATCTCCGCTCTGTCAGGATGCTGGAAGGTTCACCTGGGGAGCATCTGTCTCTCTCTCTCTCTCTCTCTCTCTCGCTCTATCTGTCTCTTTCTCTCTGTCTGTTTGCCTCTGTGTCTTTCTCAGTGTTTGCGTGTTAAATGTTTTTGGCTTGTCTTTGGCATAAACACACTGCTGTGTGGTAGTAGCTAGTTATGTACTGGATGTGAGCCAGAGGCACAAAACTAAATAAAAGGTGGGAGGCAAAGTAATACAAAAAAAAAAAAAAACACAAAGAAGAACAAGCAACCAGAAAGAGAGAAACAATGTTTTCATATTTGCATATTTCATGTGGGATTCATGTGATTATGTGATGGGATGGGATGCAGGTCCAGATATATTGGGAGTGATAGAAGTGTAGTCAGGTTTGAGTTTATTTACATACAACAGGTTTTTTGATGATAAAAAAAAACAAAACAAGATAAGATATACATATATAGAAACGTATAACTTGACTTGTTAGGAATAGATACTTTAAGCATGAGTCAGTAGTTGGCATTGGGCCCATCACCTCCCCCAGCACCTGTAGAACTTCCTGGAGATGGTGAGGAAAGCGGGAATCTGCACAGCGTCGTGTCTACATGGGAATGTGCTGATCCAAGTGCTCTGATTCCAACACGTGTGTGTGTGTGTGTGTGTGTCCATTTTTTCTTCTTTTTTTTCAAATAAATGTTAAATTATCGAGAGACAACAGCCCTGCAAATGAGAACCAGTGTTCAGTTTCCAAATCGCTTTGACTTTCGCCTGCTGCAGAGTAATACAGAGTGACATAACGTTTGGAAAGTAACTTAACCCTTGTGTTGTCCTCCCAAGTCAAAAACTGAAAAAATTGACATTTCCGGCCCTTTTTCAGACTTTTTTTTTTAGTTTTCAAATTTTCATTACCTTACTACCACTAGTTTTACACTACTTTTTGGAATTCATGGTCAATAACCCTCATTTATAGAGAATTATACCATAGAAATTCTGAATTATTCTGACTAATAGTTAAGATCAGAGGAACGTACAGATAAGACTAGTCGGGAATGAAAGTGATCAATTGTCTTTGCAAAGAGTGTTGTATGGAATCCAATCCATTTTTGTGGTAATTTGGTTAAAAAGAAACCCATAGTTCAGATATAGACATTTTTCAAAATTTGACCCGAGGATAACAGGAGGGTCAACCTCACAAACACACACACACATCCAAACTAAATTGCATTTCCCTCTCACTCACACCTGTCAGGGAAACATTCTGTTACCAGATTGCGCTTGTTAGAGCTGACACATGATGATAACCAGATTTCTCTCTCCACATTCTCTTGTCTAACCTCTGCTTCCGTGTGTTCTGCCTGCAGGTAGATTTGTCCACGGCCCCACATCGGCCCATAGAGGTGAGTTTGACCCCTGGGTAACACAATAACCAAACACACCCTCTGACTGCAGCACCATTCACTCACAAAGATGACATTTTAACTGATTTCCTTCCTGCTACAACACTAAACACATACAAGAGTTTTTTTTTTTATATAATGCAGTTGTAGATTGATTTATTGACATGTCACTCAATAACGCCTCAGAGGCCAACAGTGTTAAGAATGTTTTAAAGCCTACCAGGTATTTCCTGCTGTCACAGTCGAGGTTGAGGAACAGTACGTACAATAATGTTTTTTTTAAAAGCAAAAGTTCCAAAAAGAAGAAGAAGATAATCATCTGTAATATCGCACTGACAGAAGTCATGATATTCCTATGGATTTGTTTATTTTCAGCACATACCACAGCTTGTGTAAAGCGCCAAATGTGAGGTGGATCCCACGGGCCAAGCATTGGTCAGACCACAGCAGGAAAAACACCTTTCTGCTGTTTGATATAGACTCAAACAGCTTGATCCTAGTCTATATCCTCATCCTTCCACTTCTGGGATTGCTTCGTTGCCACCCGAAATTCCACATATGTCCCTCTTTAAGGCAGGATGTCCGTTACCTTACGCTTTCTTTGTGTGTCTGTGTGCTTTCTTTTTTCTTCCGTTAGATTTCTGAGGACTCTGGTTACCTGCTCCTCAGATCTCTGCAGGATAAATCCAGACAGCTAGCTAGACTATCTGTCCAATCTGAGTTTTCTATTGCACGACTAAAGCAACTTTTGAACGTACACATGTTCCACCAAAACAAGTTCCTTCCCGAGGCTTTTTTGCAGCGGCACCGTAGCTTCGTCTGGTGATTAGTACCGCCCATGACGATTGTGATTGGTTTAAAGAAATGCCAATAAATCAGAGGATGTTTTTCTCCCATCCCAAAATGCTCTGGACTAGCCAGACCCTCTTCTGCAGCGCTGTGGAGGAAGGTCTGGCTAAGATAGATAGATAGATGGATATTGATCCCACTAAAATGGGAATTTATAGTGTTACAGCAGCAAAATCAATCACACAGCACAGAATTTTAAATATAAACTAAATACGAGGATACATACAATATACATGAAATAATAATAGGATAAAACACAAGAACAAATATTTAAATATATACAAGTTGGGAATACAAAATGTGCAACTGCATAAATAGTATGATTAGCAAGACTAGCTTAATCCTAAATAAGCTTCATGGCTTACTACTGGTGAGTTGCTCGTTGGCGTCAGTGGTTGCAGGGTATTCTTTCAATGAGCAGCAGGAGCATGAGGGAGTTTTACAGTAGGAATCCTTAATTGTTGATGTCTTTTTTCCTTTATACCCTTTCTGTCTCTGAAGTCGCAGCCCAATTTTTTGGCATAGGTTTCACAGAGCAATAGCAACAAAAAAAATGGAACCAGGAAATAAAACAACAGAAACAAGGAAACAACAGAATAAAATCACTGCTTTGCTTCACTAGTGGTTGGTTTCCCATTCCCTGGATATCCGTGGCAGAGTACTCACACAAACCAGCCAGCCTGTCTTGGACCAAGGAGCTCATTGTGTCGTTAGCCCTTGGCTGTTTCCCATGGAGCTGGGGGGGGCTTTATGAGGTGTGAGGGTGATAGGTCCGCTTGGCCCACACTGTGTTGTGTTAGGTTCAGCTGCAGAGGCGGAGCCAGAGATGGGCTCATGTGGCTTGTTTTCTCAAAAGTACCGAATCTATTTATTTATTTTTTTTAAGATTATTTTTTGGGCATCTTAGGTTTTTGTTCTATAGGACAGCTAAAGACGTGAAGGAGGAGAGAGAGGGGCATGACATGCAGCAAAGGCCACAGGTCGGAGTCGAACTTGCGTCAAGGAGTAAAGCTCTATACATAGGCACCAACTGAAAAAGCCCAGAATCTTTTAGGGTTTTTAAAATATCTTCAACTTTGTGTCATTTCCCCTCAGTCTCTCTGACTGGACCGAGAAATCAATGCAGCAACCAACCAATGATAACATTGGTAGGGTTGCTGCATTGATTCATAGCCGTTTGTTACAAAACAGGATGTAAGAAAGAGACAAAACGTAGAAAAAAGCAACACTATATTAGGAAAAAGTGACAAAAACATTTGAAAAAGAGTGTCAAACGCTTCAAAAGAATGTTGAGAAAACCGCAGAAAAAAACGACAACAACACTAGAAAGTTACAAAAGCCTCCAAAAAACATTTGAAATAAAGCATCAGAGCCCCGAATGTTTATGTCTGGCTCCGCCCCCGGTCAGCCGTGGGATCGCCGGTGCTCTCGGTTCAGAGGATGTGCTAGAGAGAAGGCCTCGGTGGACAGCTGTGAGACAGGATGAGCCGGCCTGGCCTATGCCGGCCCGGGGCTGTGGTCAGTGTGATCTCAGGGAGTGGTGAGAACACAGGATCATGAATCAGACACCATGATCTGAATGTTTAGAATCCGTGGGGATCTGTACTGTAACTGTGCCAGAAGGAGATGTGACTGTTGCAGTACGAAACACAAATAGACTATCTGCTTTGGTGGTCAAGCTTTGAATGAGAGGACTTTTGTTCTTGTGAAGCGTCTCCGAAACCACTCATCAGCACAATGGATATGTTAAATGATGCATGCGGTGCGTAGTTAAAGGGATGAACTGAGGCCTGTGTGCACTTGTGGTATTCCAGGAACACGCATAGGGAATCAAGTCAGCTGTAGCTGGAGGTATATATCAATGGCAGACACATCTCCTCCATGGAGCAACTACGTCTGGTGCAAAGTGGCTGTCACAATTCTAGATCACACTGTGGATCGGGAAGTTGCCAAGCTGCATCAACTTTGTATAAATAATCTCTTCTTCCTGGTTAAAGAGGTATGATGCGGCCTCGCCGCAAATCAAGATAGATCCCACAACATAGGGCCAATTGGGAGCGTGTTCACAATTACTTTGTATAGCCTTGGCAAGGCGTAGTTTACCCCTGTCGCTTTCCAAGACGCTGTGCTAAAAAACATGTTTGTGCGGCAAATTGTTTTTGGAGGACAGACGGTGGCGGTGCTAATCTTAGCTTGAGAGCTGTGCAAATTTGTCTGGACTTGACCTGTGACTGAATCCTTCACGGTAATATTAGCCCAGCGCAGGTGCAGTATTGCGAAACCTTGTTAATAGTGCTGGTGGGACTGGCTCTGGCATTGAGTTTATTTGGAATGTGAAGCAGTGTTTGCCCTCAGAGGCGCTGTGTGTGGTTTTTAGGTTGGTATGTTTCTTTCTAAATCAACACCTTTTTTTTTTTCATTGCACTGGCTAAGTCTGTCTTTCACTGACATTTGACTAACGTGCAATTTACAACATTTATTTGCGTCTGTTGCACAAATGTATACATGCACGCTTAAATGAATTTCAATAATGGTTATATCACAATTTGTGTGGTACAACTTTAAAGAGGTCATATCACTTAGATCTGCTGTGTGAGAGTAAGATGGTAGGCAGGAGCATTAAAAAAACAACCACTCACTCACTCACGCCTGGTATTTTAATCTCATGCCAGATGTGTAAGAGACTTGGCAGCTCCAGTGCAGTAACTGTTTACTTGCTTGGAAACCATGTTTTCCTTGAGTGTGTGTGTGTGTATATACTGTTTCTTGCCTGAGGAGGATGGCCTAGCTCAGACTGTTGATGGCGGCATCATCGGCCTTGAATAGAATCATCAGTCGCGGCCGAATACAGTCCAGATACTATTTTCTATGCCAAATCCGTGAGAAGCGCAATCTATCTGAAAGCGTACACTCACCAGGAGGCCTCCCTGTCACAGCCTTCGGCCGCATACAACCACAGCTGTAATAAGAAGTTAGCAGGCAATTCAGTGTGTGTTCATCATCCACTCACGTGCTCAGACACACACAATTCCACACAAGCAGACAGTTATTCAAAGCGACAACTGCGGTAAATTATGGCTTAACAGTACTTTTGCTTTAAGAAAAAGTTGTTTGTGGATACGGGTTAATTGTTGATGTCTCTTTACTGATGTGGGTATACAATTCAACTTCTCAGAGTAGGATAACACACACATACATACAAAAGAGATACAATAGATGTTTTTTTTGACCTTTTATCTGTCAGCCAGTGTTTGCCAAATGAGCTTTTATTTCTGTTTATCTTACAGGAAGTACAGACGGAGCCGGTGCTGAACGCATTGAGAGACACGAGGAAAAAAGGACGGTGCAAAACTCCAAAAGAGAGCCTGGCATCAGCTCATCTACCAATCAGAGTGCACCAGGAGTACTCCAAGAGTGAGTCTGGTTGTGGCACTAGAAACACTTACCTGTCAATCACAATTTAGCTGATTAACCTTCTCTCCGAAGTTCAGAGTGTTTGCAGATGTAGACATCACTAAATTAACGGTTGCATTGCAGGCTGGGTAGCTCAGTTGGTGGAGCGTGCACCCATTTAAAGAGTTTTATTCCTCAACGCAGAGGCCCAGGCTTTGAATCCGACGTGCAGCAGGTTTCCTGCATGTCTTCCCCTCCTTTCTCTCCCCTTTCATGCTGTCCTGTAGTCTGGCTATCACCAGACCAAGCTCAATCTTTTAAGATTGAACATTAGTCTGGGGAGTCTGCTCTGTAATTTCTACTGCACAAGAGGCGTGATCAACGGGCATAGTTCAAATGACTCTGTATGCAATTGGACAGTCCTTCAACCAATCAGACCAACGATCCGGGTGACGTACTTTGCATCAACGGGTTGTTGGGCTTCGGTCGAGCTGCTTGCTGTCGCTTCACTATCGTCATCATGTAAAACCCGCCAATAGCGCAGCAGGTGGATAAGCCAGTTTGTGATTGGTCCCCGCCAACTTGAATGGAGATGAAATTATTCGATCACAGTGTTTCCCACAGATTAGGAAGCAATTTGTTACGTGATGGGGGGGGAGGGGTCACTCGCCCGTGTCTGTCTGACTGTAACAATTAAGTATCAAAAACTGAAGAGACACGCATTTCACCGCAAAGTTGCAACTAGTTAACTTTCTAAAGAAGGCACAATTGCTGGTTTGCGAAGGCTCAGGTCTCCAACATTAACACACAGACAACATTGTGTTCAATCACTGTCAGCGGTTGTGTAAAGGTGTTCATGAGATACCAGTCTTTTGTGAACTTGTGAATTTCGCCAGCCATCGTCTCTCGTTTTCATGGAGACAGACGCTGTGTGCACGGAGGGGAGGGCCTGCGTGCGTGTGTGCGTGCGTATGTGTGTGTGTGTTGCGATGCACCCCGCACCCCTTCTAAACTTTCCAAATGTTATCGGACCAAATGGATCAAATTCTGAACGTCAAACATGTCCTTTTGCAGAGGTTTTGTTGCTCAACAAAAAAGTATCTATTGATTTACAGACATCTCTTTGCCATGTAATCCTGTGGGGAAAGTCTTTTTGGGCCAGGGGGGGTCATCACGTGACGGACACGGACGTTGTAGTTCCATTGTTTGAATTGGCTTCAACGCCCAGCGCACTTGCTAGGCCCATGTAACTGCCAGGTGTAGCTCGCTGTACCAACTGACAGAGCTAACAATACCTTGCTAATTGGGTGGCAGTAGCTGGAGAGATGCCAGTTCACCTCTTGAGCAAGGCACCGAACCCCCCTCAGCCGCTTAGGGCCAGCACTCACTCTGAGATCTCTCCATTAGTGCATGTATAGGACCTGAGCATGTGTGTGTAGTGTAACAACAACAATAACAACTGTAAATTGTAATTTCCCCATTTGGAAAATCAATAAAGAGTATAAATCATAAAAATTACATTAAACCCGATGAGAGTGTAGAGTAAAATAAGTAAATGGGACTATAGTTAACTTCTATGAAATGCTTTTTAATAATAATTAGGGATGCACCAAATCCAGAATTCGGCTATGGATTTGGCCGAATATTGGGCTTTTTGACAGTGTTCAGTTTCTGTCGAACCTTAGAATTTTTATCCACAGATCCAAACCCTACGCTCGCACCACACTGGGCGACATAATGGCCCCGCCGTTGATTACGGGAAGGTGTTTACGTAGGTGGCCCGTTCAATGCAGTAGGCTGTGAGAAAGTGAAAATGGAACATGTTGAGGAGAAGAAGTGTTGTTTGGCGGTACTTTCAGTCAAAAGAAGGCCATTCAAGTCAAGCTACGTGTTCAATTTGTCTCGTGGTGGCGAGGACCATAAACAATACACAACATCGCCGCTGTTACAACATCTGCACATGAAACATCCAAAAGAATACAAGTTGTGCGTGAAGGAGTCTACAGACAGCAGCTAAGATGCAGCAGCTTCAGGTACGGCAAAGGAAGGACAGTCACAGCACAGGACGTTGTTAACTGTGTTAATGGACTGAGGATGGGAGGAGGATTCGGTATTTGGATTCGGCAGAATCTTAACCAGTGGATTCGGTATTCAGTCAAACCCCAAAAATCTGGATTTGGTGCATCCTTAATTATAATGTAAGCAACAAATAATACCTCGCATTACAAAACATTAGCCAAAGAAGTTAAGCTAGGCCTAGCTTAGCCTAATTAGCCTAATGTGATGCAGGATGCTCATATTAAAGTGAATACTAACTAAAGACATTTCTCCATGGAGGCACTTTTTAACAAAATTACTTATTTATACAAAGGAATTTTTAAAGTTTAAAAAAAAGATTGATTGGATTCATAAAGGAATATAAAATTTTAATACTAGACCATCTTTAATGGTGAAGATGGTCTATTACCATCTTACATATATATATATATATATATATATATATATATATATATATATATATATATATATATATATATATATATATATATATATATATATATATATATATATATATATATATATATATATATATATATATATATATATATATATATATATATATATATATATATATATATATATATATATATATATATAGAAATTAAAAAAAGCATTCCCAAAAGCCACTCTCC
Organism: Percina caprodes; assembly: GCA_013375575.1. Taxonomy (NCBI): domain Eukaryota; kingdom Metazoa; phylum Chordata; class Actinopteri; order Perciformes; family Percidae; genus Percina; species Percina caprodes. The sequence goes on along the minus strand of JABXJD010000095.1, from coordinate 1,431,891 downwards.
CTCTGGTCTTGCATCTTGCATCATCTATCAATCTGCCGCCGCTCACGACTTAAAAGTGCTCTGCAAAAGATTCTCAAACTGGACAAACTAATTTCCATTTCATCCTTCAAAACCGTCATCCATCATCCTTGTTCACCGACATATGCAGTTGCTTCTCCACATCATAATTTTTCAGCTAAATATTTGAATGGTTTCTCCCCCTCTTACTCACCCATGTACCTGTGCACTTCTCTGGTAATACGTGTTTACCGCTGCCTGTGTTGTACTTTGTCATTTCTAAACTGGATGTATTTCTAATGTATTCTATTTTCTAGCACTCTTTCACTTACCCTATGTGGGTTTGCCACTTGTCAGGCCGCTATTGTAAATATGAATTGTTTTTAAAATGACCTGTCTGTAAAAGTAAAGGTGAAATAAAAGTTAAAAAAAATGAAAAAGGTCAGACAGTGTGTAGGGGTTTCTTTTGCTCCTTGTGTTGAACCATAAAAAAAAAATATATATATACACACAAAGTTAGTACAGTATAAAATATAATGAATTAACCAAAACATCTTCTGTTATATGCTGCTCTTGTTGTCGTGTAGAGGGTGAGCGGAAGCCCATCACCATTGACTGGGACCAGGAGCATGGATACTGCCACAGAATGGGCTACCAGAAGGGGAAACTGCTGGTGATGGAGTCGGGTTTCTACTATATCTACGCCAAGACCTGCTTCCGCTACTACCTTTACGTTCCTTTCGAGGACAGTAGCAGCCAGGCCGGGGTCACGCCTGTGGATGTTAGCAACACCCAGCTCATCCAGTACGTCTACCACGAGAGCATCAAACAGAACAGCAAGTCGGTGGTGCTGATGAAGACAGGCAGCACGATGCGCTGGAACAGTACCAGCTATAACATGTACTGCGCCCAGCAGGGCCGAGGCGTCCGGCTGGAGGAGGGAGACGCCTTGTATGTCAATGTGTCCAATGCTTGGATGCTGGACCTGGAGGGAGAAGGGACGTATTTTGGGGCCATAAAGTTGGGTAACTGAGAAATGAAAACACATGGGGAGCGGACATGCTACTGAACATTTGATATGCCAAAGAACCACTGTTAGTGATTTTTATAATGTTAATTTGTTCTTTTTTTTTTTTTGGTTCATGTGTTGTTGTTTTTTTTTTTACCTTGCCACATGTGAAACATGTATTTGCGTTCCGAGTTTAAAGTCAGAATTCTGAGATCTGACTTAAAACTCAGAACTCAAATACATTTTTCACATGTGGCCCTAATCCACTTCCGTAGAATAGCCTTGGAATCTTGTCTTGCCCCGCAGCCCAAACAAAATTGAGACAAACAGCTCTCGACTTCGACTAAAAATAGCACTGGAGTCTTTTTTCCAAGTATTGTGCTTGGTATTGTGAAATTTTAATACATATCCGTTCAGTTAAGAACATTTAGACTTAAGCACATGCATGTGTTTATGCACTAATTAAAAAAACCATGAGGGAGCAACTAAGGGAGTAAGTTTGTTGGCAGGAGTGTGCAGCGAGAAAGGATTTATCAATGTTGGAAAAACGGTATATAATAAGAACATTGTAGCTGATGGAGCATCTGCTTGTACTTAGCAGATTATCACAGAATAAAAATAACACAACTCCCAGGTGTGCCTCCGAGCCACAGCAGTGAATGCACGAATGTTTTCCTGGAAGGTTTTGTAAGTGTGAACAAGGTAGGCAATGGGGCGTCCTGGCAGTAAGTAACTCAACGGTATAATCTGAAATAGGCAGTTAGATGGTGATTTATATCACCGATCCAAATCTCTTAGGCAACCTTTCAAAACTTAATGCTATGAAAGATACACTTTGACTCTGACACAAGTCAGATTAAAAAAAAGTCATGATGTGTGGGCCAAAAACTCATTTGTTATCCAGTTTTCTGTGTTAATGAAATGTAATGAGTGGCCTTGCTTCACTGAAGGCAATCAGAGGACAATGTCACTTCAAACTAAGGCGGAAATGACATCTGTTTGTCATGTTTATGACAATCAATAAGAGATGCAGATAGCTGGACTGTCTGACCATGAATGACACAAATAGACTCCTGTCTTCTTTAACCAGAGGAACCAAATTGACTTTGGTTCATCTTTAACTTAAATTTTGTTTTTCATTTGGCTCTTCAGTGAGGCAAATGGGAATATGCACTAAATATTTATTTATTAGCTATAGAAGTACAGAGACAGGTCATTGTTAAAGTGACCTTTTGGCTGTAAAAAAAAAAAAATCATTTATATTTTATGTCTGTATGACATTCATTATACAGCACTTAGAGGAAATACTAGACACGCTTTTTGTTATTCAAACACAGGGGCTTCATTTTAAAATTCCATATTTATGTATCTTGATTTTGACAATTCTGTGTGCACTTGCCTAGCCAAAAGCAATATGAATATATTGTTTCTTCTACAAGATTGTAGCATACCTGTAAGTTCTTCATCTGATAGATTTTTTTTTTTCATTCAGTTTTTATTTATGTTTTGTGTATGTTTTAATAAAAAAAAGTAATTTTGTAACAGTGTTTCACGTGTATTGACATTACCCAACTTAACTTCACTTAGGGCCACACTGGAAAATGAGAATCCCATCCAGGGACATGTAGTTTATTACCATGCTTTTATTTAATCCAAAAAGGCAATATGTTTGAATGTTTTATTGCATTGGTCGACATAAAGCTCTACAAAAAAAGTGAGCAAAAACGTTCCTTAGCCATCAAGGCTCACTGTTTTACAGCCTAAATATCAAAATGCTCTGGTTCTGAGGGAAGTTTTGAGTCTCAAAGACAGAAATCTGACAAATTCTGCTTTGAGTGATGCGTAAGTATACCCTGGAAATCCAGAGTTCTCACGAGAGCACAATTTGAATTTGCCCAGCAAGTCCCCCTGGCATCGGGTAATGCTGCTCAATAACTATGCCCTTGTAGCCGAGCTGCACCAATCACATCGGTGTATCTGATATAGGCGGGGTCAGAGTCGAGCTAAACAGATGACGACAGTTTAATCTACCAGTTAGCTCCGCTGGTAGCTAAGCTAATGGGGCTTTGGATACGTCACCCCATGTGTTGTTGTGATTGGTCGTAGTGTTATCCAATTGCGTCCAGTGAGATTTTCAAATGCACGCTTGGTGCCGCCCCTCAAGTTGGGCCATTTTTATTACTCAGCACCAGACCCATAATCTTTTAGATTTGGGTGTGGATTTCCATGCTTGCTTAAATGCAGTTTAAAAACAGTTTCTTGTCTTTTTGGTTTGGCGCATAGCTAGGTGAGCCAAAATGTATTGTGAACATGCAGGTCGGATCAAAATTTGGCCTGCGGGCCTTGAGTTTGACACCTGTATGCCAAATGATTCAACTTCACAGGATTAGATCACAGTCACCTTGCACTGTAACCTGATGAGAAGGCCACCCTGGCTGTATTATTATTGTGATGTGCAATTTGATAATCTCCAGAATCTCTTGGAAAATTCAACACCACTATGGTCAAAGAGTGAAGTCACGCTGTTCCATTGGCCCGGTCAGAGCGGCCCACCAGCTCATTACAGAGATAGGTTGTATAGAAAAACCGCCCACTGCTGCTGCAGCGCTGCTAACTCACAGCAGACGTTTGGACCACAGTGCACAGCGACCTGCAGAATAAACAAGAAACAGACTCAATGCGATGGGAATAAAGATGGGAATTTTATTGCTCTACTGCAATGTGTGGCTATGGGTCTCCCATGAAGCCCCACGGCGTGTGTGCGAGGTAGAGAAAATGTTTTAAAGTTGGAACCGAAGCCAAACAATCTCTCTATTGTCTGTACTTGGGCGTTCCCCAGCATATGGCCAGAGAATGGGTGGGGTTCACACGTTTGTGCTGTACGCTGGGACCTCACACGGGGTTTCAGCTCATTGTTCAAATGTTACTGAGAGTTTGAAATTAAATCTGAAGAGAAATACTTGGCTGAGGTGCACAAGGAGCCAATTTATTTTGACATGATTTCATTGCCATATTTTCTTTCACTGACTAAAAGTGTAATATTGAAGTGGCCTTAATGAAGTGTCTTTGAAAAGAATAACACTTTTTTAACTTGTGACTAAAAGAATGTTTTTTTTTTTTTAAAAGAACTGTTTTATGCAAATAACAAACAATACTTGCTTTGCAGTTTTGCAACAACACACAGATTTAAATAGCTGAAGCCATAAGTGTAAACAATGGACTTCCGTAGTGTGCCACCCTTTTTTGAAGTGACTCGATTTCTCAATTCTTGGCGCTGAGCAGAAACCATTAAAATGTGTTGTGTCAGTAAACATTATGGAAAGCTTGGCGTCCACTGGACCCCCACCCCCACACTAGACTCTCGACACATACACTCACATACGGACAAAGAATACACATGCTTGCTTGCTGCACTCGGTGGTTCATAAAATAAGCCCTTTTGGCACGAGTGCAGAACTTACCGACTCATTTTATTACTCACATATGTAAAAACACAGCGGGCTATGAAAAATAATGGAGTAGGTATGGATTTAAACTATTACAGGGCATAAAATGGATTGCTGCCTTATATTTTTAATCCTACCCCCATGTCTTCTTCAGATATTCCATGACGGTCTGTTGCAGACGCGCTCCTGTGGAACAGATGTGAGACTTTATTCATTCGTCGTCTATGATTTTATGATGCTACATCTCCATCAGACATTATTTCACAGAGCTGTTGATTCAGAAAAAAATTATTATTATATTAGTCATGTGGTCATGTTGGAAAAATACATCAGGGTGTTTTCCCCCCTACAAGCAGTACCAGAGGCATCAATATAGAAGTCAATGCCATTAGCAAACTATAGCTTTATGAGACTTTGTGGTTTGGAGGAAATGGAGCTCTGAGACGTTAGTTTTACGGTACGGAGCAGCTGCAGGGCTTTCTTATGTGCAATCAGTGTTTTGCACGCTAAATGTACGTACACTCACATGTCTATCAATGTAGACATTTGTGCCTGCGCACATCAACAAAATGCAAACAAGCAACTAAGCTAACACTTGCATGTACACACACACACACACACACACACACACACACACACACACACACTCCTCTGCTGAGTCAGCACAGCCAGCTATTTTCACAAGCTGGGCCCTCGCCCTTTTGTCTTCACCCCAATATAGCTCAGCTGTCTCTGTCGTTTGATGTCTGACGTTTTTACCACTTGGCTAATGCTAACATTAGTGTTATTAAAACAATAACAGAGTGAGATTTACAGGCTATGCTGCAGACGCATGGGCGTGAGATAGCAGGAGGGGTTATTACTGTAAGCGGGCCCTGTCATCTCCTGCATGAGCTGTGTGCCAGACTGTCTACGTCTGTGTGAAAATGTGTAGGTCATCAGCCGTCCAGAGGCATTCAATCAAAGGACACACCCATCGGCAAATTCATATCTAATATAGAGTGCATCCTGACATTTGGTCATTTGGTTCAAGCACATACAATGCAACAGGTTCAAATTCATCTCTCTCTCTCTCTCTCTCTCTCTCTCTCTCTCTCTGTCTGTCTCTCTCTCTCTCTCTCTCTCTCTCTCCCGTCTTTTCTTTGTCTTCTTCTTCAAATACCAAATCTTAATAGATCTTAATAATAAGGTTATCCTACCTTCAATATCAGTGACCCCTCAGGTCAGTACTTGGCTTCAGCACCATGGATAGCACATCTAAAATCTGACTAAATGTATCCCCTAAAGTGGTCAGAAAAATAGAAATTGCATGATACAATTGAAAGCTCCAGAACAGATATGATATGGATCTTGTGGTGAGATTGTTTCTCAACCTTACAAAAAGTTTTTTTCGCAATCTTTCTTTGATTCTATGCCTCCTAACTGTCATGAATGTCACATATTCATTCAAGAGGCAAAAATATACCCAATAATGGCATGATAAAGTCATATTTTTCTGCTATTTTCAACCATTTCAATATTACACCTGTCAGCGGCGGTTCTACTATAAAGGTGGGAACTGGAGGGTCGTCAATTCGAGTCCCAGTACGGACCAAAGTACGGAGTGTGGATCGGTAGCTGGAGAGATGCCACTTTACCTCCTGGGCACTGCCCGGTGCTCTTGAGCAAGGCACCGTACCCCCCCAACCACTCAGGGCGCTGGTCCAGCTGGCTGCCCACTCACATCTCTCCATTTGTGCATGAATAGGATCTGAACATGTGTGTGTATTTCCGGCCTGTGTGTAGTAATTACTAACAAACAGAGTGTAAATTGTAATTTCCCTACTGGGGATCAATAAAGTATAAATTATTAAATTATTATTATTATTATGAAGTTTAGGTGGTATTATAAATGAAATCAGATATGTATGTAGGAAAAAGCAGACATTTCCTAAAGGCAGTATCAATAACTTTTGAAAAGTAAAGATTTATATGATTTTGAACTGCTGACAAGTACAAATTTTCTAAAAATGGCTCAGAATTTTTTTCTGAATGAGCTAGATTGTGATGTTGTGCTGTGATATTCCTAGAGCAGAACTTTAGCAATTATTTTTTAGGGGTGCTGGGATCAGGTTTAGGGGTATTTCAGCAACCCTAAAAAAGGGCTAAAATTGCCCCTGACACCCGTAGTGTGCTTACATTTTAGTTGGGATTATGAAGACTGGAATAAGCATGTTATGACTGCGGAGGGGCTAAGGTGCTGAGGAATCTAACCTCCAACTGCTGTAATGGAGCTGCTCAGTGGCCAACAGATCAGACTGTGGTTATGCTGGGCAGCTTCCAGGTGTAAATGTGTGTAACTGTGCCTTTAATGTGTGTGTGTGTGTGTGTGTGTGTGTGTGTGTGTGTGTGTGTGTGTGTGTGGTCAGTCAATATATGAGCCACTGGCAGCTAACATTTATCAACCGGAAAAAAGGGCACATCATGATATTACTTGTCAAAAACAAATGTATCACCATGTTAGGAAATACCCAGTAGTCAGAGTCTCACAAGTTTTGAGCCAACAGCTGGCCATCGGTGCTGAAACCAGAAGAAATCTGAGCTCTGGTTCCAGAAAGATTTGGGAAATATTTGATGGAGATTCTCAATGACAACACTCTGTATTCGTGCTTGCAAAACTTCAAAAGAAATTACACCAATACGTACAGAGATGATTGTAACCAGATGTTGCTGAGTTCAGTTACTACTCATTTAAACCAGTGGTTTTCAAACATTTTCTGTCATGCCCCCCAAAAATGCCCATGTCCAGTCCAGTGTTGATTCTCACTGAGTTCAACTCTACTAATGATCTTTCATCAAATTGCATGGAATGATTAGATTTAAAGTTAAGGTCAAAAAGATAATTGAATGTTTTTTTTAATTGTCAGATCAGTAGCGATTTCACAACAATGCCCATGCTAGCATAATCATTTTTTAAACATATATATTGACCACAATTGATCAAAACATTTTTTTTCATTTTTGTGCAAGCTTACAAGTTTGTCGAGCAAATAATGTTTGCAAACCTCTGCACTGATCAGCATAAAAAGTTAACACATTAACTGCAACGTGTAAATGTGCTAATATTTTCATAACTAAAGGACTTTATTAACATTCAAACACATTGCACATACTAAAAACGCCAGCTGCACTGAAATATGTTGATTTCCAGGATATTATTTCCTCTAACTGGCTATAATTACCTTTTAAAACTATGAGAAATGTAACGATAAAATGAAATGTAACATAAAAAGACACTGCATCCCAGTTTACATTGGATGTACTTCCAAACATGGATTCAATCAGGTTAAAAAAACTGCTTGCGAAAACACCTGAGATAAGAATGGGAATAAGTCTAGGACTCTGCTGTTCTATCTCTTACAGAGTGCATTATGTTGTATTTTAGAGGCCAAAACACAACATTTTGGTCATGTACTGCATGTCGACACAGACAAAGAAGCAGGAAGACGTGTACCATCCCTGCATGTTGAGATTATTCCTTTCTGTATTTGTGTTTAACATTATGCAACATATTCCATCTACTCATACTACCCATTCTCTTATTACTAACTTGCCTCATGGGGATCATTAAATTTTTATCCAATGCAACGTTTTTCTTTGATTGTATGCCTATAAATTCCCATTGCTTTGACTAAAGTCCTTCAGTATATCACTGGATCACTGGATAGCCCACAGATTGAATCATGGGACTTCAAATTACACCCAGAGGAAGAGGGAATGTTAATAAAGTTAAAAACAGGAAAGACCGTGGTTGAACTTTTGCTAATAGACACAGACAATGCAGGCAGACACGCACACACACACACACACACACACACACACACACACACACACACAGATACATGCATCCATGCAACCGCACTCAAGTATGCGCTCAGACACATACACATAGATACACACATGCACGTACAGAGGGAATCCCCAGCCATGATGCAGCAGCAATAACTCAATGTAATCCCTGGATAAAGTGTCTCAGATGGATCAGGTCTTCCATTAAGATGTGGTGACACCTGGACAGACTCATAAGTAACACTGACTAACAATAATCTTCAAGAGGAGGACACCTGCAACAGAGTGCCCTTGAAATGATCATCTCAAAGCCCCCAGTATTAATGAACTATGAAAATGGGACAAGGCTATTCTTTGGATATTCTTAAAATGAATTACGTGTCTTATTAACATTTGAATGTGTCCTTTCTATCTGTCTGTCAGTCAATCATCGGGTCTGATCCGTAATGCAGTGACGGCAGGGGGATGACTCAGACAAAAAGGTTGTGCCAGGACAATGTCAACTTATGAGACCTAAATCAGCAGAGGCTCCCAGACTTCCCAAACCACCAGCAACAACAAGCAACACACCCAGAGTTGAGACTAGCTGGAATGTCATTCATATGGTCCTGATTTCATCCCTCTCTCCCTTCCTCTTGGATTTTTTTCCCGTCTCATGTCGAGGAAATGGATTGGCTTGGCTTGGTTGGCTGAATTGTTGACCCAAAGATTTGTTGAACTCATGTTGCTGGTTGGCAGGTTGACTTGTCATAAGGTCCGTGTTAGGTCAATGTTGGGTCTTTGAATTTTTGGTTGCAGGGCTGCAACTCTAATCTACAGATTATTGTGAGTCTCTCTTTAAAACCTTGCTTTCAAAAACATAATGTAAATTATTTTTACAATACAATTTTTCCCGATTGCTCAAGCCTTCTTATGTTGCTGCAGACCTAGTCTGGATCAGAAGAAGTACATTTAAAGCCTGACATCCGGCATGTGGCTCACACCCAAGATGGCCGTTGTGAGTTGCCGGTGTCACTCCCCAATGTAAGTCGAGTGCAGATGTGAGTCATCTCATACTGAAATTTGTGAAATCCATGAAATGATAATTTCTCATTTCAAACAATATCAGAAGATGGGAATCATTTCAAACACGTTATAGCTATCTATTTTCTTTGATTGCTAACTTTAGCTCAAAATGTCATTCAAGTGACAGCCTTTGTTGTGTTTGTTTGCTAGCTTGCAGCTAAGCTAGCAGTCTTAAAATGGCAAATTTTAATGAAAATTTTGATCGTGCAAATAGGCAAGCCTGCTTGGTTCTTTAAGGGAATGACTGTTAATATTTATAAAGAATATGTTTACAGCATTTACTCTCTAACTGATATCCTAGAAATCCAGACCCAAATCCGAAAGATTAGAGCAGAAAGATACAGCATTTTGTTTCCAGTGGCAAAACTGTATCGATACACAGGCACCAAGTATGTATCTTTTATTATTTATGTGTTGGTCAGTTTGTCTACTTGACAATCACATTTTGCAGCAATAAAATTGAAGTGATATGAACAACCAGAGAAATGTATCTTTTTAGATAAAACAGATGTTGACAAAATTTGCTTTTGGGGACATCATTTGATATTGTGAAAAATTAGAAGTTGGAAAAAGGTAATGAATTGTTTAAAATCACAATAATATTGTATCATGGCATAAGTATTGTGATGATATCGTATCGGGAGGCGTCTGGTGATTCCCACCCCTACATGTAATGTATTATTTTCTGTTTTAAAAAAAAAATCATATCTTTATAAGAATTACACTTGATGTGTATGTGCTATTGCTGTTTACCCCAGACCTAGGTTCAATTCCCACTGTGAACATCAACCAACGTGTACCTGGGCAAGGCACTTAACCCATAGCTGCTCAGGAGACGTGCGACCTTTGACATATGTAGCAATTGTAAGTCGCTTTGGATAAAAGCATCAGCCAAATGACATGTCATTTTTTCACTTAACCCTTGTGTTGTCTTCCCGTCTACTATGAAAAAAAAAATGTTTAAATCACTTTTTTTCAACATTATTATCGCTTTTTCCAACATTTTGTCACTTTTTCAATGTTGTGGGTGTTTTTACTGTTGACATTTTCAGGGCTTTTTTTTAGACGGCCCATTTTTTGTGCCAAGAAGAAGAAGAAGAAAAACTGAAAACGGGTCAAATTCGACCCAAGGACAATATGAGGGTTAAAAAGAAAAAAGAGTTGATTCCATGACACCAACACTTAAAAATGCTGTGTAGGTAAAGCAGAGATGTGTATGCATGGAAATGATAGAGAAAATTAAAGTCCTGTATACTCTTTTCTTTCAGGTGGAAGTTCTTTCAGTTACTCATGATGACACAAGTCCAGTCAGAGCTCTGAGGAAAATGTCAGGTAGGCTGCAAAACAAACCATACACAAACATATTAATGAATAATTAGCCTCCAGGTTTCTTTATTATTGCATTGGCTATTATATGCATTTGGAAGGAAAAAATTAATTGATCTTGCTGGTTTTGGACTGTTTGTTGAACAAAACAAGCGATGTGAAGATGTTTCATTGCTCTGGGAAACTGTGATGGGCATTGTTAGCACAATTAATTTCTTAATTAGTTAGCTAAACATTTAATCGATTAGCCATGAACATAATTGGCAGATTAATTGATTGTGTAAATAACTGTTAATTGCAAACTCAAAGCCAGGCAAGCCTTGGCTTAAAAACTATCCCTTCAAGGCTGTGGTGCCGCTATTGTCAAATTGAAATGAACCCAAAATGAACCCTTTTGATAGTTTTCTTAAACTTTTGAGCTCTTCCTTTCCTTTGCATTCCTTTTAACTCATGCGGTAGCTTCACAGATGGAAGCTCAGCTTTTAGTGCAACAGTCTGCCGTTCAGTTCCCCAATTAAACAAAAGTGAACCAGACATTTAGAATCAATAATCTGTTTACCTGGAATTACTTGACCAATAATTGTTGATGGCCTATTGATTGGCTCATGACTCAGTCAGCTGTTTGATTGGTTGGTTGATAATGGGCTCAGTAGCTCACTGACTGACCTGTCACCTTATTCACCTTTGGTTGTTTGACTAGTTGGCGGATTGTTTGACTGGCCAGTGGGTTGTGGTGAAACGGTCATGGCTATCCCCCTGTTGGCTGTTTGTGTAGATTCTAAATATTATACTCTTGACAAACCCCGCATTGTGTAACAAATTATGAAAACAATAAAATTGTTGGTCATAATGTAGATTTGTGGTACAGTAGTTACATATTTCATCCTCTCTTTAGGATTGTAATTAAAAGAACGAGCCATTGCCAGGGGAGAAGCGGTACAGAGAAGGGAAATGTATTTATCTCGGTATACATCGAGAAGCAAAACAAGTCACTGTAGTTGAAAGACGGGCGTAGGAAATTGTGACCGCAGGCCACTGGCAACTTTCCAACATGTTGTACTTTCCCCAACTCAAATGACAAAACTTACGCTTTACATTTAAAATGGAAATGAATACCTTGGGTAGCAACCTTTCTGACTCTTTGTCAAACCAGGTTAATGTCAGCTGCAATGCATTGCATCAGATTTGATCTTTATCTTTATCTCAGAGCGTGCATATTGTGACTAGAGCAGCAGTTTTTCCATCAGCCCGGCTTTCATACGACCACACAGCACATCCTAACCACGAACACGCAGCGCTAACCAGTAGGCCCTCAGCCTATCTGTCAGGTCCACATGAATTTACATTTATAATCTCAATTCAATTAAATGTTTAGTGTTGTGAACTCGCAGCCTGTCAGCGAAGATTTGGAGTGACAGGCTGTGGGGGCACATCAGGTAAATGAATTTTCTCATTACATTGTAGACAATGAGAAAGGGACTGTCTGCCAAAGATCTGTCTGTAGCTTGGTTGCCTCTGCATACAAATGTCATTGATGGTTGGAGGAATTTACAATTAACAGCTTGACAGAACATTTATGTTAAGTATAAAATGTGACCAGAAATGTGAGAAAAAAGCTTGACACTTAAAGCTTGTTGGCACTTTTGGCATATACTTTAAGCACAGAGAGCAGAACAGGTTAATCGGGTTCATAAAGAGAAAGCTGTGGTTGAATGTGGACTTGGAACACGATCAGGAACGATGAGCCATCAGGAAACATTGGGAGGTTGAGGTACTGTTACAGAAACTCCAACTGAACAGGCCAAGGTTCATTGGATTCACTAATGCAATGCTTGACTTGGCACAGTAAGCAGTTCTACGCTTCAACTCCTCAATCATCATTATTTTGTCCTTCTGCAGTGATGTCTGTCTTTTCTGACTTCATTCAGACAGAACTTGTCATGCAAATATTAGTCTCACATTGCCAGACCTTCCTCCACAGCGCTGCGGAGGAGGTTTCTGGCTAGCTGTCTGGATTTACCCTGCAGAGATCTGAGGGGCAGTTAGTCCTCAGAAATCCACCGGAGTTTAAAAAACAAAGAAAGCGGAAGATGGCGTAAATCAAGCTGAAAAAAGTGAAATCCGGCAGGTGTTTCGGCGCCAACGGAGCAATCCCGGAAGTGGATATAGACTATGCAAATGTCAAAAAGACACAAGGAAAGAAAAGGCAGTCTTATACTCAGGCAAACTAAGAACTAAAACCATTTGATTATATACAGATGATATTCATGTATGTCTGTGGTTACTTAAGATGGCCTTGGATGACTTTATATACAGTATTATGGGACCACTAAAGCCTATTCAAAAGAGACTTCAGATACAGTATTAGGGGACCACTAAGGTCTATATAAAAGAGACTTCAGGTACAGTATTAGGGGACCACTAAGGCCTATATAAAAGCATCCAAAGAGCACCATGTCATGGGACCTTATATGCAATGAGCTGACATATTTAGCCTGCTACTTTTCTTAGACGGGTCCAACATGTCTGTTAACAAAGACCGCATAACTCAAAACATTTAACAGGTTATTAAGAACTGATTAGAAGAGATCTTGGCTGAGAACCAAGAACATCTCTATAAACTGTCACAACCCCACTGTTGGAATGTGCTGAATCTGTATCTGTAAAATCAAATGCAAAAACTGAAAGCAGCTTAGATCCTATCTCTGTATCTACACACAACCCATGTGTGTTGCTTCTCAGTCCTTTTGTGTCCTCACATAGCCTACATGGAAAAACAATGCAATGCTTAGTTTCCTGCACAAGAAGCAATATCCTCTTAAAGGTCAAGTTCTGGGCTGTTGTAAATACAACGTTGTGGGTTTGTGGCCTCTTTTGAAAAACCATTAAAATAATGTTTAAAACAAATGCTTGGTAGTCTGTGGACATGCTTGACCAGGAAGATATTTCTTTGTCCATAAAATAAAGCACTAGATTTTAGATTATTTCATGTCATGAATACCAATTGAGTTAATGACATGTTCTCTTTGACTCACATGTTATCATTTTACAATAATAATGCATTTATGTTTTTTCACATTTGACATTAGGAGAGGACAGACTTTCAGAATGAACCAATGTGTTTGCCAAATATAATGTAATCTCTGGTAGTGTGTACATGGCAAAATCCCTTACAGAGCCGCTAACGTTAGCCTGACATGCTAACAATTGTAGTCTTACATAAGAGCAGTTAAACATACTATTGTTTCTTTCTAACAACCTTGTTTGGCTGCTTACATACATGTTCAATGATAATAGCATGTTTCAATGTTAACTTATCAAGAAATAAAGGACAAGGACTAACTGATGTGTTGGGTAATGTTAGCTTGGGTTGCTGTAGTGTCCAAATCCATTGAAGAGCAGGCCTGAGCTGCTAACGTTAGCTTCAACTCTGATAACTTTCAGGACGAGCTTACATGCTATTTAGAAATATGGAATATGTGCTGGCATTGTGCACTTTATCCATTTTTAACCTTTTATCTAACTATTTATTACAACTTGGTATTGTTTGTTTTTATTGCTTTAGCTTTATTGTAGTATTTTCCTTTTTCATTTGTTGTGTCTGCTAGCTTTTCGTTGCATGGTGTAAGTTGTCTTCACTGTGTATATGACAATAGAGCTTACGTCTTGCATCACTGACCAAAAAGAATCCGTTAGTGTAAAGGGATTAAAATTGGCATTGTAATCTTGGCGTAGAGTAATTGTCAGGTACTAAAGTGATGATTTGGACCAAGTTGTATAGATTTTTGTTTAGGTGAAACCTCCTGTCGCAGAGCAGCTGTCATCCATTTGCAGGAGCCAGACTTACAACCCACACTTTTAGAGATTATTCCAATATGGGTCATTAACAGTGGAATAACTGGAGGAAAAAAAATATTATATATCCATTGTCTTTGCAAAGTTGACAGAATTGAGACTGTCACTTTGTATTACTGTATGTTTTCCTTTGCCTTGAATCATAGTTGTCTGATGGCACTTACTGTCACGCATGGCATTTTTGAGATTTCTAAGCAAGTCTGTAGTTGATTTCAGGTGATTAGGCGCAGCAGTTTAGACATTTGTGGCATGTCGCTTTGATCACAGCGGCATGATTTTTTTTTTCTGAGTTATTCCACGTTCTTCACCTTTCTTCATGCAATCCTTTGTGATTCAGTTTCTCTGCTCCATTACAGTTTTTCATTCATTCTCTCCCTGAGCTTTTTCTCTTCCCAAACTGCATTTCATCACTGGTTCTTACCATGAACCTTGATGACTTAAGTGTTTGTGGAACCGTGTAAAACAAACAAATCGCCCGAATTCTTCAGCGAAAGCTGTCTTTTAAATTTGTGAGCGCTGTTCAAAGATGGAAACTCAAGCACTCATGGGCCTATACAACAGGACACACACAGAGAGCTAGTAAAAAAACCTCCACCCACAGGGTTATTGACATGACATTCTGCCCCTCCACCAAACATCCTTTTTACCAGAATCCAGTCCACCTCAGGATGGGATCAAACATAAATACCGTCCTTATTGCTGGATTAACCAGCAGCACTACCACATTTAGGGATTGTGGGCGATGTGTGTATGTTGACAGAGATGTATTACCTGAGAAAGGACAATCCTATTTATTCTGATTTAATCCCTACACTGATTGGAAACAAACATGTCATGTAGAGCCATTTCCCTGCAGCGAACAGTCAGTGTGTCTGCTGTAAACCACAGCAGCGGTAGCAGATTAGAGAGAGGAATCCAGGAATCAACAACCGTCTGTCTGTGTGGTGTGCTGGGGTTAACGTCAGTCTGGGAGAGGATCACACATACACACACACACACACTCACACTCACTCATACACACTTCAATATACACAGGATTACATGCATAGACTCACAAGCACATACACACGAACAGCTGGTTGGAATTACATAGCCTGGGTGATGAACTCACTGACAGCACTGCGACTCATGCAACATTCAAAGACCGATGAGGACGTGGGAAAACACAAAATATTCATAGATTTCTTGTAATCTCTCTTTGATCTCTGCATGTGTGAGTGTTGGTTTTTTTTAATCTAAAAAAACAGGTATCTATTTCCCAAATCTGCCCTCTGGGGTATTCTTCAAGTTGCAAAATCAACAAAATCAGGGCAGTTTACAGGGGGAAAAAAAAAAATTAAGTTTCAGTGGAGAACGTGGTTTGAGGTATCGATTAATCTCAATCACTGTTCCATCCACCACCAGAGCTTTCCAACATCCTCAACACTCAACACTTACTGCTTTGGCGCTCTTTGTGTTGGACGGACTGACATCACTCATCACATGTGTTTGGATAGGATGATGGAACAACCTGAGCGATGCTTCACAAAGAGACATCTGGCAGCGAAGCTGACATCGGCCTCCATGACAAAGCCAGTAACTGATAGTCACATGAAACATCAGGCGGCTGAAGGGGAGTGTGTGTTCGGATTAGGAGGATAACGATTGAAGACCCGACAGAGCAAGTCACATTTACCACTCTTAAAACAGTGGCACAGGTTGTTAAACTAAGAAAGGAACATGTACAGATTTTGTATACAGGTTTTTCATCTGATCTTCAATCCCTTGCATGTAGAACTGCAGCTATTGATTATTTTAGTAAACAATCAAACATTCTAGCGATCATTCAATCCATTAATAGCGTAATTGGATAAGAAATACTTTATTAAAGAGCAAAAGTAAATATCCAAAAAAGAAAATAAGATGGGTCTCTTAAAATGTACAACTTCTTGGTTTCCTTTTAAGACAAATCCACATTTTTATTCTTGCTTAAATTGCATACAATAACATCTGTTTAAACTAAACCCATTTTGTGCATTTAAGTGCCATATTACATATTTGTTTTTAAAGAAAACATTTTCTAACTGAAGGTCCGTCTCCAGAGCTGCCTCATTTGTGGTCTGGGAAAATTCAGTGCCCCATATCGCTATTTTCTAACTAGCTGTCGTATTTCACGCACACGGACCTTCACTTAGCGGCTATAGCAACTAGAATTCAGACCCAACGCTGGGGGTCTAACTTCTGATATTGCGGGGGAGTCAGTGCGGTCCGCATTAAGCGGTCCTTCCAGGATTTCACGATGTCGCGATTGCAGTATGTGACTCTGAGACCCAATGACCGAGCGGGAGTGAGAACGGGTTGACGTCACACGTACGTCGCCAAATTCAATTCTTTGTTTGTGATTTGAAGATGAAACGTGTGTGACTCGAACATCTCACATTTACCAACAAAGTGTACAGTGAAAGACAAAACATTTCAGACCGTCCTGCCAACCTGTATCCATTTTAACATAAATGTACACTGTTACGATTTTTTTGCTGTTGGCTCACTGCAGCGGGCAGGGTTGCTCAGTTACTCACGCGACTGACATTCATGCACACCCAAACACACACACACACACACGCACACACACACACACACACACACACACACACACACACACACACACACACACACGCACACGGAGTATGCAGGAAAAACCGGAGATGAGAAGTACAGGATGACCTAAATTGAGCAGAGCTACGCTTGTTATTGTAAGTACAATGATAAAATGTATGAATGTGTCCCAGCCCAGGATAGGAAATGAACTAACAATGTAGAGATCAACAAGCCACTGATAGATGTTCATATTTGATTCATTCAATAAATTATTATTTTTTGTCTTGAATCCACCAGGCATTTTCATATTATACCAACATTTTGCAGCACCTTGAGCCTTTTTGGTTACTATGAAAACTCAGCCTACAGTTGTTCTATTCTCTCCAAAACAAGTTTCCTGTCATTTTTAAAGAACTATACAAAAATAAATTGCAATTTTTTATTGCAGCTTTCTCTGTCCCCCGCAACTTTATTGCAACAAACAATTTTTTTTGCAATTATTTTTACAAAAGCTGTCGTAACATCAGGCATTTTGGGCTGCAACCATCTCAAAACAAGCCAGGAAATCCTGGAGGGATTATAATTATTACTATATACAGTGCACTGTGTTTCGCACAGATTAACTGCGGCACAACACACTTAATCTGTTCAAAACAAAGTGCACTGTATATAGTAATAATTATAGTTTTGAGCAGTCGTTTGTGCCACACTTGCATGCTACTTTAATAGGTTGGATATAAGTCATAAGTCAAGCACTTTCAAAAGATTTAAGAGGATGTTATGGTCGCAGCCAATTTCAGTTATGAGTGAAATTATTCGCACAGATATTTACCGATTTTCTCCTGCTAGGTCAGAACCTAAAAGCAGTGTGCTCATTATCTATCAACTTGTGGGTTCTATTCATTAGGAAGGACTGTACGCCATCTTGGTTTGTGATGAAAAAATGGAGATTGAGAGCAGCAGGCTTTCTGGAAAGCTTTGATAGAACTTGTGTTGCCGACTGTGGCTGGAGCTTCGTGGAGACGCACCATGCAGCTGTTGACGCGTTCATGTTCTGTGTGTATGTAAATGTTTTGTAAGCTTGGTGTAGGAAAAAGGACAAAATGCAGAGTAAACTGGCATTTCATGTTTGTACGCGTTAGCGTGGCCATGCCTTGACACTCATTGGGCCTTGATACTGTTGAAAAGGTCAAGGTTGAATGACTCATTTCATACAAACAAATTAAGATTTAAATGTGACAACAGTACGTAAATGGATTAAAGTGGTCTTTTGTGTTTTCTTGATACCTGACAGCACACTGTTTAAAACCCACACTTGGCCTGTGTTTTGATTCTGATCCAGTAAGTGTTTGTTCCGCAGCCAGTCAGAAGTAGGCAGTAGCCTTACTGTAAACACAATTATGCTAACTGTGGCAAGATTCAGTGACCACATGAAGGGAGATAGACTCTCACGCAAAACACTCGCTCAGGCACTCTCACACACTATACTTACTCACTCACTTACACGCTCATAAACCAAAACATGGCACACATCCGCACCTGCAATCTCACGAAACGGACCCACCGGCTGGCGGCTGCTCACTTGGATACACACCTACGCACCATAAACAACTTCCTCTGCAGCCGAGGTGATTAGAAAGCAACAAGGGGGCGGGCCCCCTCACTGTGTTTGCGCGCGCACACATACACACACACACACACACACACACACACACACACACACACACACACACACACACACACACACACACACACAGGAACCACAACAGAAGATGGAGGGTTTATAGACCAAACACTCCACAGGAGGCCGCACTGATGGTGTCCAGCACTATCTGCAGGAGCACTAATTCATGAACACACATACACACATGGCTGAAGAATTCCAAAAAACTATTTTGATAGGTAACTGTTGCACGCAAGGTAATTCACACATGCATTCAATTGCAAACAACATCGTCAGCAAAAAAAATCTTTCAAAAATACATTAACTGATTCAAATAAGGAGTGCCATGTTCAAACTGGAATAGGAAGAAGTTCATTCACACACACACACACACAAACACACACACACGCACACACACGCACACACACACACACACACACACACACACACACACACACACACACACCACAAATGCCCAGTGTCTCACCTCAGGCAAGCATCTTTTTCTGGTCAATAGTGTCATTTACAGAATAACACATCATTCTTTCCACTGTGGGAGTGGGCAGGGCTCTCTTTGGTTTCAGTGTCACTGTAGTCCCTCCAGCACACACACACACACACACACACACACACACACACACACACACACACACACACACACACACACACACACTCATTCACTCCGAGAGAACCATAGTCAACTTTACACACACCCATACACCACTGTTATTCCTCTTAACTGTGAATTTAAGGGCATCCTCAGGCGACGAGTTCCAGCGACATTAACACTCCTACATCACTTCACTGACCGCAGGCAGGCAAACTGACAGATTTATCTCAATCTCAATTAGTTTAAACAACGTGCAGATTAATACTGCCAGAAGGGGAAAAGTTCAGATGCCCTGGATACGCTGTGTGTCACTGTCTTTGCTAAGCCTCCGTGTCTCGGCCCATTGATGCTGGCCAGACATTGATCCAGACTGGCTGGACGTTTATTGAACATCATTTGTGGGTATGACATTTCCCACAGAGCAGGGTGCATTAGTTTTATTATCGACCACAAAGTCAAGTGAAAGGCTGCGTTCAATCAAACAAACCGCCATGAGGATTCTCGGTTAACCCCGCTCGTAAGAGAGCACCACTTGAGCTGGAATGCAGCTGCAGACGTCACTGCTGTCCCGGGTCACTTGACTTCACAAGGGCCTTAGATTGATTTCCTAAATGTTATTGCGGTGGAGGTGTCGGTGCAAAGTTGGCCGTACATACACTGTAAGATGAAAACGCTTCTCAGGACTGCAAAGTTTTTTTAATGCATGCATTTAGTGCATCTGTGGCTTCCAGGGTAGTGATCAAAATATGTCTGAGATAAGCAAATCCCTATATCTGACAGTGAAACCACACATATGCACATCTGCAACAGAGCTGAAACCACCCACAGATAACCAAGCAGTGTCCCAGCATATCCTCTCCTGCTTCCTGTGTCAGATGTGGCTCTTACGCCGCATTAAAACAAGATGAGAGTCACAGTGAATTTTCAGGGAAGTAAAGTTACTGTGAATTTGAGTGACTTAAAAATGTAATAGAAAGGCACCACACTGAACAGACATGTGGCAAGAGCTAACGTTGGCATCTTAAACCAAGTTGCACGTTCCAAAACAATGCTACATCTTTGAGAAATTATTTTTAAAAAGTGATCTGTTTATCTTTTGATTATCTCCCTATTGTGGTCTTGAGCACAAGGGCTGCTGTGCAAAGTGAATCTGCCTTTTTCTTAGTTTGGCTTAACAGACACAAAGTGATGTAATTTTGCATCCAGAGGGGAAACAAAGGAGATTAATTGCAGAAAACAATAGCAAAATAGCAGATGTGGTTTTGCTGTCCCCTGCCACCATTATGTGAAAGCAATAATCACACAGTGAGGAATTGATTTTAAAATAGGCAAAGAGACTAATCTTTTACTGACAGTTGCCTCAGCAGACCAGAATGTAATACAACCACAAACCATCTGAAATCCAAAGACCGAACCTCTCGACCCACGTAGCTGTCAGCACCACTACTCCACTTTCTGACCGTTACAAGTTTCCATCTGTTGTCTTCAACTTGTTGAAAGTCACTCTTGGAACACAGGAAACGCTTAACTCAAGAGGAAGTGGAGAAGTGAAAATGGTCAACCTAAAAAGAGTGAATTGAAAAGACTTGACAACTTAATATTTCCTGGAATGCAACAGCATCACAACTTGAGTGTATCTCGCATTTTAAAGGGCACCCAAAGGGTTGATTTTCCATTAAGATAAAAAAAGTAACAATAAGGACAATGTGTGTGAGACACTTCTTGAACAAAACTGGTTTTGAAATATGTCTTTTCACTAATCCCTGGTCCAAGCATTATGTTTCATTTCTCTGCTCTCACAAACTCAGCACAAACAGGATAATGACCCCGAAAACCCCAGTTGCAAATCAACCCGCTGAGTCAAAACCAATATTTCTCAACTAAGGCCCTGATGAGCCTTGCCCAAGTGGTTGTCACAGCTCTATATGTCAGCAGGCAGGAGACTGGTACCCACATATCTGGCTATTTTAGGACAATCTTAAGTCCGTATGATTTGATTTGTCTTCCAAATAATTGCAACAATTACACAGCAATAGTTCAGCCTGTCCACCCATTTCTGGTCATGGCTGATTTTGGATCTGCAGACACAGTGTGTGTATGTGTGTGTGTGGGTGTGTGGGGTTTGTAGGGAATGACAGCGGAGTCAAGCGAGGTGTTACGTCTTCAACCTCAGGCAGATTTGCTGGATCTTGGATAGTGTGTGTGTGTGTGTGTGTGTGTGTGTGTGTGTGTGTGTGTGTGCGTGTGAGAGAGAGTGTAAGACATCAGAAAAGCAGAACTTAATATTTGGAAACGAGTTCAAACCGATGCAGTTAATAATGAGTAGAGAAAAACTAACAGGTCTGTGAAAGCCGGTATTCTTCTTAATAAAATGCAAATTAATAATTAAAAAATCATACAATGTAATTTTCTGGATTTTCAAGTGTACCTATGATAAAAATGACAGACCTCCACATGCTTTGTAGTAGGAAAACCTGCAAAATCAGCAGTGTATCAAATACTTGTTCTCCCCACTGTATGTATATGTATGGTGTACACACGTGTGTGTGTGTGTGTGTGTATATATATATATATAGATATACAGAAAAATTGAAAAGAAATAGAAGGGAATAATCAGAATAAAATCATCCACAAGCATCTACATTCCTCAGCTGTACTTTTCCGAGGTGTGGACTATGAAGCACCTCAACATCTCTGATTCATCAACCACACAGACATTTAATGAACATAACAAACAAAAATAGAATACACATGGTGCAGTGGTTACATTAATGATCCTCTTAATCAGTGTTCCTTAAACTCTGCGTCCCCGCCCAACGTGGGTCGTGGAGCCTACTGTATATGGGTTGGTCTCATGGATCTTAGCATGCATTGCATAGCCAGAAGCAGGGCTTAATTTGGGCTCAGCCCCGGGAAATAGGCCTACGATCTTCTGTCATCAGGGGACGCTTACTTAGCACATCTTCAACAATATATTTACCCACTTCTCAGTCTTACAGAACATATTCCTAAAGTCTTTTTCTAAGCTACCACACAGATCAGTTTCCCCAGTCTAGGTGGTGGTTATGCACCATAACGCTGGTTGCCATCTGCCATTAAATTCTTTGAAAAAAGAAATCTTGTCCAACAGCACAGAGGGCAGAGAGTGTGATAGGTGGGTGGAAAGGTAGGGAGAAAAACAGGTAGGAAACTGATCCGGGTCTCCCCACCAAAGGCACGTGTCATATTCACTGCGCCATCGACAGACAGACAGTCTGTTACCCTAAATATCTGCTGTAGAAAGACAATGACCACGGCGTAAACACCACAAGGAGGACAGACTGTGAACACAATCTCAGAAGCTCATTAACATTCCTTTTTAAAAGGTATTTGCATAACGTATCCAATCTAGTATGGTAAGATGTGACCACAAAAAAATATACATCGCAATTACGCTGTAACGTCCATGATTTATCGTATGGGTCAAGATGGGACCAGAGTAATGAAGCTCTTTGTGTAGGGCAGTTGGACAGACGGATTCTTAGGAGACCTGTTTTTGGTAGAAAGACCATAATTGCTTTGAATTGGTCCTTGCGCAAATTCAGCCTGCTACAGTATGCTGAGAAAGCATTACACTGTGTGTGTGTGTGTGTGTGTGTATGTGTGTGTGTGTGTGTGTGTGTGTGTGTGTGTGTGTGTGTGTGTGTGTGTGTGGTTCTGCAATCTCCTGACTTGATGAAGTGGGTCCACTGAGCCAAAGCGTTGCTGAGAGTTCAGAGTCATCAGTGAGGATCCTAGGGAGACAGCGAGTGACCACAGGTTTGGTCAAGACATGGTCAAGCCTGGGTCAGGGCAGGGTCCGCAGGGATGGCTATATTAAGTCACTGAGTTTGTTTCATGGAATGTTTTTAGGGAAAGGAGCTGACCCGTGTTTTTGGGTTCATTGTACTGTAAGTTGTTTGTGTTTTTCTTTCCGTTGCTCCTGAATAGAGCCCTTTTTCTGGATGATCTCGCAAATCATTTACAATTTCAACGAGAGCAATTAGGATGTTTGGAAATGTTATCAGGCTTCTGTACAACAGTATTTGTACAGTTTAAAATATTTTCTGAGTCATTTCTATTTTACCACAGAATCTGGGCAAACGGTTTTCCCACAAAGGTTTTTCTTATTCCATTAATGCTTAGTAATGGCTGACTTGATATGGAACGTTTCTTCTGAGCCACAACACTTTTAAACAGGGAGACATCTATTGATAATGACATGAGTTCTTGGTCATTTGCTTCTTTTTTCCCGTTTTTTATTTTCGAGGAATATTTGAGTTGCATGATATCATTTAAACTAAGAAATGGCGGGTTTTGTTATCGCTATAAATACCCAATGTGTCAGTGCAATAGCCAACCCCGAATGCTTCATGTTCACATTGGTAGTCCCGTGGGATTTTCCCAAAGTTCTTTCCCAGACTCGGGGACAGCTCGTGTACATTACGTGCTACAGAAGGTAAAATGCCCATCCATTCATGAGGAGGACCTCCAATGTTGTCCTAACCTCCCATTACACGCCATCAATCTGTCACCGTCACAGCCTTGTTACTGTAAGGTCTGTTCCACTTGAAACAAGCCTCTAATTATACTCCCAGTCAACTCCCACTGGACCACATACTGTACGCTGCGCTAACCAGCCACACTGCACTGTAGGTCTGCATCCACAGGCACTTTGCAAACCTTGTCATCTGTCTGTCTGTCTCTGTCTGTCTGTCTGTATTCCCAAACGTCCTCTCAGAACAGCATATAGAACCAGCCACAGCACGGATTAACACCCCTCTCAACAAGCTGATGACATCGCTGTGGAATTGGCATACGTAATGACGATTAGGCCTCCATTTCTGTTTGTGGGTACAGTGTTTCCCCCAGAAGGGTTGTTTAGCCTGGTTGGCGATTGTCTTTATTTTTGACTAGGGCCCGGCTGGGGCCGGTCACAGACTGATGGCCGCATT
Organism: Percina caprodes; assembly: GCA_013375575.1. Classification (NCBI taxonomy): domain Eukaryota; kingdom Metazoa; phylum Chordata; class Actinopteri; order Perciformes; family Percidae; genus Percina; species Percina caprodes. Next base: position 1,407,542 of record JABXJD010000095.1, on the reverse strand, counting down.
AATGTAGAGCCCAATAGTTTTTGTGATAACAGAATCATGGACGAAATTGAGAATAGGGTCTTGGGTCTGGTGTTCTGGATTAAGGCTGATGTTGATTTACCTTGAGGGTTTTCTCAATGATGGATTGGTTGTTTATAAAATGGTAAAAATGTGGATCAGCGTTTCCCAAAGCCGGAGATGACATCCTCAAATGTCTTCTTTTGTCCACAACACAACGATTATCAGTTTACTGTCCTAGAAGACAGAAGACACTCTAACATATTGACATTTAACAAGCTGACACCACAGAAAAAAACTGACTAATCGATTATCAAAATAGCTGGAAATTAATTCAGTAGTTGACAACAGAATGATTAATCTTTGCAGCTGTATTCAGGGTATGAAGCTAAAACCTGGTTAAACATAGCAAACAACTATGTCTCTCTCTCTCTTTTCTGTGTCTAAAGGCGAGTGGGAATCGACACAGTGACCCTGAAATGATTATTGGTTTCAGTAATTTTCATCCCACTGCATTTGTGTTGTAGTGTGTGTTTTGTTTGTGCCTCAGTATAAGCAATAAAATAGAAATGGGGCACCGGGCTAACCATTCTGTGGGTGGAGGAAACTTAGGACCAATCCGATGATGACAATGCCTTTTGGTTGCGCTGTTGACAGTTGCTGAACTGGAAAGCTGTTATTTTGGCTTTTTGCATGAGGGGTAAATTACCAGAACACGTGTTAGTTCAATAACTGTGTGTGTGTGTGTGTGTGTGTGTGTGTGTGTGTGTGTGTGTGTGTGTGTGTGTGTGTGTGTGTGTGTCAAAGATTTCAGGATTTCCTGCCTCTTAGACTGTAAACCTAGTTTACCCACGGGTACCAATAAAGTGACCTGACCTGGGAGATTTTTTTGTAAGTTGAAAGAAAATATGAATATAAAACAGCACTTTAAAATGTAACTGTCATTTTTTTTTCTTTTTTAAATGGTGCCTTTTCTTGCATTTTGCCAGACTATTGAAAGCAGCAGAAAGGCAGAACAGAGTGCACTTTAATTTGTGTTTTATTTTATTGCAAGTAATATCATTATTTGCAGCCTCTCGCAAGTATTTGCTGAACTTTTAACCTGCCGTAATACTGAAGATTAGACTGAAGTCTGCCATTATGAGCATGGTGAGTCATGTTCGATAGAACCAAACAGATCAGACTGAAGTCACGGCATTGATGATTTAAAAAAAAACACCAGTTGATAGACCGACTCCCGTATCACAGGGTGTGTAATTCTTGATCCACACACCTAGCCGTCATCTACTGTTTGCGGGCACTTTGGTCACTCAGACTAATATTTCTATGGCTGTGATTGCATGGCAATTAGGGCAAAAATTCTTTCTTTTCATTTATTTTGGTCACATTTTATTTCCTTATGGATTTGTAGTGCAAGTGATATGCACTCAAGCTGGAAAACTGTGTCCCGGGGACTTAGATGGAGCGAATGTGAGAGCTGCATCCAAAAGCCAAGAGGTTCAGCTAAAACAGACGGCTGTGTATTATCTTACTGCTCCACATTCGCTAGGATGTCACAGAGTTATAAATTGGGCAATAAATCATCATTACAGGGTAATATCTCTGCCTCAACCCCGGCTTAGAGCGTGTAATAGATGCTGGATGAAACAAGGCATGTGTAACACTAGACGCAAAATGTGGACCACACAGGAAACTAGTGAGGAAGAGGAGCCAAGAACTCTGCATACCTTTGCATCAGGATCCCTCATATTTCTCCCAGCTCCAAACATGACCTCCTTGTCTCTTCACGTGTGTTTGTAATGTTTGTTCTTCTTCTTCTATCTTGTCAAGTTTTATGTATGAATGTTTTCTTGGTTTTGTTTCTTCCTCTGACGATTTATGGATTTTTTTGAGGGCTGAAGAGTGTATGAATGCATGCCAGAAGAGTGTGTGGGAGCGCACAGGACACGTGTGTTTGTGTGTGTGTGTGTGTGTGTGTGTGTGTGTGTGTGTGTGTGTGTTGGGGCTGCGCAATAACCGTATCTTGAAAGGTTGCATCAGTTTTTTTGCATTACTTGAAAGAAAATATCAGCAGAAAATTGCTCTGAGTTCCAGGACTTGCATGCTTCTCTCAGGTCAGTCCAAGGTTTTCCCAGTATCCTGAAATATACAGAACCTTTCAGTCCTCGCAGTAGGAAATGTTTTATGACAGGTGGTACAGACATCATAACACTGCGCCCTGTATGGAAAGTCTAAGAGGAGCGTGTACAGTGCTACCCAGACCAGAACACACCCAGACAGCACAGTGTAGGACTTGTCTCCTGGATGCATTGTCGTTCGCATGTTAGGCCAAAGTCTGCCAACAACAACTCAAAGGCAAGAAACAATTTAAAGAGTCTGTATAATCACAAAAAAACAACATTTCCTTGCCTACTGCTAGCGGTAGCTAACCATGCAGATAGTTTTGGTTTTATGTGCTGAAGTTTTGAAATATCTTCTTTCAACACCACCAATACAATGGAGGTGACTCGAATTTTGCTTGTGGTGTTCAAAGTGTCGAAAAATTACAAGTGAACGACTATTTCTAGAGAGAATGTCCCGGTTGTTCGGGGTAATCCACAGACCTCACTGTGAACAGTTTTCATTGGAACTACTTTCTCCTGAAGAACCAGTGCAAGCTGCCCAGTGAGGTCTGTGGATTTCCCAGCGTAACCAGGACATTGTTACTGAAAAAAACCGCCGTTGCTGCTCATTTTCTACAAATGTCATTCTGTCAATTCTGTGTGCGCCAAAAAAGTGAAACTGTTTTCACATCTATTGTGTTGTGGTTGTGGCAGAAGTTAAAGAGGCTGATATCCTAAAATCTAAATAAACATAAAACTGAAATTATCTGCATGGCTATGACATCGCTATGCTACAGGAAGTCATTCCTGTGGAGTGGCACTAGGGGTGGAAGTAGCTCAGTCTGTAAGGAGTTGGGTTGGGAACTGGAGGGGTGCTGGTCCCACTGTACAATAAGTCTCCTGTGTTGAGTACATTACTCAGCTGTATCCAGGTTATTCTTCCCCAAAAGTGAACAGGGATTACCACAACATCGCTGTCACGTAACTTCTACCGTGGGTCTGAGCTTATCACGTGCACGTGTGCACGTTGTGTTTAATGACATGGATTCATTGATTCTAATTACATGGATTGTGTCTGATGACATTGTGTCTTACATGGTGTTACGCTCTCTAATGCTACTCTGGCCTCTTTTTGGAAGAGAGCTATTTTGTTTTTGTGTTTTCAGGTCTGCCACCCCTGAGTGCCTGATCGTAAAACTTAAATGTTGTAACACATGGATTCAAGGTTTTCTAAACAAAACTTACACACAAATCCGACCTTTCACAAGTTGGGCAGCTCAATGTTCTATGACACATAATATTCCATTCGTGTTGATTATTAGGCCTATATGCAAGAATACTAGAGCCTGACTGATATATCGGCGGGCCGATAATATTGGCCAATATTATCTATCGTGTCTGCATTTATAATGGCAAATAAATAAAAAGAAAAGTGATTCAAAACTCTTAAAATTTGCATTGGCTTATGTGTTGTTATTTTGAGAAGGTTTCTCATTATTTTGCATTTGTTTTGTGATTCACACAGCTGCTTTCATGCTGTAATTTCACATTAGGTTTAATAAAGTACTGGATCTTTCTAGCTATCTCAGCTAGCTGTGCATCTGACTTTTGGTGCTTGCATTAAAAAAAAAATCCCTTTGTTGGTTGCACAGATCTCTCAAACTGATAGGCCCACACATTTTGGATGGTGGATGAGAATCACTTGTTTACTTTCACATTGCTCGCTCACACATGAGCTCACAACTTGATGCAAAATATCCTCTTAAATAACAAAAACTTCAGAGCTATAAAAACAAAATTTCCAACACATTAAGATGCTTTATGCTTCTCAAACCAATATTTAATATTCTCCAGAGCTTCAAGGCTGTGTGTAGATGTCGGGGTGTATCTAAAGTGGACATATTTTATTGTATTTTTCACCCAGAAGTTTTGGGGTGTGTGTGTGTAACACTGCAGTATGAGGTGACCTCATTCTGACTGTGAACCACCCTCTGGGAATCCCCCAACTCGTGTGTGTGTGTGTGTGTGTGTGTGTGTGTGTGTGTGTGTGTGTGTGTGTGTCCCCTCATGAGAACAGCTCATCCTCAGAAACAACCACTGGGTGGTCCAGTGACTTAAACAGCGACAATTGCTTGAAGAAAAAGGTGGGAAGAACTGAGGCTTGAAGTTGCCTCACTGCTGCTGTAAGAGTCAAACGCATTCCTTAAACAGACTGAACTGTTGATCTTAGCCCTTAGGTACACTGGGGGAAGCTCAGCTGTAACGGTTTTCGCAGCTGTGAGGCCCAGCAGTGATGGAATGAACGCAAGTTCAAGCCTTTGAGTTCACTTAAATAAATTCTACTTGTATTTGATCTCACCGGAGTCCATTTTTCACACGCAGGCACACATGCATACACCTAGTGGCTATCAGGAGGAAACGGAAGACCTGCATGGAGGGTATTAGCATGAGAGTGAAAAGGCAGCGCTTCCTGTACGCTGTGTTCTCTGATTCATCTCTTTTCAACAACAACACTATACCAACGCTGGTCAGCAGACAGGAAAGGATCGGTATTCCTCACTCTCCGGTGGGAGTAATGATGTGGGTGTTTTGTGTATTTACAGTACCTCCACATGTGTCTGTCCAGTACATGTGTTTGTTTTTTTTGTGCAGTTTGGGGTGTTGTGCAGGCAAAGGTTTCTTCACTTTGAAGCTCTGGGAAAGAGTTTCCTCCTGCACCTGCCCCCTTCTTTCTCTCTCATGCTGGACCAAACCTCCACCAGCTGCAAGACTTTTCCTCCTGATGCCCCCCTTCTCTTGTGCAAAAGGACTGTACCACATGTAAGGATCAGAAACATGTACTTATACCTACAGGCCAAAGTAGGTCATCTGACAGAGCCTTCTAAAATGACTCATAAGAGCATTTTGTTTTTGTATCTGCCATTGCTGTGGTTGAGGTTTGGTCAGAGTAAAAATAAGAGGTTAAAGTTATGCAAAATATTTTTTTTTTTTTGGAAGCAAGTTGTGAACATAACATTGACATATCGCCTTTTTAAGTAAATATGTTGAACTTCTTAGCAAAACAATTATTTATTCACACATCCAGAAGTTACATGATGAGTTATTAGGAGTTATGTTTGTGTCCACCTGATGAATGTCAGTCCAATATTCTCTCTTTTAGCTCTGTTTTTGGTCTCCACCAACTTGTGAGAGTAATTTATGTCTCTTTAGCTGCTAAATGCTCCACTATGTTCACCAGTTAGATGCTGATTGTGTTGGTCTGCTGAGCAGGTAGTGTACAGTGAGTTTTTACAGCTTTTTCTCTGAAAATTACCCTGTGAGAGCGTTGAAAATAAACCGGAACCATAAAGTTGCAGCCGGACACGTAGACAATGAGCTGAAACTCACTATGCAGCTCTGTAAATCGGAGAGGAGCTTCAGATTCAGCTAATACTTCTCCATAAGTCCCCAGGTGGACAAAAGCGTACACCAAAAAGCAGCCTCTTATATAGTCCTCCCTGTAATGGTACGTGTCCACTGGCAAGTGACAGTTCCACGCTTCCCCATTCTTTGTCTATGTGAGCAGCTGGGCAATGCATTCTGGTTGTGTCACGGCAACTTTCGAGAAGCTTGGCATCGAGTCGCTGGCTCTTAATTTGCATAAAGTTGAATCCAGGCTACTTAATACAAATCAGGGGCGTCCTGCTCGACTCGCCGCTTCTCAAAAACTCACGAAAACTTATAAAGCTGACCATTGTCAGCCTAAAATAAAGACTTAGATTCAGCATATTTCTGGCATAAAATGTTTGACAAACATTTTTTCATTCCCAAGCTTTCGGTTTTGAAATTCAGGAGCAGAAAGCCCCACTTGAAGCATTGGTCCAATCAGGCGCAGGCTGTATGAGGGTTTTCTTTACTTGTCCGTGGTTATTGAAAAGAGCTGCTATTGGCAAGCCCACCAAGCGTATAATGCTGGGATGCTAGGCCATCCTGTTTTTACCGTGGCCACAGTGGTTAAGTTAATTGTTTCTTGGTTGGATGATAATGCAAAATAAATAATTAAGGCAGAAGGTTTCACCTCTGTTTTCAACCCGGTAATTTTATTTATTTATTTTTTAAATATGTCCGCTTTCTGAGCTGATCAGCTCTCCAGAGGAACAATTAGTTATGGAGTTCAAATGATGATTCATGTTTAGATAATAAACATGACTGACACTTGGGACGTTTTATTTTTCTCTCCAGATTTAAAAAAAATGTCTGTAGATACCTTCTTCATTCTGATCTTTGTCAGCCCTGAAAACTACCAGGGAAATACCCGAGTGAAGAACACAGTGTCACACCCCGATGTGCAGTAAGTCAAGTGCAGACTGCGTCACTTTGCAACAAGTAGCATACAAGATACTAACGAATGTCAAATTTTAAATTATATAATGTCAATACAGTAAAAATGGACCTACTTAACAAAGTTCGTTCACTGCTGGCTACAAGTTAGCAATCAAACACAATAAAGGCTGTCAGTCGAATGGTGTTTTGAGCTAACGTTAGCAATCAAACAATCATAGATAGCTAAAACGTTTCTGAAATGATTCCTATCGTCTTATTTTTTATTGTTTGTACTGAGAAGTTTATTATTTCATGAATTTCACAAAATTGCAGTATGACACATGAAATCTGCACTCGACTTACATCGGAGAGTGACACCGAGCAAGGACACGGAAATGATTGAATCCCTGCAGGACAAAGACATGGTGTGCACACAAGGTGAATGGACAAATGTGCTCATGTGACACTTAAAAAAAACAATTAAAGAGAAGTAGATGACAAGGACCGTGTGGCTTCATGCAAAGAAAACATTAAAGCGACTCTGACGTAACGACACAAAATAATATTGAAAATGTTCATTGTCAAGAATAACAACAATAACACTAAGAGACTTTTTTAGCCCACCAAATTCACTGTTTTGGTTCATTGCTTCTGCTCTCATCAGTGTTGTTCCCATCTGTAATTTAGTAGGATATCATACAAATTCTTTTGCATAAATATTTGTACAATATCATACAAACCCGTTAAATTGTGTGGCCTGCAAAATATTCATGGGTCTTTAGCTTTTTGTCTGTGATTTGCTGTAGGACCTTTTGTAACAGTGAATCATGGCTGAAGGCTCACCCCAGTTCCTCAGTTCCAAGTAAATGTAAGAAACATTTGCTAGATATTATGAACTGTGATAGGTTGCCACACGTTGGACAACAGAACAGCTGAGTCACATTTTCTCCCCAATGAATGTTCTGGCGTGATGAGGTGCTTTGCGTTAGATTGTGCTAAGTGTGAACAAAGCTGATGTGTCTTTGGAGATGAAGTCAGGCACTTTGTATGCCCACCATCCATCACATACATAAAACTCACGCTACCTTCTGCTTTTGCACTGAATGCAGTTGTTTTCAGCTGTCAGAACAATAGAATAACTCAAGGGGGACAGTTTAAAACAGACACAGTCCATGTAACAAATTGGAAGGGATTTTAATGTTTTTATCCAGATAACTTGGCTTCTTGGAAGCAGCCACAGATCTGCTGAACTGGATCCCAGCGCTGTTTCCATTTGAGCTGATTGAACAGCCGGAGGAGACGCCATGCGATACCTTCCCACAAAAGTGTCTCATCAGCTCCCAGACATGAACTGAACTGTATTGATTAGGCGACAGAGAAGTGCTGTGTCCTCACCTCTGCCCACAACACACAGCCAGTAAATTTTAGGGTTTTTCCTGGTCATTTGACAGAGATGATAAACCCAAAACACATACGTTGTGTTTCTCTACTTGTGAGAGCTACATACGATGACTCATGATCTCATGATTCCCCACCCAACATGAACCCTTCACATAATAACCTAATCAACATTTCTTTATTTTGACGTTAGTAACCCAAATAAAGTTGTTCTCCTAAAAATGTCAAAACAGAAACTGCTGCATAATATGAAAAATGAATGTGATGTCATCAACTTTATTTGTGTCCCCCGAAGGGCGATTAGGTGTGCAGCAAGTATAACGCATACAGGTTCTACACACACTCCAACTGCAACACAACCGTAACAGTGTCAACGTAACCTACATAGGTCAGGAAAAATACATATGAGCCTACAAAGTTGACACAGTGTAATGGACAATGACAATCGTCAACGTCAACATCCGCATCCGCATCCGTTGTATTACATCACCAACCCCTTTTATCAACGTTTCTGACATCCTCAACACATAGTCAACAGACTAGAATATATTTAACCAACCACGGAATAGGGAGAGAAAGAAAGAAATTAAAAAGAAAAGGTACGAATCAAAGAAAACTCCTGTTACGTTCCAATATAAAAACATTTTTCAAAAAAAAGGGGTTTTCCCCTTTGTTTTCAGTCTTTATGCTAAGCTATGCTAATAGTCATTAACACGCAGACATGGTAGTGGGATTCTTTCTCCGCCCCCAACCAATTTGTTGAGTTTTGTGTAAAATTATGTCAAATTTGCCTTTTTTCTACTGCTTTTTTGTGCTGTTCCAATGCACTTAAAGGTAATGAACGTTTGTATACCAAAACATTTGTCATTGCAACACTTTTCTGGGAGAAATGGTGCATTTTCTGGAAAAGTTCCAGGGGTGCCAATCATTTTGTCCAGGCCAATAATTTTGTCCCTGTTCATGTGCCAGTCAGAGTTGTTCCCTGCACCGCGCAGCTTAGTTTCTAGATGTAGACAGTCATAGAGGACAGAGTAACGTGAGGAAAATTCAGCAGATAGCAGTCGGTCATACGGCGGTCTCAAGGTTTACCAGTTGACCAGTAAACGCAACATTTTGTCCCGTCTGTGTTGTTTGTCAGACAACAGCAGTGACCAGTGCTACACTTCTGACATTTGTCTACAGTTTTAATTATTATTAACACAGCTGTATATTGCTAAGCATGATAGGCAAACCCAGTTTGTACAACAGTCTATGGTTTGTACCAGTGTTTTTGCTGGTAAATGCTATTGCGGCCGCCACGGCGAAAAACACTAAGTTATTGAATGCAACTAACTTCAGTTTGTATAGTAATAGCGTGTGAGACGGAGCCTGCTGGACCTGGGCCAGAGATGTGACCAATGACCAGAATATCATAGTTCATAAAAATGCAGCCCAGTGACGATACAGTCATTTCATACACACAACGTGTATAACGCTCATTTGACCCCCATTTGAGCCGTGCTGGACCCATTCATAATGAGTCAGCCGTCTCTATGTGAGTACGTCCATTGGAACTCCCTCTCTCTCCCTAGCTCTTTTAATCAGTTATTGTTGAAAACAAGTGAAGGAGCTTTCTCAGAGATACATTTAAAAAAAAAGAAATCCTACGCTATTTATTTCAGATAGCTCATTTTCATGTGTTGCAGCTTCAACATAAGAGGAATGTAGTATAATATGGATGTGAAAGCAGTTATAAACAGCCTATGTGACAATGAAATATGTTTTGGTTAAAAAGCAACAAATAATCGTGATAATTAATCGTGATCCCAATATTGATCAAAATAATCGTGATTATCATTTTGGCCATAATCGTGCAGCCCTAATATCATGTCACTCAGTAAAATGACATTTTCAGCATTCTGTTTTATTTCCTGTTCTATTTGTCTGTATTAGTAAATATGATTAAGCCATGTAATTCAATTTCAGCTAAATTTAATTCATAGTATCAAATCTTCAGTTGAGCAGTTCACTCTTGTCAAGACACTTTACAGATAGAGCAGGTCTCGACCACACTATAATTTACAAAGACCCAACAATTCCCCCAAGAGCATTTCGTGCAACAGTGGCGAGAAAAACTTCCTTTTGGGCAGAAACCTCAGACAGACCCAGGCTCTTGGTGGGCAGCCATCTGCCGCTGCCGGTCGGGACACAGAGACGGATACAGATATAGAGAATTATGATTCATAATGATGAACAGTGGCAATTATAGTACCAACAAAGATAATGGAAATGCTTTGACTAGAAATAATAGTTGTAGAAGTTCAGGGCATAGCAGTGCGTTTACATACGGGGGTTCCCATTTACCGTCTTCCTCTGCCACCCTGCCACCGTTCTTTTATGGGCTGAAATATGTGCCACCAGAAACTTAATTTGAATCATTTATATTCGAATTTGAATTGCTATACATGAATAATTGCATTGGAAAAACTGAATTTGAATCACATAATTTGAAATTGAATTTATTTGTTTGGAACTGACATCCAATACAATTTGATTTTATATATCTTCACATTCAGTTCAATTCAGTTCACAATTCAATTTCAAGTTAATGTGACAGACATCCGGGTAGTTGGAGGATGAAGGCAGAACAATCGAGCGCAGATCGATAGATAAGGTCATAGACAAAGATACAAAGGACTCCTCAGCACCTAGCTACGTTTTGGAGGGCCTTGACCCTGAGACTGGTGTAAGCTGGGTGACCACGTAGGATTTGGCTCCAACAAATACAATAATGACAACATATATACAACATATCTACGATGTAACGATCTTTTGGTTAACTGGTGTTAATGTTATAGCCTGTTTACAATTATAATTAGACGACTAGCACATTAGCATTGTTTGAACTATCATTTTAGCAACGCAACAAGAGCGCTGGAGCTAGTCTACAAACAGCAGTGCGTACATAACAACACATATTTTTTTTACTGTCAGTGAATAGCACTGAGTGAAAGTCAACGTTTTCTAGTGTTTATGTCGATAGCTCAGATAAGTACCGGTAAACTTAGTCAGAAGTTGTGCAAATAGAAGGCATCATGCTAGCTAGCTAACTTGCCAGTCCCACCTGTGACTTGACTGTCTATGTTATGTGTTTTCATGCAGAAAAAAGGGTTAGATTTTCACCAGCCTTACATTTAAACAAAGGCCATGGTGGGATTTGAATTATGTCAATACTGATCTGATTTTCTGGCAACGTGAGAGGAGAGAGTTGGTACATTCACATGATCCAAATGAGAAATCTAAGAAGCCATGTGTAAGCGCCTTTTATTGTGCTCTAAGTCAGGGAGAGGCATGACAAAAGAAACAAGCTGTTCTTTTGGAGATTCATTTTTGGCCAACTTATGCTGTGATTTGAAACTTAACGTTATAGTGGTTATGGGCACTATCCAACCAGTTACAAATGAGTCAGACTTAATATTAACTTGACATAAACTCCATAGCAATCAGTGATAATGTAATCTGTTAATGGTACAGCAGTTACATTTCTTTGCAATGAAAAGGTCCTTCTACTTCTATACAATGTTAACAGCAACCTCTCTGTAGCTCACATCTCCTATTTGGAATATTATTAGTATGACAAGTAATAATGTTAATAATAACCTTACTATTAATGTATGCCATAATGTCATCTAATACATAGTCATAGTATCAGTATCAGTGGTATCAGAAAAGAATAGCTCCATCTGATGAAATGGGTTGCATTACTTGATGGTATGTTAACAATTCCTTACATTGCTTTTGCAGAACATTGTCATTTAGAAGTGTTTAGCCAGACTGAGGGAAAGACTGCAGTGTGCCCTCAACAACAACCCTCTTCATCTTGATTATTTGGAATACATAGTGACCCAAGAGAGGACCTTCATCAATGCAATGGAGACTGTAGCTCTGCCTAATGATGTCTGTGAAGCCGTCCATCAACTGAGCTGTTTATTAGACCTGTGGAATAAACCTCCCCCCTCAATAACTGTGATGATGAGTATAGGTCCCCATGGATGTTTTAGACTAAAGGTCACAGAGGACCACCTCCAAAGTCTTCTTCATCTAGGTCTACCTGCCACATGGATAGCAGACGTTCTTGGGAGTCTCAAGAAGAACCATATACAGGAGGATGCAGGAGTACAATATGTCAGTTAGGAGTCCTCCACCATGACTGATGATGCTCTGGATAAGAAGTGAGAGTCATCAAATCTAGACTGCCTCATGCTACCAGATTGTCAAGGGGTGTCTTGAAGCAGAGGGCCACCATGTACAATGGACCAGACTCAAGGCCTCTATGCATATGAGTTGATACAGAGGGCATCTTGTCAAGAATGACAAGTATGGGCTGTGTTTGGTGAAAATACTGTGTTCAATGCCCACATTTTCTGCAGCACATAGTCAGCAATCAAATCATTAGGTGTTTTTATTACATTATAACATAGCAGAACTTAAAATAGTTATCATTGGAATTATTTTGGTGGGTAATTATCCTCTGTTTCTTTCTTTTGAATAAAACCATGTCCTTTTTTGTACCAATATTACATGTTGATATTTGGTGTTGATAAGGTACGTTTCCTGCTGTAACAAAGTGCATACTCATGGAAATATTACTGGTATAATCCACCATTTTTGGTAGGGTGTCCATTTTATGACAATCATCCCATAACTATTAGTGATCATGTCCGTTTTCCACCCTCAATGTACCTCAATGCTGGACAACACAGCGAGTACTGCGTTTTAGTTTTTTCTGGATGGAGTGAGGAGGTTTGGATGGGCCTACAAGTGAATAATGCTGCAGTAAATTTATTTAGAATTATGGTTCTCGTAGTATCCTTTAAGCAATAGAAATGATTTGTCAGCCGTTTATGAAACATGAAATTATCAGGGTTTATTCAATGCTGCATTTAGTTTTCATGGACCTGTGTGAGGAAATTATCCATTTTTTTTAGTAAAGTTTTGTTGTTTGAAGATGGATCCCTCGACATCTCGGATAATCTTCATCTCTTCTGTGCTCAGTACACCTTCCTCCCCAGACTCAAGGCTGATTTGGCCAAGTTTTCTGCTGGATGGAATGATCATCCTATCAGGAGAGAGGGCATCCTTTCCCTTAACAAGCTGTGGGAGCTTGGGATGCTGCAGCACCCCATTAGAAAGCCAGAGATGTTTGAGGAAAATGTGGCAGTTGAATAATAATGCCAATGATGTTGTCCTGCCTCTAAATAGGATTTTCTCGAACTATATACTGATAATACTATCTTCTGTTGGTTTTAGGACATCCAAATTGAGGATATTGACTGGGAGAGCTCAGGGCTCATATAACTCTGCCAACCCAGCTGATACTGTACCAGAAATGGAATGTCTGTTGAAGACCGAGGACATTGAAACTCTGCGCCTTACCATTGATCCCCTTTCTCATTCAAATAGTTTTGGAAGAGAGATTTATTTGGCCACACTCGCACATGCTTTGTACCTACTTCACCATCATTGACAGGCATGTCTGTGCCAATCGGAGGACTACAAGCTTTTAATAATTAATTATGATTGCACAAGTCCAGTGTTTTCTTGTCAATGTTGCCTCACCTCATCATGGGTATAGTTCTCTGGTATCAGCGTGGACCTGCGTTCCAAACCAGCTTGCAGATGGAAAAGTTCTTCACTGCCTTTAGGAGTGCGCGCAACAATCTTGGGTAAGAGACAAAATGTAACAATGTATCTCAGTGGTTGGAAGGTCCTCGAAGGCACCAACGTTTTCCCTTGGCTCCAAAAAGGGCATGAAAAGACCTGATGAGAATATTTTAATCTGACATTACACAATACAAGTACACATCTCACTAGCTACAGTTTGAGAATTTAAATTGATGAATGTAAGGGACAAGTCAGTCTGACAAAGAAACCAAAAACAGTGAAGGGCCTTGTCATTTTTGTGTGGACAATGGGTTGGCCATCTTTCCATCTTTCTTGGCTCCTTCCCTGTCTGCTGAATGACACCGTGTTCAGAAGATGAGTCAGATTATTTTATAGATGTTAATCTAGGTGTGTGTGTTATTTGTTGTGAAACACAACACCTTGGGGTCTCTGGGCCAGTTTGCCAGGGGAAGATCATTTATGAGCACATTTAGGAGGTGTCTTGCTGAATTGACTACTTATGAGCAGTAGGTTGGAAGAGCTATACAATACATCAATTTAATAACCCATACAACAATATAAATAACTTAAATATTACCAAATAAAGTTATGAGGGATGTTTTCCATTTTCCAAAGAAAATATATTGCACAAAGTTATTCAAGTAAATGCTAGCTATATCAATATAAAAACAAATATTAATACAGTAGGCCTTTTTTATAGACCACAATAACCTATTGTTTTATTATTATGCAATTAGTATTATACAATTGAACCAAATGACACGTCAACATGGTTTTACACTAAGGTGACTAATTATGATGTTATTATGTAGTGAAAAGTAGTTTTCTAGCTACAAACCCATAATACAGCATGGCAGAAGCTAACTACTATGATTAGTATTTATTTGATGCCGCGCCATCTCTGTGTGTACTGAATTCCCACTAGGAGTGTGGAATGTTTATCTGAAGAGAAGGTGACACCTTAATTGCCAGCTTAAGGTGTCACTGTGAGTAGGAATGTTTGTGTGAATAGACTGAATGGTGCCAATAGTGTGTAAAGAGGTTCGAGTAGTTGTTAAGACAAGAAATGCACTTTATAACCAGCTGATGGCTTCTCTGCAACTCAACTGGTCCAGTCTCCAGAAACTGGTTTTAGAATGTTCAGGGACGTCACCTGTGTCAACAGCCAATAGAGAAGTCAGCGTGTAAAGTCAGCTACAATAAAATGACAATTCATAATTTATAATAATTCATTTTCTCTGTTACAAACACTTTGCTCCTGCGAGCATGTACAGTTGAGGTTGCTAGTGACTGACGAGAGGGGAGTGCATAGGTCAAAGCGGTGAATCAGAGAAATAAAACGTTTTTGGCCGATTCATCACTAGAAATGCAACTGTAGCAAGCAATCCACTATCAATAACGTTGTCCATATTTAGACAACAAATTATATTTCCAGCTACAAAAAAAAGCCTTGAAGTCGGAAGTTAAAAAGAGTTAGAAAGTAGAAAGAGTTGTTGCTATGGAGATATTACACTGTCTTGTTGCGTTGGTTCAAACTGGCAGGTTTCAGAGTGCTGCAGACCGGTAGTAGTTTGCACTTGTCTCGTTGCTAATCTATGGTCTGAACTGGGCTTAACTTTGCAGTACTTGCTTTTTATTTTTATTTTCTGTGTTTATTATTATGTTTCATGTGTGAAAATGTAAAGACCTAAACCGGATTCTGATTCGGATGTTTTCTATAGGCCCTCAATAAAGAAAAGATCTTGGCCCAATGTTGTATTTTAAAGGTCCAGATTGCATGTTTTAAGAATTGAGTTTCTTGTTGATCTCCAGAGGAAAGACATTTGCTGGATGACATCAGCAGCAAGACGCTCGCTGCATGACTTCATGCCGGAGAAGAAGGGGATTTTCAGTCCCCCCCCATGTTGAAAAGCACCACCCTTTGTTCTTTGTTGCCTCGGCCAGGTGACAACCATCTCTGCTGTCCGGCTCGGTGAAGTTCTGAGGCTGGGATTTACAGCTCCAACAGCAGCTCTGTGCCCACTCCCCACTTGGACCCCCTCTGTTTGATATAACACACCGATGACAGAGACAGCTTTGACACGGTGTCTTATTACAGTCTTCTAAAGCTATGGTGCATCATATTGAACTGAAACCTTTCTGCAGAAATGTTTTTGTTGTATCCTGAAGAATCCTGCTGCGACTTTGATTATGAGACAAACAAAAAAGCATCTTGTATTTGGGTAGAGAGTTCTTCCGTCTGCACACACTGATTTAATTAAGAGCCCCAAATGTGATCTGAAGATTATGAGTCATGGCGATGACCTTCAAGTAAACTGGTGGAAACAAACATCAATTCAACTCCGTGTCAGGGTGAAAATGACTCACAAGTGCATGCAAACAGATGCATGACACCAATGATTTATAGCATAATCAAAAACAGATTACACAAAGCACATACCACTCTGTAGGTATATATTTAATGCAGCAGGGGAGTCAGCATTTGCATTTGCATCAAACACCAGATATAAGATATAAATTATATTCTGTATCATCATGAACACTGGTTATACATTTTCACCCGGCCCAACACCTTAAGTGTCAAACACATTATTTAGGTAAAGGCATAAATCAAACTTAATTCAGTGTGCAGTTGAGTAGTGTGTAGGCCTGATCATAATCGCCGTTGCACTGGTCGAGGATGTCCTCTAGGAAGACTTTGCTGAAGTCTGGAAAGCTGTTCATCAGTTTCATCAAGGCCCAGTCAAAGTCAGGGTCCGGCACTGGAAAGCACACAGGAAAAAAACTCAGATTTATTATTGTTCCCTATTGAAAGTCGGTTCCTTGATAGTCATCACATACAGTGCAGAGTGTCATTCTCATGCACAACAGACAGACATATTTTATTCTTTTCTTTTCGTGGGTGAGTAAATACAATCTGTTTTGCAGACAGAATATGTGAGGCTAAGCCTGTATCGCTGACATCCCACTTCAGGATTGCTCTATTGCTGCCGGAAATTCCAATGGATGTCCCTCTTTTCCCCCGGATGTCTGTTACCTTCCGCTTTGTTTGTGTTGGCGTTCTAACCTCCGGTGCATTTCTGAGGACTCTGGTTAACTGCTCCTCAGATCTCTGCAGGGTAAATGGGACTATCTGTCCAATCGGAGTTTTGAACGTACACATGTTCCATCAAAACAAGTTCCTTCCGGTGGCTATTTTACAGAGGCCCAAGATGATTGTGATTGGTTTAAAGAAATGCCAAAAACACATTTTTCTCCCATCCCTGAATTCTGTGTAGACTAGCCTGACCCTCCTCCGCAGCGCTGTGGAGGAAGATCTGGCAAAGCGAGACAAGTGGTCACCCAATATCAGCTAACTCAGGCTGGCCTTTAATAGTCTGATTCTTTAGCATTATATACACTGAACAAAATTATAAACGCAACACTTTGGTTTTTGCCCCCATTTCTCATGAGCTGAACTCAAAGATCTAAGACTTTTTCTATGTACACAAAAGGCTTATTTCTCATATTATTCACAAATCTGTTTGAATCTGTGTTAGTGAGCACTTCTCCTTTGCCGAGATAATCCATCCACCTCACAGGTGTGGTATATCAAGATGCTGATTAGACAGCGTGATTATTGCACAGGGGTGCCTTAGGCTGGCCACAATAAAACTATTTTATTGTTATATTTTATTTATCTAAAATGTTTTTATCACACAGCACAATGCAAGTGGTGAGGGAGCGTTTGCATGCTGACTGCAGGAATGTCCACCAGAGCTGTTGCCCGTGAATTGAATTAAATGTTCATTTCTCTACCATAAGCTGTCTCCAAAGGCGTTTCAGTGCATTTGGCAGTGTATCCAACCGGCCTCACAACCGCAGACCACGTGTAACCAAACCAGCCCCAGGACCACCACATCTAGCATCTTCACCTCCAAGATTGTCTGAGACCAGCCACCCGGACAGCTGCTTCAACAATCTGTTGGCATAACCAACGAATGTCTGCAGAAACTGTCAGAAAGCATCTCAGGGAAGCTCACCTGCATGGTCATCGTCCTCATCGGGGTCTCGACATGACTGCAGTTTGCCATCGTAACCGATTTTGAGTGGGCAAATGCTCACATTCGATGGCGTCTGGCATCTTTGGAGAGGTGTTCTCTTCCCAGATGAATCCTGGTTTTCACTGTACAGCGCAGATGGCAGACAGCGTGTATGCCGTTGTGTGGGTGAGTGGTTTGCTGATGTCAGCGTTGTGGATCGAGATGCCCATGGTGACGGTCGGGTTATGGTATGGGCTGGCATATGTGTTGGAAAACCAACACAGTGCATTTTATTGATGGCATTTTAAATGCACAGAGATACCGTGACGAGATCCTGATGCCCAATGTTGTGCCATTCATCCACGACCATCACATCATGTGGCAGCATGATAATGCACGGTCTAATGTTACAAGGATCTGTACACAATTCCTGGAAGCTGAAAACATTCCAGTTCTTGAATGGCAAGCATACTTACAGAACATGTCACCCTTTGAGCATGTTTGGGATGCTCTGGATCGGCATTAAAGTTGAATTGTGAAGGTTTCGGCTCTGGACCTTTGGCTCTAAAGCCCAAAACTCGTGAGATTAACATTCTTTTAGGCCTAGCAAACTTTGCAGTTTTTTTCACATGCTGTTGCAACAACTAGTAACGTTAGAAAAACTACAACAGCTCACCGGATCTAGCTAGACCGGAAACTAACAACCACACGCCGCACACACTTGTTTGGGCTCTCGAGCCAGCCAAAGTGTAATAATGTTATGTTTTAAATGGATGGCGAAATAAGATTCTGGATGGAAAGTTGACTTTTTATAAGTTGCCAAATGTTCCATTGATAAGACCAAAGTGATCTGTGGGTTTTATTGTTATGAACTGAGCTATCCTCGCAGCATGTCCAGTCTGAAATACCACTTGATGGCCAAGCACACAGCTGATATATATATATATATAGATATATATATATATATATATATCTATATATATATAGATATATATATATGTGTGTGTGTGTGTGTGTGTGTATACATATGTGTAAATATGTATATATATGTATGTATATGTGTGTAAATATGTATATATATGTATGTATATGTGTGTGTATATGTATATATATGTGTATATATGGGTATATATATATATGTGTATATATATTTGTATGTATGTATGCAAGTGTGTTTGTGTTCTTTCTTTTGTTGTGAGTGGCAGGTATTCAGACGTGCAACCAGCCAGGTACTAAACTTAGCATTTCAATATCCAGGCAAATTAAGGAAGGTTAGGACTGCTCTCGTTTGGCTGCAGGCCAAGAGACGCTGTCAGTCTCGCCTGGCTTCAGAGCTCCCGGGACAATTCTTCTTCTCTAACTGACGGAAGATTAATTACATAAAGTGTGTGTTTATGTCAGGCTTTCATGCCATGATCTAGCTGTGTCCTGTCTGCACGCACGCGCACACACACACACACACACACACACACACACACACACACACACACACACACACACACACACAACAAAATGTGTTTGATATATTGCTTAATCCACAATAAGTAAAGGTGTGTGCCCAGAAGAAGGAAAAATACTTTCTTACACACACACATTTCCCACAAGCTACAAGTATCAGCAGGATTTGAGTGCCAGGAGCTACAGTATGACGATGTACCACGCATAATTTCCTGCCTTCATATTTGCAGCACATAAAGCCTTTGATTTAATGCAGACTAAACACACAATCACGGTCCTTCTAAGAAAGGATGAAGTAGGCAACTCTTGTCACATTTCTGATTTAGGTTTGGTTAACCAGCGTTGAGCCAGACAAAAAAAAAAAAAACGTGAGAAACAGTAGACAGACTCTCAGCTCACCGGCTTCGTCAGTCCAGTCGTAGTAGCTCTGTTCTGGGTCTGGGTTCAGGTCAACGAGGGGGAGTTGGTTTCTAGGGGTGTCTTCTTTAGTGGACTTAAAGGGACACTCTGCCTCCCAAACGGCTTCTTCCTTTGTCTCTTTCTCGCTGCTTCGACCCTCGAGTTTGTCCAGGAAGGCCGAGTTCACCCTGTCAAAATATAAAGAACATGGTTCACATAAAACCTAATGCTGTACTTCATAACTTCACATGCTGGCAGGCTCTTAATGGCAGTGAGTGGGATGTGTTTGACAGCTTATACCCACTAAAATATAGTGAGGTCAGTGAATGCACGCTTGCAACATCCAACGACCCGGCCAGTCTGTACTGGTTTTATTCCAAAAGGATGAACAAAACAAACAATTAATCTTGTTGAGTCCATTTTTGCTTCTGTAGTTTGTATTCAGGTCTAACGAGTCCTCCATCTGATGCCTCACTTTCATTTGATGAAACTATATATATTTACACGTTGTACATACCTCCTGTGTTCCAGCTGTACATCTCTCCCACTTGTTGACTCCTGTTTACTCTCCACAGCCTCACTCTGACAAAAAATAAAGATAATTCAAAGTATGAAGGTTCTTGCGAACTGTGACAGACATAAATAGTATCTAATCAGTGTTGACTGTAAAGTTTATTATCAGGGACTACAGTAACACCGCACTCCTGATAAAGAAGCTCTCAGAGCGTTAAATGGAAAGTGCAGCCTAGAGTAAAGTAGATAGGGCATGTATAGGTGCTCTTGGACATCTGGGTCTTGATCTGTACATGTGACTGGCGCAGACAATGAGTTGTTACTTGGTTCCCAACAAATGTTTTGGGTATACTGTGGCTATTTTTAAGCGGCATTTAAAGACAAAATCGATCTTTGTCCACACGAGAGTTTTAGCTCCAGTAGCAGAACAGTTGAAAATACAGAAAAATACTTATGTAAGCCTACCTAACCGATAAGGCAAGGCAGCTTTATTTGTATAGCACATTTCAGCAACAAGGCAATTCAAAGTGCTTTACGCCTGCAGCCTAACAGACCACTTTGGTCCAGACTGCAAATCTCAACAACTATTGGATGGATTCTCAAAAAACTGGTGGAGATATTCATGTTCCCCAGAGAATGAATCATAATAACTTTGGTGATCCTCTGACTTTTCGGCTAGCGCCATCAGCAGGTTAGATGTTTTTATTTGCCCAATACTTCAGCTGTACTGTGTGTTCAGTGCATATAACCAAATTAAACTGAGCTGAGATGGTGAATATTATACATGCTAACCATCAAAATGTTATCATTTTGAGCATTTTAGCGTTCTGATGTTCGTGTTTAGCTCAAAGCACCAAGTGCAGTCTCACAGAGAGGCCAGAGTGGCTGTAGACTAGTTTGGTTACTTATTCACCCAATGAAAATTAAAACACAAAGCTAAGGAAAGCATATGTGCATGCAGGGATCTATAGGAAGCATTACTACATTAAGGGTGTGCGCAAAATAGCAGCTATAAGCAGAGACGTGCAAAAAATAAAATAAAAACACATAATGACAAAAGTGACAAAACAAAAGTTCAATGAGTTTGTTTCCTGTCTTGTGCAATAACCAGTTCTGTATAGTCTGAAGTTTATTGTAGCAGAGCCACTAAGGAGACATGACATTGCTTATTTTTCTGGCGAGCACACAAAAGTATTCCATGCTCACAAGAAACCAATCTAAGGCTAGCGAAATCATGCTAACAAAGTACTGCTAATATCATGTGGCTAAAGTAGATATTTCACATTCACAGCATGACATCAAGTTAACAGTTGCCTTATCATTAAGTGTGTTGATGACACTATGTACATTCTGAATACCTCCTCCTCGGCAGCCGTTCTGATTGGTTTCTGCACCAGAAACTATCTTGTGCGAACCAGAAAGCGAAAAAGTTCCCATGTTCCTTTCGCTCTGTAGTATTTTTTAACATGCTGTCAGTCTAAGACGATTTAATAGATTAAGAACTGATTGAAGTCTATTTTATTTTACATACACATACATATATGTATAAACTGTTCACACACATCTCCCTTATTTTCCTCCCTGTTTTCCTGTCCCAGGCAAGCCATTTGGGTCAGGGATGTGGTTAGGATGGCCTGAGAGGAGGAAGCAGCAGACAGCCCACCTGTGCTCCCATCAAAGCTTAGCACAAAATCTCCCACACACATCACACATGTATACACACACACACACACACAATAGAGGATATAGTGGGGAGATCAATCTGTCTTATGGAGCCATTGTAGAAAGAAGAACAAATCCCAGGGTCCCAGTAGGAACCACATCAAGGAGTTTGACTTTTGGTGCTCTGCAGCCGCAAGCTTTCTTCTCCTAATCTGTGACGTCTATCTGAGAGAGCTGCAGCCTGGGAGAGGCTGGAGAGGAGAGGAGGAAATGAGAGAAAAGTAAAGGAGACCTAGGAAAAGGAAAGGAGGTAGGATGAGAGGAGACAAAAAAGGCAAGATGAGACAAGACGAGAAAGGAAATAATGTCGGTAATGAAATGAAAAGGAGGGGAGAGGAGAAGCCTTAAGAGGTAAGGAGACTCAATGAGAGGAGACAAAGCGAGTTGCAACAAAGTGAGATGGGAAGGCTGGAAGTGGTGTCTTTGTTGCTGTCTGTAACCCTGGTTTTGTGTGTGTGTGCGTGTGTGTGACAATAAAAACAAGAGACTTCTTTATTACTGTAACTGACTATCTGCATCTTTCAACACCATAGTCTGAGCCAAGGTCTCTGTGTGTGTGTGTGTGTGTGTGTGTCTCTCTCTCTCTCTCTCTTACCACCAACTCGCCTGACGAAAGATTTGCATCAGGTCTTTGTGAGAAAAAGAGAGAGTGAGAGAGAAGAAAATGCACAAAAGCCCAGAAAGAAAACATTTCCTCCATCCAAGGGAGCTGCGTGTGCACTTTTAACAGTGTTGTCCATCACCACATAATCCGCTCACAGCGGAATACAGTGTGTCCTCGGGCCGTTTCCTGCACACTCTCCTCTTCTTCTCTGGTACAACTGACACTGATCACTGACAGAGACAAGGCTGGGTGGAGGAGCGCTATTAGCACCATGTCTGACTTCTCTGACAGAAGATGTCAACACTCTCCAATTAATGCATGTTTTTCTCAGCTAAAAATAACTGTGATCTCTTCACATTTCAGATTTACAGCAGCTATTGATTTTAATTGTTAAAGCAGCAATTACACCCCTCCCAAAAAAAGGTGTTGATTAAGAGGAAAGTTATGTACAATGAGGACAAGTGGTTGCCCCTGACTAACAAAGCATGTAATTGGCTGTTGAAACGTTTGGGTTTTCTCCAGGTACTTTTACTAGCGCAGGTTATTCCACCCTCTTCTGTCTTCTGCAGACTCCTCACGGTCATGTCATGTTGTGTCTCCGTCTCTGCTCAGTGTGAACTCTGGGAAGTCCCTTGAACTCTGCCTTTTACTCATTCCCTCCCAGGAAAACTAACAGGCAGTGAGGAAGAGAGGCTGAGAAAAAGGAAGCAGAGAAAACAAAAAAGAGAGGGAAAGGAGCAAACAGAGAGACAACTTCAAGAGGCAAGAGAGAAGAAAATCAGTGGCCTATATTCCTCCGTGTATTTACACATCCCTTTACTCAACTGTGAGCTTGCTTTACTGCTGTGTGCCCCGGCTCTGACCAGGAGATAATTGCAGGGGGATCTGGCTCCTCACCCCACCCAGCCTACTGGGGATACCGCTTGATACCCGCGCTGCCCTGGACGATGAAATCTCCGCACCCACGAGTATTTATTCAGAAAACAGCTCACAAAGGCAGATCTATTGGTGTGAATTACCGCACAGCTTCAGTCTCCGACCCCCACAGCCACAAATATGAGACTCAACACTGAACCCTGGGACCCATTGACCAAGCATCTGTACATATACTAAAGCGACATGCACACACAAACAC
Source organism: Percina caprodes (assembly GCA_013375575.1). NCBI lineage: Eukaryota > Metazoa > Chordata > Actinopteri > Perciformes > Percidae > Percina > Percina caprodes. The sequence continues at coordinate 1,384,226 of JABXJD010000095.1, read as the reverse complement.
ACACAGGTTCAGTCTAAAATTCCATACTAACATGCTGTTTAGTAGGCTAAAATGTCCAAAATCTTAGTATGAAACCAATAGTACGTGAATTGCATACTATTTCTGTTGAAATATTACAGTATGCAACCACTGGACACTATGCCAGCATAAGTATCCCACAATGCAATGCGGTATTACCGACAACGTTCATAACAAACGGACAGCAACCAGGGGTCCTGAGATGAGAAACTCTGAGTTTACGGTTCCAGAACAGCTGATTTGAGTTGGTTCAATCAACTCCGACTAGGGTGACGCAGAGTTAAGCGCGTGCACCACCACAATAAAAAGGCAGCATGAATGGAGCCATGATACTACGATTCACCATGGTAACAACCACAAACAAACTGATCGGCGGAAGTACTCATGCGCACAGACAGCGAGTTATTTGGTTAAAACAGCAACACAGCGGCTCCTGCTAAAGAGAGAATTTGCGTGGGAAATTGCTGCGTCAGTTCTAACATAGTGTATTATTGTCATATTTAAGTAAAAGTATAATATAACATTTAGGTACCATCCTGCTTGCTAGTCAAACTAATCCCATTCTGAGGCTGCAACACCATCATTGACAGAATTATAATTTACAATCTTTTATTTTGAAGGTTCTAATGTCTCTTATTGGTTTGTGTCCAGGGAGTTCTACAAAAACACTTAAAACACGTTTCAGAGCGAGTCGCACTCTTCGGCGCTTTGCTACCATGGCTTTACTAATATGCTCCGCATCACCCATGTTGTAAAGAAAACTGCCGTTTACAAAAAAAACAACTAAATGTGACACAAAGAATATGCTGGGATGTAAGAGTAGGGGGGGACAAATTATAATTTTTTATTATTATTATTGTCTGGTGGTTGTCCCCCAGGAAATTTTGAGCAACTGAGAATTCCTGAATTTTGTTGAATTTCTTTGCAACAATTTGTGCCTTTTCTGCCTGCAAATGTCTTTATTTATGTAAATGTTATTAGTAATTAATTAATGAATCTGCTGTATTGTTCAAAACTCTCTACAGATTCAAAACATTACACATGTTTCGGGAATTATGTACTTTAACAACAAATATTTGCTTGCCACAGCACTTTGACTTGCCCTTACCCTGCATGAAAACAAAACATGTGAAAGCACATACGACTGCACACACTCTCACTTTGTGGCTGCTGGCTTACCCTAGATGACGTGAGTGTGGCACTGCTGGATGCCAGCGGACGTGGGTCCGTACTCTCAAATCTCTGCAAAAACTTCTCAGTCCTCCTGCAATAAAATACACACATTACAATGTCTGTGTTGCAGTTACTGAAAAAGACGAACACAGAAACACACACTAATAATAACAAGGGATGAAGGAGTATTCATTTACTCCCACAGACACTCCCCAGGCCCGGGATGCTGGCAGTACTGGTGTCCCACAACGTTGACCAAGTTTGTTTGTCCCTCCCTGACACCGCCTCACACTCTGTCTCCTTGGCCCCCGGTTCTAAATCTCTTCATTGTTTCTTCAGGTTCACACATTGGTCTGCTGTCTGCTGTCTCCTGTTTTTGTTTCTCTTGTATGGAAGCCAGAGATGCTACTTGACAAGCCAATTCCCTCACAGTCGACCATGTTCCATACCATATTCCCACAACATCAAGTGGTCTGATGCAATGTTGGAGAAAACACTGTGCAGACGGAAGATACTGTAAGTTATTGTATATACATCCATTCAATATATTATCCAAAACCCCTGACCACTTTAAATGACACTTTAGATTGTTACGTGTCAAAGTGGATTCACTAATCGTGGGGCGACTAATCATTTGTCCTCTGAAGAAGCATCATAAAATCTAACAAAAGGAAGTGACATCACCCAGATATCTCAGATCACCGGCAGGTTCACATGTGCCGTTTTTTGAAGCTACCTAGCAGAATTTCAGAAGCAGGACCACGCCTCGACCTAGGCAGAATCCCACTTCCCGTATTTGATATCTCCTTGCTCCTCAGTTGAACCCCCTTTTCTTGAAGGCCGTCTCAAAGCTATTATTCCTGCCCCCATGATGGAGGAGGGATCTTTGAGGAGCTATGGGCGAGGATACACGAGTGCAGCCTTACCGGCACATGGAATTTACATGACACTTCGGAGGAAACAACGTCTCATCCCTTTAAAATGTTTAGCCCGACCGATAAAGGGTTTTTACAGCCTATACGGATATAAATATTTGGTTATTTAAAAATCCGATATGCCAATATATCGACCAATATATATTAAAAAAATCCAGAAACGCGTAACAAAACAACCAGATTTCCTTAAAATTTGTTAATTATAGTTGAAGTTCTCACTAAAATAATATAATTGTTTTATTGTCACAACAGATCAGAGGAACATCAACATATATTAAAGTTCTGATAAATAAAATGTATAAAAATACAAACTTAAGATATGAAACTTAAAGTCCTTTGAACAAAAAAACACAATAAAAAAATAATCAGAGTGCTGCCAAGATGGACGTTGTAGAGCGCCCTCTGGTGGACAAACTGTGCAACGCCAACACTCATAACATGGTTGACCGTCCGTTTTTATTTTATTTTTTAAATATTAATTTATCAGAATAATTGGTCGTTATAAATGATTCTGATGAATGAATATTTAAAATAATAATAATTATAAATGCCAATACCGAGTTTGGGAAATTCCTAATATCGTATCGTAATAATAGTATCGGCCTGCCAATAGTATCGGCCGGGCTCTAGCTGCTAGCATGGCTGTTCATGCTGTCTCTTGCAAGTCACCCAACTTCATGGAGGTGCACAGCCCCTTCAATGATTGAGGATGGTGTATTATTAAGAAATCCTTTTTTTTTCGGTAATAAAAAAATAGCTACTAAAGTTTCAATAGGTAAATGAGGGCAATCAGAGGTGAAGCTCACGGCGCCGGTCTTCATGCTTCCACTGATAACTGATATGCTGTTTATTCTTTTTCTGCCAACAGAATGCAGCCTGCTAAATACTCCAGTGATTAGAGGATAAAAAATTTGGGCGTCTACTTCGTTAAAGGTCTTCAGATTGTGTCATCTGATGCTGCATCTGTGACTAAGATCCATTGCAGAGCAAGAAAGAACACAACACGGCACAGAAAACAACACAATAACCGCATAGTGACAGTAATGAGACCCAGGTTAACCTGATCCAGGGCTGACCTGGTGTGATCCTGCCTGAACTGCTCCCTCCTCCTCTGCTCCTCCTGTTGCCTCTTCTCCTGCAGGCGCTCGGCCTGCAAAGCATCACAGTTAGCCGTCACCGCAACACACAACAGGATACAAGTAGTTTCCAAAATGCAGTTACCACTACAGTAGTCTCGCTTTGCCAGACCTTCCTCCAAAGCGCCCTGGATGAGGGTCTGGCTACTCCATATGGCATTCTGGGATGGGAGAAAAAATGTGCTCTGGTTTATTGGCATTTCTTTAAACCAATCCCAATTGTCTTGGGGCGGTGCTAAGCGTGTGTTTGTCAAAAGTTGTTTTAGTCGTGCAACAGAAAACTCTGATTGGACAGATGTCTGGATTTATCCTGCAGAGATCTGAGGAGCAGTTAACCATAGTCCTAATAAATCCACCGAAGTTTAAAATGCCAACACAAATCAACTGTAAAACCAAACAATAAAAAAAAGAAGAATCAACTTGTAAAAAAAGTTGAGCTGAGACATGTCAAAAGATGTGGTATATTCCCATAATCATTATTTACAAGATTAGAAATCATCCTCTATTTTATACTGTCTGTGATATTTTGTAATATGATAACTGCAATCTCATTATCCTTTGAAGATATGGAAATCCCTTTCAGTCCCCTGTAATTTCAGTGTTTTTGCTGGATAGATAGCAGCCTGACCATGTGGGCTGTTACAGAATGTATTTACTGTAAATCAGAGAGGCTGGCTGAGTCCAGGAGTAGGTTTTAGCTGTATTTTGTTTTGGTTTGAGCACTTAATAATTTTCCACCCGACACTCATCTGCCCCTGCATCCCAAACTTTCCCAAACCAAAGCAGTTTAGGAGTTTTTTTTTTTTTTTTGATCCAGCGTCTTGTTTGATCACGTGTATAAAACAAAAAGAGAGGCTGTTTTACATGCATCTGTTAATTTCCTGGATTACTAATACATTCCTCTGACCAAAGGGGTGTGTGTGTGGTTTTTTGCGTGTCGTTAGATCACACCTATAGACTTAGAACATGCTGTTTCACTTGAATCTGTTGATTTCCTGAATTCCCATTATATTTCTGTCTTCACTGTGGTCCTCAGCATTAATGAGACTTCCACATCCAGGGGTGTCAGACTGCAGAGGCGGACGGAGTACAGGAGGGCCCAAAAAGAATGAATAGCTGTGGATGCGGGAGGGGCCCATTGCCAGCCTGGTGGAAGGGTGGGAGGGGTTCCTTTATTTAAAATAGTGGACCATTTTGCAGTTTTCCCCTGTTCATCCCTGTTTTTTCCCATTTTGTATTTAATTATGAGCTTGAAAGAGTTCATTTTGGTGACTTTTTATGCATTTATCTGTGCTGAATTAGTTTGTCTGCTGGTATCTTAATGAGCACGCTTTTTAATGCACATTACTATTCTTTTTTTTACTATAATGTTGTCAAATTGCTTGCTGATATCATGTACCTGGTCTTTTTCACCCCGTACTATACTGTTCGGCTGGATGTCCTTGGCCTAACAGATTAGGGCTTTGGTTTGGTTTAGATCATTTTCATTTTTGTTATTTCAAAAACATGTCTGAGAACACAGTGAGGAGCTGGAAACTTACGAGGCCGTTCATCAATCAGCTGGTTTCCATGGCTTTAATGCCGGGTGTGTGAGACTGACACACACACACACACACACACACACACACACACACACACACACACACACACACACATAGACAGACCTGCTACAGTTCAAGTGGATGCTTGTCTCTGCTGACATCTAGAGGCAAGGAATGATTTTTTTTTTTACTGATTATTTTCTTAATTAATCAATGAGTTTTCCAAATGCCAGAGATGACCTCAAATCCTCAAATGTCTTGTTTGGTCCACAACTCCAAACATATTCAGTTTGCTGTCACAGAGGAGAGTAAAAACTAGAACACACTCACATTTAAAGGCTGTAACACACCAACCGGACGGCCGAATTTAGGCAGAAAAGGCAGTCGGACTGCCACCCCGAGTTGGTCAAAAAATTGCCTCTGAACACACGACAGCGACTTGAGCGTACGTTCTGCACGTGTGCGAGACGTAATACGTACGGGGTAAGCCAGCCTCCACAAAGCATACCTCCCATTGAGCCATTTTGATGCTAATAAGCCATCAGGTGCCGTTAGCATTCTATTGACTGCCATTTTTGTCAGATTTTGAGAGCTGTTTATCACGCAAACATAAGTGCACTGATTTGCTAATCTAGGGCTAGAACTCCACCAATCAGATTGGTCAGATTGCCCGTCCTCCAACCGATCAAGTCAGGTCGGCCAAAATGAAGGCCGATGGATAACGGCACGGAACACACCAAACAGACTCAAGTCACATTTTTGTAGACCAAACAACTAACCATTAATTGACAATGACACAATCATTAGTTGCAACCCTACCTTGGTTGGTGTGTATTCCATCAGCCTTCCTTAGAACGCTTATTATCCTGTAGATAGACTATATCAACGACGGGGACTATATCAGCGACCCTCCGGTTCCCAGCCCAACTCCCCACGGACTGAGCTACTGCCACCCCTACTACTGCCAGTCAACTGCTCCTCAGATCTCTGCAGGGTAAATCCAGACCGCTAGCTAGACTATCTGTCCAATCGGAGTTTTCTGTTGCAGAACTAAAACAACTTTTGAACGAACACATGTTCCACCAAAACAAGTTCCTTCCTGAGGCTTTTTTGCAGCGGCACCATGGCTCCATCCGGTGCTTTGCGCTGAATGCTGTGTGGACTAGCCAGACCCTCCTTCGCAGCGCTTTGGAGGAAGGTCTGGCAATGTGAGACTACACTGTAGATGTCAAAAAGACTCATTGTCCTTGCCACTTTGACAAGCTTGTTGAGTCAAACTCAACCCTATTACAGCTGAATTTAGACTCTTGCTCAAGCTTGTTATTTGCATTTCTGCACCCCTGCACTGTTTTGATTGGCTGATGCATTTTCTGGATTCTGTTTGCAACCTTCAACAATTAAAAATGGATATGACATTTTCTATTGAACTCACAGACCATAATGCAATGCAGCCTATGCTATATTCTGAGTAAGTGCTGCAGGTCTTTACTGGAAAAACACATTTTTTATGCTAAATTGGAGAAAAAAAATAGCTTTTGCTAAAAGGCCAAATATTTGTTTCAATCCTGGTCTCACCTTCGCCCTCTGTTCATCTTTCATCTTCTGGATCTCAGCCTCCTCTTCTTGTCTCCTCCTCTTGTCCAACTCTTCCTTTTTCAGCTGGTAATAACACGTCACATACAAATTATTTCTTTGTGATTCAGCCATCGCAGAAAGGAAAAGCACAAGATAACGCTCTGAAACATCGTGTCTCAATACATAAAATATTATTTTTTATGTTGACACTCGGACGTGCATATAAATTGAATGGATGAGCGAGATGTTTTGGTGTCAACAGTAAATGTGCGATTACATACCTTCTTCTGCAGTTTGGCAGTACGTAATTCTGCAAGCTGCTTCTCCCTGGCTGCATCCAATGTTGCATTACCACCTTTATAGATTAAACAGCATATTACACAATATCAGCAAGTAAGCATGTGCTTAAAAGGTAACTACTGTTTTTTTTCAACCTGGACCCTATTTTCCTATGTTTTTGTGTGTAAGTCACTGATGGGAACAACAATCTTTGACATTGCTCCAGCATTAAGCGTGAATGCTGTAACTGGGAGCAATGTATCCCTATGGGGAAAATGTGCATCATCAATTTGGTCCACTGAAAGTGTTGTTTTTGCCACTGACAGACTCAGAGTAATACTCTAAGTCTCTGACATTATCTGATTATCTGATTATGGAAAGGATTCCTACAGAGATAGACCTTTAGAACCTCTTTGAGGCCTTTCTGTTTAACAAGAAACAGCTCTGCAAGTTGCTAGCACTAAACCCACCAGACTCCATTAAAAAAACAACAACAACAATACTTTTAGCGTGTATAGAGCCAACATTTGGCTTTAACGAACACAATTTGGCGGATGTTTTTATGTTTAAAAAAACATGGCATCATGACTTTGCTTAAATGTATATTTACGCAAAGTCATGATGCAATGTTGTTTTTCTTAAGCCATGTGGCGTGTTATCTGTACGCATTTAGAGCTATCTGCGTGTATGTCTACGTTGTATACAGCGGGCTAACACCTACTTACCGTGTTGTAACCGTGTTGTTGCCACTTACTGTGTTGTTGCCACGTACCGTGTTGTTGCTACTTACCGTGTTGTTGCCACTTACCGTGTTATCGCAAGAAAAAACAAGGTATTGCGAGTTGAACGTGTTATCGCGAGAAGAAAGCACAACCGTTCAGGAAAAGAAGAACCGGTTGGGTTTAGGAAAAGAAGAACTCAAGTTTAGGAAACTTGACGGGCGGGACACAATCACCTGTCTCCTGGGTGAAAGTAATGTTTTATACCCATCCACCCCGACCAACCTCCCTACGCGGATTTTCACGCTTTCATACTACTCACTACGGCGTGAATTCACAAGCAATCGCAAGGTAATGTAAGTCAATGGAGGTCAAACGGCGATGTACACACTACAGAGCGAGTCTGCGTCTTGATAACACACCAATAATGGCATACGAGTTGGCGTGTCATACATACACCATTTTATGAGATCAGTCTGGAAAAAAAAGATCTTAGTTTTAACAAAAAAGGTCAACCTCCTCAGAAACCCTAATAATAATGTTTTTAGACACTAACCTGAGCTTGTCAGCGGCAAAACGAGCATGTTTGTCAAGGTAAATACAAGCTGGACAATTGCCCTATTAACTTACAGTGCAGCTTGTTTCTCCGCTGCCGACTGCAGCGATCTTGCTTAATACTGGTACAATGTCAGTCACTTAGACACAAAAACAGGAAAATAGGGTCCAGGACAAAATAAACAGTAGTTACCCTTTTAAGCATAACAATGTAAGAATAAACAGGGTTTTCCCCAGTGTTTTGCAAGCCTGGTGGTCCACTGGGCCTAAGTTGCCCCCTCCCATTAAGCCTAAGCCACTGGGAATTGTTGAAACATATTTTTAAGACATTTATTAAACAGTTACACTACAGATACAGTGGGCAGCTCGCCTGAAATCTTAGACGTAGTCATTCTTTTTATTTTTTTATTTCCAATGAGCTATGGAATCTGTCTCATTGCTTCTTTTTTTTTTTTATTCTCAATTTTGCAATTTCATCCATTATTCTGTTATCACAGAAACTATTACATTAATGCTGCCATCAGTCTGTGAGGGGCTCCAGCCGGGCCCTCATCGAAAAAAAACCACCTGCCACCAAGCTTCGGAGAGGGGGAGACACACTGATAAAGTTATACAAACAGTTGAGGTTTGGGTTTGCATGTTGGTTTACCCAGTCTCTCTGTCACGTGTACAGGGGGAGGTCTGTTTGCTTCTCTCCATCTCCGAAGATCCTCCTCTTCTTTCTGAGCCACTACAGAGACACAAAGTGTCATTACTTGGGGAAGAAATTTCAACATTTAGTAGGCTATCGATATAATATACTGTAGGTAGGAGAGTTGATAGTGGCAGCCTACTCATTTTGATGTTGTTTCGCCGTGATTCATTCGGCGGGATCACGGTGAATCCACCTGAGCTGAGACAAGGACAGAGACGGAAGAGCTTGTTAGTACTATTTAACTCACATGTGTCTCTGAGTATTAAAAACTGACAAAGGTTGAGGCACAAGCGGTGGAAGAAGTATTCAGATCCTTTACTTAAGTAAAAGTAGTAATACCACAATGAAAAAATACTCTGTTACAAGTAAAAAAAATACCCGCATTGAAAATGTAAAAAGTATGTAAGTATCTTTAGGAAAATGTACTTAATGTACTCAATGCAGAAAAATTCTGATAATTATATTGTTGGGTAGTTTAATTTATATTAAAACATCCAATTTTATAAGCTATGTGTGTTTTGGGTTCAAAAATCTTAATTTGTAGAGTAATTAAAACTGTCAGATTAATTAAGTGGACTAAAAAGTACAACAGTGGCCCCCTACGCCCTGTAACACCCTGCAGTGCCCTGCTATGCCATGAATTACTACAACTACTATTTCTAGGCACAGTTCCATTATCTTCATATGGAGTTAATTTGTCAACTTAGGTTCGGGAGCAGGGCCACGCCTAAACCACACCTCTAATCACCAGACAATCCTACATATTCTGTGCTGCGCACCGTCTGGGGGTCTGTAAACTGTTCGGGCAAAAACTGTCTCCTCCACCCGGTCATCACACATCCTCCCAGACCAGCCATCGGACAACATCCACATCAATTTATCTATCTGTACATTCATAATGTTCATTAAATCTTTAACTAACACATGGTTGTGGCGTGGTCCGTGCTAGTGAATGTGACTATAATAGCCACTGGTCATCATACACCCAACTGGCCCGTCAGACTCCGCCTACCAAGAGCTTGGGTCTGTCTAAGATTTCTCTCTAAAAGGAAGTTTTTCTCGCCACTGTCACACTAAATGCTTGCTCTTGGGGGAATTACTGGAATTGTTGGGTCTTTGTAAATTATAGAATGTGGTCTAGACCTACTCTATCTGTAGTGTCTTGAGATAACTCTTGTTATGATTTGATACTATAAATAAAATTTAATTGAATTAAATATTTCTCTCTGAAATGTAGCGGAGTAGAAGTAGAAAGTGGCATGAAAAGAAAAGACTCAAGTAGTGAGATAGTTATGAGTTTCTTTGAAGATTAAGATTTAATATAAAAAATAGACCAGTTTCTAAAATGTGATACATTGCAAAAGATTAAATAAACTACCCAACCGATATAAAGCTGTTAAAATGAACTGAATCAATGAAAATTAATCAGTAATAATAATCTCAATATTTGTATTAAATATGATGCAGTTTGCTTAATATTATTTGAATGGAAGCTACATGTGAGGGTGTGGTAGAAACGTGTAATGGTTATAATAAAAACCACACCCCAACCACCAACTGTAGGTATACAAAATCCAAAATACATATTTCTCACCTGTGGTTTCCGCCCTAGCACGTTTGAATGTATGGACTATGTACTTCTTAACTTCTTTCTTATTGTCAAAATGTGAAATATTGTTTGTGACAATTTGTTTAACAAACGTGTATACCATATATACTGTATTTGAACAAAGTAATAACAATCTTAGTATAATGCTGCCTTCAAGTGAGATGGGACTCTAAAACTAATTTACTCAAGCAGTTGTTCTTTATCGCCACAACTGGTGTGACACAAAAATAATACCATAATGTTATTGCATTAAATAAAGAATTATTTATAAATTGTTTTTTTGAGCCATAATTAGAATTTCTCACGTGTGTTTTTCTTTATATTCGTACAACACAAAGCACGCAGCACAAACAAACGTGGCTGTTATGACAACGAGTACACATTGTTGTTTGGCATTTGGTGTTATACAGTAAATGGGTAAAAGCAAAACACTTGAACACTAAATGGTCATTTCAATTACGTTTGTAGTCCTCGGTGACACGAGCAGCTGGGATTTCCGGGAAACAGTGAAGGCACCGTTTTCTTTCTCCCTAATCTCGTGAAACGAAAGTGAAAGTTAGCAGCGGCAGTAAATTCCAAAAATAGACCCACAAAAATAGTTTTTTAATGAACTATTACGATTAACAGAGTGAATGTTAGTCTGGCTAGCTTTGACGGTCTTCAGAGTATCATTATAAAGTGTCTGTGTCCAAATATGGAGTCGCGTTTATTTTATTATCAGTGACAGTTCAGTAGCATCAGTAACAACTTTAACAGCTAGCTAGTTAGCTAACTAGTACTTACTACTGTGGCTGCCTGTCTGTCGCTGGCGGGTTGCCGCTGCCGACAGGTGCATCTCTGTCGGGATTCTCAGGTGTCGGGTCACTTCCAGATGCTCCTGGTGTGTTGTCTGGGAACTCGACACCTCTCCCTGCGTTCGGCTGTTGTTTTGTGCCTCTTTGGTTGTGATAAGGCTCCATTATCCTGTATTGGTGAAGTCTGACTGAAACGGGTTGGACTGTATCCTCCTGCTGTTCTATCCTAAGAGCATCAGGTGTACCGAAATCAAGCGGAGTGGGAGGGTTTTAAGGCAACACCGCCATCTGCTGGTGGAACATAAGGAGGGCGCGATTTTATTATTTATTTATTAAATAATAATAATAATAACGCAGATACGCAGTGTACCCACTAAGAAAGCTCCAGGATTTCAATCTACCCACTTAAAATGCCCAATGACACGTAACAACATACTTTCCATGAAATCTTTGATATATTTTGAATTGTCATCTGCATTTTTCTTCTATGCATAGGCTAAATAAAGGTAGTTCCACCGTGAATTCGTGCATAAAAGTGTATCTGAATACAGGAAATGATGCCCAAAACTTCCCTGGGGAGGACACCCAGACCCCCCACACACACACACACACACACACACACACACACTATGATATGCCCCTTCCCCAAAAGCAGATTTTGACCAATATATAGAGTACAGTATAGCCCTTACAATACACGCACGGAAAAGTGAACTAATAAAAGGACAACATAACATTTTTCAACTGATCTGAATTTCAGTTTTGGAGACTGTGTTAACACTTGTTTTTTTCTCACCTCAACTTTATGTCCTTCTGCAGATCATTGTAGGAACCAGTCAGTCAGCTTTTGCTACTTTATGTGCATTTTGCTGATAATATAATATTTTCTCTGAACCTCAGTTTTTTGGAGTCTGTTTAGAGCTGTTGGACTGTTCTCCATGTTGATTTATCTGTGTGAAGCGAGCTTGTACCAATCCTCTTCTCCTCTGGTGGCCTTTCTTATCCTTGTACTCTGTTATGGAAATGAGCGGAGCAATTGCAACAATATGTTGCAATTTACTCGCACGTTTCAACCTTTTAAACGGGATTCCACTTGGTGTCACTTTCTTCTCACATCATTTACCTTTTTAAATCAGTTTTGTTCTCTCTATCCACATAAGTGAATAAAACCAAGCTACGATAACCTTGTGCCCACAAATATTGCATGAATAGCTAATCTAAGAAAAGGATTGTCTTGTATTAATCAATCAAAATATCTGTTGAACTAATTAATGATTGCTGCTTCCTGTTTGGCATTTTGATGCTGTGATTACTTGTTTCTAAATCAAAAAGTGAAGAGATGACAGAGAAGGACATCTTGGTAATACAATTGCATATTATACATAACAGCAATTAATCAACTATTTTGTGTCTTTATAATATTATAATAATATAATATAATATTACTGAACAAACCAAAAAAACAAGATAATTGGAGATGTCACCTTGAGATCTGAGACATGATATAGAAGGATAAAAAAAATCGATTAATTGAATAGACAAACGTTTCTTCTAAAAAAATCATTTATTATTATGTTATAATTTGGCTTAACAGGCAGGATATTGATTACAAACCAACGTGGACAATGTAATGAATATTTTATGGCAGCACACACTGGACGGACACAAAAAAACCTCTTAAATAACTGACTGGTAAAGTGAATATGAACAAAATCTAAATGCAATTTATCATTAGTTTAGAAGTGTGAGAAGAGATTTAAATATTAGAAATGACGGTCATTAAAATTGTACATGATTTGTGCTGCATGACGGTAAAACGTCATGGCTATGCTATAGTTATAGACAAGCTACAACAAAGCTGAGAGGTTTCATTAACAAAAACATGAATGTGCTATTGCTCGAGGTATTTCTTTTTTACATGACACGGGGAACCAAGAATCAACCGATGACTTTGACACAAAACAAATAAGGCAGTTGAGGGTCCAGAAGCTCCTCTCAAGACCGATTCTCTTCCCCCCGTTGCACAGATCACTAATGAATACTGACAACACATACACACTTTAGGGGAACAAGTGCAATTATGGTAAACAAGATCACTGAGCTCAGTGGCAGTCCCGGAGACAGTTAGTGGATGGATTAACAGGGATGACGGCCCACACCGATCACAAGCCTCCACTCCCCTTTATCTGGACAAGACACCCAGCTTGATCCGAACGCCTTAGTTTCAGTGTGTAGATCTCCCGGAGTCCTTGGCGGAATTCGTCCTGCTCCAGTGTTAATTGTAGTAGCTGTATAGTTGTCTCTGTGTGCATGTGTTTAAATGTGTGTGTGACTGTGTGTTTACGGCCGAGGCTGGGAGGTGAGATCACAGTTTGGGCTGGTTGGCTAGCTTAACCTTCAGGTTCTCTGCCAGCTTGTCCAGGAATTCAAAGGTGTTCAAGTAGTCAGCACGTGTCACACTGCAAACGGAGAAAAAACAAGCAGAAAGGATTGAGTTTACTTTGGGAGGCACTCAGTGGTTTCATTTGCATAGTCAGTAGTATTTATGTTGCCATTCATCCATCCATAACCACAGGAGGTATCCCCCAAAGGCAGATTCTGGCCAACATACACAGTGCTGTATACCCACTACAATACATTAGACTACACCACTGTGCCAACATTTGGCCTAATCAAAACTAGCCTGCCAACCCAAAGGTCAAGGTTTTTCCTCCAGATTTGTGAGGTGACCTATGATGTTGGGTGTCTAGGGGGGGGTTCCCCCAAGAACATTTTGAACATTAACTACTTCATTTCCTGCATTCTGGTGAATTTGTATGCCCCTGTTTCTACCTTTTTCTGAAACGATGTATGCTGGAAATATCTTTATGTAAAGGGAAACATAGATTACAATCCAAATATAAAAACATAATTGAATATAGCATGTCGACAGCACAGCACATCCATTACCTAAAGCACAATGAAATTAAGCAACTTATGATTTTGGGGGTATACATAGGCCATTGTGCAGTTTCATATTTGTCAGTCAACTTTTCAAAATACATTTGGGGCAAAATTCAAAACATTGGGGGCTGAAGCCCTAGCAAAATCGCTGACGCCGCGACTGGCCTACGCTTCTTATCTCCCTCACAAAGGAAGTTCTCAAAAACCCCATTAGGTCTGTAAACATTTAACATCACAACGGACATTCATTCAACGGACCTATTTGTTGTCCCAATCCCCATTATTTTCTCATTGGATCTTCTGCATCAAGCTCAGATCTGACATTTCTAAAATTAAAGTGAAGGACGTAGCGACGGAGCGTATGTATGACACCAATTCATATGGCATATTAGCGTGTTATTAGGAAAACATTCTCGCTTTTTAGCATGTTTATCAATGCCATTTGGCCTCCATTGACTTACATTACCTTGCAATAGTGTGTGAATTTAGGCCGTAGTAGTATGAAAGGGCGAAAATCCGCGTGGGGGATGGACTTTCACCCAGGAGAATTGGGATCATGTGTCACATTTCCTAAACTCAACCGTTGCTTTCTTCTGGAAATCTGTACAGCGTACACATACACGTGGATAGCTCAAAATGCGTACACATAACACGCCACTTGGCCTAAGAAAGTGGGCGTTTATGTGCCTGTCTGTCGCAAAGTCATGATGTCATGTTGGATCCATGCAACTAGACTTGAGATGGTGGGACAACAGTGGGTAATAAATCCTACACCACACAATAAATTCACTTCCTATGCCGTAGACATCTACAGCAACTGGCACAGAAACATAAATTAAGTGTAAAATAATGAAGAACACTAACTTTGCCAGGCCTTTGACACAGATAGCCAAATCCTTGGTCATGAAACCGGCCTCGATTGTCTCGATGCAAACCGCCTCCAACGACTCAGAGAACACTCGCAGCGCTGCGTTGTTGTCCAGCTTTGCCCGGTGGAGCAGGCCCTGCGACCATGCAAAGATGGAGGCTGCACACAAACAAAGAGCGTAAAGACAGGATTTAGTTTATTTATTTATATATATATATATATATATATATATATATATATATATATATATATATATATATATATATATATATATATATATATATACACACACACACACACACACACACACACACACACACACACACACACACACACACAACATTGAAGACTTTGTTTTTTGGAGGTTATGTTTGGGTTGTAGTTAAATGCTTAAGTCTATGAATAATTTTTTTACCTATGGGATTGGTGGAGGTCTCTTTTCCCTGCTGGTGTTGTCTGTAGTGGCGAGTTACAGTCCCGTGGGCGGCCTCAGACTCGACGGTGCGTCCATCAGGACAGATAAGCACACTGGTCATCATACCAAGGGAGCCATAGCCTGAAAGAGTTACACAAAACCAAAAACAAAACATCTTTGAACCTGAGATGGCAAAAATCAGCATTGTCAATTTTATTTATTTTATTATTACTATTATTATTACATGCAGTTGTGCATGGGTCAGATTTGGAAAGTTTCAACATAGTTATAGACTTCTGATGGAAAAATGTGTCATTTCTACCAACCTTGTGCCACAGAGTCAGATTGTACGTCTCCATCGTAGTTCTTGCAGGCCCAAATGAAGCCTCCCTCAGATTTCATGGCCTGGGCCACCATGTCATCTATCAGGCGGTGCTCATACCATATGCCTTTGGCCTCAAACTGAGCACGGTATTCCCTGGACACACAAGAAGGTGGACACCTCTCTAAGTTGTGATCTACATCTGGTATAAAAGTGTGTACTTGTGAATAGGGTTGGGTACCGAGAGCCGGTGCCAAAACGACCAGTATCTAACGGACCAAATAGCAACACAGATTTAAATGCCTCATTTCAGTGCCACTTAAATGCTTACAGCGCTCTCTGATGCTCCGAAACGGACTTTGCAGGCAACGGAAACCTCATTGCATGTGACTGTAGTTAACACTACACTTTGGTTAAAGAAAAACGGTGTAAAGTGTGACTGTATTTCATAGCAGGGGATTCCAACAGAGGGACGTCCAACAGTCTAAAGCTGCCCTTGTTGGAAAAACAACACAAACGGTGCATTCACTTGAAACTGGTAAGCCTCGTGGCGCATTCAAAGTTATTGTAAAATACCCTTTTCCCATCAAGTGGTTGTTTTTGTTCTTTAACAACAATTTAATGGTGGAATTAGTTATTGTTATTACATTATTAATAAATCATTTAATTGAGGCCACGTGGCCTTAGCAATAAACACACTGTTCTTTTTAATGTTGTTTTGTGCGCTTCCTTTTTTTTTTTTTTTTTTTGTTATTTAAGTAGCGGTTCAGGCACCAGCACTGTTTTAAAAGTATCGTTTTACCACGGGCATCGGAAAAAGAGCAAGAGACGGAGTGTGCGTGTGAGAGATGTTTAAAGTCATTACTTCTCGTAGATCTCCTGGAAGATGTCTTTGAAGCGACCGTCGTACTTCTTCAGGATGGTGTTCTTGGTGCTGAGGTAAAGAGCGCAACCTTTGGTCAAAGCCATCTGGAAAGAGCTGTGGGCAAAGTCCCTGATGGACTTATCTGTATTGTACATCCCCATGGCAACACCACCTGTGCCTGGACAGACACAAATATATACATGAAGTATGATATATTCATACACACGGTGTCCCATCCTTGTATTTGTGTGAGTGTGATCATTATTTTAGTATAACTAAATAAACATAGACAAAGCCTGAGAAACGCTTTGGAAAGAAATCCCTGTTGCTAGTTGTCATTACTCAACCTTTCTAATCTAGTTGAGTTAGCTCCGTGTTTGGTTTTGAGTGATACAACAGGTGAACTGAAACATACTGATAAGCCATATCTTATATTTTCCCCATTTACAATGTATACACAATGGAAAATGTGGTGGTTAAAGGTTTTCTCTGCTGCTTGTCCAGCTTCGTTTTATTGACTTACACTCTATTACACATCCACATTGATTCTTGAAATCTTTGCTCTATGATAAGTTTCATTTAAGACTGATCTGTGTATCTGATCTGCGCACCTGAAACGCGTGTATCTACAATACTAAAAGCACACTGTCACGATTGTTGGGTATCTTAACTGACCCACTTTCCCCACTTTCTTTAATTATCAGATATTTCAAATGTAGTGAGGTGCTGGTAGCATAATTGTGTGTTGGGCTGGTTGTTTTCTTACCCTCAAACTCATGGATGACATATTTAACTGGCTCTCCATTTGTAGGTGTGTAGGTCATCTCCACTTTCCCAGGCCCAGGCACCACAAAGTCTGTGGCTTTGTACTGTGGGGAGTACAATGAGAAAGGGAAACAAAATTAATACTACTGCAACATTGCTGTTTGACCCCAGTTAACTAAATGGCTATTAGAGACAGTTTTTGAAAGGTGTGAACACTGTTCTATAAAATTGTGTGAGATCAAAGTTCAAATTGCAATGACCTAGACTGTCATAAACACCTTGGCAGGACAAGGCAGCAGAGTATGTAATATGTATGTATGTGACATGCGTGGGATATTACGTAACTAGCAGCCATTTGACACTTCACCTGCACTTCTACACTATGGGAAGAACTCTTGACCTTGACACAGCACCACAAGTTAGTTCTGTGACATTGCTGCAACTTGTCCAGGCTGCAGAGGTAGTACATTAGGGTCCAAAGGACAGCTGATGAAATATAATTATTGCCCAAGTCTCTTCTGACTACACTACAGTGTCTGATGCAACTGTAACTCACTGAGCTCATACAAGAGTTGAAAATAGTCAGCTTGTCACAGAGGTTTTGCTGGAAATTATGCTTTATTAACGGTAGTGATTTTGTCAGATGAAAAGGGAGTTGGAATAAGTTTCTCTGCACAAAGATAAAGACAATAAAATGATTGCTACACAGTTACAGTTGTTCCTTTTTAGCTGTAGTCCTGCAGGCTGACACAAAAAGCCGACACTTTGAAGAGTATTTAAACTCTGAGCCATGCTTGGAAGTTTGAGTGTAAATACGCCGTACCTGATCTCCGTGGGCGTGTCTGCCAATGATGATGGGCTTGATCCAGCCAGGCACCAGGCGAGGGATGTTCTTGCAGATGATGGCCTCCCTGAACACCGTGCCACCCAGGATGTTACGGATGGTGCCGTTGGGCGAACGCCACATCTGCTTAAGCTTGAACTCCTCCACACGATTCTCATCTGGCGTAATGGTGGCGCACTTGATGCCCACGTTGTAACGCCGGACTGCCTCTGCCGCCTCAACTGTCACCCGGTCGTCTGTTGCATCTCGGTTCTCCATACCGAGATCATAGCTTTGCAGGAAGAGAATAGACTTTATATTAAAAAGTACCGGATAGAAAGCATCCATAATGTCCTGGAAATTTGTTAAATATCCAGGTATCTGTGTCAGTCAATACTAGGGTGTACGATTCAGAAAATGTCACAATTACATTCCAATTTTTAGGCTCACGATTCGATTCAATATCGATTTCATTCAAAAACGATTCTGAATTAAAAAAAAAGTATGTAAATGTAGTTACTTTTCCCATTTATGTGCAGTATATCTACAGTACATATCTATATATGTGTGTGTAAATATATATTATATATATGTGTGTGTAAATATATATATATATATATATATATATATATATATATATATATATATATATATATATATATATATATATATATATGTGTGTGTGTGTGTGTGTGTGTGTGTGTGTATCCATGTTGTTATCATTTGTTATTTTAACATCCTGTTATGATTATGTATGTTGTGTGTGTGATGTCTGTAAGCTACTGGGACCTTGAACTTCCCCTTGGGGATCAATCAATTATCTCTCTACGATGTGATTGCAGTAGACATACAATGAAGATATGAATGGATTTTTGGAATTCTATGAATCAATTTTGAATTTGTAGAGCTTGAATCGCGATTCGAATTGGGGGTTTTTTGCACACCCTTAGTCAATATAATCCCTAAGTTACAAATAAAGGTTAAACAAACATTTCTGATTTAGATGGAAATCTGATCAAGGGGTGAATTAACAAGTCTAAGAATATGGCAAATGTTAAAAGCAGCTCCTATTAGTTGACACTTATTGATAGTTGACAGTCTGTGAATGTACAGCGGGATGACTGTGATGTGAAACATAACAACATTAATGAGTAGTGAAAAAGTGTGAGCTTACTTCCTGCTTGAGGAATAATTAAAATTGCTCCTAGGGATTTATTCACACCACATCTTGGCTAATAGTATTTCTATTCAAAAATACCCATTAACCTCCTACCTCACTTTCTTCAAAGTACTGTGCTCACTCTGTACTTCTTACCATGCATGTCACTCGCCTAAATGAGAAGATCTGCAAAACCAGGCAGCAACACAGAGACAAAGGAAACAAGGAATCAATTGTGCAACGACGACTGGCCCTCTGCCAAGATAACTGGAAAGGTTGCTCTACTTGTTCCACTAGTGCTGGAGGAACCTCAAACTGTCGAGAGGAGGAAGTGTACTTTGTCTAAAAACTAGACTATGATAAATGTGCTTATCACATTCCCTTCCAGCATTAGCCTAGCACGTGGGTTTCCTTGTTAACCCAAGCAGCCATGACCTTTTACCCACTTTCTTCGTACTTTACCCCTGAAGGCCAATACCAAGCCACAAAACAATAGGACGCTTAACAAGTGATGACTTACTGGACATAAGACGCTTTAAACAAACTGCTTCAGATTCAACAAGACTGTTGTCCCTATTTGTTCTTATGCGTTTGATTGTAATGTGTGTCTATTTAACCTGTAACCAGGGTTCAAAATTAGCACCGTCGACCAGCTAAATGCTGGTTAAATATGTAGTTTCATTCACCAGCCAAAAAAACAAAAGTAATCTATTGAGTGGTTAGTGAAATTTGAACATCCAGTAGCCTTTTGGCTATCTGACAAATGTGCCTGTAACACTTATTCAAACAAGTTAATGCATTCCTCGGACACACCCAAAAACCTGAACAACCCTTGAATCCGAAAACTCACATTTACCCTCTTTATGTCTGCAATAACAATCTATTTCCCTTCAGTGTATTGAAAGTGTAAAGTTAGATATATCCTGAAGATGTCTTCATGCCAATGGGTTGTAGTTTGTCACTTGAGTGGCCCGATCTAGTCCTTATTGAGAAATTGCTAATCCAACATCACCACATTTTACCTGTGCAGGTCGAGCTCCAGGTACGGAAAGATAAGTTTCTCCTTAATGAGCTCCCAGATGACTCGAGTCATCTCATCTCCCTGCATCTCCACCACAGAGCCTGCCTTGATCTTCTGGGACATCTTTAAGCCTGTTAGTGGACACGGGGGACAAAAACAGACATTTAAGAGAATGGTACAGAAATAAAGCAAAGAAGAGAACATGTCAGCGATTGGGCCAGAGAGAGTGGTTTATTTAGCTAAAAGAACATAAATGTGCTATTATTAAGATGTGTTTTTTTTTACCCTAATAAAATAAACTGAAGATACATACTGGCACAGTTTTAGTTTTATTATTTATTACTTTTATTAGTTGTTAAGTAGGGGTGCATAATTCAGAAAATGTCACAATTTGATTTTTAGGCTCAAGATTTGATTCAAAATCGATCTTCAATTTAAAAACGATTCACTGTATGTAAATGTAGTTACTTTTCACATGTGATAGTATACATGCCATAACAAAACAAAAAAGAAAATATGAATCAATTTTGAATCTGTAGAGCTTGAATCGCAATATGAATGTGAATCGATTTTTTTTGCACACCCTATTGTTAATGAATTAAACAAAAACTAAGTAACAGATTACTCAATCATTTCAAAAAATGTCTGTTATTGTAGTCCTTCTCTCAATTAGGCATTCAAATGTGGGACTGTAAAACCACACTTGAGAAAGGTCCTTTCTACGCAACACTGCAGTCTGCTTAATGAATAAACTCATTCAGCACATTAACTAGCAGTAGCCAGAGCAGTGACTCAGCATTTATTTGCTCCACTTCATTTTTTCCATAATCCTCTTAAATCTGTGTGTCAAACACAAAACCCTGTAGCACACTAAACAAATGTACCGGTAATTCAGGTTCCACTGTGTTTTCAGCTTTTTATAACGGACTTAAAATGTTTATCCTTCTATAAAAGTTAAATGACATGGCTGTTGGGTTTTCACAATAAGTTTCATAACTTGTAGATCTGTCTTTTTTTTTTTTTGGTGGGGGGGGGGGGGTTTAACGTTACATAAGTAGACAGGCTGATCATGGCATGATGGGGAGGAGACCAATGAGATAGCCATCAGCTGAAGGCAATCTGTCAGGAGGCCAGATAAGGTATGCAAACCGTTTCAGTACAGGAAAAGTGCACTGTAAAGAAAACCTACAACTACCAAAATGCACTGTGCCACACTAGACCAATAAACGCTCCGGCGGGTTGGTGACCGTAATGCGAGCACGTCACAGAATCAATATGGCGACCGGCTGTCATTTCAGTTAAATAGGAAGCTTAAAGTTTTTTAAAAATTTTAGGGGGAAATTATACAATACATTAACAGACTCTTGGTTTATCTTTGATTAGCTTCTGTTTTCCCAATACAGGAAACAACATGGCACACCCTTGGTGTTGAGCTGAATTCGGTTTAAGTTAGAGAGAGAGGGGATGTCTCTCTCTCGATTCCACAATACAAGAAAAATATCGTAATTTTGATTATTTATTTTGACTGATATTGCAATTGCAATATGATTGACGAGGGAATTATAGATTTTGTATCAATATTCTCATTTATATTGAAGAAAATTATTATTATTATTATTATTATTTATTTTACTTTTTTTTGTACCAAACTAATATTTTCTCTTTAATCTGTAGGATATGATTTGTAGGTCGGGAAGTCTCTGCAGCACCACAATACTTCAGAATGGTTTGACTCCCCTGCATTTTGAACTCGTCCATATTGCGATTTCGATAATATTGCGATAAATTGTACAAGTAAGCAAGTGACGCGTTTTGCGTCATTTTGAGTTTTTCTGCTGGCCTGTGAGAAGGCAGATCTAAAGGTGGAGGTAAGCTTTCATAGTTAGTTTACACATACTACTACCAACATTATTATGTCACAACGTTGGTTTAATATCGGCAAAAGTATCCCTTTAACATGGCGTATAAAGAAGTTACAGTTTTGATAAATATGCCAAATAAAAGACAGGGAAAACAGGTGGAGAGAAAGGTGTTCGTCAAGACTGGGCCTTATTGAGTCGGGTTGTCATACATACGGCTTAATTTCAAATATCGTGTGGGGGTTACTCGACATTAGGTCGAATACTATTTACTCTAAAAACGAAAAGTAAATCTTTTTAACGATAGCTTTGGGTTTTCAGCCTGGCTGTGGTAACCACCGTTATCGGGAGAAAACATTCGAGCACATCACTTCCCCGTGACGTTAAGTCGCCATTACTTTTTTCTGCAGTAAGCACAATTTCTTAATATGTTACAAACGTTACCTTGTTGTATTTTAAAGGTCCACGACAGTGTCAGCGACGAGATGAGGAGACGAAGTGACGTCCGTAACACAGGCTGACAGAGCTCAAAGCGGTTTAGGCTGACGGAAGAGCCTCCTCCTCCGAGGAGCGGCAGCTTCAACGTCTCGACCTCCAGACCTCACTGACAACTCACTCACCGTCCAATCAGAGAAGAGAGGAAAAGCTATCCGCCAATCAGATAAGCCCACACGATAATGGGGCGTGATTTGTCGGGGCGAGGTTTGCAAACGTGGCACCCTAATTGGTCAGAGATGTGCTGCGCTTTTCCTCATCCAACAGAGATAATAATTATAATTCATAATAACCTGTTCAATAAATGTTTAACATGTTTGTAAAATTAAAAAATGATAATAAAAAAAAATAATAAAAAATTACTATTTACACTGTTGTTATTACACACTACACACAGCCCTGAAATACACAGGTCCTATACAGGTCCTATACATGCACTAATGGAGAGATGTCAGAGTGGGCTGTGACTACTGAACAGGTGCCCTGAGCGGTTGAGGGGGTTTTGGTGCCTTGCTCAAGAGCACCTTGGCATTGCCCAGGAGGTGAACTGGCATCTCTACAGCTACCAGTCCACACTCCGTACTATGGTCCGTACGGGGGCTTGAACCACGACCCTCCGGTTCCCAACAGTGACAAAGGCTCTATTGAAACTGAAGGAATTATTATTACGGCAAATGAATTGCCTTTTTGAGGGGCTTAACATACTCAAAAAGTCGCTGTCATTGGCCGATGTATGTCAAGTGCAGATTTAAGTCGCGCATGCTCAGATTTAAACGGTTTACGCCATAACGTGTCATACCCAAGGGAGAAAGCCTCTCCTCTCTAAGCGGAGCTCCTATGGCGCCATTTTGATGCTAATAAGCCATCACCTGGCGTTAGCAACCTATTGACTGCCATTCATTTTGGCGCCACTTTGACAGCGAACAACTTTACATCTGAAGCATTTGAAGACTATTTGTCCGTTGTTTATTTCTAAAGAAACACGACAAAGTATAAAAGGCTCCGTTACCTTGTAGCTCACGTTATGGCTCCGTAGCAGACGTTTTTGTAAAAATAGGCTAACGATTGTGTCATAACCACACGACTTACTGTCGCACAGTAGAGGAATTACCTAACAGTACAGGATGAGCTCACAGACAGTTTGGACTTACATTAGCTGTTTAGGTTTAATTACTAATGTTAATTAGCATGTTAGTTAGCAGTAATTAGCCTGTGCATATGTTATCTTTTAAAATATACTGTACATACGCTCTCCGTCAGCAAGATTGGGAATGACTGAGATTTCTCTTGGCACAGCTACTAGAAGACTTACAACTTACAACAGACAGGTTGCCCACGGTTTACGGCATAACGTGTCATACTGAAATTTGTGAACTCCATGAAATAATAAACATTTCTCATTACAAACAATAACAGAACATAGAAATTATTTCAAAAACGTTTTAGCTATCTATGATTGTTTGTTTGCTAACGTTAGCTCAAAACGCCATTCAAGTGACAGCCTTTGTTGTGTTTGATGCTAACTTGTAGCCAGCAGTGAACAAACTTCATTAAGTAGGTCCATTTTTACTGTATTGACATTGCATAATCTCTTGTTAGCGTCTTGTCGCAAAGTAACGCATGCGCAACTCACATCTTCACTTGTCGCAAAGTGACACATGCGCGACTCAAATCTGCACTTGACTTACATCGGGGACTGACGGTCGCATCAAGTCTGGTGAAAATGTACGTATTTTAAGGGTTTCGGGAATAGGCGCACAAAAATTGCTCACTAGCGCCCCTTAAAGTTAAAAAAAATTGAGCACCTGCGGTACGTTTAACGTACACTAATGAAACTTGTTGCACATATGAAGCATGTCAAGACTTAAAAAAACATCATTGGAGCCATACCATAAACCCAACAATATTTGTGTGATTTGGGCCATTTCCACATGTCATACTTTAACAAACTGCTCCTTGAGATTACATCCGATCAACTTCAAATATGTCATTGATGATCGTTATCCCCACCTCCTACACTTGGTACAACTTTTGAAATACACCATGTCAAACGGCTAAACATACAACTGAATTCATGATATAGGCCACGCCCATTTCCGCCTAGACTTGAATGCATGAAAAATCACAATTTATTGAAAACCTACTTTGTTGAACTCCTCCTAGACCGTGCAGTCAATCTGCACAAAACTTGGTACATAGTATCTCCAGACCAACCTGACAAAAGAATATCAAAATCATTTTTATAGGATAAAATTTTTGCATATTACGCATAAACAAATTTCTGGAACTAGCTATGAAAACACCAACTTTGCCATGTCTCGACTGAAATAAATGCCATACACACAAAACTTTGGATTCTTGTTTGCCATGACCATCTGGAGTTCCCCCACACATTTTCCAAAAATTGGCCACTAGGTGGCGCTACAAGTACAAAAAGTTTATATCTGATGAACGGCTCATCGGATTTTGAAGAAATTTGCAGGGTACCATCTAGGTACAAATGCACCATTTTCTTGTGTTTGCACTATAGCTTCTTAAAAAAAATTAGAAAATGATATGACTACCTGCTTCCTTGAAGATAAAGAACTGTTCAGCTTCAGCCACAATAGTGTTTGGGGACACTGGGTGATAAAAGCCCTCAAACAAAGCCTCTCTGTCATGCATCATGTGATGGGCATGGACCTCAACATCCCAGTTTATGCAGAGTAATTGTCTCGGCAGACACACTTTACAGCGGATCAGTGCTGGCTTTATATTACAGCTGTCGCAGATAGGTTCACCGACGAGCTCAAAGGACATCATAGCTCTAACCAAAGACTCTCTGATTGAGCTCCATCTCTCTTAGCTTGCAGCCTGCCTCACACCCCAGCTGATTGCCCCTGCAGGCTCTTTTTCAGGGAAATCTTCCTCATTGTATGCCTGCATATCAGTGTTTTATCACAAAGAACATATAGCCCATTAAAATGCAAAGAAACAACATAAGAACACAAACCAAACAAGCCTCAAAATATTGCCATAGGAAGAGCATACCTAAGACTACAAAAGCCGCTGTTGCATGTTCAGCAATGGGTTTGGTGGCTGTAATAAAAGATAAGCTCTTCAATTCACAAAATTGGCAAAAACTTAGTTTAGTGTCTTGTCTACTGTCCTCACAGGAATATTCAGATTCACAATACTTACCTTTTTAGAAGGAATTTGAGACCTTGGGGGTTGACCTGGTCTTTTAAACATCATGTCCCCACCACTGTCCCTTGACTTCCATTCCACTGGCACAGAGGATGGAGAGGATGTCCCCTCTTTTTCTTGTTTTCTCTAAAGACAATAAGTTGCCGTTAACAACTTTGTTAGAAATACAACCTTAAACAAAGTAAAAAATCTTTAAAAAAAGACAGGAAGTTTATAAGACCATCCCGGAAATGCAGAAGAAGAAGAAAGTGGGCGCCACTTTGGAATGCTGAGGAGAAACCACTGCACTGGATCTTAATTTCAATGAAAGGACACAACGTTACTCAACGTAATTTAAATAAAACAACCGGGAGAGTTAGAGGCAACAGGTTTTAACATGTTGCTAACTGTGTGTGTATCTATGTGTTTTTTTAAACAAATATGTAAGGTAGCTGTCAAGCGTATGGATTTCTAGAATATGGTTTGAAAAAAAACTGAGCGGAGTCTGGTGGGACCCGGGATGGAGACCCCGTGGACCAGACAACCAAAGTCCGGTGGGAAGTGATATGATGTAGCCTAGTTGTTGCCACTGTGAAGACTGTGGACTTGGAAAAGGTGAGTCTAAAACACCCCCTCTTCTCTCTGCTTTCGGTTGTTTGTGGTTGGATGGGTAAAGGTGAATGTGCCTTGTCAGCCTGAATGTGGCTTTTAGTGGTAGCTATGTGTGTGCCAGATGTTTGTGCCATCCATCCTCATATGGAGACACGCAGGAGTCAGT
Organism: Percina caprodes; assembly: GCA_013375575.1. Taxonomy (NCBI): domain Eukaryota; kingdom Metazoa; phylum Chordata; class Actinopteri; order Perciformes; family Percidae; genus Percina; species Percina caprodes. Next base: position 1,357,720 of record JABXJD010000095.1, on the reverse strand, counting down.
CAGTGATCACCTGTGATTAACCTGCGCAGAGGTCTAATGCATTGTTGTTGGATTGGTTTGCTCTCGGGTTAGTTTTAGCTTGTGCTTTTCATATTTAGGCTCCTAAGATGTCAAAAGTTAGGCTATATATATATATATATTTTTTTTTTAACTTCAATATCCTGTGGTTTTACTGTAGCTTGTGCTTTTCATGTTTTTATCCCATAGCCTATGGTATGCCTATGCCTATTTACAGAATATATTTAGGCCTGCAGCTAGTATGCAGTTAACCATATCAGCTGTCAAAATTATACAAAATATCTAACATATGGGATGCTTTTAATAGATCACCAAGATTAGGCGCTGACTCATAATAACAGATTTAATTACGTGACTATTTCACGAACTGCCATGAAACTGGATGGAATCATAATCTAAGCCTGAAATGAATGAAACCTATAAATGTAGGCCTATACTATGACTAATTTCTCGACCTATATTATTCCATGAAAGGCTATATTTTGAAATGTATCACAAAACAGATGACTGCAATTCTGTGTGTGTGCGTGTGTGTGTGCGTGCGTGCGTGCGCGCGCGCTATAATGGCTCCTATTTCTTGTCCAGGGACACGGTGCGTTTACATCGCGATGCGTAACCAGAAGAGGGCAGAATGCCACTGTGCAATGACAACTGCACGAGGCCATGTGGTCCTGAGGAGAGGAGCATCGCGGCTTCCTATATGTAATGGTCCTCTTAGAAAATCTCCATAACAATTTTTATCTCTAGGCCTGGTCAATTCCATATTCATTTTTAAACTTCGATAATTGAATGCACACTGTAAGCATGACCACCTCCACCGTGGACATCACACAGTACAGGAGCATAAAAAACACAACAAATCCATTGAAAAACAGTTTCTTTTAATTGGCCATCAGAACAGTCAACATACATCGAAAGCATTCACTTGCTTTATCATCCCACAGTAATATTACAATAATTATACACGATGTGCAACCTTTTTTCTGTCCCGTCCTTAGTGTTTTTCTGTCATAAATTAATCTTGTTTTTAGCTATTTAAGGTCTTTTTCTTGTTTATTATCTTTAATGCCCCTTCAGTTATGGCACTCACAATTTCGTTGCATGGCTCTCTCTGCAATGACAATAAAAGGTTAACTCGCAGTAAAGTTTTTAGATTTCAATAGACGCTTAAACAGCTCAAACAGGATCCGTATAGCCACGTGAATTGGGTCTACTTTTCTTTTGGTGCACATCAGGCCACATCTCTTTGTCTCCACGTGTACTTGGAAACAGCACCACAGCTTGTCAGGGCGTCATGTGTCTCTGCATCTGCTCTCAGTTGTGGCAACGAGAGAGAGAGAGAGAGAGAGAGAGAGAGAGAGAGAGAGAGAGGAAAGAGAGTTGAGGAGGAGCTTGCAGCAATAAGATTCACTCCACGCGCTGTCGGCATCAAAACTTGCAGTCTCTCCATCGGTCTTCATCTCTTTCCACTTGTTTTTTGCGAACACACGCACACTGGCGTTTTAATATTTGTACCCCCTGTTGGAAGGTGCACAGGTGCATCCCACAGCCATTGCGCGCTCTCTGCTTACTTGATTATGGTCACAACCCCCGCGGTGCCAAGGTGGAGTCACCGCGCGTATCTCGGATCGGTGCGCTTCTCCAGGGGCTGGGATGCGCACCGGGCACCTCCCGCTTCCTGCCGAGTTTCGGCTCTACGCAGGAGTCAAGCGCTGCCCCGGGGCGCCGAGGCAGGAGGACCCAGTCGACCCGGAGCAGGATGCCGGTGATGAGAGGGCTGCTCGCCCCACAAAACACCTTCCTTGACACCATCGCGACCCGCTTCGATGGCACCCGTGAGTACCAAACGAGAGCTCTCTGATGATCTTTTGTTTTGTTTTCTCAAAACATACACGAGGGTTAAAAAAAAACTCACTGCATAGAATGCCACATGCATATTGACCCTATAAATATAATCTATCTCCAGCAACAGGATGTTTCTCTCTAAGATGCAACTTTTAAAAGAGTTTCACTCTGCTTAATAAATCAAAGCACTAGTCTCTTCAATAGGTCGATCATCTACAAAGTGGCATCCTCTGTAAGAAGGTTCCATGCTTTCTTAGAAGATAATGTGCACCTGTCAGCACAAGAAGTACTCATAAACCGTATTCTGGTCTTCTGTTTAGTCCAGTGATGGCAGTGTTGTGATGACTACCAACATGTTTTCTAACAGGTGCATGCAATGCAAGGGGTTAAGAGATTTTGCCAGCTGATTTTGCTTGCTGTTCTAGTTTTATGATCAAGACTGTCTTCAGTTCCTTTGTGCACCACTGTGGCCATTGTGTCCATACAGTGTGTCTCTTTCAGTCGACCAGTCTCACCAGAAAAGTTGCAGGTCAGACTTAAATCTTTTGTACCCAACTCCCCAGATGTGTCTGTTTCTGAAAGAGAGGTAGGCTATGGTGGGGTGGGGATGGCGCAGTGGATATGACACATGCCTTTGGTGCGGGAGAGCAGGGTTCAATTCCCACTGCGATGCATCAACCAATGTGTCACTGAGCAAGACGCTTAGGTCTGCTTAATCCCTAGTTGTGCCAGAGGTGTGCAACCTTTGATATGTATAGCAATTGTAAGTCGTTTCAGATAACAGCATCAGCTAAATGACATGTAATATACAGACCTTTTTTTTTTTTTTTTTCTTTGGCGAGGGTGTCTTGTGAACAGATGCGATGAGCAGCCCGTGTGGTGTGTGCCCATGCTGGGTGGGTGGGCGGGTGAGAGATGCTTATATCGGCCGTTTGTCTCTCCTTCTGCGTTGATTATTCAGGGCAATGGCTTGTGTGAGTCTGCGAGTGGGGGCGAGCCAGTGTCTCCCCAAAACCAGTTATTTGCATGACAGCATGATAGAAAAGACCATTCGACCATGCAGCAGCAAGCAAGGCACTGAAAAGGCAGATCCCGATCTCACTCAAGGGTTTTCCAAGTCTTCTGCTTTCCTAACTACACTCACTAAACCTAGTGGCTCCTGCTTTTGTCAACATGACATCAAAATGCTCTGACTTTGAAAGGCAAAGTGAGTTCTTAGGGCTGTCTCTTAAGGATCTGCTCTAGGGACGAGAGGAGCAAATAGCTTCTCTGCTCTGTGTTGTCCTTTTTATCTTCACACTCCTCTAGAGCTGCAAAGATGAATCGATTTAGTCGTCTACTTAAAGTGATTCCAGTTTTGGACAAATCACTAGTCCATATTGCTTTTCCAATACAATTGTGATTAACTGTGCAGCCCTACAAACAACCAATCAATTCATTGACAGATTAATCGTTAACAAAAATGATGGTTATCTGCAGCCATACCCTCATCTGTCTGCTGTTATGTGCCATATGACTGAGTACCAATACTTCACGTCTTAAACACTTAATACAAATGTAGTTTGCATTAATCAGAAGAAACATGTACAGTGCACATGCTTCATCCCCCGCGCCCATGTTTCCCACACACTCGTTACCTATGCTCATACACAAATCAAATAGTAGAATGGAAATGATCATGTTATGTGGATTAACTGCCCCATTGTGTCTAGAAGTGGTCTAGGCCCAGCTCTTTTTTTTTTAAATTTTTTTTTTGAGTAGCTAAAACACAGGCCTTCCAACTGCCGAGTTGCTGATAATCCCACATCTCCAGCAGTCGTAATTAACTCGCAGAGATGTCAAGAATTCATTGTGGCCTTTCTGCTTGTTGCAGGGGGTAAAAGGAGAGGCTGTGGGGGTGGGGAAGGCGGAACGAAGTGTGTGCATGTGTGTGTATGTGTGTGTGTGTGTGTGTGTGTGGGTCTGGGTGGGGGGGGATTTGAATATGTTGAAATATAAATCCCTTACGGGTCTTAGCTGTGACAAGCTACAGTATGTGTTTTTGTTTGTTTTGATATTAGTTTCTCATTAAGTGTGTGTGTGCGTGTGTGTGTGTGTGTGCGTGTGTGTTTGTGTGTGTGTGTGTGTGTGTGAGATTACTTCAAAAAGTCAGTCGTCTCTGCCAGAACAGGTACACATTTGACGTTGATGACTATTAACTGCATTGTTTTACATGTCTCAGTCAACTGACTGTGGAAACTGGCAATGTTTACATTGCTCTTGGAAATGTTCATTAGACCAGCAAAGATTTCAAACCATGCCACCATCAAGCACAACACCTTAAGTAGAGAATAATGTAAAATGTGCACATCTAACCCCAGTTGGCTTCAGGTGCAGGACAATAGCAGCATCATAAAGTGGAAAAACAGGCCGCAGAGTGAATTTTCCAAGCTCCAGCAGGGTCTGCGATTGCCTGATGGAATCCTAATATAATGTATAATAATGTATACTTTATACTTCTGATAAATGCTCATGAGCTTGCACACTACGTTGTTAGCACAGCTCCTTTCGAAAGTGGAAGTAGAGACGCACTGATCAAACTTTTTGCCCCCTGATGATTCTGAGTACCAAACTGAAAGCAGTACTATCTAAAATTTGTATATTGTATTATTTATAAGTAAGGAAACACAAGACCAGGGACTCTTGTGTAGTTGGGGGCCTGCCGTGACTGAATGGATTTGTGGAAACAATGCATTTTTATCACACTGACTGAGAAACTGTATTTAATGTGATGGATCAAGTCATAGCAGGTACCTGATTCATTTAATATGGTTAGTATGTTCTCAATGGCAAAACACTGCTACAACACCCACTAGTTCACCATAATCTCCAAAAGAACTACTTCCATGTCCCTGTTCTGCAGGTATTCCACAAGTGGCACTAGTCTAGAAGAAGTCTCCCAGCTAATCCTGCCTTATACTGACCAAAGTTGGAGAAAGAGTTATCTAGCTGATGTGACCTAGCTACTGAGCGTGTGCGACTCCCAACAAAGATAGTATAGAAGTGAGATGTCTCACTCTGTAGCTAAAACAGAGACCTAAACACACAGGGTGAAAACAGGATGTGTGTGTGAATTTGCAGTACATGGAAACCATTTAAACCTATTCTGGTACAACCTCAAAATACAATTATGAACCTGAAAATGAGCATAATATGGGCGCTTTAAGGATTTGTTCCAACTGAGTCTATATTGAGGATGTTTCATTTTTCGGAATTGCTCTGTTGCTGCCGGGTATTAACTGCTTGTCAGATCTCTATGTTCCACCAAAACAAGTTCCTTCCCGAGGCAATTTGCTCCGTCCGTCGCTCAGCGCCGCCCAAGATGATTGTGATTGGTTTAAAGACATGCCAATAAATGAGAGCATGTTTTTCTCCCATCGTGGAATGCTGTGTGGACCAACCAGACTGATAGTGATGATGTAATAGAGGCAGGGCAGTTGAGAAGGCCGTTGCTCAGTCTGCAAGGGACTTAGTTTGGGAACCTGGAGGGTCGCGGGTTTAGAGCCAAAAGTATGGAGTGTGGACCAATAGCTGGAGAGGTGCCAGTCCACCTCCAGAGCACTGCCAAGGTGCCCAGACAGCATTAATAGTCAGTGGTCCAATCACACACAAAACATAGGAAAATAAATGAGGTGCATTTGTTTTCCCTCTAAAACAGATCTACATTACACAAGATGGCACCAACGATAATGACATTAAAAAAAAAAGGATGAATCGAAGAGTGAATTACTAGAAGTAATAATGTTACCCAATGTGGTTCTGTTTGTACAGTAGCTCAGCCTGCAGGTCACTATCTGCTTAGAGAGAGAGAGAGAGAGAGAGAGAGAGAGAGAGAGAGAGAGAGAGAGAGAGAGAGAGAGAGAGATGGGGGAGGGATGGATGGATATTAGAGGGTGGAAAGAAGAGGTATAAATGAGCTGGGTGGGCTATGAGGAGGCTGAAGGGAAGAAATGAAGCTGTTTGGTGTGAACAAGGTACTCGTAGATATGATGAGGATGCAAAATGGGAAGTAGGAGGAAGGAAGAAGGGTGGACAGATCAGGGTTTAAACAGAAATGTATCCTAGATAATAACAGTAATAAGTATAAGTAAGATAATAATAATAATAATAATAATAATAATAATAATAATAAGATTTAAATTATAGGAAGTAAAACTGACCTGTTGATTACAATCAAAGAAGGCCATCGGATAAAAAAAGGAAAAGTGACAATCTACAAAGCGAGGTAACAAGGTAACGTCAGGTCCAACCCAAGGTTTATGCTGAACACCTAACCTGGTCGGGAGCAGGTTGTGTGAGTGTGAGTGAGAGTGTGTGAGTGAGAGAGAGATGCATATATATATATATATATATATATATATATATATATATATACTGAACACACAGCCGTGGTGAAACACCACTGGTCTAAAAACTCCTTTGCATTTTTATGTGCCTTTTTATAATTATTTAAGTTTTTTTTTTTTGTTTTTTAAATTGACCCTTGCACAGGCATTAGGTATTCATAGTTAGACATATATGGTGATGTATTATTATAGGACTGTCTAACAATGTATTGATTAGTGCAGAATTGTTGTGTCATGACATTATCCCACCCCTACTTAAGATGGATGGGAAGTGCGCTGCAGTTCTACATCACAGCCTCTGAATCATACACTTGGAGAAAGGTTTTATTTATAGACCCCCCCCCTTATGACAGTGTTATATCACACACCTTTAAGAACTGCATGAGAAAAACACACACACACACACACACACACACACACACACACACACACACACACACACACACAATTTGCCAATTGACTAAGCACCCTGTACAAATGATGTTTATTTCATTTCATTCGGCAATCAGTGCATTCATGCAGCGGTCTAATTAGAATCATTATTTTGAATTTGTTAAAATGTGCCAATTACAGTCTGGAGGAAACTGAGGAAAGAACGAGCCCTCTGAAGGCTTACCATAAACCTCATGCACATTGCAATCAATGTTCATTTGCTGCTTTGCTTCCTAGAAAAGGTGGCAGCTGTGTGGGACTACGCAAGTCAATTGGTCCTATTAATTGAGTGGGTCTTGGCTTGGTCCTAATCAGGTTAAAGCCTGAGCCCTGCACGTCACGTGGACACGCCTGGACCGGCGCTCTGCACAAGCTGCCACCCGCCTGCGAGCACCCACTCCTTCTGTCACGCTTCATTTTAAATCCAAAAGGAGATTTAACTGTATGAAGAAGGGACAACGTTAGACCTAGTTTGACAAAAGTTATCGTTGAAGGTGTGGACCTTTTGCTGATCAAGATAAAAATGCTTTACAGATAGATTCAGCTATACCTTTTTTGATGACAAAAAACCCCCCAAAAAAACACTTTCCATTTTAATTTTGTCCGAATTGCACGTAGAATGTAAAATATTCTGTGAACCCGTTTCTAAGCCTGGTGTCAGACTGGCTGTTCCCAGGCACTCTGTTACACCTACACTGTATTAAGAATAGAATACAATTCAATCTGCTGAGAAACTGATGTCTTTACGTCTTCCGTTGTCGATTTATGGCAATGTCCTAGAAATGAATTAGTTGCAAATCAATAAACGTTACTTGGACTGATAGAGGGCTTAACAAAAGCAAAAAAAGGCAATAACGTCTTAGAAGAATAGAGATAGTAGTATTGGATCTATTCTTTTAGCTTTCAAGATCTTTCCCTCCATCTTCTCAGCCTCATCACACAAAATACTCACTTTGATGCAAAGCCCATTTGCTCCTGTCTCAGAAAAGGAAAGGCATATTACGTTCTGACTCTCTCTAGCAACGGAGATAAGTCCCAATGATCTCACACCTCTCGTCCCTCCTTCAGTCTTTCATTAGTTGCCTCCCACCGTCTCCTCTTGTCATCATTCACTTGATTTGGTGTACGCATGTCCATGTGCATATGTGTAAGTGGGAAAATCGGTGTACATGGCTCTGGGCTGCAGCGAGACAGCCTGTCACCACTTTGCTGTGCCTGTGTTTGTGTATCTCTGTGCATCTGTGCCTGTGTGTGTTTGACAGCGCAGATTAGCACTGAAGCATTGTCTTGTCCCAGGTGTCTTTCCCCTGTGGCGCTTTGTGCCTAAACCCCCTCCTGGTCTCTCATCTGGCAGGAACAGATATAATGATAGGCCTAGTAATGGCTAGGCTCGGTGCTGTTACTTAACGATGTATCTGCAAGCTACAGCCGGATAAAAAGGCCAAGAGTTAGCCATGCTATCGGCTCTGTGAGATAGTATTTAGGCAGAGCATGGCTTTGAGCTAAATGTAATGTTCACGGCAGAGATGCTGTACTCAAGTAGATTTTACTTTATTATTTATTTTTGTGGCAACGTTTTACTTTTACTCATTACATTTTAACATGAATACTGGTTCTTTCTACACCTTACATTTCACAAAATTGGCTCGTTACAGTAGTTTTGTGCAAAAAGTCGTTGTGTGATTGGGAGTGCCTTGGCCAAAGCGATGGACCGACCAGAAGACTGACTCTAGGGCGGCAAAAAAAATAAGTGAAAGGAAAATGGAGAGCATTGATTTGTGATGCGGAACCACTTTATTGACAATGAATTGTGGCTAAAATTGCATAGATAATGTATTATGTTGCTGTTTGAGTGAGTGGATAAAAGCTGAAGTTAACAAAATGGAGTAATTTGAAAATAGGAAAACACATGACTTGTATTTACATTAAACACCAACGATCATGGGAATAAAAAAAGATATATGGGGGGGAATGGATGTTAGAGGGGGACGGAAGAGGAATAAATGGGGCTGGACAGGTGATGATGAGGCTGAAGGGAAGAAATGAAGCTTGGTGTGAACATGATACTGGCAGATATGAGAAATCAAAACGGGAAGTAGGCTGAAGGCATAGAGGAAGGGAAAAGAATGGACATGGGGGGGGTTTAAGCAGAATGTATCTTCGATCAGTCATTCGCAGCCAGGGGTACATGTACCCGAGGGGGTACTTCTGTTGTTGCCAGGGGGTACGTGGAAAAATTGTGGACCAGCTCATTTATTTGAATTTCTTTGTTTTCCTACTTTTAATGTGCATGAAGAGGGGAAAGAAGTCAGTCGCCACTGCTGCAACACTTGTAGTACATAAAACAACTTTATTGTTTCGTCTTGTGGCCTTCATCAGGGTCAGGGCTGCAGCTACTCCTTCTCCTCTCTTTTCTACTGCTGCTTTACTCACTCTCCAATAAACTCTCTGATATATCCTCACCTGCAGGAATCCAGATTCCACTCCAATGCCACATTTCACTGCCTTTTGTAATATTGCACGCCAAGTTACATGAGGCCCGTTCTATTCGTTACGTGGACTGTGATCGGGATGGAGAATTAATGAAACTATCAATTAGGCACGCGCCTCGGCTCATTTAAAACCAAGAGGGCTCTCGATAAAGTGAGCGCACTTCATTATTCCTGTACTTAACAAGCACCTCTTTGTACTTACGCTTGCACCCGCAGTCAGATTATGAAGTTGATAATTAACAATGAGAGAACTCTGCTCACGTATAGAATTAGTGCTTAACAGATGGATAAGTTCCACTCTTCAGATACAGAAAGCAACCCAGAGCTGGAATCTGAAGGCCTACACAGGTTGTTTTCTATCGCTTAGAAACACATGTACTAGTGTTTCTTTTAGGATTTTTTTTTTTTTTTTTTTTTTAGCAATGGGGGCAGGTCTCTTCAAACGTACAAACCAGATTTTTTAAGGAACTGTAGGGCACTTAACATCTACAACAGGTCTACAAAATGAATTTTACAAGAAATCTTTCATAGGGAAACCAAAACCCAAATGACTACATATATAGACTATTTCCAATTTATATTATATTACACTGACTCTCTTACCGTTTTGTTTCCAGATGTTTGATTTCAGCATTATGAGCTGACAGAAGTAACAAGTTGTTGAAAATTAGTTGTCCAATTAGAACAGACCCACCGCGGTGATGTATTTTGGTGGAGCTGCTAAAAGTCGACTCAGAAGAAAGAGAACGTTTTGACAATAAACTACATCTACACAACAGTAGCCTATGGGGAGTTAAACTGGACGGGCCCAATAACCTCTGAATAGTTCTACTTGTTGTTAAATTGCAATGTGAGCGACATGCATTATGTCGGCAGGATCATTTAAAAGGCAGCCGCGACTACGTTGTGCGTCTGCTCTATTTCTGATACAGTACACATTAAAATACACAGGCTTCTCTTTTTCTCTCTCTCTCTGTCTCTCTTGCCTTTCTGAAAGCAGTGGGTTGCAATTGATAGCTACCCAAATATTTATTATTATTATTATTATTATTATTATTATTATTATTATTATTATTATTATTATTATCATATTCATCATATATTATTTACAATGGCAGTATCGATATGGGTGCTTTCAACACCCACCTGTTGTGATTTCTGACAGTAACATATGTTTAACAGGATGCAGCAGCAGCACATTTTAGACACCTAAATGCATCTATATTGGTTTAAGTGGACGCTGTTTAGATACGGCCCTTTATGTCGGGGAACTGAAGCCGTTATCTCTGCTTTATGGTAAACCAGAAACTCCTGTGTTCTGGGAAGTAAAATAACAGTTTTTGTCAATTTCATTTCATCAGTTTGTCAGGGACAATACCTTTTTTAGGCATTGTTACATCTAAAATGCAACCGATCCATTGTATGTGGGACTTTTAGCCATGAGCTAATTTGCACACATGGTAAAACACTATAAAATACACATTCAAACTAACAATTGAAGCAGACAAGCAGACAGTCACAGATGCATGAAAACTAACCCTAAAGCCAACATGGACCAGCAGCCACATACATGCATGAAGACGAACGATACAGCAGACTGAGGCAGCAACCTAGGAGGTTAAAAGCAGACTATATATATATATATATATATATATATATATATATATATATATATAGATATATATATATATATATATATATATATATATCTATATATATCTATAGATATATATCTATAGATATATATCTATAGATATATATATATATCTCAATCAATCTAAAAAAACAACAACCTCTATACCGGTACTCTTGTCTGCGTCTCCAAACTGTTGTTGTGACGACCGCCATCTACTGTAGTTAACACACTAAGAACAAGTAGCTCATACAATCATATTTCAAAAGTCCAGAACTATCCCTTTAATGGCTTTAATGTTTCTAGTGCATGTACAGTTTATATGTAAGTTAATAAGGAGGCCATCTCCTAATTTACTTCTTCCCTTTTTTATCCTGTAAATAGCATCTGTGCATCTTACTGTCAGCTTCCCTGCATTACCATTTAGTACCAGTTGCTCCCAATAGAGCAAAAAGTAATGCAATTTTATTTAAACAGGGACAATGCACAATTAAACATGAACCTTGTATAAGAACAAGGAGAGATGCATTGTACCAGGTTGTAGCACAATTGCTACTTTCTGCCCGTAGTCCCTGGGAAAGAAGTTAAAACAATATATATTTATTGTGTAAAAGTCATTTAAACCACAACAGCTGACAGTACCTATCAAAGACCAGTAGGGAGAGAGGTTTATGATACATAATGACATGTCTGCTGCCAATCAAATGACTTTATAATAGGGCTAGGTATCCAGGCAGTGCTGCAGGGGCTCTTGAAATGAGCCAGAGGAAACAGCGTGGTGAACATATGACAAAATCCAAGTTGACATTTTGACACCTGAGTCATTCAATTGCATGTGCAGTGGCTTATTTTAGACCAACAGAGCTGTGTTAGACGCTCAGTGGTTCTTACTCTAGCGTTTCAGCTGAAGTGAGGTGGAGAATGCACCACGGCCAGGTGAGAGAGAGAGAGAGAGAGAGCGAGAGAGAGAGAGAGAGAGAGAGAGAGAGAGAGATGTTCTCCTCTTTTTTTTTTGAAGGCCTTCTTAAAGCTCTTATTCTTGCACTGGGGATCTAGGAGGGATCCTAGGAGGGATGTTATCAGAATACAGCATAGAAAATATGCCTAGAAATATAAAGTAGGATAGAACAACACCAGGGGAGAGGAAAATCATATTACGCGGGGGGGGTGCCACCCTGTGCCACCCTGTGCCACCCTGTGCCACCCTGTGCCACCCCTTGCCCCAATTCTAGCCCCGCCTCTGCGAGGAGCTATGAGCCAGGATACACCAGGGTCTTTTCTGGCCCAGAATGGGCCTTTGATGATGACACATAACAAGCTGATGGTCTTCCCCAGGGACAACACTTCATTTCCTGTATTCTGAAACATTTGAATGCACCAATATAGTGGAAACCTCTTTATTTATGTAAAGGACAACACAAAACTCAGGGGGGAGGCGACGATTCAAAATACAATAAAGTACAATGGAATATAATGGAGACGTTCACATCCGGGACCTGGGCCCAGATCCGAGTACACTTGACCCCAAAGTCCACTTTGTTTCATTAGTTTAAACACTGTGTACCATACCTAGGCAGAATTAGTTTATCCGTGCCCGAGTCCACTTGAAAACAGTACCAAAACAAAAGTAGACCACTATTTAACGCGACTATGAGAAGTTTTCAACCGGTTATAAATCTCTCCAAATTCAATACTGATACAATGGCCAATCCTTCCGATATTATTGCACTGTTGATTTTTTTCTTTGGCTCAGGCTGAAACCTCTTTGGGGGTTGCCAAAATTCCTCTATGCAGGTAAAACCCTGTACACAAGAGCAGCCTTCCCGAAGCCATGCAGCCGAGAGCCGTCGCTAACTCCGTCCACACAGCTGACAAATTCACGTGACGTGTCAGAGGAAAGGACGTCGCATCCCTCTAAAAACACATTTCCTCATTTTCTCTCCTCGCACGATTTTCTTCACGTCTCTCCTGTGCTTCCTCGGTTGGATGGTCTAAAGCCCAGTTCAGACCAAAGATTTGCTTCAAGACAACCGTTTTAGAACGTCGCAGGGAAAAGCTGCAGTGGTCTGAACTGGCCCGTCTCAAACCAGCTGATTGTGTCGCTGGTTTTAGAACGTTAGAGACGTCTCCTGTTTCAACAGCCAATAGAGAAGTCTGCTGGTAAAGTCAGCTATAAACTGAAGAAATAAAATGATCAATTATTAATTTTATTTTTATGTTACAAACAGCTGGTTGAAATTGCAGAGTTTTACACGGAGCCTCCACAACCGCCTGAAAAACGGTAACGTTATATGGTCTAAATGCGGGATGGAGAGAGACTGAAGAGAGGGAGCGCCCGGCGGCGTTAGAACAAAGCCGTGAATCAGAGAAACAAAATGTGTTTTTGCCGATTCATCACTAGAAATGAAACTGTAGCAAGCATCTCACTATCACTAACGTCATCCACATTCATATTTACATGACCCAAATTATATATCCAGCTACAAAAAAAAGCCCAAAAGTCGGAAGTCAGAACAGAATTCACCGTCTTGTCTCATTGGTGTGAACTGGCAGGTTTCAGAACGTTGCAGACCGGCTCGTGGCAAGATGTATCAAGTTTTCAACTCATCACGTCGTGATTCAGCTGCAGAGAGAAACGTAGAGAAGAAGCGAGAAAATGGTGGTCAATAAAGATGTCACCATGTGGGAAATGAGGGAAGCGAAATACCCGAGTGTGCAGGAGGAGAAGGACTGAGCCCGGGTCTCTAATAGCGCTAAATGAAAGTGATGAAGCCAAAGCGACAAGGGGTACATTAGACCGCTTTGAGCAAACATGTTCCAATTGGAAGCAGATGAATCCGAGCTCAGGCTTTATTAGACGCTGAACCTTTCACAGCGTTATGGAAAGGGCAGACTGAGCAACTATTGGATTGTCCTTCCTAGCAAATTTCCTAAAAAACAGTTATTTGGTATTGTCTTGTTAAGCCAAACTTCTGTGCTGGCTCAATTATGTGTACTAGTTGGAAACTGCCTCTAGCTTAATCACAAATTAAACCAATAAATGCATAAACAAAAATAAATTGTATTGGCTGTGGTTACTCAGGCTATTATCCTGAAAGACAGGTTAAATATTTGCAGTCCTGCTGATTATCGTGTTGGATGACGAGCAGGTATTTACTGCTAAGTCTAATATTTTCTCAGAATTGTAAAATACCACCAAACAGCTGTTTTGTATGAAACGGGAGGACAAAAATGTTATTTGATATGTTACATCAATCAGTGAACATTGTAATTGTGACACAAAAGATACACTTTATGGCCAAAAGTACATACTTTGGTGTACTTTTAATCCAGTGCAATTTTTCATGCTTTGGGCTAAACCTTTTGAAGTAAAAATCTTTTTTTGTGATCAACATTTTTATGGCTTTAAAGTAAATACAAAACAAAGTCGTAGGCTTCGGTTGGCAGCGTAGATACACTCAGACAAAAATCAAGACAAGATAAGTGAATAACCATAATACTCAAGATAATACAAATTAACAGACAAATTGTAAGCAAAATAACCATTATGTATATGTGATAAAACAATAAGCACATAGTATATGCCTCTTCACAGTACATGGCTTCTTAGGAGCCCTCTCGAAAGCTTAAGTAGTTTCCCCATTTTCTAGTGTAGACATTTAGTTTAGCAAACCATTTATATGACACAAACCCTCTCCTGGATTAAAGGCACCCCTTCATTCCTCCATCTCTTAAAATAATCGGTCTGACTATCATTAAACTAGTTTGGAGCCATCTTCTTATGTGCTAATCTATCCCTTTTAGGATTGACCCATCTCCTGTTTAATCCATCAGCATACAATAACAATTTAGACGATTAGCATTCTTCCATTGTTGTGGCAACATAAGACCCTTTCCTGTTTCAACATGATGAAACCCCACAAATCCAACCCCATGAAGATTATTTTTTTTTCTCTCCAGAGTGGTAAGAACTTGACTGGTCTACACAGACCCTGGCGTCAGCTTCATCTAACACCCTCAGAATGAACTGGACACACCATCCAGCGTCAGTGGCCAACCTCATCAATGCTCTTTTGGCTCAATGGGAGCAAATCTCTGCAGCCAGCTTCTAAAATCTTGTGGAAGGCCTTGGCAGAGTAGTGGATGCTGTTACACCATGGTTACAGCATGTTATACCATGGTTTTTGGAATGAGATGGAAACAAATATGGGGGAACTACGGGGAGCTTGGCCCCACTGAAAAAGAAGCTTCCCAGAAAAGCCTCTTTTTTTTTTTGTTCCACTGGATAAATGTAGATTTTCCTGTGTATTGCGGTTCCTGAAATGTTATCTTGCTTTGTTTTCCGTACCAATATTTGAGGCTGTGGACATGTTCATAATGCAACCTAGGTCTGGTCCGGTTTTTTTATTTATTTTGTCTTAGGGCGTGGCAGTAGCTCAGTCGGTAGGGGGTTGGGAGCCGGAGGGTTGAAGTTCAAGTCCCCGTACGGAGTGTGGACTGGTAGCTGAAGAGATGCCAGTTTACCTTCCCGGGCACCTGCCAAGGTGCTCTTGAGCAAGGCACTGAACCCCCTGAACACCTTTTGCTTTGATTATTGCTTTGCACACTCTTGGCATTCTCTTGATGAGCTTCAAGAGGTAGTCATCTGAAATGGTTTCCCAACAGTCTTGAAGGAATTCCCAGAGAATAAGTCCCCAACAGTGTCACCAGCAAAGCACCCCCACACCATCACACCTCCTCCTCCATGGTTCACGGTGGGAACCAGGCATGTAGAATCCATCCGGTCACCTTTTCTCCGTCGCACAAAGACACGGCGGTTGGAACCAAAGATCTCAAATTTGGACTCATCAGACCAAAGCACAGATTTCCACTGGTCTAATGTCCATTCCTTGTGCTTCTCTTCTGCTTGTTGCCTCTCCTTAGCAGTGGTTTCCTAGCTGCTGTTTGACCATGAAGGCCTGATTCGTGCAGTCTCCTCTTAACAGTTGTTCTAGCGATGTGTCTGCTGCTAGAACTCTGTGTGGTATTCATCTGCTCTCTAATCTGAGCTGCTGTTAACTTGCGATTTCTGAGGCTGGTGACTCGGATTAATTTATCCTCAGCAGCAGAGGTAACTCTTGGTCTTCCTTTCCTGGGTCGGTCCTCATGTGAGCCAGTTTCGTTGTTGCGCTTGATGGTTTTTGCTTCTGCACTTGGGGACACATTCAAAGTTTTTGCAATTTTCCAGACAGACTGATCCTCATTTCTTAAAGTAATGATGACCACTTGTTTCTCTTCACTTAGCTGATTGGTTCTTGCCATAATATGAATTCTAACAGTTGTCCAATAGGGCTGTTGGCTGTGTATCAACCTGACTTCTGCACAACACAACTGATGGTCCCAACTCCATTAATAAGGCAAGAAATTCCACTAATTAACCCTAACAAGGCACACCTGTGAAGTGAAAACCATTTCAGGTGACTACCTCATGAAGCTCATTCATCAGAAAAAGCAAAGGAATCTACTTTGAGGAATCTAAAATATAAGCCCTATTTAAGAGTTATTTCACACTTTTTTGTTAAGTACATAATTCCATATGTGTTCATTCATAGTTTTGATGCCTTCAGTGAGAATCTACAATGTAAATAGTCATAAAAATAAAAGAAAAAGCATTGAAAGGTGTAACCAAATTTTTGGCCTGTACTGTACATTCGTACGTTGTGAAATTCTGAGTCAAAGTGGCCATACACTAGAAACTGAGGAGTAGCAGATACAGGTAGCTGCTTTGAACTAGATGCGAAACTCTGGATGATGTCTGAGTCACTGCACCACCAACCTGCACAGATCAGAGCGTGGTTTCATTTCTGATGAGGTGGAAACCATGGCATACACCGTTACTGCAACGTGCAACCTGCAGTAATGTGAAATGGCATTTATTCAACCAGACATCCTATAGAGACGCAGAGACCACTTTTAGCTATGGATATAGTGGAACAAAATCATCTTACACACCAATGTCCACTCATTTCTTTTTGCATTTGTGCGTTGGCCTTCATGTGATCATTTCACTGCAGCACACCAAAGTTTGTCTGGTTGCAGCCATACGAGGGACACACTGCACAGAAGTGAGATGCTGTCAGATGTACAGCACTATAAAGTCACAGATGGTGCATAAAATACCCAAGGGCACCCTCCTGTCTCTTGGGTTAAAATATACATATAGATATACGGCCCTTATCTAGCCACAGGATATCATTCTGTCAAAGATGTAAATATATGCATAAACAAGGCTGAGAAGAGGACACAGTCAGGATGAGATGAAATATGTACAATGAGAATAGGGCTGGGGACCGAATTTCCGAATCAAGTATCGAAAAATGCCTTGTCATTTAATACCAAATTTCAATAGACACAGGGGCTCGTGTGTGTGTGTGTGTGTGTGTGTGTGTGTGTGTGTGTCATTGTGTGTCGTATTTTGGGAGGCTTGACTACAGCGCGAGAGAGTCCACTAGGTCTAAAGGAGCTGAAAAACTTGCTGAAAATTTGTACCGTAATGTGTTATTTTGTAATTTATTTTTGTCAAAATGGATTAAAAAAAAAAATAAATTTGGGGAAAAAAAAAATATATTCAGGAACTGGGGATGAATTCATTGGTATTGGTAAGTGTATTGAATACTCAGCCTTGTAGATATCCACGACCTTCCACTTCAGGGATTGCTCCGTTGCCGTCAGAAATTCTGCCGTATGTCCTTCTTTGGATGGATGTCCGTTCCTTTCACTTCCTTTGTATTGTAATTTTAAATTCTGGTGGATTTCTGAGGACTATAGTTAACTGCTCCTCAGATCTCTGCAGGGTAAATACAGACCGCTAGCTAGACTATCTGTCCAATCTGAGTTTTCTGTTGCACGACTAAAAACAACTTTTGAACGTACACGTTTCACCAAAACTAGTTCCTTCCCGAAGCTATTTTACAGAGGCAACGGGGCTCCGTGCGGCGCTTAGTTCCCATTGCGATTGTTTTTAAAAGCCAATAAACCAGTTGCATGTTTTGCTCCCATCCTAAAATGCTGTGTGGACTAGCCAGACCCTCTTTGGCAGCGCTGTGGAGGAAGGTCTGGCAAAGCAAAACTAACTTAGCCCTCATCAAAATGAAGAAATGTCTGAGGGTCAGAGAGATGATCCCGTTAGAAATACTGGCCCTTGAAGGGCTCTAAAAAGGGCTCTAAAAATTAGAAATTATTGAAGTTCGATGGTCATTCACATCTTTCTCTGCACATCATTAAGAGAAAACAGACATTTCAATTAAAGCTCACATAATTAATAACACGTTTTGTAGCCAGCTTCTACGTCAGTTATCTGAAATCTATGATTGCGGCTCGAACCATAAATCTGACATGTCATTGACAACAAATGACTTGATTAGCTACAGCTCTTGTTTGTAGCCGTCCCCCCAGGTTGGGACACATTACAACTGAAGCAGCAACAGTTGATCCCATGAAGCTGTAAACAGGCAATCACCTGATACTGCCACTTGGTCAGTTTAAGATTTAAGATGTGTCATTGTTGTCTTTTGGATGGTGTTTTGTCTTATATGCCATTGCCAAAGCCACACTTCCATTTTAAATACAACAGACAATAAAGTAATCTGAATAACATCTTAAAATACAATGGTGTGTACCATTGTAAACATGACACTTACTAAACATCAGAATTTCAGCATGTTGACATTAGCATTTAGCTCAAAGCTCCGATGTGCCCAAGTACAAACCCACAAAGTCTTTTTAAAGAACATTTTAAAGGTCCCATGACATGCTGCTTTTGTTTATGTGTGTGTATATATATATATATATATATATATATACAGTATATTCTCTCTGTTTCTTCCAACAATTCATTGATGTTTAACCCTAGACTAACTTTTATTGCTGCATCATTTCAGGGCGGGGGAACAGACTCTCGATTCTTTTGAATTGAAAAAAGACTTTGGTTGGGGGAGATTGTTTCATATGGCTGGGAGGACAGTTAAAGGTAGAGCAGGGCAGCTGGAGTCTCTGCAGTGAAGCACACAGTCAATCAAACAGACATTGTGTCAGAGCCAAGTGACCCAAACAGGACTTGGCAACGATTGCCTGGGGACTATCGCTCTTCACCTCCAACCTGTTCTCTGAAGAGGTTCGATAACACACTGGACAGCCTTTTCAGAGACTGCTGCTGGGAAAGTGTGTCAGCGGCCTCAAAGCACCTTTTTCATCCAGGTGTGCATCCATGTTTTAATGTTTGTGTGTAAATGGTCATGCTCATATTTCATTAAACATGTTCTTGTCCATTTTTTTTTTTTTTGGGGGGTTTGTAGATGGCTATTATATTGCATTACTAGCTAGGCCACTACTCTCCAGCTTACCATATATTCCTGCTTTTGTGGAATTGTAGCAAATATTGACTTTGGAGAAAGGCAATGGGCCTGTCTCTCCTCCAGCATCAAAAGACCAGTGACTAAACAACGTTCCAATAAAGAAAAACAATGCTATTTTCCAGGACAGGATGCTGGGAGTAGCAGCTGGTCAGTGAAAGATGCACCTGTTACTGGACAAAACACATTGGCTTGATTTAGCTTTACAAGGTCCAAAAGACTAAATCCAACCTTTTGTTGTTGTTTGTGTTGCTGAGCTTCTTTCATTGTGGTATGTGCTTGAGTAGGCTCACATTGCCAGATCTTTACTCCACAGCGCTGTAGAATAAAGTCTGGCTACACCACGGATGCACTTCAGGATAAGAGTTGTTTGCATTTCTTTAAGCCAATCACAATCGTCTTTGGCGGCGCTAAACTCAGGACGCAGCGACAGCGGCTCAGCTAAATTGTTTGGGGAAGGAACGTGTTTTTGTGGAACATTGCAGCCCACAAAAACGAACACAATATGAAATTAAGTTAACGGTTCACACAATAAAGTAATATGAGCTATTTAAATTAGCTGATACATGGTTTAAACATCATTGGCTCTTCCCAGTGTATCTCAGTGTGTGCTTTGTCCCCAGCGATCCCACCAATCGGTCCCAAAACGTCCCAGTTAGAGAGGAAGTGCCGTAAACCTATTCTGTGTACATCTTTACAATAATTTCCCGAATGAACCAAGCAGCCTTGTTGCACCATCCAAATATTTTTTCCAAACTTTCCATTTTCAGCATATAGCTTGCTTGCTTGGAAATTTGTTGTTTCCTGAAGCGAAGAGATTTTAAAAATGGCAACGCACAGAGAGTGGAAAGGTACTCAGTTGATTCAGACTATGGCTTCAGTAGATCATGCAGTACCGCATGGTCACATACTGTTCCATTAAGAGAGAATATTTGCTGGGGAAGCAACAGAAAGGAATTGTTCAGTTGCTTATCTCACCCGGTTATTTGATGACATACTGAATGTGCTGAAAGGGATTAGCTTGTCAATGGAGATGTTTGCCAACAAAGCTGCAATTAATCCCTCCGATTTGAATATTTTTGGCTCTGACGGGCAGCCCACCTCACATAAGACATACATTGGGAGGGAATGCACTGCTAATAATATCAGTCACTATTATAAAAAGATGACAGGGCTTCATTGAAGTGTTCTGGTTTGACATTATTTGCCTTTATCCAAACGGATTATGTAAACGTAGGTAAAACATTAACCTCATCAGGTATTTATTTTATTCCCTCTCATTCCCTTCTTATCCTGTCAGCTGCGGGGAGAAGCAACAGAGTCTGACTGCCACTCTTAACTCCACCGCTCTCCACTGTTAAACTAATTGTGTGTGTATGTGTGTGTATGTATTGCATTATTACCACCTTTCTTTATATAGCCTGCCAGAGTCATAAGATTATGCAATTGCACACTGTCAAAGTGATGAGGGAGACCTTTGTTTATGCATTATTCTTCCTCAACCACACTGTTGCAGTGCCACAGGCATTGTGCAGTCAATGTGATTTACAGCATGATAATTATTGAAATGCCAAACACGTGTGTGTGTGTGTGTGTGTGTGTGTGTGTGTGTGTGTGTGTGTGTAAAAATGTAGTCTCCTTGTTGTGGAAATGAGGATGGTGAGACTCACTTGGTTTATCTTCAGGCGTGGTCATGCTGATCCCCCAACATTCAGTCTGCCTGAAGTCAAGTCCAGCCAGTCTGAGAGGGAGAGAGTTGACATATAATTCAACTCTTGATGGTTTATATACTTGTGTATAGAACCGCAGATGTAACTAATTCAATCACCTGTTGCATGCTGCTTGGCTGCATTGACCGCAAGGACAATGACAGAGGATAATAGCGGTGTTTGTTAGAAAGCTACACGGTGTAATTTACAGCTCGTTAGCTCGCCTGCCATTTTAGGTCCTGCACTCTACAGCTCATAGCTTACCACTCGGCCCACACTGTTTCCTGTCCTGTCTGCTTTCTGCCACATCCATGTGTAGATTTTGCCTGGCTAATTGTGGTCCGACCGCACCATTAGTTCGAGAATCATCTGATTTGACTGCTTGAGAGTCTGAAGATGGCAGTGAATGTGCAGCTCCAATTCCAGTATCTTAACAGGATGTCTTGTACTGTAGTGCTCCTGTCTTTGTAATAGACCTAAGGAACTTTGAGAGAAAAGAGAGAAAAAGAACACTGATTGGATATTTCTGAGTGTGCAGCCACCTAAGGTCAAACTTTTTTTGAATACATGAAATTGACTTGACCCCAGTATTAACTAAAGTAGTGTTTCCTCTTTGTTTTCCTAGCACATAGTTAAATAAGGCTATGTTTAAGTGTTAATCAGTTTATTTTGTGTTAAATGAGATTGCATGCCTATTTCCGTACTTAGCTATACATATGGACAGCTGTGCATTTGTTTTTACAGTAAGATAAAAAAAACAGCTGGAGCGACTCCCTTTAACGCTGGCTAAGTGGACAAAGATTAAAAAAATAAATTAAAAAAAGGGGCGCACAAAACGAAAGTTGGCAACATTTAAGAATGGCTTGTTTATCGTCAAGGCCATATGGTCAAAATAAATTGATTTATTAAAAATATTAGTACAATAACTCATAACAACTGGCTGTAATCGACAAAAACAACCACTAGATGGGAAAAAGGTATTGTACAATAACTTGGAATGAACCACGGGGCTGGCAAGGCGAGTTTCAAGGAAACAATAGCTACATAGGAGGGCTGCAGGATGTGACCTAAAATCAAAATCACCTCTATCTTGATAACGATAAATGAACAATAATTAATCACAATGATCTAAATCAACTTTTCTTGAAGCCAAAATGTTTCCAGATGACGGACACTGTTGTTGTTTTTGGGCAACAACTTGCTCTGTAGACCCGGACTCGGAGTTTGAGTTATCCTCCATTGTGCTTTCCATGCGGTGACTGGTCCGGCGAAGTCACGTGACTACAAGGGGTGGGGGGAAAAAAAATCTATACAGCATAGTATAACAATATTTTCAGTGGCAATACTGTATTGACACACAGCCGCCAAGGATGGCTATTTAATTATATATGTGTTGGTCAGGTTGTCTGCTTGACAATCCCATTTTGCAGCAATACAATTCAAGTGATATGAACAAACAGAGGAATGTATTTTTTAGGTAAAACATATTTTGACACAGTTTCCTTTTGGGGAAAAATTAGAAGTTGGAAAAAAGGTTATAAATTACAATATATCGCAGAATATTGCAACATGTTTAAAATCTCAGTAGTATCGTATCGTGGCATAAGTATCGTGCTGATATCGTATCGGGAGGTGTCTGGTGATTTCCCCCTAGTGACTATACACTCTCGAACTGGACCTTCTGCAGCGAGGAATAAACCTCTACATATGTGTCCCTGCTCTACCAACTGAGCTAACCAATGTTTCTTAAAGAGAAAGTAGGACTATCAACCGGAAATAAATTATCAAAATTATCGTCATGGGAAAAACACTTCTAAAAGTTTAAGAATTTTGATACATTTTTAATTAATCGTCTAGCTCTACTACATAGTGTTGCTTTAAAAGCTAATGTAACAGGAAGCATTTAAGGAGGATATTTTGTCTGAGTCTAGTAAGAGTAGATGCATTATACATGAATGAATGAATACATTCATGCTTCTCAGGGTCATAACTCCCCACATCCATAACATGTTTCGTGTACGTGTACATGCGTGTGTTCCGCAGGAGATACTATGTGTGTTTGTGTAAATGTACATATATAATATGTGTGTGCATATAGTTTATCTGTGTCCATGCATCAAGGTAAAACCTATACTTTTAGATCACTCGGCCACAGTGGCTGGAAGATCATTGGTCTTTAAAAAAAAAAAAAAAAATGCTAATAAATTGTTGGAAACCTGATATTAATAAAAATGTTGATTTGTATTTTCCCAAACATGCTACAAAATGGTGAAATATCATTATTTTTACAACATCTTTAATTTGGGATGTCTGAACATAAAAAGTATGCATCTGATTTTTCTAAATCTGTAAGTCAAACTTTGTAATATTTACTTTACTTTGTAAAGACAAATTACCAGCTTTAAGCAGGGTATAAAACACAATAATGTCATAGAACAATGTAATAAATTAGAAAAAAAACAGTTTATAACCCTCAATGATCACTCAAACCAAACTGAACTACGGCACTACGTCACAGTAAAACTAAACTTGAGTGACGTCTCCTTTTGAAACGTGAGTCTTCTGAAGGTAAAGTTTGAATATAGGCATTTTGTCTTCATTCTGTTAATTTGATTGTTTGTGTGAAATAAGCTTTCATACGGAATGCTGTGTGGACTAGCCAGACCCTCCTCCGCAGCGCTGTGGCGGAAGGTCTGGCAGTGCCAGACTAGAAAGTTGCTAACCCCTGCGCAAAAAAGCTGCTAGAAGTTGCTAACTGATGCTGATTTGCTTTTACGAAGGATTGTGCAATGGTTGTAATATGAACATGGATGTTTGAGGGGCATTTTTGCAACACCGTGTACTCAAATGATGTCTGAATCATCAAATTCTCTTTTTGTTTCCCTTGTTTTGTCTCTTTTGCACAACAGATTAGTCAGCGCCGTGTAGATATGTAATGTCTGAAACACCTTTACATTAATCCACCCACTTACTGGTTGTGCTTTGAAATATCTTTTTCTGTAATTGATTGTCTCGAGTGCTGAAATCCATTTAATCAACAAAGCTTTTGTGTGTGAAGTGGCTGCTTACAGTGCGACACGACTGATGTCTGAATGTGATGATTCAGATACCATTTGAGGACACGGTGTTGCAAAAATGCCTCTCAAACATCCATTTTCATATTGTACAATCCTTTTGTAAATGCAAATTAACATTATTTAGCAACTTCTAGCAACTTATTGCGCAGGTGTTGGCTACTTTCTAGTCTCACATTGCCAGACCTTCCTCCACAGCGCTGCGGATGAGGGTCTGGCTAGTCCACAGAGCATTCTGTGTAAACCAATCACAATGGTCTTGGGCGGCGCTAAGCGCTGCATGGAGCAAGGGTGCATCTGCAAAAATAGCCTGAGGAAGGAACTTGTTTTGGTGGAACATGTGTACGTTCAATGGTAGTTTTTAGTCGTGGAACAGAAAACTCAGATTGGACAGTTAGTCTAGCTAGCTGTCTGGATTTACCCTGCAGAGATCTGAGGAGCAGTTAACCAAAGTCCTCAGAAATCCACTGTAGTTTAGAACCCCAACACAAAGAAAGCGGAAGGTAATGGACTTCCGACCGGCACCGGAGCAATCCCAGAAATGAAACATTGTTGATATAGACTAGCAACTTTCCAATGAAAAGAATTTGAGACCACAATGTTATTAAGACTCAGAAGAAGAGAAAGTGAGTCTGTGGATACAGGGAGAGATGGATGGACCAGGCGTCGCTAGTCTTTACAGAGCAGACAGATGGCCCAGACAAAACCATTGTATGCAGAGGTGACAGATGGGTCTGGATGGGAACATGAAATATTTAGCAGCAATAAATGGAAAAGGATGCACTAGGTTGTGCTCTCTGTCAAGCCAAGACTGACTCGACTGTTTTCATTTGCATTCATTAATATTAAGGATAGCACCAGCCTGTTCTGTCACTGGGACATTCGTCTCTTTGTTCCTCTTCTGTTCCTTCCACATCCTGGCCTTGTAGGTCACCTGCCAGAATACTTGCCATTAGGCTTTGATGAATGCAACTGACAAATTCTTGAAGAACGGTCTCAGAAATGCTGTTCAGTCGTGGCCCATGATGGGTTCTTCTTACCTTGAGTGCCAGTATTCTCCCAGGATAGTGCTAAAAGCTGATGCCAGTGTCCTTCAATTTATTTTCAATTCAATTTTATTCATTGCGTCAATGCATAACAGAAATAATCTAAATAGTCTAAACCACACTATAAATTACAAAGACCCAACAATTTTCACAAGAGCATGCATTTGTTGCAACAGCGGAAAGGAAAATATTCCTTTTAAGCAGGAAGGGGGAATACAGAAATCAGCAGATGCAACCACGATCAAGTAGGGGTGGGTGAAAAAAAACAATACAGCATAGTATCTCGATATTTTCAGTGGCAATACTGTATTGATACACAGGCGACACGTATCGATGTATTATTATACTGAATATGTGGTGGTCAGTTTGTCTGCTTGACAATCCGATTTTGCAGCAATAACGTTGAAGTGATATGAACAAACAGAGAAATGATAACAGATTTTGATACAGTTTCCTTTTGGGGAAAAATTAGAAATTGGAAAAAAGGTTATAAATTGCAATATATCACAGAATATTGCAATATGTTTAAAATTGCAATAGTATCGTATTGTGATATCATATCGGGTGGCGTCTGGTGATTCCCCTATGATCCAGGTGCCTCCACAATCCAAGGAAGTCTGCAAGGCGAGAAAGCACAAGTGCTCTGGGGAAGAAGCGAAGTTAGTAACATGCATTAATGCACACAATGATGGAGATTGTCAGTGGCATGCCTTGTTGCCATGCTCGTTGTGAACTAACCAATGCCTAAGTGATCAGCCCTGACAGGTTCAAATGTGCAATGAAGGGACTCGGATGTTTTGCGTCGCCGTGTTTTGATGGTCTGTGAGTGATATTTCCTTCCTCACGGGGAAGGAAACTTGCAGGACACACAGGAAAAAGAGGATTTTTAGTTACAATGTAAAGTTGTCTTTGTGCTTATGTGTTTGAATCTCTTCTGACAGTTGAGGTATAGAAGTGATTTTTCTTATCTCTGCTCTCATAATCTTTTTATTATGGTAAATTGACCTCCTGAAAGGGGCCAGCACTTTCACTGCTAATAATAATAATACATTTATTTTTATATATGTTTTTCTAGACACTTAAAGACGCTTTACAGTTTAGGTTACAAACAGAAAAAACAAAACTGACCAAACAGACAAGTTACGTAGACAATAGGGTTCGATATCATCACAATACTTATGCCCTGATCCGATATTATTGCGATTTTAAACAAATTGCAATATTCTGCGATATATTGCAATTTATAACCTTTTTTCCAACTTCTAATTCTTCCCGATTTCAAATGATGTCTCCAAAAGGAAATCTAAAATAGATACACTCCTCTGTTTGTCCATATGACTTCAATTTTGTTGCTGCAAAATGGGATTGTCAAGCAGACAAACTGACCAACACATGTTGTTTCGATTCCCCCACCCCCCCACCCCTTGTAGACAAGGTTACTTGGCAGACAAAAAAGAAAAGGAAAACGCATAGGTGCATGGACAGGCA
Source organism: Percina caprodes (assembly GCA_013375575.1). Taxonomy (NCBI): domain Eukaryota; kingdom Metazoa; phylum Chordata; class Actinopteri; order Perciformes; family Percidae; genus Percina; species Percina caprodes. The sequence goes on along the minus strand of JABXJD010000095.1, from coordinate 1,331,208 downwards.
TAGGCAAAGCAAAAACTGGGAAAGTCTGTTAACAGGAAAAAGCAAGTTTGAAGAGGTGAGTTATGAGGAACTGTGGGGGGGGGGCCTAAAGACACAATGTTTTGTGTGATTATTGTGGTATCTGATCAGATTTCATGCGTATATAGTAATCCTATAAATGAAACTTTGCATATAGAAACAAACGCACACACACACACACATGCAGACTGATGTAGGCCTAATGTAAACTCAAAAGGCAAAATACCTCTCTGACCAGACTATTAAAATGATTACGGACATCCTGAGGGTAAATGTATTTCTGTGCTGTACTCTCTGTTGTGTATTTGTTGAAGATTGAGGCGATGGGCCAGTTAAAACTAGAGATGTACCAATACCATTATTGGTATCGCCTCCGATACTGCCTAAAATGCTAGTATTGGTATCTGGAAGTACTGGAGTTTATGCACCAATGCCATACCATGTAATAAAGCCCTAAAAAAAAACTACATTAAATTAGTTTATTTTCTGTTCTTTTTCTGTTATAACTGACTGTCAAACTGGATGATATAAGAAAGTTCTCTCATTGTTTGAGAGTTTAACCTGAGCCAGACCGACGACAACAATAGAAATCATATCCTATCACATCCATACAGGGATAGTACACAGCTGCTAAAACATAATAAAATATATGACACACTGGTATCGGATCAGTACTCAGAATCGGCCGATACGAAAGTTCAGCTATCAGAATCTGTGTCGGGAAGCAAAAAAATGGTATCGGACCATCTCTTATTAAAACCTGTAGTGTTCCTCAGAGTTAAACATGAAATCTTGAAAATATGTGTTCCTGTTTCTCCCATGGAAAAAAACTAAATTCAGTTTGTCTTGGGTTTTTTAGTTTCCATAGTAACAACAGCACTGTGGTTAAACTACAGACTTCCAGTGCTTTCAAATGCATGCACTTACCTGTGGAGTTTTCTTCTAAATAAACATAGTTTTGTTGCCAGTTAGTGTTTCTCATCATAAAGCAATATGTACATTCTTATGATCTTGTGGCTGTGTGTGTGTCTGTGGCTGTGTGTGTGTGTGTGGCTGTTAGAACTGGCTGTTAGAACTGGGAAATGATTTATCAGGTCTGAAATGAGTGTCAAATAGCAATCTCTCCAGTTCTGAATAGCACTGACACACATATGCGCACACACACCGCAGAAGAATAACGTTCAGAGTCTATCAGTCTGCCTCTCTCTATTCAGCCGTCTATTTATATGTCTGTCCACTTCTCTGCCTCCTTTTATGAGCAGTATTAAGGTCCTGTCTGCCTTTTTGTCTGTCCATCTGTTTATCTATTCATCTGCAAGTCGGTCTATCCAAACTGTCGCTCTGTTTATCCACCTGTCTTTCCATCTGTCCGTCTATGTCCAATTACTGGATCTGGCTGTCAGTCGTATTGCTAAGCTCGCGCAGTGGTAATCACTGTGGCTGCACCATGTAAATCAGAATCAGTTCACTGCACCTCATCCATATCCATGTGGCTCATTAACATCTGCATTATCATGTACATACTTCAATGTAGTATGCATTTCGCTTTTGTCCACTATTGTTTTTACTTGGCTTATTTAAAGGTGCAATATGTAATGCTGACAGCTAGTGTTTTAAATAGTTACTGCAGTACATGTTCTAAATACTGGAGTGAGTCGTCTCCCCCCGCCCTCTCCTCCCCAGACTAAAAGTTCACAAAGGTTGCCAGGCCGAGACCGGAGCATCCATAGTCTCGCTTTGATAGACCCTCCTCCAAAGCGCGCTGAAGGAGCATCCACAACAATGTAGCTAGACGCTTGTCTCACAGAGCCAGACATTACTCCACAGCAGAGTAGCTAACGATAGATTCTGCTGGCTATATTGTCATAATAGCCCGTGCTCACGCGGAGCTCTGTACCCAACTGACAGACGCAAGTTCTTTTAGGCGACAGGGTATGCAAGGCGATAGAATCGGGCTACGTGAAATAAGAATAATAAGGTATAGAAAGGCTACTACCAAATGAAGAACCGACTACAGATACAGTATCATCTGAAAGTATAATAGCCGCATGTGTGAGACTACCTTTTTGAAGAGAAAATATTCTAACCTTGAGAGGTTGAGTGTTGTTCACTCATGCAGCCGTACATTGCCTAAACAGTCACTCACTCATCTCTTTCACCCAAAGTGGAGTCTTTCAAAAGAGCAAATCAATTTAAAATGAATGTAAACCTCAGTCACAAATAGTGATATGATTATGCACCTTGAAAGCAGGAAAAAAACCCAGCAATCAATCACTAAAATCAATAATTTAACAATCCATTTTGAGCTGACCTGTTTTTTTCCATTATTGATGTTTTCAAAATCTAATTTGACCTTTTTTAACAGTCAAAAGGTACATTTTACAATTAACATAAGTTGATTATAGTGTGTGTGTGTGTGTGTGTGTGTGTGTGTGTGTGTGTGTGTGTGTGTGTGTGTGTGTGTGTGTGTGTCTCTCACAGAAATAACCGGTGAACAAGGTGCAGCCTCCGATTGTGTTTGTGTGTTTTGTACACAAACAGGAGCCGGGGAATAGCAGCACAATGTAATCGCATGTCTGAGAAGCAGATAATGTGTTGGCCATGAGACATGCAGTTACACTGTGGCCTCTTCAAGCAGCAAGCAATTCAACCATCTCACACACAATTGTAAGCCAGAAAAGGAGTGCTTTAGAAAAGCTGTTGCCTGCCAACCTCATCCCTGTTGGAAACAACAGTTTGATATAGGATTTTTATTTTTTATTTTTTTTAGATCAATGGTCAGAGTAATAAACACGCCTAACATAAACCTAATGATCCACTGGGTAGAGTCGATGTTACACACACACACACACACACACACACACACACACACACACACACACACACACACACACACACACACACACACACACACAATTTAATGAGAAACTAATATCACACCATTCAAAAACAAAAAATGACCTCACCTCACCCTCTTCAAAGTTCTCATAAAACACACTGGTGAGGTATGCCACTTGTCAAAACACCTGCGCCCAACGGTTTCCTTGGAGCTTGCTCACAAATAACGTGCATCAACTAGCAATCTGGGGTTAAAATTGTCCAGAGTGTTTCTCATTGGCCGACGGACAGATACTTAAAATAATGCCAAACATCCATTCCAGTGTTTTTGTCTTTTAATGCTTTTATTATCTGACTCTTTTAATTCCATTCAGTTTTATTTATAGTATCAAATCATAACAGTTATCTGGAGACACTTTACAGATAGAGTAGATCTAGACCACACTCTATAATTTATAAAGTCCCAACAATTCCCCCAAGAGCAAGCATGGTGCGACAGTGCGACCATGCACAGTGGCAAGAAAAAACTCCCCTTTTAAATAAAAAAAACTTCAGCCAGATCCAGGCTCTTGGTAGGGGGTGTCTGACGGTGCCGGTTGGAGATGTGATACATAGTAGCAACAACAAACACAACAAAGAAAATGGAACGGTGATTTAAAAAATGGTGGTAATAGTAGTAGGTTTTAGACTCTTCCTATATCTGGGTTGCTTTGTAGTTTAAGCAGCATTTTCCTGGTGCCACGTTGAATGGCAGCCTCGGTCACAGTGTATGAGTGTGTGTGTGTGAAAAGTCTTCATCCTGTACGATGTAAAAGCGCTTTGAGTAGTGCGATATATAAATACAGCCCATTTACTCTGACTTGACTTGTTTTTGACCAAAAGTCCCCTCTCACAGGCTAGAGAAAAGGCTTTGGGAAACTAAAGTCTGTTTTAGTGCCAAGAGAAGGTGAAGTCTAGTTTTCTCTCAGAACACTTACATCACTGACACTTTTACCCTTATTCTGAAAAAGACGATATTCCGATTACGCTGTTTACATGGCTATTGATAGTCAGTATTCCACTAATATTACCGTTTACAAGCAGCTGTGCAAAACAAGATTTTCTTTTTTTTTTTTTTAAGTACCAACGATGGCAGACTTGTTGGACTGTGCAAACACAGCATCCCTCTTTCATTCCTTAATCCAGCTTCTTGAAAAGGTCGTCATAGTGATGTGTGCGCATATGCAAAAACCTGTTGATATCCAAGTTTTTAATAATGTAAAAGTAGCGGTTTCTCCTTCTTATTGGGCCTGCAGACTTGCAAACTATTGGCTGGTTGGTTTGTGTACAGCAACCATAGCAACGCACAGAGCTGACCATAAGCCGTAACCTGTCAAAAACGGCAGTAAAATCCCACATTGAGATGCATATTCAGAATGAGCTGTATACGTGTCCAAAGAATGCTTCTACAACCCGAAAAAATACCAGAATATCCCACATGTCTTAATCGGAAAATGCTATATTCGGACAAAGGCCTTATTCTGAATATTCAACCGGAATATGCTCTTTACATGACCTGAGATTTTTTCCCAATGATGCAAAAAATGAACTTCCTATCCCAGCTTTAAGAGTGACCCTTTGACACAGGCTTAATACAAAGACTTTATCTTCTAAATGGTGTAAAATTCAGCAAACATGAAGGGCCAAAAGCCCCCTTTTCTTTCTGCTGCTCCTTTTGAATAATTTATTTTCATTTTCCTCACATGTTAAGGCTTAAACACTGATATTGGTGTTTTGTATTGGGAAAAAAATCAATCATCAATAAATCATAAATGGAAAAAAAGACTACAGTTGTTGGGTTATGTTGAGGGATTTGTCAAACACAGCTGATCAAACTAGCGATACCTTTGATTAGATAGATATTGATAAAAAAAGGGAAATTATGGTGGTACAGCAGCAAAATCAGTCACACAGCACAGAATATAAAAATATATATGAAATACTAGGATACAATATACATACATGAAATAATAATAGGAATAAAATATGAGAACAAATATTTGAGTATATACAGGATTTTCCTCAATGTTATTGAGCAGTATTTATTTAGATGTGTTAACACTGATTTAGTGTCACCTGGTGATGATGTGATGCAAAAGGAACAGGGCAGGAAGGTCTTCATTTTTCCGTCTCATTGTAAGAAATACGTTATTACCTGTTGTGGCAGAGTGACAAACGTGTGAGTTATGACTCCATTTGGAAAATGGAACAAATTAGAGCCTCATGTCCATTATCACAATGGATAGGTGCAAAGTGACACCTTGTGGCTCAGCGAATGAGAAGGAACAACAAAGCCCAGGTGTGAAGAGAGCTAATGGAGCAGCCATTGTTAGGTGAAGAATAGAGGATAATAGAGGAGAAAATTAAAGAGGTGAAATGTGTGTTCTGTTACACACAGACTTTGCCCTGTAATGGAGGGATTGGTTTAGTTTGAAATAGATTCAGGTTTGTTGGTCCACTTGATGGAGGCTGTGAACCGGTGATCTTTCTTCAGATAAGACATGATGAGATTTGGGATTTTGACTGACTACGACTGCACCAGAGTGGCTGCATCATGTCAGAGCCGACAAAGTGAGGGCAGAGAAAGTTATTAAAATGCTTCAGACAGCAACCGGGAATCATCAGCTAATGACTGCGGATGTTTCACATCGTCTGCAGGTTCCCTAAAGACGCAGTCCCTGCTCCCAACTGTGTGATCGTGTGGCGATATACAAACTGTGACACTGTGGAAGAGACACACACACACACACTCTTGATATGTTGGAGAGCTTGTTAACTGGGGATGTACAATTCCAAAAATGTCACAATTCGATTAGGATTTTTAGGCTCATGATTCGATTCAATGTTGATTTTCGATTCAAAAACGATTTTCTATTTAAAAAAAAAAAATGTATATAATATATGTAATATGTATATATAACATGTATGTTTATATATATGAATATGTATTTATATGTGTGTGTGTGTGTGTGTGTATATATATATATATATATATACACACACACACACACACACACATATATATATATATATATATATATATATATATATATATACACACACACACACACACACACACACACACACACACTGTAGCAAGCTCCTTCGTGCGGAAATGGTAACCAGCCTAAACAGCCAAAAATTAGTCATTTCTTTCTAAAAAGCAACAAAATCAACTCAAGAAACAACTCAAGCAAGCCAGCCTCTGTGGAGACGCCAACTGACACCTTGTTGGTGGTTCAGTTACCCAAGAACAGGGTTACTTGATTGCTTTCACACTGCACTTTGTCAAACACTGTAAACATGTCACTCGATCGAATCAGTCGCTTGTTTATTGGACAGAATATCCGAAACTTGCTGACTCTTCTGGTCTGAGAAATAAGGGAGCAAAACCAAATTTTTAAGAACTTGGATTTTCTGTTCCTGCTTCAGTGTTTCTAATATTTTAGAAGAAGGTGAACAATGATCAGCTGACAGACAGCGAGTGACGGAGAGAGAGATGATGATGTCACAGACGACCAGCGATGTGTGCTCAGACCGGCTCAGGGATCTGAAAGTAAGGCTACTAAACGCTCGCGATCACCTGAACTGAACCCAACTCTAGTTCACTTGGAAGAGAACCGAGACCCCCCCGTTTTCAAGCGGGCCAGAGTTTGTTTGATCCGCACCAGAGTTCAGATGAGATTTCACACCAGTCCAAAAGAACCGGACTATCCGACCAAACGCTCCAGGTTGTTTTAAATGGACCAAATGAGTTGGGTGTGAAAGCAACCTTAGAGGGGACAGGGGTGAATCTCTGTCAGACTGAAGCAGCCCTTTCACCAGTGTGTTTGTTCCCGTTGCTTCCTTTCCAATGTGCTTATTTCTTTTGAGAATGGAAGACTGGTAGTCTGCTTTTCAGATTTATAGATACTGATGTTCAGCTGGCAGCGTGCAACATAAAAGACGATCCAAGAAGCTTTTAAAGGCAGCCTATACTATATTCTCTTTGAAGGGGCTGCTCATAGTGATGAACTGAGGGAGCATTTTTTTCTTTCTTTCTTTCAGCTCATTGTCTTGGTTGTTGGGCTCATTAACCTCTTCTCCAGCCTTATTACTGTTTTGAGCACAAACGCTAAAAGAAGATTTTGTATTCAGTTCCTATATCCAGAACCAGGAATCAAAATGAAAGTGTATGTTGCTCTGTCTGTTATTTGTGATAACATGCAACTGTTGCTAAAAAGTTCACCATAACGTCTTTCATAAAGCTAAAACAGAGCTATTTTGTTGCCCAAAAGTGACAGAAAATAAAATCAATGAATGCAGCTTTAAAGGGAGTATGTCACTCCTACCATGAGCATTACTGTACTTATACTTGGTCGACAGTTTGTAGCTCTTAAAATGTTCTTGAGAGACTTTCTGGCCTGATTCCAGTCAGGTGATAATTACTCCCCAACCGCGTACACTTCCTCCAGCCTCCATAAATAAAACGGTTATTTTTAGGAATTTGGTTAGACACAGTTCAGTTTAGATGTATAGTTAATTAGGTTTGATGATAATGAATTTGACGCGTTCTCTATTGCACTGTGTGAGAGCTGACTTTAAGATAAGTAAAGTCCCATAATTGTTGATATACTGTATTTACAATACACAGCGTAACTGAAGAAGAAATAAAAATAAAAATACACACGTAGCTAGACAGGGGCATAGCACAAAATTCTGGGTCCTGTAGAAAGGCATTCTCTATGGGCCCCTCCCCGCATCCACAGCTAATCATTCTAGCATCTTTTTGGGACCTGCTCACATGAGGGCCCTGGGTACCCAATCCCATTTCCACCCCCACTCCGACACCCTAATAGTAGATAATAGGCGGCACACTGATTCTGGTTTAGCGACAGGATAGACTGATGTATGAAAGAGTTCTTAAGCCTGTTGTATCTAAACAAAGGGACTCTAAATGGCCTGTTAGAAGGCATACGTTGGTGCTCCATAATTGTGAAACATGCATGGAGTCAGAAGAGATGCTGTTAGCAAGTCTGAGCATGCTCTTCTTGTGGAGAGGATGTTTTATTTTCAGCAGAATGATAGGACATGCTTGACTTAACCAAAACTCATTTCATATGCACACAAAAAAATCTTGCGTTGCCCAAAGTATCACATTACATTATGCAAATCATCTCCTTCCGAACGACAGCTCAGGCTTTCTAATAGCTAGAGATGACTTGAATCAACTCATTTAGGCGACAATACAAAAGCATCCAATCGGACCGTTTTGTACTAATTAACTCATCTAGAAACAAAAGAACTTAGAGTTAATCAGAAAAATCCCCAGTGCACATGCCCCAGGATGATGGACACGGTCAACTGAAGTTATGTTTTTTGTATTTGTTGGCTATTAAAAAGTTTTGACAGATTTTTAAACTAAAGACATTGCATGGAAGGCCCTGGACAGAGGAACATCTGATTATGTACTGTATATATCATGTATAGCTTCAGGACCTGATTTTAACACGTTGGCCATAAGTGACTGAGGCAGGTGGATTTTAAAACCTGCTCAGACTTTTTACAACTATTTTTTTTTTTTTTTTTTGCCTCATAGGAAATGCACGAGCATCGATCTTGAACTTGTTAAGAAAGCACATTTGAAGTGCTCTCAAGTTAATAACTAATTAATATGAACATGTTTCTCAATTTCTACATGTGTTCTCTACTTCTGTTGTAATATGTAATAATAACAACATAATGTAATATAACATAATAATATAATAACATAATACTATTTATCCCAGTATACTTTGCACTATAAATTTAAATATATTTTTATTGAACTCTTCATTGCACTCATGCCTCTTTATTGTTTCTGTTTACAGTATGTATATATTAGTGTGTATATTAGTGTGTGTATATATTGTTTGGTTGTTTTGTATGTGTCAGCGCATTGTGAGCAATGATGTTCCAAAGTAAAATTCCTCGTATGTGTCCTCATACCTGGCAAATAAAGCTGATTCTGATTCTTTTGATTCCGATCAGCCACTCATGAATTGTATTTAACTAGAGAATGAAATATCTGGAAAGAATTGCGGTGTGAATGCTGTACGTTGAAAGGCTGACGCTTGATTGCTGGCTTGATTGTACAAGAAGAAGGGATTGGGTTTAGTTAACATGAATGTCAGTGAAAATAATACCCAGAATGTTTGAAAGATGTGTAATATTGTAATTATTTTTACAAAATACTGACACTACACTGGCGTGAATGTGGTAGAAGTATGTGAAGTAGTGGGTTTAGTTGAAAAAAGTAGGAATGGGTTTAATAGTATAAGTAATAGTATTAATGTCAATGAAAAGATGAATAATGCCAATAAAGCTGAAAGATTATGAATATAATATGTATAGTTTTTTTTTTAAGCTGATGCTTAACAATTCAGCAAGTAGATTATTCACCAAATGGCCACTGGGAATTAAAACGTCTTCTTACTTTTTGTCTTTTATCTTCCTGTATTTTTATTGGTTGCCTGATTCAGCCGGCCTCTTCACAGTCAGTTTTGAGCTGAAATCCAAGGAAATGCTGGACTTGGTTGAAATGTGAAAGAACGGTGGCAAAAAGCAACTAACTCACTTTAATCTCATTGGCTATCTGCCAACATGGACGGTAGAAAGTCAGTCACTTTCACCAAGTGATGGCAAAAATTCACCCGTGTTTGGCGCGTGGACGGTTGGCGCGTTTTCAGTTTCAGGCCCTGATTGTCTTTGTGTATCTTGAGGTGTATCGAGGAATTCAAAACATTTAGTGTGATTAAAGCATGAGTGGAAATCCAATCGGTGTTGTTGCAGATATTTTCTAGTTAGGTGGAAGTCGCACCACTGCTCTTAGTGCCTGGGGTGTTAAAACAGTCATTTAAATCCCACGTGACGAACGGAGATAAATGCATGTCACTGTAAATGGGATAAGACGGGATGATGTAAGGATGAGAGAGAGAGAGAGAGAGAGAGAGACATAAATGTTAAATATGATGCATATACCTTGGAGCACAAAGAGCTGTGTGCACTCCATACATAGTTGGAGGTGGAAAATCTTTGAAGCTGATCCAAAGTGAAGAGGGGTAGAAGATTGTGGGAGCTGGTGTGTGTTGTGGAACAGAGATGACATCCCAACGAACCATGCTGCAAGCCGTGCTGCGTGTCGCCCACACGTTAATGGCAATGTAACAGTTGGGGCTCTCCGTTCCTTCTGTCCCTTTCTTTTCCATCCACATTTTGTTTTCTCCATGCCTCCTCCCCCTCCCCATTATTAGCACCTCTTAGCTTTCTGCTCCTGCTGTTTGTTCCTTTGTCAGGAGGCTGTAATGTAACAGAAGTGTGGTTTCTTTGACCTCTCGGGGGACAAACACCGCAGGATCCCCCATGAATTGAACTGCCTTTTATTTGTCCTTTTGCCTGTTTGAATGCATTGTTGAAATTTTAAAAAGTTGGCATATGGCATAGAGGATGTGATGAAGGTTAATAGCCAGTAATGTTATTGACCTGATTCTGCATCTTTGTGTTTACTTTCAAAAGCTTATAGTATGCAGCTTTATATACCTCTACTTTATCAGACAAGTGAAAATAAGCTAAATAAAAGCTGAAGGCTGATGAAATCAGTTTGTGGATACATACCACCACATTTAAACAGTTGGCTCAATATTGGCCCTGATACTGACCTCATTAAGCGGATTGAGTATAAGATATGATGTGATCAATCAGAGAGAGAGAGAGAGAGTTGGTTATTGCATGTTTTTTTTGCTCTCTACCCACTGCAGCTTTAAGAAATACTTATTGGTTAATTGGGTTTATAAAAAAAAAAGAAGAAATGGTAATTTGGCCATGGTGACTAAGTTGATGGTTGATGGTTGGAAGTGAGTGTTTCCCCTCATGTTTCTGTCCAGGTGCTCAGGTTTATTGGTCTGGAGGCTGTTGAATTTACAGCTCTCAAATACATTTACGATAAAACTATGGTTAAGGTCTTCATATGCAATCAAATCTTAAAAATTGCAGTAGCTCCAGTAGCTTTCCAGTTTATTTACAACTACCAGCACATACTACCGTACCACTGACCGATGATCAGACAGTCGACACAGGAGGAGGGTCAGGGAAACAATAGTGTCTCCATGTCAACCAAACGTGTGTGTGTGTGTGTGTGTGTGTGTGTGTGTGTGTGTGTGTGGGAGGGGTGTACATGAGGAAAACTGAGTCACGACTCAAGGCCTGAAATAGAACAAAGACAAACTTCTGTAGGTTATTGTCTACATGTATGTGGTCTCACACACACACACACACACACACACACACACACACACACACAACAAAGCACATAGTAGATGAAAGCAGCCCATAGCTTAATTGTAACAGCTGTGGATTGAAATGTGGAAAAGACATTCTGAATTTCAACCAATTTGTAGATTTTCTGAATATACTTTTCCGAGTAACATGCTTATAAATGCTGATACCGATAGTTTGGAAAGTGCCTATTAATTATTCTTTTGTAACCTGGCTTTTCTTCTTTGCATTTAGCTACTTTGTGTTCTCTCCTGGTGTTGCTGTATCTCTCTAGACTGGACAAACCCCGCCCACTCTGCCTGGCGATTTGATTTCTCCCTGCAGCTCGGTCTGGAAACCTGCACGTTTTAATTCTCCTGCTTCAGTTCACAATTTTGCGGTAACCAATCACAAACTGGCTTATCTACCTGGCGCACTATTGGCGGGTTTAACATGATGATGATGGAGAAGCAATCAAGCAGCTTCTTGTTTCCATTCAACATCAGCGGCGGCCACCGAACGTCACGGAAACGCAGCAACCCGTTGATGCGGCTGTTGCTTCTACGTCACCTGGATCATTGGTCCGATTGGTGGAAGGACTATCCAATTGCGTACAGAGACATTTGAACTATGCCCGTTGGTCACGCCTCTTGTGCAGAGAAAATACAGAGCAGACTCCCCAGACCAGCGTTCAGTCTCAATCTTTTGAGCTTGGCTTGGTCTGGTGATAGCCAGACTAGTATCTTTCTCCTTTTATCTCTATTTTGACCTCCACCAAAGAAGGTCATGTTGTTTGGCTCAGCTTGTCTGTTGGTTTGTTTGTCAGCAGGATAACAGAAAACTACCTGCCCAATTTTTGTTAAAAATGGTGAACGGGGGTAGCATGGGCCAAGAAAGAACTCACCGATACACAAAGTATTTTTCACATTCGCTTGCATTGCGAGATAGGGCATTTGTTCTGCTTTTATTTGATGTTAGATTAATCATAAAAAATTAGTTCACTACTGGAAATAACTGACGTCCGGCATTACGTACTCTGAAAGTTTCAAAAAGACCATTAACATCTAATGCATCAAACAACTTGATGTTGCCTGGAACACTCGAAGGAATAAAACCAGTCTGTATTGTTTTGATTTCTTTATGAAGTGACTTTTCCACGTTGTTGAATGAGTCTTGTGTTTTGGGTGTTATTATCATACAGCGATGTGTCTGTGTGCATTTGTTTTCTGGTGTTCAGCACAGACCCGACACCCGCCCACCTGCTCTTATCCCCGGCTCTCTGGAGCTCTGTGCACCCCCGTTGCCTGGCAAAGACGCCGGTGTTGGCAGCACAGAGGTCCACAGGGGCCGCCGGCAGACAATAACCTTATTTCTAGGTTTGTAAAATGTACCTGAATTTGGGAAAATGTAGTATATTACTACCGCTGCCTACATCCGGTTAAAACACATTTGGTCTTTGCACACCGATATTATGCGAGTGATTATTTGCATATAGAGCTGCGAAGTGAGAGCCAATCACAAGTGGTGACTCAAGATGCATGTGGAGACGCATTTTAATGCCAGGTGTCGACTAATGTACTTACTTTTTTAAGCCCTGTGAGAAGTGATCCACGTTGTGAATGACTAATATGGTTGTGTTCATTGGATGGAAAAACTTTGGAAAGTAATGAAATGTAAAGAGTTGGTCGCCCTGATTCTACCTGATCCTCTGTGCTCTCCTTATCCCGCTCTTTCTCACTGTTCTGTTTATGTGTTACAGATTGCTGGGTGGATGGTGTTGGCATGGTGTTAGAGCAAAGCATTATCAAACACACATTTGTGTGTGTGTGTGTGTGTGTGTGTGTGTGTGTGTGTGTGTGTGTGTGTGTGTCTCTCTCTCTGTTCTGGAGGGTTTGTATGGATCGGTATGGAGACCATCTCTATTGGGAGCGGATTGATGACGTTAACTTGTCAAATACACACATCCCACTGGTGGGAACGTCTCAATGGATTATTTAAGGATGCTTGGCAAGAACCAGCCAAACAAACAAAACACTACGTTTTATTGTTTAAAAAACTTGAGTGATCAGTTAATTATAAACACAAGTATTTCATCAGGTTGAATGAGGCTGGGGGAGTTGTAATGTACTTTCTGTGAGTGCAAAAAATCAGTTATTTTTTTTAAAAATCTCAAAATTAAGAATCTCATCTACATTTAGTTTTTTTTACTTTAAAAACATTTTATAAAATAACCTGCGTGCCTATCATGTCATATTCCAACTTAAAATTAATGGATCTTCCGCTTTAACATTTGTAGTTTTCATTTCATTTTAAAGGTGCTCTAAGCGTTGTTGGGTGACAAAACAAGACTAGCTTGCCCCTCCCTTCTCCTAATCCCGCCCCCCCCGCCTCCCTTCCGTGCTTCGCGCACTAACCCACCCAACTCCTTCTAGTCGCTGGAATGCGTTTGTGTATGCTTCGTGGTGCAGGTGGGCACAGCTTGTTTTTACTGCTTTATTGTTTATAGACCCTGGGCTGTCTACAGAGACCACGTTTTTTACAGTGTGTTCTGGGGACAGGCAGCTAGCAGATAGTGAGGAGATGGTCGCTGTATGTGACAAAAAATGTTGTAGCCTAAAACACGCCTGACATCGCTTAGAGCGCCTTTAATGACGTCCAGCTCAGAGTGCAGCAGCAGGAACTCTGATTGGCCACTGATTAGGAAGTGTAACTTTAAAAGATTCAGAAGATCAATTGTGACTCAAGAAGAGAATACGGAAATAGAATTGTTAATTTTGTCAAATTTAATGACTAACAATTTAACTATATATGTGTATATGTATATATATATACTGTATATGTGTGTATATAAGTGTGTATATATACTGTATGTGTGTACATACTGTATATATACAGTCTGCAGTATACTGTACATAGATATACAGTAGATATATAGATATATGTGTATATATAGATATATAGACATACTGTATATGTATATCTACATAGATCTATCTATATCTAGATAGATATATCTATATCTATATATATCTTTCAGTTTTAAGTTTCAGTGCATCATTTGTGTACATCCATAAATGTGGAAAAGTGGCACACCAAAGTGTACTCCTTTAAATTCAAAATAGCTAACTGTCATCTGAATTTGCCAAATCACTTTCATTTTCCTCCCTTCTTTAGGGATTGAGATTTGACAAAGGGGAATGGGGAAGAGACAAAATTTCTTTGAAGCATGACGACTGATGTGTTGGCTGAAATGGAGTCTGTTTCACAGCTGCATCTTTTGAGACACTTACCAAAGACTGAAATGAGACAATGTGGTGCACAAAGCCCCAAAGTTAATTTAGGTTCCTGGTGTTGTGTGTTTCTTTATTTTGTGTCACATATGAGTGACTGGCAAGGAGGCGCATATTCACGACATAAAGTGGAGTATAAGTAACTCAAAATAAGCTCCAAATATAACAAATGAGACACATTAGAGAGGAACAGTCTGCTTGTGTGCAAGTTTGTTTGTACTATCTTGGATGAGTTCCTCCCTTTGTCGTACCTGTGGCTGCAGGCATTGCTCAGAAGCCCGCCACAGTGAATTGCTTTCATCTTTTTGGATTTTCTCATTCTCATCACTCCCTGTCTTGTTCACCCTGTAACCCACAGAATTATTTGGTTTTCCCTTAAGTGCATTATCTGTGTGACTGTGTACGTTTGTGAGCTACAGAGCGAGCGTGTATCCATGCTTGAGGCTCTCTCTGCGTCTTTCCATGATAGATGAATTGGCGCATGAGGGGTTGGGAACTTTTAACTTGAGAATCTTAATCCAACAAAAAACATTACCATGGCTACAATTAATTAGAGCAGAAACGGGACACAGTGAGGAGAGGAGGGTGCAATACAAGATTTAAAAGTAGTCATGCCAGTCATGACAGCAATTATCTCCATCTGTAATGACGCAGTGTGTTACAGAGTATGTTTGCTTTTGGGGAATTACTAGAATTGTTGGGGCTTCATAAATTATAGAGTGTGGTCTAGACCTACTCTATCTGGAAAGTGTCTTGAGATAACTTTTGTTATGGTTTGATACTATAAATGAATAAGTGTAATCGTAAGCGGGGCCCTTTGACTTTCTAGCGGAAGTGACGTAGCCTGTAACGAAATTTAGCTGGGAACTCATGATAGATACAGATGTGAGTACCAATGTTTCTCAGCTGTAAGCTTGTTTTGAGATCACTGAAAGACATTTTTAAACCAAGTGTAAACGGCCTTGAAGTTTGTCCGTGCCTATTAAAAAGCATCTGTCTTCTTCCTAGTGTGGTTCACTGGCTCTCTCAATAGTCCACGGCCATCACAGTAGACCAGATATAAACCAGTTCCAGGCCTTTTGAACCACATTTGTCGATAATTGTTTTGCAGTGGCGTAATGAGCTAACACCGGGCCCTTAAGCAGGATTATCAAGGCGGGCCCCCCTACTACAACACGTGATGATGGCGCAATGTCCACGAGTAGGCTACTGTGAATAGGACAGGACAGGATCATAGAGACACAGCATTTGAGATGAGATGATTGACAATATCAGGAGTACCCTATCCACACCACAACAAACCAGAAAACGCTGGTTAATGTGCACCATAACACATGAAAAAACACACAAGGGCAGTTCCTCCATGATTTCGCGGCCTTTTATTGAGATTGAGCTTTTGTAAAAAATTGCGATAAAAGTTGTGGTTTCTTTTGTATGTTTTTGTATGTTACAATGAAGTTGCAGAACTCATTTTTTTGTATAGTTTTTTAAAACTATACTATAAAACTTTTGGGAGAATAATAATAATTACTATTAATTTCTCTGGGCTGAGATTTCCTAGTAACCTTACCAAAAAGGCTCAGTATGCTGCCAAAATGGCTGGTGGATTAAAGACAAGTGGCTGTCAGTGGCTTGTTGATCTCTACATTGTTAGTTTCCTATCCTGGTCTGGGACACACATTCATACAGTTTTAAAGGACTTATGGGACTTTAACTTATCATTGTACTTACAATAACGAGCGTAGCTGTCCTCAATTTAAGTTATGTGTGTGTGTGTGTGTGTGTGTGTGTGTGTGTGTGTGTGTGTGTGTGTGTGTGTGTGTGTGTGTGTGTGTCAGTCGGGGGACCGGAGCAGCAACCCCGCCCGCCGCAGAGAGCTGACAGGATTGAAAGAGCAGCAGCTTTCAGTGACTTTATAGTAAAAAATCGTTACAGCGTACATTGATGTTAAAATGTATAAAGGTTGGCAGGACGGTCTTTCGCTGTACGTTTTGTTGGTAAATGTGAGATGTTTGAGTCACACATGTCTTGTCTTCATATCAGAAACAAGGAAATGAATTTGACCCGTTCTTCTCACTTGGTCAGCGGCTCTCAGAGTGCACGTGGGACTGCTGGGATTGCAGTGAGTAGGCCTAATGGAAATGTGATAGGGGGGCCCCGTCTGGCAATCAATATCTTCCAGTCATGCGGGCCCTTGATTGGTCCAGGACCGCGTACACTGCTTTCCAATAATTGCACGTCTGTTGTTTTGCAAGAATCTTTTGATTTTTATAAGAGCCACTTACTTATGTCCCTGTTTGAAAGTGCTTTCAAATATTGATTGTGTGTCCTCTCTCCAACCACTATACTGTATGTGTTACACACACACATGCATACTTGCTCCTCAGTGTCTCGCTAGAAAGCAATATATTTTGACTTTACCCTTTGGATTTACCGTCTTAGGTATGTGTGTTGTCTCCAGTCTTCTGGGCATCAGATCATTAAAATGGAGACACGTGACACTGCCTGCAGCTCAATAAGCTCCAGGGCAGTTAACAGATTTCAATCTGTCAATATTTAAGATTTGTAGTCTACTTTTAGAAGCTGCTCGTTTCGTAAATGCTTGTCAATTTACTAAGACTAGCAGACATCATCTTCATTTCTGTTCAGATTTTATTGTCCTGCATGAGAAGTTACACAACTCCAACAAGAGCAGAATAACATCAATTACAAAACGTAACTCATAATGGCAGTAAAATAAGTGATAGTGATAACCAAATACCAAAATAAAACTTGAAGGAGGAACACAGTGTAGGCAGCACATTTTTCTCTCTATTGACAGCACTCCAAATTATACAAACAACAGAACTATGTGTTGAAATTGACCGAAATTGTCCTTTAACATTATGGATGCTAATTTGGATCTTTTTTTATGCTGACTGTTAACCCCCAAATTCCACCTGGTGCATAATGGCTGCGGATCGGCTCCGCTACGTGTTGGCTCCGGGCTCCGGGCTCCGCTGTCCATCAGAACCCACCAGGTCCGGATTTGTTGGAACGGCTGCGGCCATGACTGACTCGCAAATTCATATAGAATAGAACCACAAAACCAACGACAGTTTGTTTCCATGCAGAGGATTAGAGGGGGAACAACTCTGTGCTGTGTTTTCAAGGTGTAGTGCATGGAGATATGATCCGCCGTGAGCACGTTCTATTTTATTTTGAAAATTAACCAGATGTTTTAATTTGTTTCTGTGCTCGACTTCCTGTCCCGCACTATCTGCTGTGTGCTGAATTGCTGCGGAGCTCTCCGGCGTCTGGCAAAAATAGAAGCTCTGCAGATCTGCTCCGGAGGGCAGGGGATTGCCGGAGCTGGGACTGAGTCGGGATGCAGCCGTTCCGCAGTCAGTGGAAATACACACATTGACTTTAATAGAAACCTAATGACTCCAACGCCGTTCCGGAGCGGAGCTGCATCCGTTCCGCATTTGTTGGAATTTGGGGGTTAGCCAAACCTCATTAACTGATCATTAACCATTAACTGTCGAGGAGGCAAGGGAGTCTCAGTTTGTTATCACGACGGTTGGACATACTTTCTGCATCTTTGGACAGCTGCAGATTTTTACCAGTCACGCAGCCACAGTGTCACGTGTATTGTCGTAGACTCCGCATCAACCTGCACGTTGTCAGCTACCATCCTGTTGCCTGCAATACTCTGTGTGTAGGGCGTCTGATTAGACCACCTCATTGCAATTATTTAATAGTGGCATGTGTCAAGTTAGCAATTGAACTATCAAAGCTTTTTATTTTACATAGTACAGGCCGCATTCAAACACTGTGGCCGAGGCTGCCGTTCAATCATCAGATAAACATTCTCACATCAATGGTGCAGCATCGAGAGAAATAAGGGGTTCAGTGTGCAGAGCAGTGTAAAGGTACTTTTATTGTCACATACATTTAGCAAAATTCATCATTCTCTGCATTTAACCCATCCCTCAAGTGAGCAGTGGGCAGCCATTTACAGCGCCCAGGGGCTAACTCCAGATCTGAGCCAGTGACTTGATCAAGGGCACTTGTGAAAAAGCTAGGAATCATTATTGTGAAAAAGCTAGTAATCGTTGTGTGCATGTGTGTCAGCCACGAGTAGAAAATGATGTCTGTTCACGCAGCAATACACTTCATTTCCTCAAGAGCTTTCTGGGAGCTGTGGGTCATACTATGTTGGGGGTAAAAGAAATGACTATTGATCTACAACTGCTTTCTGAAACATATATGCACACACACACACACACACACAGCGGCAGCATTTGTTAGCATCATGTTTGCTGTGTCCAGTGAAGCCAGCAGGGTTCCTCATTGATTTGTAAGCCTCTGTGCATGCTCACATGGCCAGAAGGTGATAAAAGGGCAAACCAATGTGCTGTTGCACATCTGAAACACTTGCATCCACTACCTTCCTTCCTCCTCTGTTTCACCTCCATTTTCCCATCCATCCACCCTAGTATTTTTCTCCACCCCCTGCCTACTTTCTAGGGTTGGGTACCTTTCGCATCTGAACCAATAACCTAATCGATACTGGTACCTGCAATTCTGTTCCCGGTACCCGACGGTACTTTTTTCATGACTTTCCCTCTGTAATTACAACAAAAATTATTTCAGTTGAAAAATAATTCCAAACCTATTTATCCTATTTACTTAGAACATTTTTAATTTATTTAGAATAATTTAAACTAACAAATTAAATAAAAATAAAACCCCTCTCTACAACAACACTGAGACAAGCAGGCACAACTGCTTGTCTCAGAGAAGCCTGTGTAACAACACTGAGACAAGCACTGCTTGTCTCACTGCTGTTGCGACTGCTCGCCATTAACATCATATCGCAGTGAATGCTGTTTGCGTAAAGTTTTGAAAAACGGTAACCATACATGGAACGACTTTATCGGCTTTGACGTGACTTACAGTGACTTCAACAAAACTGCAGAGCCGACGTAGTTTGCTACGTCCATGTATCTGCGTGTGTGTGTGTTGGAGCTCCGCCCTCTGTCAACATGCAGAGAGGACAGTTTGATTTGGCGTGAACCAATACTGACTTGATTCGGTTGGTACCGGTAAAAGTACAGGGTTACCTAATCCTACTACTTGCAAGTCCAAAAAAAAGATGCAAAAGATCTGTAGCAGTGTTCATTGACCCCAAAGTGTTCATATTATGTTCATTTGCAGGTTAATAATTGTATTTAGAGGTTATATCAGAAAAGGTTTACATGCTTTAATGATCTGAAAACAACAACAAAATTTGTTGAACTGCACATTTCACTTCTGTTCCATCTTTGTTGGGAGTTGCACATGCTCAGTAGCTAGGTAAGGAATTGCAATAAGCAGCATTAAAGGAATGGGAAAAGGACAAAAAGCAAAAGATGAGCACTTTAAGAAATTAACCTGCTTCTCAGCAGACATCAAATGTATGCATGTGTCCAACACTTAATTAAGGTATAGTCACATAAAGAAGGGTGTTTGTTCATTCAGCTTAATGAAGCAATTAAGGCTTATATTTGTCTGTGGTGTTTAATTTCCTCAGTTAAATGAAGAAGACATTGCAGACTGCTTTGTTTGCAAAAAGGAGAGTTGGTGTGCTGTTGAATCATCTGGACAACGTGCTGCATTTTGCTTAACTTAGGGGTTTTAGAGGAGCTTTCATATGTTGGCTATGGCTCTCCAGCTCATAGTGCCAATAGTATTTGAAAGCCACGGCCACCGATAATCAAACGTTGGCCACCATGGGCTATGTAAATTGTCTGCTACTTACTTTTGATGTACAGTATTATTCACAGAACCATGGTGCCCAAACAGACTTTGGCATTTTGACTCCAGTTCAGACTAACAGAGAATTATTTATAAGGTAACTACACCAGCTGCGTGGAGTCTGGAGCCAAACACTACCAAGGGCACTACCCAGGGGAACTTGATTTTTAGGGATGTAAGAAGTAAGCTGGTAAAAATCCTCTTTTTTTCCAGGCTCCACAATTGGTGATATGAAATATGACTCTACTATAAGCATTAATCCTGTTCACGGTAGGGTTGTTTAATAAGATCTGATATCAAGCCAATCCTCTTGACAGGCTTTAGAATAAGTATTTTCACCATATTGCAGTTTTCAACGCAGTCTCAAACTGCAGTGCCCTATAACCTGACCTTTTATTGACAATTCTACTGAGATCCAAACGTCTTTAAGAGGCATTGAACCCAGGCTCATTATTTTGTTTCCGTCTTCTTACTTTGCAGTTCAGCACAACACTTCCATTTAAACTAAAGACTCAAAATTGACCAGAGAGTTTAGTTTAGCGCCCCTCTAAAGCAATCACAACAAAACAGAAAATTTGTTGTCAGGCTATTGAATGTGATTGCAAGTTACCAAATGCAAATGACAGGGTTCAGCAATCCTCCATGAATCTGTTTAAATTGGTGGTGTGTTGAGTGTCCGTTTCAGGAACAAAAGCAGCTTGATTGTCAGACTCTGAGGCTTAAATAGATGATCTTTGAGCATGTATCTGATGGTTGAGACAATTTAATTCCAGCCTCATTGAATGGCAGAATTTTACAGCCATGACAGCTGGTGTGACCCCTTCTCTCCTTCATACACTGCCCTCTTCACCAGCCACCCATCTTTCTAATAAACAAGTTGTTTTTGTTGTGGCCTCCTGAGCTTCTACCTGTGCTTTTGTTAGGGCTTTGATAGGCAGGTTATTGGAGCCAAACATGGCTTGCTCTTTTTACCCAGGCGTATCTATCCTTCCCACATCTTGGGACCATCTCTCTACATCTGCGGATCTTTTGCCTTTTATGTTTATTTGTGTCACCCATAGATGTCTACAAAAGACCTGGATACAGTGTTTGAGGCGGAGACACATTCATTCGAGTTGCTCAGTGGCTTATGGAACCAAAAAAAGTTTAACTGTCATGTTAAAAAAAAAAAAAAAAGCTTTCATGCCATGTCAAATTGTCTTCAATTCCCGGGGCACTTTCTGGGGGCCTTGTGTCCCCTCCATTTATCTGTCCATTTGCTCTATCCTCATTTTCATTTAATTGTTCTCTTCCATCTTTTGGTTTCTTCCATTCACCTGTACCCTCCTTAATCCAGAGTTCCCCTCCCTCACCCTGTCTCTGCTAGCTCAGGTGCACTGCACAACATCCATCCTCATGGAGACAGGACAAAAGAAAGCCCAGTCTAGTCACGTGATGCCGGCTACAGTGGCCACCTAGGAGCTCATGAACCTAAGTGGCAGTTACTACCTGAGCACCAGTTGCAACCTGAGTGGAGGTTGCTAGTTATTTAATGCCGCTACAGAGCTCTTTGACCCCTGCTACGGTGCTCCGCATGGTGCTCCGCATGGTGCTCCGCATGGTGCTCCGCATTGGTGCTCCATCCTATCAGCGATAGATGGTGGTTCAGTTAACCTGAGAATAGGTGACTTTTAGCTGGGTGCAAGGCACCGCAAGCTGTCTGCCGGTCAATTTGGTGGATATTACTTTTAAGTTTAGGCAACACAACAACTAGTTAAGTTTAGGAACATGATTGTGGTTTGGACTAAAACTCTCCAAAGGAACACGCATTTCCTGGTTGAACACTGCGACATGGCTGGAGTGTCCTGTGTTTACGACCCACCCATCCACCCCAACCTCCTCTCTATGCGGCCAATCACTTTCTTATACAGCAGCAGTCATTGCGGTGCACACAGCGTGGGATTCTTACACATTACAGTGCTCAACTTTTCGTAGCTTTAAATACACAAATGTGTGTGTCTGTGTCTTCATTTTTCCATCATTTAGATTTGACTCTCTGCTCTGCGTTGGCCCCTCTGACAAGACTGTAATTTACTCTAAATCCCCAAAGAACATTGTCTTAATTCCCCTCCGTCCGTCCTTTCTACCATCCCTTTTCCTCAAACTTGCCCTCTCTTATTCTCTCTATCTGGCCTCTTAACTTTTCAGATCCTCCGTTGACTGTCTCGCCTCTTATTCATGCAGTGATTCACCTTGGTACATTTACTGTCTGTCTGGCTGTCTTTGTCTTTCTGTCTCTCTCTCTCTGCTTCTTAGCAAGCAGTAAGCTGGTGCCTTCTTCTTTGTTAAATTCCTGTTTTTTGCAATCAATGTTTTATTTTTTTTTATTTAAGCGAAAGTGCAAAACATTGGTCCAGATGACAATATACAAAAAAGGACACTACACATACCGAAGAAGGCACAGTGCACCACAGTCCTTCCTTGCCATCAAATGTCTCCACACCAAAACAAAGAGGAAATACAGGAAGGAGGGAGACACAACAAAAACACAACAGCAAGAACGAGGTCTGCAGCTCACAAACAAGACACACAGAAACAGACACAGACAAACACACAAACAAACAAGAGGCATTGACATGGAGACCCGCATAAGACAAAAGGGACCAAACACATGCACAGATAGAAGCGAGAAGGCTGTAGCACACGTCTACAACATGGATTTCAAAGATTCAGCAATGCTGAGCCAAGTGTTCAAAGTCTTTCCTGGCGCTCCATTTATGCAAGCCATGGAGAGCTCCATGTATATGACTTTCAAAAAGGAGTCATGAGGTGGCTTCCAACGGGTTGCAATCATTTTCTTGGCTGCTTTAAGTCCAGCAAAAAAAACAACAACACATTTTTGAATTTTAGAGAGCTGGAAGGCTGACGGATCATTCAGTTTCAAAACACTGACAGTAACAAGTACAGTATCATTAATAGCAATATTGTTCCAGAACTGACCAACAGGAGTGCAATCCCAGATCATGATATGTACGTTGATGGAGGGGAGGGATTGGACACGGGGCTCGACAAAGGAACAGCAGCCCATAGTTCCACACTACATTAACTATAAAATAAATGCATTTCTCGTCAACAAAAACAGGAAACAAAGCACAAAATAGCAAGCACATTGGAAAGGAGGCTCTAACCTAGTAGTGGCCTAATTAACCTATGGATAGTAGGCTATATTAAAAAGTTAGATAGATATGTCATTCAAAAACACAGTCTCTGTAATCACATCTGATAACAATGCAATAAAACTAGGATACAATAAGAGATTAAGACAAAGCAAGAGTCCATGTTCATCAGGCAGTTGTTTTAATCCTGATCTTCTTCCACGGTGCACTCCATGACAGAATCCGAGGCGGCGGCTATCTCCGCGGCCACAAGAGGACGGGACGCAACCCGCACCACGTAATCTTCAGCATCCTAAGCCGCGGTGAAAGCTCTGTACTGTGCCTTCCTTGATCTTTAGGGTTGACGGGTAAAGCAGGAAAAAATCCAGACCCGTGACTCGTGCTGAATCCATGGTTTGATAGAAGGCTTGGCGTCGCTTGAAACAATAGAGAAGACAACAGCATACAGATGTGGGAGCAGACTGTGGGAACATCCAGTACCTCAAGAAATCAAAAACAAAAAAAGCAATCTTTGGCCACCAGGTAAATGTTTACCTGGTGGCCAAAGATTGCTTTTTTTGTTTTTGATTTCTTATACATTACATCCACTCTTTCCATCAGCCGGGGATTAGCTACTCTCCTTGCGGCTACACTGGAGGCCCATAGATCTAGTCTCACTCCAGGGACTGTGCGTGACAGTGTCTGCTATAGAGCTCTTCGGCTATAAGTAAGATCTAAATCTACCTACATATGATCCACGGTGGAACCACGAGGTAGGGCACAAATTAGACAAGCAAAGTGCAGGAACGATCTAGAATTAGTTTTGCCTTGAAAGGTCAGCGTCAACTTGGTCAAAGTTGAAATAGTTTGAACGTTGAGTTCAGCCCTCGGTGCAAATCCGAGTGGGTTGTCTTAAAACTGATTGAGCTGGAGCCTATTAATGTTAGATTTCCCTGAAATAAAAAGCGTCTGTTTCACTCAACCTTATAGCCTCAGTGGTCAGGGGCAAAAAGAAAACAGCCTCTTTCCCAATCTTTTCTTATCCCCTGTGAGAAGAAGACCTGTTGCATTTGTTCAGTAAATTACTGTAGCACTTTGGCTCAGCTGGAGGATGATAAGCTTTTTGTCTTCATTCAGCTCTTCTGGGGATCGTAAATGATTGCTATTAGATTCCAATTCACAAGGTACCCAATTCGAATACATTTATTACATTTATTATTATATATATCAACTAGTTTAGGGAAATTTAGTTACAATACCAATTTTGCTTGAATTTAAAATATATTCTTAGAGAACCAACTTTCAGCTCGGCACAGCAGTTAATTTCCCACGTCTCAAATCAACTCCTTCGCCCATAACACTAGCAAAGGTTGACAGCCAACAAACACACTTTGTCACCCACAAAACTATGACCTAAAATACACTAACGGGTATCATTATACACTGGTGTCTTATGTAAAACAAGGGCACCTGTTTACTGTTTAGAATTCACTGCAATATATGTTACTGGAATGAATCAGACATGATGCAGTACGCTTCAATATATTGTATGTCTTTTATTGTATGTCTTTTGAGTAATTCCAAAATACAAGAATTTGTATACACACCATCCACTGTTGCAGATACAACAGGAATGCTATTCTACTCGGACTTCTGCATTTGGCCACAGGTTCTCATCCACATCACATCTTAGAACATCTTGGGAAATACACCTAGGAAAGAATTTTCTGGCATACCTGATCCATCCCTGGAAATCTTCTGCTGATGGCATCCGTAGCTTCCAGGAGGGACATTTGATTATGTGGATGGTGGTCATAACCCTTCTACTTCCATGAGGGAAAAACCTCTATGGGGTTGAGGAATGGAGAGTAAGGTGGAAGGAAAAGTGACCCCATTTTTGGGATGGACTGCAAACCACTCAGTGACTGCACGGAAGTGGTGAAATGCCACATTGTCCCATACAATTATAAATGTTGGTTGATTTCTTCTCTCTGATGATTTCTTCACTAGCACAACCCTTTTATAGAGATAATGCAGGAGTGCATGGAGACACTCAGTGTTGTATGTCCCAATTAGTGGTTTTTGTAACAGCAGTCTATCAATGAATATTGCTGGGCACATTGTGATGTTGGCACCCCTCCTGCCCAGGACATCCACTGTGACTCTCTTCCCAATCACATTCCTTCCTCGTCGCCGTGTTTTGGCCAAGTTGAAACCCGCCTCATCCACAAAGATTAAAATGTGGGGTGTTTGCCTGCCTTCAATCTCCATTACTCTCTAAGATAAATCCACAAAGCAACATAAGAGTTAGGCTAATACAGTAGTATACATTACCTAAAATGTATGTCTTTGTGTGTGTTTGGTTCTGTAGTTTACAATATTGTGATCTTACCTGGACATATTGGTTCCTGAGTTGCCTGACACGTTCAGAGTTCCTCTCAAAAGGCACAGTATACAACTGCTTCATCCTGACCTGATGTTTTTTCAGGACACTAGAAATAATTGTTATGCCTATACACTGTGAATATTTTCAAAAGTAACGTTGTCTGCCAAGACTCTTGTCACGAATCTCAGTGCGTTTTATGCTGTTGTTTCTGATAACCATTTCAACATTGGCAGTTTCCTGCACATCAGTGAACATCCTACGTCTCCCACCTGTGTAAGGTAGCCGTTGAGTACTAAGCAGAAGAACAAAAGCAATTACACACAAGTGTGTTTGCAACTAACAATAGATGCCACTGTTGAGCGTTGCAGATTTGGCTGCACTCTCTGACCAGCCTCTCTCATTGAGACACCATGATTGATTACATGATCAATTACAGTAGCTCTAATCTCATCTGAGACTACAGCTCTCTTTCTCTCTCAGCCACTCTTCTTCCTCTTTAAGCCACTTTTCCATCTCTGGCAAGGTCCATGTTTACGTCACAATACAAAACTATTCTGAGGTTGTCTCCTTTTGTAATGAAATTGAAATTTCAATATATATTATTATTACTATAGAAATGTAGCAAATTGCTGTCTTATTCTATTTTTTTATTATGTTATTGTTTTGAACTTAAGTTTAACAGTTTTGAAAACAGTATGTTAGCATGTGCAAATTGGCCTGTAGGTACATAGTTTTGGCGGTTGTTTTGTCGAAGTGAGAAAAGAATGAATGTCATTTGAAAGATCATTGAATGCATTTTGTGCCAAAGCAATGATAAATGATCCACAGTTTAGCCCACATAAACTTCTGTTGTGCTCACTGTGTGAAGAGTTTTGAAAAAGTGACCCAAGTATTGAGAAATGCGTCTTAGCAACTGTAAAAAAAACTGTAATTGTACAAGCAAGCAAAATTGTATGGGAAGAACATTCGTGCATTGGCCACAGTATCCAAGGTGAATGAGCATATATTAAGAAGATCGTTTTCTGGATATTATTCATCAATATCCGACCACTCAATCAAAGAACGATTATGTTAACCCAGCCCCAAAGTCATTCAGCCACCCGAGTGTTCTGGGCCTGTGGATAGACAATCGTTTGAGTTGCCTTCTCAGCCTGCACTTCTGAATATTGAACCCCTACAATGCCACTGGATGTGGATATACAGGTAAAAGCCAGTAAATTAGAATATTTTGAAAAACTTGATTTATTTCAGTAATTGCATTCAAAAGGTGTAACTTGTACATTATATTTATTCATTGCACACAGACTGATGCATTCAAATGTTTATTTCATTTAATTTTGATGATTTGAAGTGGCAACAAATGAAAATCCAAAATTCCGTGTGTCACAAAATTAGAATATTGTGTAAGGGTTACATTTTGAAGACACCTGGTGCCACAAAGTAATCAGCTGATTAACTCAAAACACCTGCAAAGGGCTTTAAATGGTCTCTCAGTCCAGTTCTGAAGCCTACACAAACATGGGGAAGACTTCAGATTTGACAGCTGTCCAAAAGGCGACCATCGACACATTGCACAAGGAGGGAAAGACACAAAAGGTTATTGCTGAAGAGGCTGGCTGTTCTCAGAGCTCTGTGTCCAAACACATTAATAGAGAGGCAAAGGGAAGGAAAAACTGTGGTCAGAAAAAGTGTACAAGCGATAGGGATCACCGCGCCTAGTCAAGATTGTGAAAAAGGGTGTGGACAGCTGCTGGAGTCAGTGCTTCAAGATCCACCACCAAGAGACGCTTGAAAGACATGGGTTTCAACTGCCGCATACCTCGTGTCAAGCCACTGTTGACCAAGAAACAGCGCGAAAAGCGTCTCACCTGGGCTAAGGAAAAAGAGCTGGACTGCTGCTGAGTGGTCCAAAGTCATGTTTTCTGACGAAAGCAAATTTTGCATTTCCTTTGGAAATCGAGGTCCCAGAGTCTGGAGGAAGACAGGAGAGGCACAGGATCCACGTTGCCTGAAGTCTAGTGTAAAGTTTCCACCATCAGTGATGGTTTGGGGTGCCATGTCATCTGCTGGTGTCGGTCCACTCTGTTTCCTGAGATCCAGGGTCAACGCAGCCGTCTACCAGCAAGTTTTAGAGCACTTCATGCTTCCTGCTGCTGACCTGCTCTATGGAGATGGAGATTTCAGGTTCCAACAGGACTTGGCGCCTGCACACAGCGCAAAATCTACCCGTGCCTGGTTTACGGACCATGGTATTTCTGTTCTAAATTGGCCAGCCAACTCCCTGACCTTAGCCCCATAGAAAATCTGTGGGGTATTGTGAAAAGGAAGATGCAGAATGCCAGACCCAAAAACGCAGAAGAGTTGAAGGCCACTATCAGAGCAACCTGGGCTCTCATAACACCTGAGCAGTGCCAGAAACTCATCGACTCCATGCCACGCCGCATTAATGCAGTAATTGAGGCAAAAGGAGCTCCAACCAAGTATTGAGTATTGTACATGCTCATATTTTTCATTTTCTTACTTTTCAGTTGGCCAACATTTCTAAAAACTCCCTTTTTTGTATTAGCCTTAAGTAATATTCTAATTTTGTGACACACGGAATTTTGGATTTTCATTTGTTGCCACTTCAAATCATCAAAATTAAATGAAATAAACATTTGAATGCATCAGTCTGTGTGCAATGAATAAATATAATGTACAAGTTACACCTTTTGAATGCAATTACTGAAATAAATCAAGTTTTTCAAAATATTCTAATTTACTGGCTTTTACCTGTATTGATCATTTTGACTCCCTTTGGGGGAGAGAGGACCTTTTCAGAGGAGGTCGAATTCATCCAAACGGAACCTACATTACACATAATGCAGTTTTTATCGACTTACTGAACACAGCAGGGATTCAAATGCAATCTTTCTACCAATAATTTCCCTTGTTCCAATCCCGTGTCCTTTTTATTAAAGTCATAGTTTCGATTTTCATTTAAGTATGGTTGTATGAGCTACTTCTCCATAGTCAGTGTGTTAGCTCCAGTAGATGGTGATCGACTCCCCAGTTTTTAGATGCAGGCAGGAGCAACGTCCTACTGAGGATGGGGGCAGCAGCTAAACATGTGTTAGCCTAATTTTAGCCCTGTCCCAGGAGAAGTTAAGGGAAAAACACAAGACTTTCACCCAGGAGATGGGTGTTTGTGTCCCTGAAGTACTACTTAAGGAGGCCAGCGTTTTAACCCGAACCACTACTTTTTGTAAAGTATTACAGTTAGTTTAACACCTAAACTTAACATCACGTCATGCATGTCACCTTTTTGTTGCTATCTTAACTTAACTTAGCTTTGGAGACCAGGAAAAAATGGCTAATGCTTCGGCATTTAATGAAACTGTCATGGCCCCTGACCCAATGGTCACATTACGATGACCGGTACCCGTCTCACAGTCACCGTCACCTAATTTTGTGAGATATCATACAAATCGTTGTTGTGCATACAGCAATGGTCGATGGCAGACTTAAAACCACTACGACATGACTAAGCGATTGTATATGCTCATATAGATGCCATATAGATATATATGTCAGGCGAGTCATCAAGGGATTGGAAGTCAAATGTGGAAAGAATGTGACTGGAAGGTGAAACAAGATTCTTTAGGACCCCTCTTAAGGTATCAATGTTTTAAAACTATGCCCCCAACACTTGCTGGAGGAACTGTGGCATGATGGGGGACCATACCCACATATTCTGGGACTGCTCCGTGATACAGACATACTGGAAAGACATTAAAGAGGAATTGGACAACATTTTTAGGATGGATTTCCCTCTGGACTCATTTCCTAATAGGGAAAACACCTGACAGTTTGCTTTATAAGGACCAACGCTACATGTTACATATTTTGTTTGAAAAATGATCACTATTAAGTGGATGAAGCCTATCCCCCCCTACGATAGCTCAGTGGATACAAAAAATCCGTAAGGTCCTTACAATGGAAAATGTGACTGCTGTTTTACAGTTTAAAGTACCTTTGTTTGTAAGAAGATGGACTCCTGTCATTCTAGGCCTTGATTTAGAATAATGATTTAAACCTACTGTAATATGCAGTGGTTTATTTACCCTGCTTCTATGTAGTCAATATTAGGGGTGTGGTTTTTAGGCTCAAGATTTGATTTAAAAATCGATTCTCAATTTAAAAAACAAAACAAATAAAAAACAATTCACAGTATGTAAATGTAGTAACTTTTCCCATGTGATAGTTTACATGCCATTAAAAAAAGAAAAATTGATTTCTGGAATTCTATGAATCGATTTTGAATCTGTGGAGATTGAAATGCAATATGAATGTCAATCGTTTTTTTTGTTTTTTTTGCACCCCCTAGTCAATATATTTGTTGAATGGAGCTCAACCACAAGGTGACATTACCTCTCCTTGAGAGAGGGTGTGAGTTTGTGTTTGCATTGTACTGTTACAATTTTCTGCAATGTTAACAAGGGCAATAAAGTTAAAAAAAAAAAAAGGAAATATAAGAAATAGAGAGCACACTTTAGGATTTCTCCTCGTCCCAGCTTCATGCACAATCCTAGAAATAACTTGAGGATCTGAATGTCCGTCCAAATCCAATTAACATACACACAGAGTGCACGGTATACCATATGATTGTGTGCCTTGTATGCATGTTTGTATGTTTATAAACTGGCACGATGCACTGGACGTGTGTGTGTGTGTGTGTGTGTGTGTGTGTGTGTGTGTGTGTGTGTGTGTGTGTGTGTGTGTGTGTGTGTGTGTGTGTGTGTGTGTGTGTGCGTGCGTGCGTGCGTGCGATATGAGAAACCCTTCAACCTGTTCAGAGCTTTTCTCCAGTTAAGTAGACGCTGAGCTACACAATGCCAGAACAAGTTATCACCGGCACAGGCAGAGATTGAGCTGGAGTGGGTGAAGGACGGACAGAGAGTGAAAATAGGAGTGAAAAAGAGACGAGAGACGAGCTAGCTGGTTCAGATTTTCAGTTCCTTTCTTCAAAACCCAACTCGATCTCTTCCCTTCTCTGTTTCAATCATGTAGTTCTATAAACAATTTCAAAGTGGTTCTTCCATGTTTCATCATCCTTCTCTTTCTCTCTAATCTTTTTCCTTTTGTATCAATTCTTCTTTTCCAACACTCCCTCCATATAATTGAATTACCAATCATGCACGGATCATGCTGATCCGTAAGCAGTAGCATGAAACCCTAAACCCTTCACTTTCTCTATCCCTCGCTTCCCGTCTGCCTTTGGGAGCTTGGTTACCCCAGTGGAGTCGTCTTAGTTTCTCACTCGCATGTCATTTCTCGCTTTTCTCTTTTGATTCTGTGAGCTATATTTCCTCCACTTGTGAGTGTATATGTGAGTAAAATCTTTTTTTTTCTCTCTTTTGGCCTCACTAGGCGAGTGAGATTATTTGATGCATCGTGATTCTCTGGGCTGTACGTTAAGCCAACTAGATGAGGAGACGTAACGGACGTAAACATGTTTACATTTTAAGTTAAGCGGCTAGTTGAGGATGGCTGAGCGTCAGCAACAGCAGGTGGATACAATCCGACCAAGAAAATTGTGAAAAATGGCAATCCAAGTCCAAGCTGGTGTCTCTAAATGTCTATATTTTCTCCAAAACCCCCAAATATTCAGTTAAATATCATACAAAATAGAGAAAAGCAGAAAATCTCCATATTTGAGAGGCTTCATTCTCAGCCATTTTTACATGAAAAATTCCTTTTAACGATTAATCTATCAAAATAGTTTGTGATTATTTTCCATTTGTTGATCGTCTTATCCAGTAGTCGACTAATTGTCGCAGCTCTAATGCTTGTAAATATGATGGCAAATGTAACCTTCCAGTCGTCACATGTCTTCCATTTTTACTACTGTTGTATTAATGAATTAGATAATGACAGTAAAGTCATCTGTTCATTTTAACGTTGGATCATTGCCACACTTTGTTTTAAAAGTAGCAAGTAGTCACAGTGAGGAGAATAAGAAAACGGATAGAAATTATGATGATGCATCAATGATCGTTTTATTATCGCATCATAGCCCATTAAATTGTACACCCTTAAGGTTCACTCTAAGCTGGCATTTATGACACCAAATACTTAAAAGAAAATGGTATGTTTGAGTAGATGAATTTTAAAACTCTATCTGTGTCAGTATTTTTTGCTTGGTTGCCTGGAAACAAAAACTGAAATACATGTAAATGACTGTCTGGCCTCACCAGATGTTGGCTCTAATGGTTTTTGTTGTTGTTTGCCGATCAAAAAGGAGATTTAGCTGTTATTGTATCAACAGGCATGTGGAGGAAGATCTTTGCGAGAACAACGTGAAAGCGTGGATGTGGGCGCCCGCCATTTTCATACAGGGACTGCATTCTTTTTAAAATAAAATGTGTATTTCGTCTGAGTGATCGACGGAGACAAAGAGCACTCTCACTCATATCAATGCCCTCATGACCACAATGCTTTTAGTACATTTCAGTCGCAAGGGATTTTATCTTACTGTACAAATCAGCAGGAGAACCTAACAACCCAGAACCCCCGTCAGCAGAGAGAAACTAGAGAAAAACTTTTAATGCATCATGGAATGTGACATGCTGTTCACGTAATCCTGCTTCTTTCTCTTCTCATGTGTCTATGCTCTGTGCATACAGAATATGTAATCCTTCTGTAGTTATATTCATATACTATATCTTTGCTGTGCTCCATGTGATCTCTCCTCTTTGTTTCCTGTACAGCATTTGGATTCCGGCGTGTCTACCTAACGTTGAAACGCAGTTAACCGAGCATTAGTTCAATTATATAAGACGTGCTCGCATCAGCTGATTTGCTGTTAGTGTTACATCCATGCGTCTACATCAGTGTCTCATTGATGCATTAGCTGAGTAGCAGCTGCCTGCTGACTCGTAATGTCCCGTCTCATTCATACAGGTGCTACTCTGTTGGCTGCTCCAGCACCTTCTGCCCCCCCCCCCCAACCTGCTCCTCACCTGTTGAAGTGCTTGGCGTGCTGGGATCAAATTTTCAGGCTACATTTACATTGCTTTGTTTTTGCTTTGTCATCTACGAGGTTGTGTTGCCGTCTCAACAGCCACAAACTTAGACCTTTGGCAACGCCGACAATGACGCCAACTTTTCACCGCATGATTGGGTCAGGACGTCTTGTTCTCTGAGACTAAGCTACTAACGTTACCATGACAACTACCAGCAACGGGCAGAGTCTACATGCTGCCTCCTGTTTACCCCAGCACACACATGCAACAAACAATCTATATATATAAAAATAACTTATATTTACAGGATACAGTATACAGTATATAAATATAATTTTTATATACAGTGTGTGTGTGTGTGTGTATGTGTATATATATATATATATATATATATATATATATATATATATATATATATATATATATATATATATATATATATATAGTATATATCATTTTTACCATCACACTAAATTTCCTACATTGTT
Organism: Percina caprodes; assembly: GCA_013375575.1. Lineage (NCBI taxonomy): Eukaryota > Metazoa > Chordata > Actinopteri > Perciformes > Percidae > Percina > Percina caprodes. The sequence continues at coordinate 1,297,959 of JABXJD010000095.1, read as the reverse complement.
GTCACTATTTATGCAACAATATATGCTTTTTCTGCATCACGTTATGGTGCAAATGTCTGTATCTGTTAAGTTCTATACTGTATTATTTTCCTTACATTTTATGCATATTCAGAATTTGTTTCAGGATGTTTGTTTTTTTTAGGAATCATGTACATCTACAATAACAAATCTGTTAGAGAATGAGACCTTGTTAAAGTCAGAAACTCCAAAGTTTAACTCTACTTAAATCACATCTTTGTTTTTCACGCTTCTGTTGTGTTCTTTAAACAGTTCCTGTTTTCTGAACATGTTTTGAGCCCCCTGAATGGTTATTTTTTTCCTCTTTTTGGGAGTGGCTTGTGGCTTTTTGAGGGGGACAAATCTACCTCTTCTAAACATGTGTCTTGCATTCCCCCCCCTTGCAATCTACGTCTATGATTGTGCATGAATTTCAGTATGAACAATCTGAGCTGACATGGCTGGGTAGTGGATTGAATGAGCCTCCTGGCAGCTGACTGAACAAAGCACCTGGCTGCAGAACGGCAGGTTTTATTAAAAACAGGTTGAGCATGAATGTCTTGGGAAAGGTAAGAAGTAATTATTCTGCTCGCACAAGAATCCTCATATTTAAGTTCATATTTACCTGCCGCAATTACTACATGAAAGATAGTTAAAATTACACTAATGATGTGTTATAAGAGGGGTGAGATGAATAGGGACCAGCTTGTCAGATGGCACATTAGACCTCATTCTCAGAGCGGTATCAGCTGGCAGGTCAAGAATCCAATTCACCCTTCAATAGAGTCTGATCTTCATTTATAGGGAATACTACAGGAGCATCATCTCTCCTTCTCCTCTCCTCAGCTGGATCTACCACTCTTTTCCCAACCTGTTAGTAGGTAGCGGTTTGCTGTATTCAAGCTAAAAGAACAATGCAAATTGCACCGGAGAGGAATTGCTCTCGACCTGCTCTACTGTGTGTTCTCTTGACTGTGATTGAAACCCCAAATTGTTCCTAATGATCAGGCCGATGCTTTGCTTGACAGATCTGTGAGAGTGTGCGTGGGCGAATGAGAGGCTTTGTCAAGAGCTTTCTCCTACTTGGGTGGAAAAAAATGGACCAGCTATAAAGTGTTACAGTGGTGTGAAAAAGTGTTTGCCCCCTTCCTCATTTCCTGTTCCTTTGCATGTTTGTCACACTTAAGTGTTTCGGAACATCAAACCAATTTAAACAATAGTCAAGGACAACACAAGTAAACACAAAATGCAATTTGTAAATGAAGGTGTTTATTATTAAAGGTGAAAAAAAATCCAAACCATCATGGCCCTGTGTGAAAAAGTGATTGCCCCCCTTGTTAAAACATACTATAACTGTGGTTGTCCACACCTGAGTTCAATTTCTCTAGCCACACCCAGGCCTGATTATTGCCACACCTGTTCACAATCAAGGCATCACTTAAATAGGAGCTGCTTGACACAGTTAGGTCCTCCAGAAGATCCTTAAAAGCTACACATCATGCCGAGACCCAAAGAAATTCAGGAACAATTGAGAAAGAGAGTAATTGAGATCTATCAGTCTGGAAAGGGTTATAAAGCCATTTCCAAAGCTTTGGGAATCCAGCAAACCACAGTGAGAGCCATTATCCACAAATGGCGAAGACATGGAACAGTGGTGAACCTTCCCAGGAGTGGCCGGCCGCCCAAAATTACCCCAAGAGCGCAGCGACGACTCATCCAAGAGGTCACAAAAGACCCCACAACAACGTCCAAAGAACTGCAGGCCTCATTTGCCTCAGTTAAGGTCAGCGTTCATGCCTCCACCATCAGGAAAAGACTGGGCAAAAATGGCCTGCATGGCAGAGTTCCAAGGAGAAAACCACTGCTGAGCAAAAAGAACATCAAAGCTCGTCTCAATTTCTCCACAACACATCTTGATGATCCCCAAGACTTTTGGGACAACATTCTGTGGACCAATGAGACAAAAGTGGAACTCTTTGGAAGGTGTGTGTCCAAGTATATCTGGCGTAGAAGGAACACTGCATTTCATAAAAAGAACATTATACCAACAGTAAAATATGGTGGTGGTAGTGTGATGGTCTGGGGCTGTTTTGCTGCTTCAGGACCTGGAAGACTTGCCGTGATAAAAGGAACTATGAATTCTGCTGTCTACCAAGAGATCCTGAAGGAGAATGTCCGACCATCTGTTCGTGTACTCAAGCTGAAACGAACTTGGGTTCTGCAGCAGGACAATGATCCTAAACACACCAGCAAGTCCACCACCGAATGGCTGAAGAAAAACAAAATGAAGACTTTGGAGTGGCCTAGCCAAAGTCCTGACCTGAATCCTATTGAGATGTTGTGGTATGACCTTAAAAAGGCCGTTCATGCTCGAAAACCCTCTAATGTAACTGAATTAGGACAATTCTGCAAAGATGAGTGGGCCAAAATTCCTCCAGGACGCTGTAAAAGCCTCATTGCACATTATCGCAAACGCTTGGTTGCAGTTGTTGCTGCTAAGGGTGGCCCAACCAGTTATTAGGTTTAGGGGGCAATCACTTTTTCACACAGGGCCATGATGGTTTGGATTTTTTTTCACCTTTAATAATAAACACCTTCATTTACAAATTGCATTTTGTGTTTACTTGTGTTGTCCTTGACTATTGTTTAAATTGGTTTGATGTTCCGAAACACTTAAGTGTGACAAACATGCAAAGGAACAGGAAATGAGGAAGGGGGCAAACACTTTTTCACACCACTGTATATGTTGGGAGTACCTTAGACTGTGTTTCTCTTTCTTCTTCTGCCCAGTGGCATCCATAGATATTTGTTCATTTCATGTTCTACCTTTAGTCTGGAAGAGATGCTCTGTCTGTCTGCAGGGGAATGAGGTCCTGTTTTTCTCTCCATTTGTAAAGATCAGTCCATTGTGAAGAATGGTCGCTTCAGGTGACAAAGGTTGCACCATCAATAGGATATGAGAGGAGAATAGGACTTTCAGAGCAGCACTGTACTTTGTTAAATGTTTATCATGGCTTTAGTGTGCAGACAAAAATCTGTCAAGTGTCACTCTAGTGCCACCGGACACCCTTCCTCCCAGCAGCATCCGGTTTCTTAAAACTCTGCTTTCACCGCTAGACCCTGACGACGGACTATCATCGTGCACTTTTATTATAGATCTCAAAGTCCATCCACAGGCTCTATAACAGTGTGTCTGTATGACCAGGCTTCCATTTGATCTATTGCTCCCTCAGCGGACCACAATCGTCCACAGACATTGATGCAAAGGTCAGAGGTGCCCCCACACCCCCGCCATAGCGTGACCTTTCTTTGAACAGCCACCAACACAGCAAATGGCTTTAAGGTTCACTGCTTTAACACACCGCGTCAATCTCTTCAGGAGAATAGCAGGTCCGGCTTGTGTGTGTGTGTGTGTGTGTGTGTGTGTGTGTGTGGTAGAGTATAGCAGGGCCGCCATGTGTGTGGTAGAGTGAGTAGGAGAGTGACGGGGATTAGTTTCGGAACAAGTACCAACTCTAGAGTCATAGTGGGAGAAACAAAGTGTCTTCTCTGTGCTTTCTGACCTTGGTCGGAAATCTGCAGCAGGAAAAGTTAACCCTCTCCTTGATTTCATGTTGTTTATGTACAGGTAAAAGCCAGTAAATTAGAATATTTTGAAAAACTTGATTTATTTCAGTAATTGCATTCAAAAGGTGTAACTTGTACATTATATTTATTCATTGCACACAGACTGATGCATTCAAATGTTTATTTCATTTAATTTTGATGATTTGAAGTGGCAACAAATGAAAATCCAAAATTCCGTGTGTCACAAAATTAGAATATTGTGTAAGGGTTAAATTTTGAAGACACCTGGTGCCACAAAGTAATCAGCTGATTAACTCAAAACACCTGCAAAGGGCTTTAAATGGTCTCTCAGTCCAGTTCTGAAGCCTACACAAACATGGGGAAGACTTCAGATTTGACAGCTGTCCAAAAGGCGACCATCGACACATTGCACAAGGAGGGAAAGACACAAAGGTTATTGCTGAAGAGGCTGGCTGTTCTCAGAGCTCTGTGTCCAAACACATTAATAGAGAGGCAAAGGGAAGGAAAAACTGTGGTCAGAAAAAGTGTACAAGCGATAGGGATCACCGCGCCTAGTCAAGATTGTGAAAAAAACCCATTCAAAAATGTGGGGAGATTCACAAGGAGTGGACAGCTGCTGGAGTCAGTGCTTCAAGATCCACCACCAAGAGACGCTTGAAAGACATGGGTTTCAACTGCCGCATACCTCGTGTCAAGCCACTGTTGACCAAGAAACAGCGAAAAGCGTCTCACCTGGGCTAAGGAAAAAAGAGCTGGACTGCTGCTGAGTGGTCCAAAGTCATGTTTTCTGACGAAAGCAAATTTTGCATTTCCTTTGGAAATCGAGGTCCCAGAGTCTGGAGGAAGACAGGAGAGGCACAGGATCCACGTTGCCTGAAGTCTAGTGTAAAGTTTCCACCATCAGTGATGGTTTGGGGTGCCATGTCATCTGCTGGTGTCGGTCCACTCTGTTTCCTGAGATCCAAGGTCAACGCAGCCGTCTACCAGCAAGTTTTAGAGCACTTCATGCTTCCTGCTGCTGACCTGCTCTATGGAGATGGAGATTTCAGGTTCCAACAGGACTTGGCGCCTGCACACAGCGCAAAATCTACCCGTGCCTGGTTTACGGACCATGGTATTTCTGTTCTAAATTGGCCAGCCAACTCCCTGACCTTAGCCCCATAGAAAATCTGTGGGGTATTGTGAAAAGGAAGATGCAGAATGCCAGACCCAAAAACGCAGAAGAGTTGAAGGCCACTATCAGAGCAACCTGGGCTCTCATAACACCTGAGCAGTGCCAGAAACTCATCGACTCCATGCCACGCCGCATTAATGCAGTAATTGAGGCAAAAGGAGCTCCAACCAAGTATTGAGTATTGTACATGCTCATATTTTTCATTTTCTTACTTTTCAGTTGGCCAACATTTCTAAAAACTCCCTTTTTTGTATTAGCCTTAAGTAATATTCTAATTTTGTGACACACGGAATTTTGGATTTTCATTTGTTGCCACTTCAAATCATCAAAATTAAATGAAATAAACATTTGAATGCATCAGTCTGTGTGCAATGAATAAATATAATGTACAAGTTACACCTTTTGAATGCAATTACTGAAATAAATCAAGTTTTTCAAAATATTCTAATTTACTGGCTTTTACCTGTAGAAGGAGAACCTGGAAATGAGTAGGAGAAAATGCACTGCTACCAACCCACGGCTGAGTGATGTGCGGCGCTGCAACATGTAGTAAGGCTGCGGCATAGGATCGGGTGTAGGGTGGGCATGTCCACATACCTACGTATGTACCCAACGTCGTAGACTACATATGAAAACAGACGACTTGTCTTCACTTTCTCCTGTAGAGTCTTGCGCAGCATGATCGGGCAGTATCAAATAATTAGCCCTACACCTGACCGACCGATCATGAGTCAATCAATCACAGCTGTCAATCATGACATTTACCCTGTTTTTACAGGATCAAATAACAAATTAAAACCAAACGTATCGTAAAAATTAACACTTAAACAAACATGAGCGTGTAAGAACTACCTAATATGACAGAAACCATCTTTGGGAAGATGTGTAATTTATGACCTACAGGATACTGCAGCCAGCCACCAGGTGGACAATCCAGATGTTTTGGCTTTACTTTTGGGGAGCTGTTCACCTGACATTTTCTAGACAAAAAAAATAATTGATTAATCAAAAAAGAAAGTAATCGTTAGTCCTGCCCTCGGTCCCGGATCAGCATTTTATTTAGGCTATACAAAATACATTTAAGAGACCTGAATTGTGGGAGGTGATGGCACGGTGGATATGCCACATGCCTTTGGTGTAGGACATCTGGGTTCAGTTCCCACTGTTAACATCAACAGTGCGTCCCTGAGCAAGACTCATAACCCCTAGTTGCTCCAGGGGCGTGCAACATCTGACATGTATAGCAATTGTATGTTGGTTAGGATAAAAACGTCAGCTAAATGACACGTTACAATGTAATCTGTTGCATCAGCAGTTTCAAACATTATGGGATGAGTGACTGATACCACATTAGCTCTTTTGCAAAGAAACCACCCTAAAACCACCATAATAAACAGGATTTTACACCACTGAAAAATTTGCTTTGGAAAGACATATTTCCTAAGTGGATAGATTTAAAAGGGGCGCCTGGGTAGCTCACCTGGTAGAGCGAGAACCCACATATGGAGGTTTACTCCTCGACGCAGCTGCTGCGAGTTTGACTCCGACCTGAGGCCTTTAGCTGCACGTCATTCCCCTTCTCTCTCCCATTTCAAGTCTAAGCTGTCCTATACAAATAAAGGCCTAAAATGACCAAAAACTAATAAAAAAAAACATTTCAAAGCGCTAGTCTCATTCTGGCAGGATGAACCTTAATTATCCCTACAGTTTTTAAGAAATGTTTTTTATACAGTACATAACTCACAGGAATTTTTGAGTATCTGAAAATACTGAAAATGAAAATTACAATTTATGACATGCCATACTGAGACATGCAGTGACCGGCCAGGAGCCAAGAAATGGAGGAGTGTAAGGGAAGAAAAAAATAGCTCACTATCTTTATACGTTACATTGTTGTCATGCAGTCGTGTTGATGCAGTAATGTCAGATGTATAACATGACACAAGCAAAGCCCTGTTTGCTCCAAACAAACGACACTAAAGAGCTGAGAGCATGCGCCTCCTTACAAAAGGGTCCTGATGATTTATAAAAAAACTCAGTCTGTGCTGCCAGGACAGGATTGCTAGACATGCTCAAGGCAGGCAATCTGATGGCTTAGCTTAGCACCAGCCAAAAAGGGTTACAGTGGGTGACTTTAACACATTCCTCACATCTCTCCCAGTCAGATCCTTGGCCAGGTGCCAATGAGAAAGTCTTAAGTCTCTTTTTATCTCTCTCGATGACCCTCTCTCTCTCTCTCTCTCTCTCTTTGGCACTTGCATCTCACTGGTCCTATATTATATTGTTTATCTATAATCATCTGCCAATTATTTTCTCAATCTCTTATGTCCACAAAATGTTCATATCTCAGTTTCCCACATCTTGAGGCAGTGTCTTTAAAATGTCCTGTTTCGTTGACCAACACTCCAAAACCAAAGTACATATTTTCTTTACAATCCTACAAAACACACATGGAGCAAATCCTCACATTAACGGTGCTAGAACAAGCAAATTCAGCAACACATAGCATTAGCTGTTTTTTCTTTCACTTTGTTACCGTTAGCACATTCTCCAGGGTATTTCAGCCTGTCCATTATACAGCCGGCAGAATGGGAACACAACCACAACGTAGTCGCTCTCTAAAAACATTATTAGCGGATGTGCACACATAGGGTGACTGACTTTGAAATACTGACTAAAGCACAGTTCTAACTAAGACCGATCATCGGTACCAACCAGGGTTGAACAACATGTTAAATAATTCCTTGAGTTTCAATAGGGCCTTCGTCGCTTTGGACGCTCGGGCCCTACATATTCCAACCAAGAGCATCTCTCTCTGCCTTTGCATGGCCTCCATGCTACTGGGTTAGCTTGCTGAACAAGAGTCTGTTGCTGAGTTTGAGTTTAGTTTCTTAAAAAGGATCCCCATTAGCTGACACCTAGACGACCAGCAAGTCTTCCTGCTTCCAAAACAACATTAAATCTGACGATATTAAACAATTTTGTGGCACATAAAATAAAATAAACACTAAATATTACACTAAATAACAAGGAAACAACCATAAAAAAACAATATCTAGAATACAACATTACATTACACTACATTACGATACATAGCTAATATCTAGGTAGCTCACAAAGGCAGAGAATGAGAACAAATATTATTAATATAAATAACAAAAGAAAATAAGATTCTACAGCCTTTCCTGTGTTATTTGGGAGATAGAGTAGGTTTAGACTAGACTGCACTATAATTTACCCAACAAGACCAACAATTCCCCCAAGAGCAAGCATTTAGTGTGACAGTGGCGAAGAAAAACTGACCCAGACTCTTCTTGAAACAGATATAGAGAAATATGATTCATAATAGTTATAGCAGTTGGTATGTGGCTATTATAGTAACAGTTAAAATAATAAAACTATGACTAGAAATAATAGTTGTAGCAGTACACAGTCAGGGTGTAGTAGGGCGTAGCAGAGTGTATCAGGGCGTTGCTGGGCGTAGCAGCCGAGCAGGACCGCGCAATTCAGACTGATCTCATGAGGAGGCAAATGTATGACACCTCAATTCGTATGCCATTATTGGTGCTCTATGAAGACGCATGCTCAACGCCGTTTGGCCTCCATTGACTTATATTGCAATAGCTTTTGAATTCACACTGTTGCGAGTATTATGAAAAGGGTGAAAATTCGTGTAGGGAGGGTGGTCGGGGTGGCGGATGGGTCAAATACAGGATTTTCACCCAGGAGATCGGGGATCGTGTCCCGCGTGTAACGAACCTCAATGTCATCGTTCTCAGCCACTGCCTCTGTTCGCTGATTGGACCGCCAAACATTTGGCCGGAGAAAACCTGCAAATATACCGCAAACCCAGACAGAGTACTGAAGGAAAATCAAAATTAAAGTATGTAGGAGGACAGAGCCAGGCTGGTACCATCCTTCATTCTGATCATGCTCCGTGGAAATGTCAAAACATGAAGTTTGCGAGTCAGTATTGGACATATAGGTGATGCAAACCACTTAACTTTTTATGATGGGAGTTTTGTTGCTAATTAGGTGTAATGAGCCTTGGCTTGGCTGGAGACTAATGCCATATTGACGGTGTGCATCCCGTCTATGAACACTTACACACACACATTAATGTAACACATGTAGATTAACACATTACAGTACACACGCAGCCCCATGAGTCCAGACCTATACACTTATGCTTTTCAGATGCTTTTTTTAGTGCCGCTGCACTGATCAGGTTTCAATTCAGTTGGCTGACACACACAAACCTTCTATCAGTCTTTTTTCATTCCTTCACTCCGTTTTATTGCCTCCTCTGAGTTCCTCTCTGCGGTGCCTTGAAAGCGATTTCCCTAATTGTGTTTTTCGTCAGAGAATTACAGCAAGAAAACACGATGCTCATTGAATCTGTCACAGCTGAGTGTGTCCAAACAAGCCTAGCGCTCCTTATTGCTTCTGCTACTGTATCTTGCTTGAGGGAACTGGCTGATAAGGTTGAGACACGATGTATCATATGATGTCTTTGATAGGCAGTAAGCGCTGCTCGATGCAGAAGCACCGAACACCATCAATATTTGAGTAGAGAGGATTCTAGAGAGGATCCCCACAATAACTTTTTATGGTTTTAAGGTAAATACCAAAGATGTTGTTACACGGCTCTCTGTCTTTCTTTCCCTTTTCTTTTCATTTTGCCTCCCGTTGATCTTGGACAAACACTGATGTGCGTTGGATTTATTGCTTCCAGGCTTTTTTAGGCTTCTGTCACAGTAGGTGCAGGGTGGATATTCTGTTGGGATCATAAATTGCCACTGCAGGCTGTCTCACCATAGATTGTGTCAAACAAAGTCCTGAACAACGACAGCGGCAAAGAAAACCTAACTATATTTGTTAGTAATCCAGCCCTGGTGTTGTGGGGAAAGAATGAAGCTGGTAGATTTAATAGGCTCAAGTTCTTTGATTCCAGAGCTGTTTATTAAAAATCAGTTGTTCTCATGCATACATCACTTTGTACTCCTTCAAACTATTATACCCTCTAATATTATATAATATATAATTCTGAAGAGGAAAATAGCCTATATGTAAGGCTATATTTTGGCAACAGCTATGTAGCTTCATCAAGCTATTTCAGATAGACATGGCACCGCCCATTACATTGTGACTGAGACGCCACATTTCTCTATTTCTCTGCTGTCAGAGATAAAAATAATAATAATAAAATAATTCTTTATACTACTACAGAGTGTCAAATGAAGTTTGTTTTATTTATATACCTGTAGCCAGCAGCATGAATGTGTCTGAAAGGATTTCACAATCTCTGCAGACATCCTTTATCCTTTTGTGTTGCTTGTTTTATCTGTTTGTTGTCCCCAAACAGTCGATGTACAGAAGTCAGTTGTAGCTTGCATAGCTTCGTACACACCGACATTTTGTAGTTCTGTGTGTGTTTATATGGTAGCTCAGACTCTGGCTGGTGCCAGAACCCACCAGGAGCTTAGGTTTCTGCTATTGTTCTTCAATTTTCTCTCCTGATCTTCTTGTCTCTGCACCCTCGCATTTTAGATCCATAAAGCCTCTGGGTATGCATACATTTCAGTCCACACTGTCAAGGGCAAATCTGTCTGTGTTCATGCCCATTTGCTTCTCTTCATTGTCTTAAATTGGTCTAAAGTAGTCTCAAATTTGCTTCAGGTTCACTGTGATGGTGGATATCACATGTATGATTGTGCATATAAAAGGTTTGTGAGATTACTGTATCAGAGAAAGTAAGATTTATGGTCTAAACAGCCTCTCATAGATAATTTGACACATTTAGTTTAAGGTATTTTCACCCTGGGAAATGTTGGGTATTTATCCTATGTTTTGGCCTGACTTGAGCTTGACCTTTGCCACCACTCAGCGTCTGTAGCCAGGTTACTATGGCGACGGCAGAACGCAGCCCTTGGCGGAGGGTTAATGATTAACCTCCTTTTACAGCTTGACTACTTCCTAATGAGCCATTAACTCGACAATTGGGTCAGGGCCAAGGTATGCAAAGAGGAAACTGCATGTGGAAAGCCAAGTGTTTGCTGCTCGTCTTGTTTTTCCTCATACTCTTATTGCCATGTCTATGAGCTTACATGACACACACACACACACACACACACACACACACACACACACACACACACACACATAGACAGACCCTAGCACATACAGATACACACAGTAAACACACAGTCAGTAATAGCCAGTGTACCAGGCCCTTGAGGAAAGAGAGCTTGGTTATTAGTTCTATTCTGAGATTCGTGTGTGTGTGTGTGTGTGTGTGTGTGTGTGTGTGTGTGTGTGTGTGTGTGTGTGTGTCTCCATGTTGCTGGGGGCCTTGTGAACAGGAATCTCTATTTGCTGTAAGATTTCAGTACCAGACAGAACTCACTAGCAGTATTTGGTAACATTTTACTGACAATAGTGTTCCCATTACACAGCTGGTCTTCTTCTACTAATTGCCACACCAAGAGCAAGAGAGGCAGAGAAACCCAGAGAGAGAGAGAGAGAGAGAGAGAGAGTGTGGGATACTGTAGGTGCCCACCAATTTTCAGTTTAGCTAAAACATCACTATCAACTAAAGCTGTCACTTTTGATTAAAGCTACTTTACAAATGTTGGAAAAGTAAAAAATATTTAATCTGTATTGATTTATCTGAATTGAAATTGTACAGTATAAGTGGGGCAGACTTTGTCTCGCGCTCCAACAGGGGGCGGTTGTTGACCAATTGCACGGCCTCGTATCCTTGGTAAACTAGGTTATTGTGGTTCTTAGAGTATATGCAATTTGCAGGAACATAGCAAGCACTGATAAACACAAAATGCTTCCACACATAACTTCTCCAAGATTTGGTGTCATAATTGACACCATATATAAGAATTTTGTGCATATGAACTCTTTATTAGGTACACCTTTCTAGTATCAGGTTGGATCTCCTTTTGTCTTCAGAACTGCTTTCATTCTTTGTGCTGTAGGTTCAACTAGGTGTGTCAGATGTACATAGTATACCACAAAAAACATTTTTAATGTCATCATGTTTACTAAAAGCTTGGATTACTACAGGGTTTGCTTGGCTTCACAACATTATATGTAATGTTATATGAAGGAGAATGCATGAATCAAAAACTATTTTTATTTTTATACACACTACCTTGGCCACAGGTAAATTAGGTTGTTGTAGAAAAGTGGGCGACTGAACGTAGCTCTGCTGTCAGCCTCCTTCGGTGTTTGAGTAATGTTAGTAGGTTGGGGGATGTATTTCAGTGGGGCAACACATCTTAAATCCAGTGTTTTAATCATTGCTCTGAACTAGTCTTTCACAACTATTGAACGTACACGTGTTCCACCAAATCAACTTCCTTCCCGAGGCTATTATGCAGTGTCACCGTCCTTGAGTGTGGTGCTTAACGCCGCCCAAGATGTTTGTGATTGGTTTAAAGAAATGCCAGTAGAGCAGAGCACGTTTTCTCCTATCCTGGAATGCTGTGTGAACTAGCCAGACCTTCCTTCGCAGCGCTGTGGAGGAAGGTCTGGCAATGCAAGACCATAGATCTGGTGACTGTAGAGGCCGTTTGAGAACATTGAACTCATTGTCATGCTTAGAAAGCATTTTTAAATTATGTAAGCCTTGTGAGGTGGCACATTATCCTGCTGAAAGTAGCCATTGGAAGCTGAGTACACTGTGGTCATAAAGGGATGGACAGGGTCTGCAACAATACTCAGGAAGGCTGTGGCCTTTGAACAATTTTCCATTGGTACTAAGGGGCCTGACGTGTGCCAAGAAACTATCCCCCACACCATTACACCACCAGCAGCCTGATCTGTTAACAGAAGGCAGGATGGATCCATGCTCTCATGTTGTGTACGCCAGATTCTGACCCGAACATCTGAATGACCAGCCAATGACTCTCCATGTCCTTATTTTGTCCAATTTTAGAGAGCCTGTGCCAATTGTATCCTCAGTTTCTTGTCCTTGGCTGTCAGGAGTGACACTGTTGTGGACACTGAATTAGATGAAGTTACTGTTCATCAGACCCCAGATGAGACAAGAAACTAACGTTAGCGAACACAGCGGTCCCTCTGCAGGAGACGCTGTCTTCCTCCAACACGCTGTAGCTACTGCTTTATAACAGTTTTCCAGGTTAGTGGGGATGCATACCGCTCAAATGAACATGAAAAACGTAGCTAGTAATGTTCACTCAGCATTTTGTTTTGATGTTAAACTGTGTGTAAAATGAGCTAGGGTTCTAACTAATTAGCTTTAGCTAATTATATTCATATATTCAGTATATTTCATCAAGCAGAAGTAAAAAAAAATATGAACGCATGAATAGAGAAGGGCACAATGACCTTAGCATGCTTGTTATCTTAGTCCACCTTTGAGATGTAAACATGAGATGTACCAGTGCACCTAATAATCCTCAGCTAAACAACATCATTGTGAGAATCAGAATGTATCAGGAGAGCTGGCTTCATTAGTTGTTTGGTTGTATAGGAGAAAAAACTATTTAGAAAAAAGCATGAATGCAGGCAGCTTCTTGAGGTGCTCGTCGGCTCTGGAAAGGATAACAGGGAGTTGAACACAAAAGCAGGTTGACGTTGTGCTCCAATATATAATTACCAACATATATTTCTTCCAGCCACAGCTGTTAGTTTGTAGTTCTCAAGCCACAGACATATCTGGAGACACCAGAGATGGTCTGATGCTATTTTTTGCTTACCGATTTGGATACCTGAACTTGCATATTGTTCGATATCAAGTACCAATCCGACACCAGCGTGTTAAAAAACACATATTTATTATGTTTTAACAGCAGTATGATACTATCGCCCGTATAGGGATGTGATATGATTTTTATCATTGTTGTGAAACTCTTTGTGAAACATGAAAAGACACAAACAATGATCGCCTGAGAACTTTCTTTAATTTATCCAGTCTGACAGTGAGTCATAACAGAAAAAGAACAAAAATAATAAATACGGGCTTAATTAGGCCTGGGCAACCTATCAATATAAATTGATAACGTTATCATCTTAGATTTTTGATATTCCAATATTGTGATTTGATATAAGAGTTGTCTTTTCCTGGTAAAGTGAACTTTCCAGCCTGTTCTAGCTGTTCTGATATTTACCTTTACTCATTTAGTCACTATATCCACATGATATACAGATGCTTATTTATCACAATCACAGTCTTTCTGATAACTTTATTATTGTATGTACTACATTTACTATATTTGTTTTTATTGTGTCTTTTGCCTTCATACGGGTCCTGTCAGTTTATTTGTGAACCACTGAGGGTGAGTTGCAGAAAAATTTCTATTCTAAATGTCGTTTAGAACCAATATTCAACCGTAGCAATATTGATATTGAGGTATTTAATAAAAAAATCCTGATATTAGATATTTTTTTCCCCATATCACCCAGCACTAGGGCTACAAATTGGTGCATAGATTACAGTACTTTCCTATACCGTTACCAGTATTTTAGGCAGTGTCAGAGGGTTTTCCGATACTGGAATCTGTATCAGAACAGATCTCTAGTAGAAACTATAAGACCTGTTACAAATGACCCCTAATCTCGGCACAGTTTCTCTATGCATGACTAACTAGGTTTTTCCAACCTTGTGTGCTCCGTTCTATGTCAGATTAGTTTATTTTATTTATTTTAAGTCACAATTAATGTCATCCTGATTTCGTCCTTATTTAAACGGCCAAGACAATCGCTTGCATTAATGAACTGTAGGAGAACGGCACAAAATGGTAATTGCACAGGCAATTAAATCTTCCACATTAGACATGTCCTCTGCTGCTAATGAGTGTCTATTAACTCCACATTGTGCACACAGTAAACAGAGCTTCACATATCAAATTACAGGTGGCTGTCATTAGTGTAGTCTATTGTCCATTTGTATTCCCATATACTAAGTAAGTGAAATCTTTGAGTAAATGGGTAAAATCTCCTTTGTAGTTATAATCCTTGACGATTTGGCAACACTTGTTACCGTGGCAACAGCAAATGGGGTTTAATTCTACAAAAACAAAACCAATTGAGCAGCGACTTTGGCACACATGCAACAGAAGAGCAACTGGTGCTAAAATAATTCATCGAATAGTTGATGCACAGAGAATTGACTACAATTTTGATAATAAATAATGGTTGAAGTTACTTCTTTTTGCAAAAATGCCAAATGTCTGCTGTTCTCCACTCCTGAAATGTGTGACTTTGCAGCATTTCTTTGTTTCAAATAATTATAAATTGGGTTTTGGACAGTTGGTTGGATAAAGCAAGCAATATAAAGATGACTCGTTGGGTTTTGGGAACTGGTGACCTCTTTCACCGTTTTCACTAGGCGGGCTAATATAGCCTATAACACAGTTGTACAGCAGACAAAGTGATATAATGGTAGGGGCTGAGAGAGACAGGCTCATGCTGAAAAGTCAATCCCCCTTGTGTTGTATTGAAGAGCTGGATGGCCATGCGAACAAAGGACCTCCGTAACCTGTCTGTTGACCATGATGGTGACAGAAGTCTGCCACTGAGCTCCTCTGTTTAAAGAATGTGCTGTGTAGTGGGTGGCGGTCATTGTGCATGATCGCCAACATCCTAGTCATTGTCCATTTCTCTGCAGTTGCTGTGAGCGACTCCAGCTCAATGCCAACAACAGAACCAGCTTTCTTTACCAGCTTGTTCAGTCGCCCAGCGTCACTCTTCTTAATGCTCCCTCCACAGCACACCACAGCATAAAACAGGATGCTGTCAATGAATCCAGTTTATTGTCCATGTGTACCCCCAGGTACTTATATGTGCTGACCACATCCACATTGACCCCTTCAATGGAGACTGGTGTCATGTGTGGTTTAGATCTCCTGAAATCCACCACCAACTCCTTGGTCTTTGTTGCGTCCAGCTGTAGATGGTTGAGCCTGGACCATTGCACAAAGTCATCCACCAGGTTCCTGTACTTGTACTCCTGTCCATCCCTGATATACCCCACAATTGCTGTGTCGCTCGAAAACTTCTGCATGTGACATGACTCAGAGTTGTAGCTGAAGTCCGAAGTGTAGAGGGTGAACAGGAATGGTGAAAGCACAGTCCCCTGAGGCGCTCTGGTGCTGCAGAACAGTCTCAGACAAACAGTCCATCAGCCTGACAAACTGTGGTCTCTCTGTCAGATAGTCTGTTATCCAGGATACCAGGAGATCATCAACCCCCATCTGCACAAGCTTGTCTCCCAGTCTGGCTGAATGGTTTTAAATATATGATAGCATCCTCCACACCCACCTTCTCCTGTGAGTGGCTGACTTTGGGTCTGAGGAGGTGAAGTAGCAGCCGCTCCATCGTCTTCATCATGTGTGAATTTAGAGCGACTGGCCTAAAGTCATTTAGCTCACTAGGACGTGGTTTCTTAGGAACTGGGATGAGAAACGATGTCTTCCACAGTGCTGGAACCCTCCCCAGTCGGAGGCTCAGGTTGAAGACATGCTGCAGAGGCTCTCCCGGTTCCATTCTATCCTTTATTTAAAAATGAAGCGATCATTAGTTAAAGAGGTCCGTCACTAATTATGGCTATTGCTGAATTAGTGTCAACCATCAAGAACTAGATTTGCTGATACAGATTACAACTTAAACGTCTTATTCTATAGTCCATCCATCCATCTTCATCCGCTTATCCGGTATTGGGTTGCGGGGGGGGGGGCAGCAGCTTCAGCAGGGGACCCCAAACTTCCCTTTTCCAAGCCACATTAACCAGCTCCAACTGGGGGATCCCGAGGTGTTCCCAGGCCAGGTTAACGCTTTAATCCCCCCACCTAGTCCTGGGTCTTCCCCGAGGCCTCCTCCCATCTTATTCTATAGTTACAAAGTTATTGAAGAAATTAATTTTCCCCTACTTCCTTGAATCTTTACAGTGAGTCAGTTAGATAAGCCCATTTTAGGCTTTTCTTTCCTGGATGCATGTGGTTGCACCAAGTTATTACATTTACTTTCATCTACAAAGACACTGTGTACACTAAACATGCAATAATGAAAGAATCGTTAAAGAGCAGAAATAGCCTGATTCTCCGGAAAAGACTATCCCTATTTATTTATTTATTTTACCAGCCTGTTATTCACATTAGCTCTTTAAAGGAGAAGCGCTTCCTCACAGGTCACTACCAGGCTGCAGTTATGCTCTAAGAGTTGTACGTTGGATTAAGTGGCAGTTCAGTTTTCTATGACTGCTGATTGAGCAATTGTTTGTGTTTTATCACATAAAAAGATCATGAACCCACAGAATGTATGTCAGCGTGTGGGTGTGCGTGTGTGTGTGCGTGTGCGTGTGCGTGTGTGTGTGTTACAATGTTAGTGAGGGTATTGGGCTCCAATCAGGTCCTCTGCTTTAAACCCTCTAGTGTGTCTGTGTGTGAGGGAGAGAGAAACACTGTGTTCTTCTCATCAAAGCCCCACCCTCCCGACTGTCTCCACGGAGACGCAACACAATTGGTACGTGTCGCCTGGCAACATTGCCCGATATCTTTGGGACACAGGGCTGCTGGCAGAGAATAGACATGCACACGCACACACACACACACACACACACACACACACACACACACACACACAGTTTGTCGGTCACAGAGGTGGCTTGTTTCACATTCAGCCTTTTCAGCTGCAGAACCCTCCAACGTTTAGTACTCTTGAAGAACACACAGCGAAAGTTGTAATGTGTGTTTAGGCTGATGTATTTTTTTATCAGTGGCATCACTGACATATTGTATTGGTTAGATAAAGGCTTCTTTATCTAACGTTAGGACTGAAAATTAATTCAAATTTAATCTGATCAGATACGACTCCCAAGAGGTCCAAATGTTTGTCTGCGTGCATTAAATGCCACAAAGGTGCCAATATTTGCCATAGTACCACTTAGTTTAGTGTGAAACAGCTCAACTACATCTCTTGTCTCCCACATTTGACGTGTCACCTAGCTTGATGCTCAACTAGCTAGCTAGCTCTCCCCATTCATATTTTATCAAAACATCGGTCCCATGGACCGGAAGTAGAAGGGCTCTCTATTGCCTGAAAATGTTGCCAGGATGTTGTCTATTATTTAAAAAAGATGTCTGTGTGATGCTTCTAAAGAAACATTTTGTGTAATGATTTAGTACGACAACTGAGTTGTTTTTCAAAATATTAATGTAAGTAATTTTAACCTGTTTAGCTTATCAACTTTAGTTGTTGTTTTCTTCTTGTAAAATGTAGCTTATTACATTTAAGAGCATCTATATTTTACACACTAATAATACAGAAACAAATCATTATAGAAATGAAAAGTGGTGAAACGTCAAAACATGGCTTTTGCAGAATAAAATAAGGAGATAGGACTGTGGTATTTCTGAGTTTCAATTAGAGGTTAGTTCATTTTTAGCTTTCACATGTCAAATTCCAACCCATGTTTTTAAAACCCTTTATTCATCCATTAAAGTCAATTGAGAACAAATGTCACACAATCAAAGTGAATGTGACATATGAATGTATCATGTAGCTTCCCAGTGAGGCAGTGGTGACCTATGGAGCTTGGGACCTGGATGTTGCTGGTCAATCCCAAGCCCGGCATGATAAAAAAATCCACCACTGAGGGCCCTTGAGCAAGGCCCTTAACCCCAACCGCTGCAGTGGAGCTGCTCAGTGGCCAGTAGAAGAGACTGTGGTTGTACTGGGCAGCTTCCAGGTATGAATGTGGAACTGTGTGAATGTGATCAGATTGTCGTTGCAAATGAGATATTGTACTCAATCGACTTACCTGGATAAATAAAGGTTGAAAAAAACAAAACTAAAAAAAACAATCTGATCTGCTGGCCACTGAGCAGCTCCACTGGAGCGGTTGGGGTTAATTGCCCTGCTCAACGGCACCTCAGTGGTGGTAATGAGGGAGGGACAGGTGCTGCTCTTTTCACTTTCCCCACCCAGATTTTATCCTGTCGGTCTGGGGATTGGACCGACAACGTACCGGGCACACGCTGGCTTCTTTAACCTTTAGGCCACCTCTGCCCCCTAAAAACTTAACCCCCACACATTGTATTTGGATGAAATTCTAACAAACCTTTATTTTCTACTAGAGAACGTTCCATGAAATGAAAACATGCAAACCATTAGAGGGACTTGAATCCCTCACCCCCTGGCTTCCCTTGTGAAGCACATCAGCCATAGATGAGGATTTCCAGTTTTAATGTTATCATTTAGCAGAAAGTGGCTGCTAATGCTGCAGCAATTAGGCCCTAAGGGTTAGTCTGCTTGGTGAATGGACAATTAGTCTTGAAAGTCTTGTATTACAGAAAGAGCAAATGTCACCGCAAAATCAACTTTTGTCTAGTGAGCTTCATGTCAGAATCCGTTATATTAACTCATCAGAAAGGCTAATTAGGAAAGTGAATTAACCTTTATAGGTTTCAGTAACACTGTGTCTCAATTTGGATACTTCCGCAAGTACACTTACATGCAGTACACTATGTACTCACTTGTGTAGTGCATACATTTCAGGGTAGTGTTGTCTGAAATCAGACACGGGTGTTCTGTACTGACCGGAAATGACTCTTCTTTTCTTATTCTTTTTAATGGCTACATGGCAGCCAGACGGAGCTTTACCGCCACCTATTGTCGCCTGCCAAAATATATACCGGCTTGTTTTCTCACTATCTGACAATAGTTTGCGTGTGTGTGTGTGTGTGTATATGTGTACAGTAAACCCTTGTTTATCACGGGGGTTACGTTCCAAAAAGAACCCGTGATAGGCGAAATCTGTGAAGTAGTAACCTTTATTTTTTTTACAATTCTTATACGATGAAATACTCCATAATACATTGAAACCAAAGAACAAAACCTTTTTACAGGCACAAGCATTTGTTTAACAAATAAAAGTACTGCATAAACGTTTTTTTTACAAATAACTACTGTACTGTAAAATAATAATTTTAATCATCGATACGAACTGAAGGCTTAACATCAGCACCCCCACGACCAGAGTCATTGGAACGGGAGAAAATGAAAAATACCAAAAAATACGAAGTACAGTAGGAAAAATAGTGACTCCCGTGTATTTCTCTTCTGACTGAGCCGCTGCATCCTGACTCCGCTCTGTAGCGTTTTTTTCTTCTAAAGCCGTGGTGCAGGTGTGTTTTTTCGAGAGAAGAACATAGTTATCGGTAGTTGTTGTCGCTCTTTTTTCTTCTGGGCAAAAATCTGTGAAGCAGTGAGACCGTAAAAGGTGAACCGCGATAGAGCCTGTACTGTATATATATAATATGCAGTACAGGCTGTTTGGACACACCTTCTCATTTGATGCGTGTCCTTTATTTTCATGACTATTTACATTATCGATTCTCACTGAAGGCATCAAATGTGGAATTATGTACTTAACAAAAAAGTGTGAAAAAATGCACCCTTTGCTCTGATTACTGCGTTGCACACTCTTGGCATTTTCTTGATGAGCTTCAAGAGGTATTCACCTGAAATGATTTCCCAGAGATGCTTAGCACTTGTTGGCCCTTTTGCCTTCACTCTGCGGTCCAGCTCACCCTAAACCATCTTGATTGGGTTCAGGTCCGGTGACTGTGGAGGCGCAGCACTCCATCACTCTCCTTCTTGGTCAAATAGCCCCTACACAGCTTGGAGGTGTGTTTGGGGTCATTGTCTTGTTGAAAAATAAATGATGGTCCAACTAAAATGCAAACCGGATGGGATGGCATGCTGCTGCAGGATGCTGTGGTAGCCATCCTGGTTCAGTATGCCTTCAATTTTGAATAAATCCCCAACAGTGTCACCAGCAAAGCACCCCACACCATCACACCTCCTCCTCCAAGCTTCACGGTGGGAACCAGGCATGTAGAATCCATCCGGTCACCTTTTCTGCGTCGCACAAAGACACGGCGGTTGGAGCCAAAGATCTCAAATTTGGACTCATCAGACCAAAGCACAGATTTCCACTGGTCTAATGTCCATTCTTTGTGTTTCTCTTCTGCTTGTTGCCTCTCCTTAGCAGTGGTTTCCTAGCTGCTGTTTGACCATGAAGTCTCCTCTTAACAGTTGTTCTAGAGATGTGTCTGCTGCTAGAACTCTGTGTGGTATTCATCTGCTCTCTAATCTGAGCTGCTGTTAACTAGCGATTTCTGAGGCTGGTGACTCGGATGAACTTATCTTCAGCAGCAGAGGTGACTCTTGGTCTTCCTTTCCTGGGGCGGTCCTCATGTGAGCCAGTTTTGTTGTAGCGCTTGATGGTTTTTGCGACTGCTTTTGGGGACACATTCAAAGTTTTTGCAATTTTCCGGACCAACTGACCTTCATTTCTTAAAGTAATGATGGCCATAATATGAATTCTAACAGTTGTCCAAAAGGGCTGTCGGCCTTTGTGTGTGTGTGTGTGTATGTATGTATATATATATATATATATATATATATATATATATATAACAATACCGGCTTGTTTTCTACTCCTGACTACAGTATGGTATTGAAAAAAAGCACATGTATAAATTACATTTGGTGTTTGCAGTTTCAGTCCCAAACCGCCACAGCTTTCTCAACCCCCATTTTCACAAGGGTTGTGTCCAAAAATCGAATACCGTGCACTACATACTCAATATGTATACTATCATTTAACATACTTTTTGAGTAAAAAACAGAAGTGTGTATCTTTTCGGAACGCACTAAGCTGTAATTTTCAACGTCACTTCACTTCTTGCTATACTGGACGCACTATATGTGCTCAAAAAAAATGTAAGTACAGAAGTGCTTGACTTGACACACCAGATATTAGGCTTGTTCGAGATGAGCCAGGCCTGCGCAGAATCACTGGCTCGTCATGCACATGTGGGCAATGATAACCTCACGAGATCAAAGCAGCCGCTGGTTTAAGACGAAGGCAGCCAGTTGCAGTTGCTTTTCACCGACTGCAAGACCCAGGCAGACCCACTACATGCTGGGAAACGCCTGGCTCTCAGCTGATCCAGCGGCTCAGAATCGAATCAAGATGATGACGTTTTATATAAACTTTATTGTTTTTGAATCATGAACACATGTTGTGTGGCTGATTGTTACATTTAGAAGTAAGAGGCTAAATCCATTCAGGTTACGGATCATCTGCAGTCTGTTGGTTGTTAACATCAGCAACAGGTTGCATGTAGAGCATTTTGACAGCTACTTAATTAAAACCACTGGAGACTGTGTACCAGCTGATATATGGGTCTGATAGCGTTTTATTAAATCTAAATTGGACGAGGATGAGTGTTTCTGTGACTTCATGTTCATCCTGAAGGCTGCTGGAAACTTTCCGAATATGGCACGGTTTTTGTCACTGCCGCCTGCTCTCGTCCACTTTACAGGCAAGGCACATTTCAAATGAGCCTGTAGTTTTTAAGCAGCCTGAAAAAATCCACTCTCATGGTGTCAGCGCGCGCACACACACACACACACACACACACACACACACACACACACACACACACTCCCTGCCTTCTGTTAGAGGGAAATGGCTATGACAGTGACATTTTTAGTTTTCTATTTTTGCCCCATGACACACTCACACTGGAAGAGGACAATGATGGGATGAAGGATGATTGGACAATCTTTGTGCAGGTGCTCGTTTGTCTCTATGTATGGACAACAATGCGTATAAAAAAAAAAAACCAGGGCCCAAAAGAATATTATATTTCGAAAAAATATCTTCAAAACCATGTACAGTTCAGGAGGAGCATCTGTAGAAGAAGCACCTGCACAAGGAACCAAAAAATGCACGTTTTATCTTATCCATTTCATTTTTAGTAGCATGTTGATGTCTTTACTTACATCACAGCCACTGATGCTAGCTGTGTCGTGGTCTTTGAAGTTAAATTATTTGTGATTAATAGAAAATAGGCCAAACCTACTGTTAGCCAGACCCAAAAAGGTTTACAGATGTACTACGGCTGGGAGAAAACATAGAAAATCGTATGTATCATATTTTTGTGATTATTTTCAGAACTGATTCTTTTCCTAGAATCAAACAAAAACTTTCCATCCATGTTCTTTTTTACAAATGAAATTGAATGACATGCGATATGCATTCTGTTTAATAAACAATTAGTTTTTATAAATGTCTCATGATATATTGTCCCTAAGATCACTGCAGTTGGCAGCAGCAAAACAAGCTACAATGTAAGGTAATCATTTTCCAGCTGTTTACCTTCACAAAAGTGCTTGTTTTCTCACTGACCGGCTAAGATTAATATTCTAAGTGTCCAACAACATTATGGAAAGGATTTCTGAGGAAGTTGACCTTTCTGTTAAAGAGTAAGATCCTTTTTTTTAAACATAAAAACATCCGCAAAATTGCGTTCGCTAAACCCACCAGACTCCATGTCAGTAAACAGTCATTTAAGCATCGTAAAATAAACATCTTTTAAAGTCAACCTAAACAAAATAAAAAAATGAAAAGTGGTTTTGGATTGTCTTTCCACTTTTCCAACCATCACAACTCTAGTTTTGGTTGAAGTAAACACACATTTTACAGATTTACATGTGAGAATATGTTGGCTCTATACGCGCTAAAAGTACTTTTTTTTTTTAAATGGAGTCAGGTGGGTTTAGCGCTGGTGACCTCAGAGCTGTTTCTGGTTAAACAGAAAGGGCTCAAAGAGGTTTTAAAAAGGTCTTTCTCTTTAAGGAAACCTTTCCATAATGTCGTCAGACCCATAGAATATTATTATGAGCCTGTCAGTGGCAAAATAAAGCATTTTGAGTGGACCAAACTGACGATGCACATTTGCCCCATAGGATTACATAGCAGCCTGGTCTGTGGCTGCCGGTTGCAGCGTTCATGCTTAATACTGGACCAATTTCAAAGATTGTTGTTACCATCAGTCACTTACACACAAAAACATAGGAAAATAGGGTCCAGGTTGGAAAAAAATGTAATTACCCTTTAAGTAGTGATCCGTGAGCTTTAGAAAGGGTTTAGCATGAGGTCAAAGAGTTAAGCTGGGTGTCAGCCATTGCATCGGTCCCTGGAGACGTAACACGCTCACCAACAAATCCTCACATATACTGTCACGTACACACCACCAGATAAAAAGGGTTGATATGTGGATTCCTATCACATGGCTGAGTGAGCCTGCAGTAGAGCAGATGATGGAGTGAATTGCGGTTACTTTGGCCCCTAATAAAAGCCCTAATAAATATTGAGAAGGGTGGAATTATCCACACTATAATGTCTCAATGGTAAATTCAGTATTTTCCTTTCCACAGCAGTTATGTCATACTCACATACTTCAGTGGGGTTATCAGTTTAAACAGATTCAGATCTTTCAGGAACAAAAGGAGGATTGTGTCCTTGTACTGTAGCGGGTGAAAGACTTTTGTAATGTGAAGAATCTGTGCACAAATGCATATTTACTTAATATATTGACTTTATTTCCATTGTCATTATTCAAAGGCAAAAAAAGAAGAGCTTGATACTAGAATGTCAGTGATTGAGAAATGATAACAGTTCAAAGCTGAACACAGTGTGCACTTTAATGATTGTGGACAGCGCTCGTGTCAAAGAGGATTGTGTGTGTGTGTGTGTGCGGGTGGGTGTGTGTGTGTGTGTGTAAAATGATCCATTTAGATCATGTTCATCAAACATTTATCTTTAATGGCATTCACTGACAATAAAAAGAGAATAACGCTAACATTTATAACCTTTTTTTAATTTCATTTTTACAAAATTATAATTGCTTTTATGATGAAAACATTTTTTTTTTTTAAAGAAGAGAAAAATGTTCACTTTCACCACTCAACTGATCATCACTAGATTCTAAAAAGGGTTTGGTTTCTTTTCTTCTTTTTTGTGGTATTTGTAGGCATTTATTGTTGATAGGACAGCTTAGACTTGAAAGTGGGGAGAGAGAAGGGGAATGGCATGCAGCAAAGGGGTTGAGGTCTGAGGCCCTTTTATATGGGCGCGCTCTATCAGGTGAGCTCCCCAGGTGCCCTTGGTTTCTTTTTTTTGATACATTTCTGCAAAAAAAATAAAATAAACCTGATTCTTCTTCGGTGTTGGGGCTTTCTTATACTGAGACGTGTGAGAGTAGTACTGTCTGACACCGTGATGATTGTAGAAGAGAGACGACAGCAACAGCTAAAATGTGTCTCCCACAAAAACCTCAAGCACCCTCAACGCCAGAGCCAGGCTGCTCTGTCCCAAACTTCTGTTCCCTTTTTATCTGAAAACTTGATAGAGTGGATGAAGGTGTGCTCTGGCACTTCAGAGTTCCACACAAACAAACCCAAATCCGTGAGGTCCATTGACGTGACATGTGTCTCTGGACGACAGTATCCTCGCTTTGTTTTTCAATTCTTTTTCATTTCTTTTCCCACCCTGCATCTCTCTCCCTTGCCTGTCATGTTTCCTTGCCTCCTCTGTCAACGTCTGTACTTTTATGTTTGCTTCTATTCGCCTTCATTTTACTTTGCCTTCTGTCTCGTCTTTTCCCCAAACATGCACGTTCTCGTTTCTCAAGCACAAAGTCAGGACCCGTGTGTTTTTTGTTTAATCTTGCATACAGACCACATGAGGGCTGATATTCTCTCTGCTGCCATGTCTTCTTGAAGTGGCTATTTGTAACTTTTAGTCTGTGTTGAGTCTAGCTTTGGACAAAAGCAGTAGTGTTTTTATGACACCTGCTGTCATAACGTTCTTTCCTTTACGGTGCTGTATTACCCAGTTAGCGTTACCGAGAGGCAGTGTCGTAGTACTTGAGATTGGTCTTGGTCTTAAGAACGGTCCCAAGAACACTTTTGAAGGTCTCGGTCTCTTCTCGGAATCAACCGCATTTTTTCTCTGTTTCGGATAGAGAGTACTCTGGATTTTATTTCCAGACCTGGTCAGGGCAACAACTGCAGTGATATCACTAAGTTGCATCATGTTAACACCATTACTGTGATTGGATGTAAAACTTCCTGCTTCAAATGCAACCAATAACTTGTTACAATTTGTTACTGTTAACTCCCTCTCCCCACCCCCCATAACACGCACTCCCAGGAAAGTGAATGCGGGAGACAGGAGAAGCTGTGGTTGTCTAGTACCAGTCTGGTCTCAGTCTTGACCCGGTCTCACCCCCTCAAAGTCTTGATCTTGACTCAGTCTTTCCCCCTTAAAATCTTGGTCTTGCCCCCTCAAAGTCTTGGTCTTGACTCGGTCTGGCCCTCTCAAAGTCTTGGTCTTGACTTGGTTTTTTCCCCCTCAAAGTCTTGGTCTTGACTCGGTCTCGCTTCTCAAAGTCTTGGTCTTGACTCGGTCTTGCTCCTCAAAGTCTTGGTCTTGACTTGGTTTTGCCTCCTCAAAGTCTTGGTCTTGACTCGGTCTTGCCCCCTCAAAGTCTTGGGCTTGACTCGGTCTCGCTTCTCAAAGTCTTGGTCTTGACTCGGTCTCGCCCCCTCAAAGTCTTGGTCTTGACTCGGTCTCACCCCCTTAAAGTCTTGGGCTTGACTTGGTCTCGCGGTCTTGGACTACAACACTGGAGGTCTTATAGTTTTTGCTCATACAGAAAATCATTCATTTACATCAGAGACTAAGTTACAGATGCATTGTTGCATCTCAAGTGTTGTACATGGTAACTATACGGGGTAACGTTGTCACTGTGTCACGGGCCAAAGCATTTATTGTAGTAACCACCGTAATAATAACTTAGAAGTTAAATACTTTTATCTGCTTCAGCAGTAAACAAAGGTGACTAAGGGCTCTATCTTGCACCCAATGCAGCGCAAAGCCTGACATTAGTATCTTTGCTATTTTGAGCCCGTCCAGCGCCTACATCGTTTAAATAGCAAAAGCACCTGCGCACATCTTTGCGCCCATGGGCGTGCTGGTCTTACAGGGAGGTGTGTTCGGGTGCATTCTGGGAGTGTTGCTATCTTGAGGCAGCGGGAAGTGATCGCCCCATTGACCAACAAAAACCTGGTCTAAAGTCAATATCGCAGCATTTCATTGTTATTTTAACAGCCCATTAGTAAAATGCACCTAGGCTTATGCACAGAATGCACATACTATGCTTGTTACACACACACACACACACACACACACACACACACACACACACAGGGACGCGCAGCAGCAGCACACACACATGCAAAAGATTAAATATTAAAATATTATGGTGCAAATCTGCCATCATAATAGCAATGAGCCAAAGTCCAAATGTGCCTGGCTTTTAAGGGGAATGGGAGATGACACTCTGATTGGTTTATTGTATATTACGCCCAAAACACACCTATGATTAATGAAGACACTCACCATAACCCTTAACTACAACCATGCGCCTGGCTCGTGGACCCTTTTTTTCGCCGTCAAACTAGCAAAACCTGCAGCATGCACTTCATGCCATGCGCTTAGATCGTTAAAAAAGGGCCCTAGGAGTTATACAGTTAGCCAGTCCCGAATGGGCATAAGAAGACGTGTACACACACACACACACACACACACACACACAGTATAAAGTATTTCTGATTCTGACATCAAACCTAATTTTTACCCTACAAAGCTTCTGCACAAGGTCCCTTCCTTCAAAGGCACTTTGAAAGAAGGGACCCTGATTACCAGGCATCCTGTAACAAACATTCAGGTACAGCCCTCCCAACACACAAGCCTCCACAGACTCCTATAAAATCAAAAACTCAATGCTTTTTCTATGCAAGTCTGAATGTGAATCTGTGTGTTTCTGCATACAGACACGTTCTTGTATCTTAGTTTGTGAGGGAGCCTTTTTAATGCTCGAGCGTAGCACAAAAAGCCCTTGTTGCACCGTAGAGTAACACAAGCCCAATCCGCGCCAAGATCATTTCAGGGCAGAGCCTTTCACACCTTCACATACAAATGAGACTACTCTACTGTAGCTGAAGTGCACATTAGCAGAAAGGGAAAGAGAGTAGAAATACAGAGACGAATGACAGGAACAGAGAAGGGATGGTTAAAGCATCAAAGTAAAAGAAAACAAGAAAGGGGAAGAAGTGTGTGTGTGTGTGTGTGTGTGTGTGTGTGTGTGTGTGTGTGTGTGTGTGTGTGTGTGTGTGTGTTTGTGTGTGTTTTCACTGTACTGATTACTGATACTAATCTACTAGGGGTGGGACGATACGATATCATCACGATACATCTGTCACGTTACGATATAATTGCGATTTCAAACATATTGCAATTATTCTGTGATATATTGCAATTTTTTTATTTTATTTATTGCCAATTTCAAATGATGTCCCCAAAAGGAAATTTTTGTCAACATCTGTTTTATCTAAAAAATTATACATTTCTGTTTGTTCATATCACTTCAATTGTATTGCTGCAAAATGGGATTGTCAAGCAGATAAATTGACCAACACATATATAATAAAAGATCATTACTTGGCTTCTGTGTATCGATATAGTATATAATTATCGCGATACGATGCTGTATTGATTTTTTTTCCCACTCCTAAAATCTTTTAGTTTAGAATTCCAACACAAAGAAAACAGAAGTAAACGGAAACCAAACGCATTCGGCGGAATATCCTGCGGCAACGGACAAATCCCAAAAGTGGAACGTCAGTGATATAGACTAATACTGTCCTAATGATTAAAGGTGGAAATGCCCAAAAAAATAATCAATGTTTTGTGCTCGTCAGGGGATACTTGGATGAGAAATATTTCAAGAGTGAAACATTATTGAAAAAAGTTTGAGAACGTCTGATCATTATCAGTTTAGCTGTTTAATGTGCGATGGGAATCAACAGGCCTTGTACTTGATTTAAAATGAACTTAGGTCAGCAGCTGGCCTGATTCATGTGCACAACACAGTGCCTTAATCATAGACAAATGATTAATAATATAATATAATTTATAGTCCCCTACTGAAAGGCAGTGTGGGAGGGATTCAGCCTCTCCTCCTGTCTCCCCACCAAATCAATGTTTAATTCAAGTGCAGTTTAACAGAGTAGCTCTCCAAATTTCAAACAACTCCATTAACATATTTGGGCTTGGGATGTGAAGCAGTCACAGCAACAATCTGAATGAGTTGCAGCTGTGCGATTGGTAGGAATTAGATGTTATGCATGCTTTTTATTTGGTGTGTAAATCTTCAAATTGTTAGAGGTCATGGGAGGGGTTCAGCTTTAAAGATGCTCTAAGCGATGTTGGGTGACGTCACCGCTTGTTGACATTCGCAAGTATTGTCAATCAAAACGGAGGCTAGCTCGCCTCTCCCTCCTCTAGAGATCAAGTGCTAGCTGCTAGAAACCTACATGTTGTATTCACAACATCCTTGTGTTGGAAGTAAGGTGAACATGAACGTCCATTTAGAAAATCAAAGTGGATTTACCCACCTGTCCAGCAAAGACAGAGCCGCCTGAAAGTCTGATTGGAAACCCATCTGCGGCGGAGTTCTCGCCACCTTCTAACTTCCCTCTTCACGCTTCCCTCTCCTCCACACCCCCCTTCATGTGCATGTGCACTAACCCCCCCCCAAATCCTTGAACACTGTTTGGTGGCGCAGGTTGGCACAGTTTGTTTTTGTTGGTGTGTGTGGAGCCTGGACTGTCTACAGAGACTGTTTTTTATTTACAGTGTTCTGGGGACAGGCTGCTAGCGGAGAGTGAGGAGATGTTTGCTGTATGTGACAAAAAAATGTTCTAGCCTAAAAAAATGTGTGACATCGCTTAGAGCAGCTTTATTCACAGTTCACAAAACCCCTTCCTTGTCATGGTTGGGGACAGAACTCAGGTGCAGAAACTGGAATTGGTGCTAAATTCTGTTTTATTGAATGGTGAAAGTCAATGGCTAGCGTGATACTTTGGGTTTGAAGCAGGCTGGGGCAGGCATTAGTGTTAATAACTCTGGAGATGGCAGAGCAGACAGTGGAGATGTTGGATCTGGGGATAGCTGGGTTGTCAGAGGAGACCCCGGGTCCAAGGCAAGACAGAACTTGCAGCAGATTCCGAAGGTGAGGATTTTGTGGTAAGCTTACACTCCGGCATGGAGAGGAAAGTCAGGCTGGTCTTTATAGGTGGTTGATGAGCTGATGAATTCCAGATGCGCTGATGAGTAGCTGGTGTCAGGTGTGGGGAGAGAGTAG
The DNA here is from genome assembly GCA_013375575.1 of Percina caprodes. Lineage (NCBI taxonomy): Eukaryota > Metazoa > Chordata > Actinopteri > Perciformes > Percidae > Percina > Percina caprodes. The sequence goes on along the minus strand of JABXJD010000095.1, from coordinate 1,268,097 downwards.
CAGGAGCAGGAAGGGCGTGTCCACATACTGTGGAGAGTGAGTGTGACAAACAGAAAAAAACAAAACACACCAACCACAGGGCAAGCATACAAACTGAAGAAGTAAAACAAAACGTGATCACACACACACTCACACACACACACACACCAGACTGCCACTTGGCGTGACATCCCTTGAACCAGCGACCGTCCAAACATATCTCAGCAACCGTAACTATGCACGGCAGGCCTGTTGAAGAAGAGTGCATGTCAATGTAGTTTATAAAAAGTTTGGAGGGTTGTGTGTGTGTGTGTGTGTGTGTGTGTGTGTGTGTGTGTGTGCGTGCGTGCGTGCGTGCGTGCGTGCGTGCGCGTGTGTGTGTGTGTGTTTTCTTTTTTTGTAGCTTTTCAAAATTCCTATTTATGGATAATGAAAATTAAGAGGGGACTAGAAAAGGAAATTTTTCCTACTCCTTATATGTTTCTGATGATCTTGTTAGTTTTCTTTGGGGCTTTTACGTTTCACTTTGTATTTGTATTTTATTTCAGTTGAATTTTTTATTAAAATTGAATTTTGGTTCAATAAAAAAAACTTGGAGGAATGGATCCAACAATGAGTTGATCTGCTGTTATTAAAATGGATAACTCCGTGTTTTGAAGGCCTAAGAGCATTTTGGGTAGCTACTGTAACTACTGTACATTTTATGGAGCTACAGGTAGGGGTGTGTTTTATCATCAGTCCTGATAATACTGTTACATTTCTTATTATCATAAAATGAAGAGTAGGCTGGAAAAATAAAAATTAGCTTGAGCTATAGCTGATTTAACAGTAATTCGCCTAAGGGGAAGGGCTAAAGCATGATTTATGGTTCTACGTTAAATCAATGCCGTGGCTACATATGTAGGTGCTTGGAGGAGCACACCCTACGCCGGACCCTACACCGTAGCCTGACGTGCAAACACACAACCATGCACTCGCTCTTCCACCTCCTGTTACTGTCGAGCCTTGAGCCTTTCAGATGATTTCTAATCCAATCACAAGGCAGGGGCGTGGAAGAATTATCCAATCACTTGGTTGGCAAACCCTCAGTAGCTCGGGCAATCAATAAAAGCAGCATAAGCAACCACACACACACACACACACACACACACACACACACACTTTCTCTCTCTCTCTCTCTCTCTCTCTATTTCACTCATTCACATTCTCTTCTCTCTCTCTCACTCATTCACTCCCCCCCTCGCGCTCTCTCTCTCTCTCTCTCTAGTCCAAGACTGCAATCATCTCGAGTTGCTGCCAGGCCAGTGTGTTGGATTATTCATCAAGGCTGTATAGCTGCAGTGCCTCGAGGCATGTTTGCCAGCCTGTCCGTCTCTTCCTCTACTTCAGCACAAACACACACCATCCATCACACAGCAAATACCCCCTGGAAATACATAATTATTTAATTAATAATTGTAACTTGTACACAACCGACAGAGGCTGCATCCCTCAGTTAAATCCCCTGAAAAGGGAAACGTCCCGCTTGCATTACTAAATTTAAATATATTTTAAAAGGTATCTTTTCTTTCCATTTTGACTTCCCAGCAGTAGTCGAAGTAACTGAGTTTAAGTAAGTAACTAAGTAACTAAGTCAATCAAGTCATGACCAACTCAACTCTTGTGCAACAATGAACAAGGTTTGAAAGTTTGTCCTCTGAGACCCAATTGTGGCACTAGGAATCTGGAGGCAAGAGGAAATATTTAATATATAGCAATAGGGTGATAAAGTTTTTTGAAGCTTGAGGATTTCTATATTTTATTTCTGACTTGGCTGTGTGACTGCAACACAGTGAGAAAGCTCTAGGTAGCAGAATAAAAAAGAAAGAATGAGAGAGACGGAGAAACAGCTCAAAGAATATTTTCACCATCATTTACTCTGACAGTTCATAAAGTCTAGGAAATACAGCAACTAGCAGACAGACACACTTTAATGTGATTGGCTCTCTAAAAAGATTGAGCTGGCTCACTATCCTGACACTAGCTGCTTGACTTTGGGGACACTGATTGTGAACAATTTGTCATGTAATTGTAATTGAGCAGCAACAGTTGGTAACATTACCAATTGTCGGATTAAGAAATACAAAAAATTACACTGTCTTTTTTTATGTCACAGTAACAGTGTTCATATTTTGTCACAGTACTTTTGCAAAAACCCGTCTGGAGAGCAGCACAATGGTAATGTCTGAAGATAATAGCTACACTGACAGAAAGTGAGTGACAGCATAAAGAGAGCAACATAATGGCCACTGACAAGGAGGAAAAAAGGAGAGCAAAGCCTGCGGGCTGATTGGATATGATGTGTATAAAACCAGGTTTTAATACAATTTATGCAGCCATTAAATGTATTATTAGTTACCTCGCTATGTAGTAGTTAGTATGGTCAGTGGCAGAGTCTGGGATTTTCAGGAAACATGATATCCATATGCTGCAAAGAAATTGGGGCAGTAATTTGCATGTGCTTTGTGGTGATACACATGTTCCATAATGACATATTACAGAAGAGCAGAACAGATTGTATTGGTATAAGTATAGTTGTTAACATGGCTGTATATTGTATGTATGATATAGAAAGTGCATTTCCTCCTCCCAGTAATTTATATTATCTATTATTATATTATAATTGGGGAGGGAACAAATAGTATTCAGGGTTTCAAGATTTTTTCCTTTAGCTGCTTTTTTATTTTTTTTGTTTGTTTTCAAACTCAAGCTAACCTCTTCTATTCAAAAAAGCAGGAAACAGAAATATCTTAAAAATGTTATGAAACACATCTTTGCTAAAGCAGGAACTTTAGGAGGACATTTGCTTTGCTGGGAAATGAAACCTAGAAAGAAGCATATGAGGAGTTCAATTAATTGATTTTATTGACAAAAATGAATCATACAAAAGACTAACAACGGCACAAACCACTTCCCGTGAACAAGGCCATGGTACATGAAGCCATACAGCAAGCCTTTCCACAAGTGGTTATGTTGCCTCTGGGTTGGACATTAGACGTCAGCGGGGACATGGTTATGATTTTGTACAGGTAGCCTGTCAGATGTTCCCCAGAGAAAGACGTGGATCACTCTGCTGACAAGTTGATGAGATTGGAGACTTGTAAGCACACATTAACGTCCATTCATGGCTGTAGCTTTGTGATCCATCTGGATTAACTGTTATCTACAGCTGCATTTTACAGGCGGTACACACAGTACAGCTTTTTGTTTGAGGACCTCTTATTATATTACAGAGCACACATTGTGCACGATATATTGCACAAGCCCAGATACAGACATGTTTTTTTTTATTATACTACTGAAGGGAAACATTAGCTTCTGCTTAATTGGTGTCAGCATGGAATGAGTAAGCAGGCCACACTGTCCTCAAGGACCATCCGTATAAAAAGATATAATACGTAAGTATCGGTGTGAATACATTTTTGCACAATATCGTACGTGCCTGTTCATGAGAATGCATTGCAGGGGCAGTTGGGCAGTTAAAGCAAAGCATGAATTTACAGAGGGCAGATTCAACTCAGTCTTTTCCTCAACTCTTGTGTGTATTAAGGCAGGGTGTCTCCCCTCCCAAAAAAAAATAAATTACAAAATTATAATGATTTTAGAATAAAAAAGCAATTCCAATCATCTCAATGTGTTTAAGAGCAATTTACCGAACATGCATAAACTTGAATTTGAGAGCTAATCTTAGTTTTATCTCCGGGCCGTGTCAGACTCTCCTGGTGATTTCTTTAAACATTATTAATTTTTTTTTTATCAGTTTTGTTAATTGGGGTTTATGTACTCAAGCATCATAGGCATATTTATTTATCAAATTGTCAGAAATAACAGTTCAAATAAGGTAACACAGATTCATTGTCATTGCCTTTACTACCTTACTTACTTACTTACTTACTTACTTACCGATCTAGCTTTTACCTTCTGGCTCAGCTCTCTTCTCGCGATACATTTTATGTAATACCGCACCTGCTGCTCCGATTCTCCGACCAATCTTCCGCTCCATGGTCCCCTCACTCGCGAACAAGACCCCAAGGAATTTAAACTCCTTCACTTGGGGTAAGGACTCACTCCCTTCCTCAAGAAGGCACTTCATCGGTTTCCTGCTGAGAACCATGGCCTCAGATTTAGAGGTGCTGATCCTCATCCCAGCCGCTTCACACTCGGCTGCAAACGGATCCAGTGAGTGCTGAAGGTCGCAGATCGATGATGCCATCAGGACCACATCATCTACAAAAAGCAGTGAGGAGATCCTGAGCCCACCGAACTGCAACCCCTCCCCTAGACTGGTTGGCCATACTGCCAGGCTCCCTCCAGGATCCTTGCGAGAGTGAAGATCTGATCCGTTGTTCCATGCCCAGGACAGAATCCGCATTGTTCCTCTTCAATCCGAGGTTTGACTATCGGCCAATCCCTCTTTTCCAGCACCTTGGAGTAGACTTTACCAGGGAGGCTGAGAAGTGTGATACCCCTGTAATTGGCACACACCCTCTGGTCCCCCTTTTTGATGAGGGGAACCACCACCCTGGTCTGCCACTCCTTAGGCACCGTCCCAGACTTCCACGCAATGTTAAAGAGGCGTGTCAGCCAAGACAGCTCCTCCACACCCAGAGCTTTCAGCATTTCTGGACAGATCTCATCAATCCCTGGGGCTTTGCCACTGCGGAGTTGTTTGACCTCCACCAAGGAAATTGACAATAATCCCCCATCATCCTTCACCTCTGCCTTTACCACAGAGGACATGTCAACTGGATTTAGGAGTTCCTCAAAGTGCTCCTTCCACCGCTCTATTACCCTGCAACCCTTCGGGCCCGTCGGTACTTTGCATCTGCCTCCGTAGTCCTCTGGGATAACATTTCCTGGAAAAACTCCTTCTTCAGTTGGACGGCTTCCCTGACTACCAAGGTGTTTGTGGGTTGCCGCCCCTTGAGGCTCCTAAGACCACAGCTCCCCTCCGCACTTTCAGCAATGGAAACTGAACCTGTTAAGCCTTCATGATGGGCAAAAGTGCAAGTGCATTAGAGTTTACTTACAAAATGGAATGCACAGAGTAATTGGTTTTCTCGATTCCATTGCTTTTGTGATCATCAGGAGCCAAAATCGCAATCAAAATTCATTTATTCCACAGCCCTGCGTGCGAATTCAGTGAACTCCTGCATTGAAATCCACACATGGATGCATACATGCACATCCTCCCTCTTCTCTCACAGACATGTATCCTTATGCTTCTTTTGCTTTGATTTTATAAGCTTTTACTCCTTGTCTCTCAAAACGGCTCAAAGCAACACAGGCAATAAAATGCACACAAACCCAGACACACACACACACCTCACACATCAGTATTGGGCCATAAAATATTTAATAAGGGGTCTAGAGGGTCGTCAGAATTGATGGATCAATGAGAACGCCTCGGCACAAAGTAATAAATAGTCCATTAACTGAATATGCACTGGCAAACATTTCCACTTGGTATTGACACACACACACACACCTCCATCTCTCTTCTGTTGATCACCAATCAAAAGCCCGAGAGCGTAGCTGTGTTTGTAAAGTGAGCAAACAGAGGATCATGTTCCCGCCTGTACACAAGATTGTTAGTTGAGGGAGGATGGATGTGCTGTTAGCTATACCCAATTAACGAAAACTCATAAGGTTCTGGGATGACTCTTGACAGTGTTTGCTTCACCCGATCAATTGTGGTTACCGATCTCCTTGCTCTGGGAACCAGCAGCTGTGCTTGCAGCGATCTGTCTCCTCCTTCACAATGAGGCCTCTTTCATGTTTGAATGTTTTCATAGAAATGAACGCAGCAGTTTCTTTGAGCAACGCAGAATACAAATATGGTGAAATGTCTTGCTTTGGGTGTTTGAAGATTGAGATTAATAGTTTTTTTTTATTCAATACTCGTCCGACTACCACAGAAACAGAAAACGTCTGAAGTTTTGTGAGTTATCCCCAGATGTTTTCTCTTGGCAGGCCTATAAAGATCTCACTAACATTTAGTCTTTGGTAAAATAGAATTCTAAATGAAGGTCCAAGATGCTGACTAGAAATAGAAATTATAACAATTTTTGCACATGCATATTGTCACTGTCGGCCAAAACCGTTGCTTTTCAGGATATGGAAAAAGGCGAATTTTCAAAAAGGGTGACCAATGGCACTGATTTATGAAAAGAATTCAAGTGTCTAGTGGTTTGCCTTTTCACAACCGTATTGATCACTGTGTCCTTCCTCCGCTCTCTCTTTGCAGACAGCAACTTTGTTCTGGGGAACGCCCAGGTTCAGTCGCTCTACCCCATCGTCTACTGCTCTGACGGTTTCTGCGAGCTCACCGGCTACGCCCGCGCCGAACTCATGCAGAAGAGCTGCGCTTGCCACTTCCTGTACGGCCCCGAAACGAGCGACAAGTCCACGGCCCAGATCCAAGGAGCCCTGGATGAGAGGAAGGAGTTCAAGACAGAGTTGGTTTTCTACAAGAAGGAAGGTGAGACTGCACCAGGAATATGTGATTCTTACTGTGTCCATTAGTGCTCCATGTCACATCCGGTTAATGCACATTTTCCAAGTCAATAAAGTATGTTAGTTATAAAACTGAAGTATAAGACTGTGAAAATAGATTATCAGAAAGACTATTCACTTTTGAGTTTCTAAGTGATTTTTTTGTTGAAGTGTGAGAGTGTGTTCGTTTCATACCGGGATGTAAAGTTACTCACACAAGCAGCAGATTTTGCTCTTTCTTATGCTGATAAAAGCACATTGTGTAAGATAAGGGGTACATCACATGACCCTTATTTAATAGCTCCTCGACTCATCGGTAGAGGTGGTCCCATACCATTTTTTTATTAACAATATCAATTCTGATACCTGAACTTGCGTATCGGCCGATACCGAGTACTGATCCGATAACAGTATGTCATATATTTTATTATGTTTGAACAGCTGTATACTACTATCCCTTTATTGATGTGATATGATTTCTATCATTGTCGGTCTGCCTCACTTTAAACTCTCAAACAATGAACGCCACAGAATTTTCTTTTATTATCTAGCTTGACAGTCAGTTATAAAAGAAAAAGAGCAGAACATAAACTACTTTAACATAGATTTTCTTCAGGGCTTTATTATGTGTTATCAGATTGGTGCATAAACTCCAGTACTTCCCTATACCGATACTAGCGTTTAGGCAGTATCGGAGGCGATACCGATACTGGTATCGGTAGTGGGACATCTACTTATCAGTCCTCAGCTGAACCGGAAGTCGTTCTTGTGATATCCTTATCCAGTCCACCACTGACTGTAGCTCTCTCTGTAGTTCAGTATTTAAATCACCAATATCAGTTCCTTATAAATATATTATGGCATCATCAGCAAACATTGAAATGCTCGCTTTATCTAAAACAGATGGTAAATCATTAGTAAAGTTTGTGTAGAGGAGTGGCCCAAGACAACCTCCTTGAGGCACTCCATGTTCCACAAGGTGCATGATTTTCTACAATTGTCATTGAAGTTTGATCAAAAAGCTGAAATGCTTTCGCTGAACCCATTTGCAGAAATACCTCTGACCAGTTTGCATTTCTGATATCATCATATTGCAAGGGACTGAATCTTTTAAATTACCTTTTCATTATTACTTTTGGACCTGATTTAGGAACATTTGTTTTCCTTACAATTGCAGTAAGATTATGGTCACTGAAACCAACTGGCACAGATCATCAATTTGAGCAAAATTCTAGTCTATTTATAAACATGTGGTCAATACAGGATGCTGATTGAGTCATCCGTTTTTATACCTATTCTAGTCAGTTTATTAATTACCTGTGATAATCCACATGCTGTTGCTGTGCTCATAAATTAGATTTTCCTAGGGCAGTCAGAGGAATTCCAATCTATGTTGAAGTCACCCATTATGTAAGGTGAATATCTAGCATATCAAATATTTTGTCCAAATACTATTTCCATTTGGAGGTCTAAAACAGCATCCTATGGGTATTGGTTTAAGATTTTTCGGACTAACTTTTAGCCAAATTACTTCAATACTAGAATACATTAAGTCTTGCATCACTTTGACAGGTATATGATGTTGAATATAAATAGCAACTCCTCCTCAATATGCATTTGTATCATTCCTAAACATGTTGTATCCATCAATCATCAAAGTTGCATCATGAAATGTAGAGTCTAAATGGGTTTCAGACAGCCAATATGTTGTTTGGTTGCAACCAAACAACTTGCATATCTGTTAAATCACTCAATTTATTCCTGAGACTGCATATATTAATATGGGCAATTTTAAGACCTTTCTTTGGTAGTTTATGTAACATATCCAAATCTTCGGATGTGACTCTCCAGCTTTTCAGTTTTGTCTCTGTTCTTTGTTTTCTTTTTGGAGAGCTTTACACACGCGTTCCGCTTCATTCACTCTGTCGTGCATGCCAGACAGGCCCAACTCCATATCTACGACTTTATGTTTACAGTCCTTCAGTCCGAGTTGTAGTGCATCAAACTGAGGTTGTAATTTATTCATTGCCTTGTTTATTTCTTCCTTTATTATTGCTCGGATCAAGGCAGCTAATTCAACTTTATTCACCTGTGCAGTGTTGCATTCCATTTCGCTCTCAGCTGATCCTCTCCCAGCTGGAGGTAACCTTTTTCTTCGGCATCCAGTTATTCTTTTCCTTGACTTGCTAGACTGATTTTCCTTTACATCAATAGTTCTTAGTCAGGAGGAAACTTTGGAACCTTTATTACTTCATTTATTTTAGGAGTTCAGCATCCTTGATATTCCACATGCTCACTCTCAGCAAGTGACGTCAATGTGACATTGAATGGAAACAAGAAGCTGCTTGGTCGCTTCTCTATCGTCATCGTGATAAACCCGCCAATAGCGCGCCAGGTAGATAAGCCAGTTTGTGATTGGTTCTTGCAAAATTGTGAACTGAAGCAGGAGAATTTAAACGTGCAGGTTTCCAGACCGAGCTGCAGGGAGAAATCAAATCGTCAGCAGAGTGGGCGGGGTTTACCCAGTCTAATAGCATACTCTTTCTTCCGAAATAAGGTCCTATGGGACTTGTATGTATATATATATATATATATATATATATATATATATATATATATATATATATATATATATATATATATATATATATATATATTATTTCAAAGGAAATATGGAGGAGAAAAGTTGAGGAGAAAAGTTCAGACCAAGATGTTTGAGATACTCTGCTCTATGGCTCTATGGATGCCAATGCTGATGACTTTACTAATCCTCTGACTGTTTTTTTAACTTTTGGAAAAAAAATTAAATGTGTTTCCCAGTCATTCCGTTTAATGTATTGGCCTGTAACTCATATTTGTATGAATATCTTATGAGTGTGTATGCACTAGAATGCAGTTTTTTGTGCCCCAGGCATTCACATTAGCATTTAAGCTGTTCCACATGGAAGCAATGGAAAGAATAAACACGTTTATATACAGCTCTTTCTCACAGATCACCATGCTTCTCAATTTTAAAATGGCATTTTAGTACATACTCATAACATAGTCATATAAATATGATTTACAGGCCAAACAAATAAACACGGATGACTGGGAATAAACATTTAAAATAATCTAAAATGAAACTGAAAAATAAAAAAAGTCATGATAAAAAGTGCGAAGGTCACTAAAGTTGTCAGCATTGCCATCCATAGAGCCATAGAGGAGTGATCTCAAACGCTTTCAGAATAATAAGGACCACTTTAATTTCCTTCAAATATCACACTGATCATTTGTGATGTAAACTGGAGAGAATGTCGCAAAACAGCGGCTGTATTGCTGAAGTCTGGCGACAACATGGCAACATGGCCAATTTATACAGTGATGTATAGGGCGTTTTCACACCTATTGTTTATTTGCTTTGGTCCGAATCAGTTGAGTTTGCAAACTTAGAGCGATTTCCTCTCGGTTGGGTCTTTTTTTACACCTTGAAAAAATCCAAGCATACCAATAAGCGTCATTACAAATCACGCAAGCAGGTTCACTCCTCTTATTGGTCGGTGTGTCTGAGCCAGGAGCAAGAAAGTAAATACAGGAAGAAGGTCCTGTGTTCTGGACTTGTGCATATTTCTTGCATCTCCATGGGCAAACCTGTGTGTCTGTGTGTCTGTGTGTCTGTGTGTCTGTGTGTGTGTGTGTGTGTGTGTGTGTGTGTGTGTGTGTGTGTGTGTGTGTGTGTGTGTGTGTGTTTTAGAGTTGGGCTGTATCCAAATTTTGATACCGTCAAACCTCTTCCCTATTTTACGGCATACGGTATTACCGTGACTAATTAAAAATGATGACGTAAGGCTCAGACGGCGTCACCAAACTGTTGAAAATCTACGTTAAAGTAGTTTATTTATGATAGATATCTGTCAAACTGAATAATAAAAGAAATTGTTTGTGTTTGTTCATGTTTCACAAAGAGTTTAACCTGATCCAGACCGACAACAAAGATAGAAATCATATCACATCCATACAGGGATAGTAGTACACAGCTGTTAAAACATAATAAAATATATGACACACTGGTATCGGATCAGTACTGTTCAGGTATCAGAATCGGAATTGGGAAGCAAAAAATCAGTATTCGGATATTTGTATTGAAGAAAAAGACATCAGTAATAATGTTGCATGTTTATAAAAAAAAATCTAGATAATCTATATAATTTATATAACTGAATTGAACTTCTTTGGCAACAACATATTTTTTTAAAGTAAATTCATTAGATTTAATTGAATACCTCACCTAAAAATAATAATAATAATAGTTGAATAAATAATCAATATGATGTCTGTATAACTGCTTATAATTATGCATGGAGACGCAGAAAAAAGGACAGCACATGCTGTTACAGTACTGTGTTTACCATCGTGTTCCAGCCAAACAGGGACAAATCCAGCCTCAATATGGCTGATGTTTTTATTGAACCTGTCCTCTCGCTTGTGCAAATGCATTATTTACATGCATGATCCCCCTGTAGGGAATTAGTCTTGGAGTTGCAGAAAGACAGTATGCAGTGTGCCACATGCAGCGCACAAAGTCATGGATTACAGGTGAGTAACAGAACACCAAAACAGCTGGGTTTAGCCTGATTTCATGCATCAATGTAGCAGCAGCAGCAGGGGGTTCCTTTTTCTTAATGTCAGCAAATCCCATGAAAAGACTAAAACCAGCAATGAACCGATAAAGAAAACACGTATTCTGTGAGTGGATGAAAGCCGGTTAAATCTTCTTCCTCCGTGCCATAAAGCTCAATTGTTGTACAACAGCTACAAAAATCATTGTTTCTTTGTTACCGTGAACACACTTGAACACATATTTGCAGAATGCCCCCATTTCAGAATAATATATATATATTAGATTAAAAATATTAAAATGCCACTGGTGGAATGTATCTAAGTACATTTACTCAGGTACTTAAAGCAACACTAAGGAACTTTTCCCGCGTCGGTCCCTCTATAGGTTGGAAGCGTAATTGTCCATTACATTACATTATGCAAGTTTGAATTACAACAGCGGTAATGGACAGTTCCCCTTCCAACCTGTGGGGGACCAAAGCGGGAAGAGTCCCTTCAATTCAATTTCAATTAAATTTTATTTATAGTATCAATTCATAACAAGAGTTATCTCAAGACACTTTACAGATAGAGTAGGTCTAGACCAGATAGAGTAGGTCTAGACCAGATAGAGCAGGTCTAGACTACACTCCAGAATTTACAAAGACCCAACAGTTCTAGTAGTTCCCTCCAGAGCAAGCAACAGTGTGACAGTGGCGAGGAAAAACTTCCTTTTAGGCAGAAACCTCGGCCAGACCCAGACCCAGACCCAGACCCAGGCTCTTGGTAGGCGGTGTCTGACGACCGGTTGGGGTTAGAATGAAGAGTGGCAATAACAGAAATATAAAAAAAAAATAGTAGTTTGTAGCAGTTCTTTGTAGTAGTTCAAGGCATAGCAGGGTACTGTGCACTTCGTGTTGCTTTAAGTACAAATGTTGAGGTACTTGTACTGTACTTGAGTCTTCTCTTTTCATGCCTCTTTCTACTTCTTCTTCGCTACATTTCAGAGAGAAATATTCTACTTTTTACTCTACTACATTCATCTGACAGTTTTAGTTACTTTACAAATTAGGTTTTTGCACACAAAACATATGTTGTTTATAAAATAGGATGTTTTAATATAAATTAAACTACCCAACAATATACAAGCCTACAAGTCCAGCTGAAATGATTAGATGAGTGAACACTTGATACAACTGTTTGGCTGTTTTCCTTTTTTTCTGCAATTTTAATGGAGAGTACATGATACCAAAGTACAATGTTTGTTTCATCTAAGTTATACTTCTACTGCACTACCTTTCAGAAGCACATTTTGTACTTTGGACTGCACTACATTTATTTCATGAATATGAAATAAATTTACGTGTAATGTACTACAAGACATAATCAATCATGTACAAATATCATGTCATATACAAATAATAATCATGATTTGATATTATAGATTAGTATGGAATTTTCTTGATCCCCAGGAGGAAATTCATGAGCCACCCAGCAGATGATGTGGTTAAAATGAGCTCCAGCTTAACGAGCTGCAACATTAAAGTGATGAACACATTAATGCTTCAATCATTATAATCCAATAATATGGTCTAGATTAGTCTGAAATTGGCCATTCTGCGTGATGAGTACTTTTACCTTTGGCACTTTAGCTATGTTTTGTTTCTAGTATTTGAATACTAAGACACTGCTGCAACATGTCGACTCCAAAGCTTCATACTAACGTGCCTCACTTTGGTTGGTTGGCTGCGATTGAACAGTTGATATTTAGCTGTTACTCTGTCAGTTAATATAGTAGTACACTATATTTGAATGTACATGTTAGGGCTGCACGATATGAGAAAAATATATAATTGTGATTTTTGGCTGATTTCATGATATTAGAGGCAATGATCAGTTTTGTGTCATTATTGGGGGAAAAAATTAAAAAAGAATTAAATAAAATATTATGATGTGCTTTTTAGGATTTGTACCAAACAAGGACCTAGGACTGAACAATTAATCGTTTTTAAATCCAAACTGGGATTTGAACGAATGTGATTAGCTAATTGTGAAGACCTTGATTAATCTTATGTGCGACATTTCTTATTTTTGTTAAATTACACTTCTTATTTGAACATTTTTTTTTATTCCTCTTTTTATTATATTTTCTGAGACCTAAACCTACGTGTATGTCCTGATCCTTGCATAAGAATATAGAGTGGTTTGGAGGGTGTCGCATGTTATAATGCTCCACGACATGTTTTATCTGCCCACATTGTGATTTTGATTGTGCAGCCCTTGTTTATGTGGGTGGAAAAGATTGACATTGACCATGCATGTTTGCCTTTGTGTTGTCTCTCTCCAGGAACACAGTTCTGGTGTCTTCTCGACATCGTACCCATTAAGAATGAAAAGGGGGAGGTGGTTCTGTTTCTCGTGTCGCACAAAGACATCAGCGACAAGAAGAAGGACACGGAGCAAGGACCTGACACAGGTGAATTTATATGGATAATAGTCTATATCATTGACATTCTACTTCAGGGATTGATCCTCCAGATTTCACTAATTTAACTGCTCCTCAGATCTCTGCAGGGTGAATCCAGAGAGCTAGCTAGACTATCTGTCCAATCAGAGTTTTCTGTTGCACAATTAAAACTACTTTTAAACGTACACATGTTCCACCAAAACAAGTTCCCTCAACCCTATTTTGCAGCTGCTTTTCTCTGGTCCTTGAATGGTTTAAAGAAATGCCAATAAACCCAGAGCACGACTTCCTCCCATCCCCGAATGCTGTGTGGAGTAGCCAGACCCTCGTCCAGCACGCTTTGGAGGAGGGTCTATAGACTGTATGGATAATAACACCTGCTTACAGTTGTGTTAATAGATAGATAGATAGCAAAGATGAATGGATTAGTTGTCAACTAATGGTGGGTAGTGTGTCGCCGCCTCCAAGATAAGACAGGGGAACAGAACTTGGACTCTTTTGGAAGGATGACCTGTATATAGAAGATGGAGGCAGGTGCAGTTCCTATCTGACCTCTTTTTTTTTTACCGCTACTCCAGGAGAGACCGAAGTGGATGAGACCAAAGAAGCTTTTCCATTGAGACATTGTGGTCATAATGGTTCCTGTCGCTCCTCAAGGGTCTGGCTGATGGGAAGAATTACACAGACATATTGACAAGAAGGGCTTTATCCGCTCAGTTCAGCTGAAGACAAAACAAGGCAGCTGGAGCGGTCTGGATCTGTCTTTTGATGGAAGCACGGTGTAGATGACCTGATCACAGATGTTCTTGGCTCAAGAAAAGATGTAATTTAGATTAGCTCTGCACAAAGGGCTCCTTTAGTTTAACCTAGGTAATTTGGGTAATTGTGGTTAAAGTAAATATTCACAATTATGGGGCCGGTGTGTAGGAGCCATTTGTATCCACCCTTTTAGTTAGGTTAATTTAGTTATTTATTTTAGCCACTTGGGGGAGTATTGCACTGGGTGTGGTACGTCACTGAGATAAGGTACATTTACAGGTGCGGTAATTAATGAGAAAAGGTGTGGATGCCGGGAACACACGGTTGTCCTACAACACTGACTACAAGTCTTCTAAATGAGGCAAACCCACTGAGCTGCTATTTTCTTATTTGACAGTGTAATTTTAGTGCGCAGACTGCTTTGCATTTCAGATATTAACTGCCACTGCTGTTATTACAATTGCACGCACACAACGATTAAGCACCTATTAATAATCGTCATCCCTTGTTTCATCCTGCGTCTTTTTCCCCAGTGTACAGTAAATCTCACACTGATTAGATGAGTGTGTCTGTCAATGTGAATATCATATTAATATGAATTAAAAAATACACAAGGTTTCTCGTAAACATCCCGTCAGAGATGACACACACACGCTTATGATAATGCAGATAATTCATACACAAATGATT
Organism: Percina caprodes; assembly: GCA_013375575.1. Classification (NCBI taxonomy): domain Eukaryota; kingdom Metazoa; phylum Chordata; class Actinopteri; order Perciformes; family Percidae; genus Percina; species Percina caprodes. Next base: position 1,253,090 of record JABXJD010000095.1, on the reverse strand, counting down.
TATTAAAGAGGTAATTAGAGGAATATGCAAACTCTACTCTGTTTTCATACACAATGACTATCATGAAGACTTAAGGAAATAAAAAATACATCTTGTAAATGAATTGAGCTTAAAATATTCTTATATCTGGTATAACTAAAATAACTATTTTGGTCCTTTTAGCAGCGCCGTACCCCAGCCAAGGCATATTGTACCGGACTGTGTTAACCCTTCATGTAAATATATTAATGTTTAAATGTTTAGAGCACCGGTGTAAAACTCAAGGCCCGCGGGCCAAATCCACCCCCTTGTAGATTTAGATCCGGCCCACTGTGTCAATTTAGATTTAAAATAGATTTTGGCCCAACTTGTTGTGCGCCAAACCAAAAATGCTAGAAAATGTTTTTCAAACTGCAGGAATGTGACATTCAAAGCAGAAATTAGTAGATTTGCTGACTTTAAGAAGGAGAGTTTCAGTGTAATTATTCTTTTCATATGGTATTTAGAGACAATGGGGCACAGGAGAGATATGTTGAAAATTATAAATAACTGGTACTATGGGGGAATGGCAAGTTTTATGTGGGTGATTGTTTTGGTAGGATGTTCCTGTCTGTTTGTATGTATGTTTGGAGTAATTCGAAGGATGGTTGTACAGGTAGGAACTTAAGATGGGCCAAGTCAATAAATGGATAATATATTTATTATGTATAATGACCTCTATTAAACTACCCAGGAAGAGGCTGCTCTTATAAATATATGCAGTCTTAGAAATAAAATAATTGATATCTCAAATATCTTATCAGAAGGCAACATACATGTCTTGGCAATAACAGAGACTCATTTGGATTTCTTATTAAAAGATGCTGTAATAAGTATTTAAGGATATAATATATATAATATAGGAAAGACAGAAATGTAAATGGAGGCAGCGTGGCTATCTATGTCCAAAATCAAATTCCTGTGAAAGTAAGGATAGACTTAATCTCAGCAGAACTAGAAGCATTATGGCTTGAAGCTCACATTCCCCATTCGAGGCCCTTATTAGTGTTATGAAGGAGGAATTGCGGTCAACATTGGAATGGGTCATAAATAACCCATAATAACTAGTTCTCAATATATCTAAAACCACAGGCATTGTATTATATGTTGAAGGTATGGCAGTTGAACAGGTACAACGGACCAAGCTTCTTGGCATTACAGTGGATAGTAAATTATCCTGGTCTCAACACATTGATTGGGTGGTGAAAAAAATGGGTAGAGGTCTTTCAGTTATAAGGAGATGTTCAAATTTTCTCCACAAAAATGTAATGGGAAATGTCATTAAAACGATTGTCATATCGCACTTGGACTATTGGTCAGGAGTTTGGTCAGGTGCTGCCATATCATCTATAAAGAAAAGAATAAGTCTGCACGTTGTTTACTAAGGTGCCCACTCAGATCGAGTGTTGATGTAATGCATGGCCTATCCTGGTTAAGTGTAAGGAATAGATTAACTGCATCATTACTCAACTATAATAGTCTAGTAACTAAACAGCTGAGGGTGTTGTATCAGCATCTTGGTATTAGTTCTGATAAACGTGACTATAGCACTAGACATGCCATGGAGGGCAGATTCACATTACCTAAGGTAAAAATAAACAAAGGGAAAAACACCGTAGTATACAGAACAATGATTAATTGGAATGCAATGCCTAGTCATGTCATTCAAGAACATAGAAAATCTCAATTCAAAGTAATACTTACAGAACATCTCCTAGCTGAGCAATATTCTGTATTGGTTAATACTTAATGGAATGCTGTTAGTATCATTGAGGGTGTTATGTGTGTATGTGCTTGGTCATATTATCAGTAATCAATATCACAATATCATCTCTACATTCTGTGAATAATTTAAAGTAGGTCCTATTTTGTCTTCTGTTGTTATGTGCTGTGTTGAATGTTATGTCTTGTTATTATTTTGGATATTTTTCTTTCAGTTATGTATTGAATGTTGTTTCTGGTGGTTTTTAATGTAATAGTGATGCTTGGTAATGTAGAGCTGCACAAGCTTTAGGTGGACTCCAGGAAGAATAGCTGTGCCTATGGCCCCAGCTAATGGAGATCCCAATCAATCAATCAATCAATCAATCAATCAATCAATCAATCAATCAATCAATCAATCAATCAATCAATCAATCAATCAATCAATCAATCAATCAATCAATCAATTCAAGCTTCCAGATTTGGAATGCAGCACACACCACAGAGGATGGAAGACAAACAACAAAATAGACGGTAAGACAAAGCAAGAAAGTGACCAAAGGCTTAAATAGCGTCTATTTCTGATTCATCACTGAGACAAGACTATACAAAGAAGATTTGAGTTTCTGCTAAATTAAGCACCTGTGGATCCATCCATCCATCCATCTTCATCCGCTTATCCGGTATCGGGTCGCGGGGCAGCAGCTCCAGTAGGGGACCCCAAACTTCCCTTTCCCGAGCCACATCAACCAGCTCCGACTGGGGGATCCCAAGGCGTTCCCAGGCCAGGTTGGAGATATAATCTCTCCACCTAGTCCTGGGTCTTCCCCGAGGCCTCCTCCCAGCTGGACGTGCCTGGAACACCTCCCTAGGGAGGCGCCCAGGAGGCATCCTCACCAGATGCCCGAACCACCTCAACTGGCTCCTTTCGACGCGAAGGAGCAGCGGCTCTACTCCGAGCTCCTCTCGGATGACTGAGCTTCTCACCCTATCTCTAAGGGAGACGCCAGCCACCCTCCTGAGGAAACCCATTTCGCCGCTTGTACCCTGGACCTCGTTCTTTCGGTCATGACCCAGCCTTCATGACCATAGGTGAGGGTAGGAACGAAAATTGCCCGGTAGATCGAAAGCTTTGCCTTCTGGCTCAGCTCTCTTTTCGTCACAACGGTGCGATAAACTGAATGTAATACCGCACCAGCTGCTCCGATTCTCCGACCAATCTCACGTTCCATAGTCCCCTCACTCGCGAACAAGACCCCAAGGTACTTAAACTCCTTCACTTGGGGTAAGGACTCACTCCCTACCCGAAGAAAGCACTCCATCGGTTTCCTGCTGAGAACCATGGCCTCAGATTTAGAGGTGCTGATCCTCATCCCAGCCGCTTCACACTCGGCTGCGAACCGATCCAGTGAGTGCTGGAGGTCACAGGCCGATGACGCCATCAAGACCACATCATCTGCAAAAAGCAGCGATGAGATCCTGAGCCCACCGAACTGCAACCTCCCCGCCCGACTACGCCTCGATATCCTGTCCATAAATATTACAAACAGGATTGGTGACAAAGCGCAGCCCTGGCGGAGGCCAACCCTCACCTGGAACGAGTCCGACTTACTGCCGAGAACCCGGACACAGCTCTCGCTTTGGTCATACAGAGATTGGATGGCCCTGAGAAGGGACCCCTCACCCCATACTCCCGCAGCACCTCCCACAATTTCTCCCGGGGACCCGGTCATACGCCTTCTCCAGATCCACAAAACACATGTAGACTGGTTGGGCATACTCCCAGGCCCTCCAAGATCCTTGCGAGAGTGAAGATCTGATCCGTTGTTCCACGGCCAGGACGGAATCCACATTGTTCCTCTTCAATCCGAGGTTCGACTATCGGCCGAACCCTCCTTTCCAGCACCTTGGAGTAGACTTTACCAGGGAGGCTGAGAAGTGTGATACCCCTGTAATTGGCACACACCCTCTGGTCCCCCTTTTTGAATAGGGGAACCACCACCCCGGTCTGCCACTCCTTAGGCACCGTCCCAGACTTCCACGCAATGTTGAAGAGGCGTGTCAACCAAGACATCCCCTCCACACCCAGAGCTTTCAGCATTTCTGGACGGATCTCATCAATCCCTGGGGCTTTGCCGCTGTGGAGTTGTTTGACTACCTCAGCGACTTCCACCAGGGAAATTGACGTGTGGATGTGAGTATGAAATGAAAGAGGGAATAAATGACAAACAAGTAGAGAACAAGGGGAAAGTAACTACTTTGACATTGATGATGGGTTGAGTTGACACAAACAATCCCATTTACCTGCTTTCTGCTCCTCAGTGGGAGTCTGCTGACTGGATTAGTGGTTCACTTTTGGCACTTAGAGCAGTGTGATGTGCCTTTTGCAAAGCGCAGGATGTTTGTGCTATGGAAAGGGGAGGCGAGAAAGGAAAGAAAAAGATATGAACAATTAGAAAAAAATCAAAGAAAGAGTCATAATTGTGCCCACAAACACTCACAAAAGTGCCTTTTAAAAACAGAGACACACTGATATGCTCTAAAACTAGCTCATACACATGCACACTGTGTTAATTGACTGTATTAATAATATAGAATGTAAAACCAGCCCATTTCCCACACTAACGGAGAACCTACTGTATATTCTGAAAAACCGTACTGTTAGTAATCATAAGAATCTACCCTAAAGTGTGTAAATACCATCTCCTTTTAGCATTCCCTTCTCTGCCAACAGTAAATGCATGTTTAACAGTTGCAGGTTAAAATAGACTGCATCCTTCTCTATACACTCAAACATTTTTATTTTGCGGGGCATTATGTAGATTAATCGATTAGTTGTTGACTATCTAAATTAATTTCAATGCTTTAACGAGAGCTGCAAAGATAAATTGATTAGTTATCAACTGCTAAATTAATTGCCAACTATTTTGATAATCCAACAATCAATTTTTTTTGTTTGGGCAGCAAATGGCCGCAGGTCGGAGTTGAACCTGAGTCAAGAACTGAGCCTCATTTGAGGACATCATGTCAGGCTTTGGGAAACACTGATCTACAATTTTTTTTTTTTTTTACTTTTTTCTGACATTTTACAGGTTTTATTGATTGAGAAAATAAGACTGTATGGAAATAATCGGTAGTTGCAGCCCTATTAAGAAGCACATTTTCCCAAAATGTCTAACTATTTCTTTTAATGTGGTAAAGTATCATCCAGCGATGTCTGAAATCTAGCCTCTTCCTCTTTTTAAAGTATTAAGAATAGGCCACAGAGATTCATCCGACTGTTGGCACTAAACAACTTGTTGGCTTTCAACTGAATGTACCGTCCATTCTCTGCAGTTCATTGACAATTTTAACATTTTCTGGAACCGCAGACCACTTTTTAAAGCAGATGGACTTTTCCTTAACAAGCCAGGAGTGAACTTGTTCACCTCTAACCTTCTTTACTTTCTGCGCTACACATCTGCTCCTTCTGCCAAGGACACGAGACAAGACAAATCTAAACAAGAGGAAGACATAACAAAGTGCGGCAGTGATCCACCACAGCCCCCACCTGAGCAAAGATTTGACCGAGGGAGACCACAGAGCAGAGAAACGGAACCTCAACCCCCCTTTTTACCCGTCCAACACCCCTCAAACCCCCTTTCCAACCCCAAAGCCTTTAAGGATCCATCACTGTCGCCACTCACCCTTTCCCCTCTTTCCCTCATCCCCATCTTGGAGTTCACTGACTAGATGTTGGAACCAAATTTACACCCCTTCTTTCCCCCATCGTTCAACCCCGGCAAAAAATTAAACGCCAGGCACCTCTGCCAGGATGTCCTCAATTTATGTTGTGATTGGTAATACAAAAAGAATGGTGAATAAGCACTTAACTGCAAATTTAGCAAAAACACTAGCCTAACCTATCGTCAGGTCTTTGGCAGGAAAATCATTTTTAATCAATGATTTTATTATTAAGCACAATCTAGATTTTATCTTTTTAACTGAAACCTGGTTAGACCATAATAACAGTGATACTGTTCTTATCGAGTCAGCTCCCTTAACTTTAGTTTTATGAGCAAGAATAGAGTGAATAAGAAAGGAGGTGGAGTCGCCATTTTGTTCAATGACTCATTCCAATGTCTGCAAATATGGAAATTTTGCTTCTTTTGAATATGTGGCTCTTCAGTTAATGTGTTCCCCTCAAGCTATATTTCTAAATATCTACAGGCCACCTAAATACTGTGAAACCTTCTTTGATGACTTCACTGATCTGCTGTTGATAATTTGTACTTTGGTTGTGTAATTTCGCTGGTGATTTTAACATTCCTGTTGACAACCCCCAGGATAGAGGGAATAAGGAACTGTGTTGGGTTTTTTGAGAACTATGGACTGACTCAGCATGTGACACAGCCCACACACAATAAGTGTTCACGTGCTTTGTTTGCTACTGTTGATAGGTGAACAAACCCTCCAGTACCAGTAGCATCTGAACTTTTATCTGCCAAGTTTCAGAAAATCAGTCAGTCAGTGCCTCCATATCAAGTCCAGGATATGTGTTGTCACAGTGTTCAGGCAAAACTAGCTCCAATATGACACAATATCATACGATCAACCATAAAAACGTGGAGGACATTATAATCTGAAAACCTCCTCCTGTTGCCTTGATATTCTACCAACGGGTGTTTTCAAAAATGTTTTGAATTGTTTGGCTTCTGATCGTCTACAGATTGTGAACACGTCTCTTCTCTCAGGTATCTTTCCACAGGCCCTGAAAACTGCAGTCATCAAGCTACTATTATAAAAGAATAATCTAGACACGTCACTAATGAGCAACCATAGGCCGTTATCAAACCTTCCGTTTTTAAGTAAAATTATTGAAAAAGCGTTTTTTCAACAACTCAACCATTTCTTGTCACTAAACAATGGTTTTGATGCTTTCCAGTCGGGTTTCCGACCACAGCACTGAGACGGCTCTTGTTAAAGTCTTTAATGACATCCACTTAAACACAGATAGTGGCAAAATTTCAGTCTTAGTATTACTTGATCTCAGTGCTGCATTTGACACGGTCGATCACGACATTTTACTAGACCGGCTGGAAAACTGCGTTGGCCTTTCTCGCTCAGTACTAAACTGGTTTGAATCATCTGAGCATACAAATATAAATGTAAATGGGTGTAAATGGACTGTTCTTATATAGCGATTTTCTAGTCTCAATGACTACTCAAAGCGCTTTTACATAGTACAGGAACCATTTACCATTTACATGCATTCATACACTGTGGCCAAGGCTGCCATCCTTGGTAGATAAAAGTTCAGTTGCTACTGGTACTGGAAGGTTTGTTAACCTATTGACAGTAGCAAACAAAGCACGAGAATTATTATTGGCGATAATGTTTAATTTCTTGTACTCCACTGTAACTTTTATTATTTTGATCTTTTTATATAAAGCACTTTGAATTGCCCTGCTGAAATGTGCTATACAAATAAAGCTGCCTCGCCTTGCTTTAATGTAGCTCAGAAGAAAAACTTTTAACTTTGCTACCGCTAGTTTCTCCTCTTTAAAGCATCCTAGAAGAACATTGACTCTAACCGCACAGACTCAAATCCATCCTAGATATGATGGACAAATCAAATTTACCAGCTGAATATGAAAATGATTTGGTTACAGGCATGGCATCATATTATGGACAGACAGAGGGACAATCATGAAAGGAAATGCAAAATGGAAATGGAGAGAGCAAGAAAAGATTTTCCGTCTTGATGATGGATGAAGAGAAAACCGCTCCTTTAATCTACCTACGCAGGGGCGATACCAGGATTTTTAAAGTGGGGTGGCACAATAATCAGTCATAGTGGACATTTTATCAGAATACAGCATAGATAATCAGCTTAGAAATAAATTTAATAGGAAAGAACATAATGTAATTCTGCTAAATAAAACCTCACATTCATTATTAATTTCACTTGTTTTCATTAATAATAAATTGTATATCCGAATACAATACACATTTTGTATAAGCTCAGTCTGCCACTTTAAAATATAAAAAATTAAAAAGATTCCAGTGCTGGGTCCATGGTGTCCAGTGTTTTCTCCAGGTTTGTAAAAGACTTAGGTGCACTTATTTTGCAAGGTAGTTTAAGGGTCCTCGCTGATGGAAATTTAACATTTTTTTTATTTTATTTTTTTATTTTAATATTCCATTTTCCATTATTTTGACCGTTATTATTACCATATCTGTGTGTAAAACATTGAAAAAGCTAAAGCAGATTTAAAAAAGAATAACACTTAAAAGCTTGAAGACCAAATTTGCTAAAGAAGTCCACTTAGAACCGACTACAATCAGTAGATCTGAGAGAAGTCATTAAATTATATTCATTGGTTTTGTTGCTGCCCAAAACGGTTTGGGGGCTGCGCAAAACGGTTTGGGGGCTGCGCCTAAGCCTAACAATGGTAGCGAAATCTTAGATAGTCCCCATGGAGACATTAATTGGTTATGTGACAGGGGCTGGGGAAACTGGCCAACAGGCAACCACATGACAGTACTCTAATCCCATAGAAATCACAATCTCCTAATGGATTGGGGGTCCGGCACCAGGGAGAGCCATTTATATGTCAGAAGGGGGCCGGTGCCACCTCAGTTCCCCCTTCTAGCCTTGCCCATGTCCCTACGGTACTTCTTTGTCTCCTTTTTTTCCTTTACCTCTCCTGATCTAATCTTTGAATCTCAAGATGACGTGAGGTGTTGGAGATGTCCAGCCATTATTTTGGATTATGTTCTGTAAATCCAGATCTAGGATGTCAGTCCAAACTGAGCATTGAATTCTACCTAAAGAACAACCTTGTTTAGTTGATAAAGAGTCACAATGAAGGAAAGACGATTAATATCATATCAGATATTTACCACTAACACTCGAGCAGCATGATATGCACAACAGAGTATAGAACTGGCACAGAGCAGTGATGATCTAACAAACAGGGGATTCCACTCTGAAACATGCAAATGTTTGACTCATCTGAGACTGGAGGCTGCTTCACTGAGAAAGCTTTGTGCTATAAACAGATTTTTACGAAGTAAGAAGTTAGGTGAGGATTTCTTTTTGAAAGGTGAAACTACAAAATAGCAAACACCAGCAAAAATAAATCTGCTCGGGGAGTGGCTTTAAATGTTGAAAGCCTTGTTCCAGTCCTGTGTATGTTGTATGGCTGCATATTTTAACAGAAATTGTTTTGTAGAACGGGATTTACAGTTGTATTTTTTGTTTCTTAAATTTCAAATGCATAATTTGCCGATAACATTTTTCAACAACGGTAGTTGGTTTTGGGAGATTATTTTTTCTCTGATGTTTTTTTAATTTTTTTTTTTAATACCTTTGACACTTCTTACAGTGTTTTAGTTGCTTTTTTACCAACTGAGCAGCTTTGTATGAGATAATTGTATAAAGCCCTGACAGAAAATGTTCTGTATTTTATCTGTAGGTACACACAAAACTGCCGTTTTGTAATTAAGGGGCAAAGTCCGGAAAATGAGCTGCCAGTACTTTACTCCTACTTAGTACAATTGATTTTTGTCTTAATTCTTTGTCCTGTTGTGCTTATAGTAGTCTCAGTTCATGTGTCAATCTTTCCATTACAAGGATTTCTTCTACAATTGTTGGCCATTGGTTCGTCGTCAATGGTGATTCCTCACTCCAGCTCCGAGCTTTCTTGATAGCTACTAGCAGTACTTTGATCAAATATCTATCACTAGCAATAATATGTTATTCAGAGAATTTACATAAATAAAGCACCAATGAACTTTTAGGAAGCTCATATCTTAGGATTTGTTGTAGCTCCGTACTTAACCATTTTATACAATTATTGTTTGTTCCCTAAAAAAACATGAGAATGGTCTACATCAGAAACCCGCACTCTCGCCAGTTTTTCTGATCACACCATAGCTGCTTGATTTTCCTTTTTTGAAAAACAAAGAAACAAATCTTCCATGGAAATTCCCTCCCAGATTTGTGAATTTCTTTCCTCCAGGTTTCATGCCAATCTACTTCTGACATTTCTACATCTTCGTTCGCAGGATCTTTTCTTTCCGTCTGTTCCAAAGGTTAGAAATGAGCTGGGGAAAAAGGATGTTTAAGTTCGCTGCTCCCTCTACATGGAACAAGTTACAGAAATCCATGAAACTTAATGAGCTGGTCTCATTGGTTGCTTTTATAAAGGATGTTGATTGATTTGGAGGCAGACACATCTGGCTGTTGAGGTTTTGCCTGATGTGTTTAGGATTCTGGTTGACTTTGAGGGATTTGCTGTTCCAGTTTTATTTTTTAGTGTTTTTGTGTATTTTGTGTGTTGTCTGTACAGTATGTGTGGTTGTCTTGGCCATGACACTGTTGAAAAAGAGTCTTCCTGGTTAAAAAAAGTAAGTATGGTAAGGATGCCCCATGGGCGCCTCCCTAGGGAGGTGTTCCAGGCACGTCCAGCTGGGAGGAGGCCTCGGGGAAGACCCAGGACTAGGTGGAGGATTATATCTCCAACCTGGCCTGGGAACGCCTCGGGATCCCCCAGTCGGAGCTGGTTGATGTGGCTCGGGAAAGGGAAGTTTGGGGTCCCCCGCTGGAGCTGCTGCCCCGTGACCCGATACCGGATAAGCGGACGAAGATGGATGGATGGACAAAAATAAATTAAACATAAAAAATATTGAGTTATTTTTCCCATTTCACCTTTCTATATTACAAATAATGTTTTCACTGGAGCTGCCTTATGGATTAAGTGTTTCAGTCAACACAGCTTGCTTTAAATTCTCAGCATGGGTTGTGGATTGGGGCTCAGCATGTTCCCATCTCATTCACAGATGAGGAGACGGGTCTGGAGGTGCATCAGGTCACTCGCCCTCCAGGCTTCAACGCCAACCGGCGCCGCAGCAGAGCGGTTCTCTATCACCTCTCAGGACACCTGCAGAAACAAGACAAGAGCAAACTCAAGATCAACAATGTGAGTTTCTCTGTTTCTCTGTGTACATGGATACAAAAAATGTCATTTGCTTCCTTGAAAGACTGGACTAACGCTTTGCTCACTAATTTCCCATTTTCATTATATTAATAAGGTGTTTGGTTTGGAGTAGGGCTGGGCAATATATCAATATAAATCAATATAAATACACAAGGCTAGATATCGTCTTAGATTTTAGATCTTATCGTAATAGGACACCTGTTGTCTTTTCCTGGTTAAGTAAAGTCATTCTTTCAACTTTCCAGACTGTTGTTGCTGTTTTCTTATTTGCATTTACCCACTTAGTCATTATATCCACATTACTGATGATTATCACAAATCTCATTGTGTATATACTTTGTGAAAGCAGCAATAGCCGAGCCTGCCAGCCCTAGTTTAGAGCTGCAAATAAGAATTGATGAGTAGTCAACTATTAAATGTGCCGCCAACTATTTTGATAATCGATTAATCGGTTTGAGTTTTTTTTTTTTTTTTTTCATGAAAAGGTTTTAAATTCTCTGATTGCAGCTTCTTAAATGTGAATATTGTCTAGTTGCTTCTCTCCTCTATGGCAGCAAAACTATTATAAATTATTTATAAACACTATTAAAACTATCTTGTGGACAAAACAAGGCATTTGAGGACATCATTTTGGGCTTTGGGAAACACTGGATCCACATTTTTCACAATTTTCTGACATGTCATAGATCAAGCACCTGATGGATTAATCAACAACAGCCCTAGTTTGGTTGTCCGAAGATGCAATAGCACGCCAAACTAGCCCCACAGTTCCTCACGTAATCATCATTATTACTACTTTTAAAACATTTGCAGGGATGATTACATCCAAGTCTCACAGGTAAGCATAAATATAGAACACAATCTGTTTGAAGGCATTTCCACATTCATCAAAGGCTCTTTTCTAATCCTAATGGAATACAAAGTTATTTACTACTTTACAATAAAAATAAGTTTGTTTCATTTGTTTTCCCAAGCTGCGTCAGAGTTTCTTACACCAAACTAAGGGCCAGCGTTGTGGTGTTGGTGTGTTCACCGTAGAGCTGCAAAGGTTAATTAATTCATCGATTAGTTGACTGTTTTGATAATCAATTTCAATCATTTCTACAATTTCTGATAACATTTTATAATAACCTAACCCTTAATAATAGTTAGTTATTCCACTTTTAACAAATAATGAAATTATTATTTATAATGTTTATTAATTATTAGCAGTGGTATAAATATTATTTATTATTGTTATTTTATCATTAGTAATATAAAATAATATGTTTATACATTTAGATAGTTAATACTTTGTAAATGGTAAATAATTGATTTGTAAACCATATATTAACATTATTTGGATAGCTATTATGAAGTTGCAATTTATGCTTATAATACTAAGTTAATGATTAAATGGTGGTTTATAAAGTCTTAAAGTGCCCATATTATGCATATTTTCAGGTTCATAATTGTATTTAGAGGTTGTACCAGAATAGGGTTACATGGTTTAATGATCTAAAAACACCATATCATGTTGTACCCAACAGTGTTGCCGCTCCTCTTTTCACCCTGTGTGTTGAGCTGTATGTTTTAGCTACAGAGTGAGGCATCACACTTCTGTTCCATCTTTGTTGGGAGTCGCACATTAATATGGCCCCATTAAATCTTTTTTGGCAATCTTTAAAAGAGATGATTATATGATCATTTGAGCACTGATAATAGCTATAGAAATGTCTATAGCTATCCAAATTATGTACAGTATATTGGCAGTTTATAAACAATTTCTTAACCATTAACGAATACTTCATATAATATTTAAAATGTTATGATGTGAGCGACAATATACTATTAAAATACCATAATTTAGGGCGCCCGGTAGAGCAGATTTTACTCCTCGACGCAGCGGCCACAGGTTCGACTCCAACCTGCATTCCCCCTCTCTCTCCTCTTTCATGTCTTGCCTAAATGCCTCATGTCTTTAAAAAAAAAAAAACATAAATTATAGCCTCATTAATAATTAGTAAACATTATAAATTATCATTTTGTTGTTAGTAAACAGTAAAATAACAATTAACTGAAGTGTTATTAACTATCAATTTACAGTATCATTTATTATGCAATGGTTATCATCAAGTGTGTGAATGTACTTTCTTTACTTCTCTGTCACGGTAAACTGAGTATCATAATGAGACTTGAGCACATCATCTTGGGCTTTTTGGGAAACACTGATCCACATTTTCACTTATTTTCTGACATGTTATAGACCAAACAACTAATCTATTGATCGAGAAAAGAATCAACAATGAAAATAATTGTTGCAGCCGTAGTTCAGCCCACTGATGTGCTGCAGAACCGTGGCAGCACACACTCAGATGGTTGGAAGGTCATCTGGAGTGTGTTTACTGCAGACTGACCCCGGGGGGGTAAAAGAGCTGCGTTTCGCTGATGTCAGTGATAAAACAAGCATGCAGACTTGTGCGGTTCAACTCCCGCAAGTGTGATTCACACATATTGAGGGATAATGTATTTTTATTCTTGTTTTTATTTGCTTAAACATTGAGTTTGTTTATTAAATATCCAGGGCAAAAATCACTTTAAAGATACAGTTTGCAATTAATGAACAGCTTGTTTGTGTTTCCTCCCTATTTCTGTCCTCAATTTCCAATAACACTAATCTTTTTTGAGGTGGTCATTGCAACAAGACCCTGTTTACAGTAAGCAGTGTCCTCAAGTTGAAAACACAACAACTTGATGATTAAAAAGAATAAAAAATGCATACACATATCTCTTAGTGAAAATAGTGTGCATGTGCAAACTAATTATCCATTATTTAGAAATCCAATTTAACAAATTCAATATCTCCCCTAATGTTATGAAAAAAAACTTATTTCACAGCATATTTTTTCTGCTTTTTCAACATTGCATCAAAACAATGCAATGTTACATACTTTCAATGAGTGAAGTGCAGTTTTAATGGCTGCACTGTTGAAATGGACTTTAAATGCCCTGAGAATATTAGATTGTGTACTCCACCTGACATGCAGTAGAGTACTTGGCATTGTTGGAGACTCTTGATTTCATAACTTGTGTCTGGACAGCAAGAGCTTGAAGAGGTTCAGTGAGAGTGTCCATAACAACATTAGGGATGGACCGATTATCAGCCCTGGACGATTATCGGGCCGTTTTTGGCTGTTTGCAGATTATCTGTATTGGTGTTTTATTTGACCTTAAAGATTTTCATTTTCACTGTAAATGCATCGTTCCAAATATCCGTTAGCAGTTTTATCAACGACTAATAATCGATATCGGCCTTGGAAAACCAGTATCGGTTGGTCCCTAAACAATGTTATTGTGTGCAGGTGTAATAGAAATAAAAATAAAATGAAAGTGCAAAGTGATGTTAACCTCTCTCTCTCTCTCTCTCTCTCTCCCTCTTTCTCCCTCTCTCCCCTACCCTCCTGTGTCTAATCCAGAACATGTTCGGGGACAAGCCTCCCATCCCAGAGTACAAGGTAGCAGCCATCCAGAAATCTCACTTCATCTTGCTCCACTATGGAACCTTCAAGGCGGGCTGGGATTGGTTAATTCTGCTGGCAACGTTCTACGTGGCCGTCACCGTGCCCTATAACGTGTGTTTCACTGTGGTGGGGGGGCGAGATGAAGGGACCAGCACTGCCCCGCGGAGTCCGCCCAGCGTCAGCGACATCCTCGTAGAGATCCTGTTTATTTTGGGTGAGAGAATGTACTGCTGTGTACTCCGCCAGGTAGTCTGTCCACTAACATGTCTGCCATGGACACAACATGGACACAACATGGACACAACATGGACACAACATGGACACAACATGGACACAACATCTTTCCTACATAGGAGCAAGACAATGCTTTCGTCCTCTCTTTTTTTTAGCTTTTGTGTCTCTTTGTAATTGTGTTGCGTCTTTGTGTTTTTTTTGTGTCTCATTGTCTTTTTTATGTCTCATAATCTTTGTTTTGTGTCTCTTTGCGTTTGTTTTTGGTCTCATTGTCTTTGTTTTGTCTCTTTGTGTTTGTTTTGTGTCTCTTTGCATTTGTTTTTGGTCTTTTTGTCTTTGTTTGTGTCTCTCTGTGGTACTTTTGTGTCTTTTTGTGTTTGTTCTGTGTCTCATAATCTTTGTTTTGTGTCTCATTGTAGTAGTTTGTATCTCTTTTCTTTTGTTTTTTTGTCTTTGTGTTTGTTTTACTATGGTATTTTTGTGCATTTTTGTGTTTGTTTTGTGTCTCATTGTCTTTGTTTTGTGTCTCTGTGTAGTAGTTTGTGTCTCTGTCTTTTGTTTTTGTGTCTTTTGTGGTATTTTGGTGTCTCTTTCTGGTCATGGTGTGTCTCCTTGTGGTCACTTTTTCTCTCTTCATACTTGTTTTGTGTCTCTTTGTAGTCATTTTATGTTTCTCTGTGGTTCTTTTGTGTCCCTTTGTGGTCGTTTTTTCTCTTTGTGGTTGTTTTGCCTGTTTTTATAGTTGTTTTGTGTCTCTTTGTGGTCAGTATGTATATACAGAGCCAAATTCATTTCTTTCATGAATCACAACTAACATACTCATAGAGGGCACACACCTGAGCGCCGCTGATGTTAACACTATTTGTTTGATAAGTGCTTTCTTTTATCAAATACCATTGTTAGCTTCAGTAATTAACAGGACTTAATGATTGTGAAAATTGGCTATTTGTTCATCAATGTATTAACCGCCCTAATGGGAAGTCTATAAAACAGCCTCTACGAGGCTCATCAGTCATGATAAAAGTTTAGTTTTTAATGGTGCACACACAGCAGTCGAATGATATGAGCCATTCATAGTAGATCATTATGTCTCATTTCTTACTCATTTCCCAGAAAACAACAGGCCTCTTTGTCCCCACTGTTGTCCATCTATCTGTAGGAGTGTGTACGAGTGCTATTCAAAGGACAATTTGCCATAATGGAAAAGGGTGGTCACCCTCCATCAACATTCAACAATGAAATTATACGAGCCACCCGCAGTTAAAGGATATCCTGTTTGTTAGAACTAATGGGCCAGCCTCTTTATCAATGTGCTCGCTCAGAGAACTATTCATAATTTCTTCATTTCTGTTCATAAGCTGCTTTTCAGGAATTAACTACTTTTTAAAAAACTAAGACCTAACTTAAGAGCCATGCTGGTAGTTTTAGCCATTGTATTTACTGGATCTTGCATTGCTGCTTTCTAACCAACTTTGGTTTCCATTAATGCCAGGATAATGATGAATGAAACTTTTATTTAATTCAAATTATTAGAGCAATCAAGGAGGAACATTTATGGTTTATTTGTCGAAAAAAATGTTGCATTTATGAGCAGTGTGGTGAGAAAACCAGTCCTAGCAGACAATGTTGGTTGTTTCTGAAATTTGAAATGATTGCAGCTACATTTTGACTTTTATGGATTAGATGTCAGTGTCTTTACATGCAACAACTGTAGGAGTTTTTAACGGCCCCTGCTTATAGGTCATTTAAAGCTTCTTAAAAAAAAAAGAATAGAACAGGAAAAACTCTTTGTGTGTGCAAAAAGGCAGAATAGTGACTTTAACTTTTTTTCATGTGTAAAGACGTTATTAAAGTAAGAAAGTAAGTAAAGTTTATTTCTAGTGCATATTTAAACACAGCTAAGTTGATCAGAGTGCTGTACAAAGAAGCACAGGTGCTGATAAAAAACATTGAAATGTTAAAAAAAGTAGAAACAAAACACACATACCAGAAAAGCATCCCAACAACAACAAGCAGCAATTTAGAAATACATAATTATAGACATGACAAAATGAGCGATTAGTGTGTTTTAAAGTGGACGAAGAGTAAAAATGTGTCTTTAGCCTAGATTTAAATACAGAAATGGAGTAATCTAAAGGCAGCTGGTACAATCATGGAGCAGCAGCTGCAAAGGCTCTGTCACCTTTTAGTTTAAAGCTATAGTTTCTGTTGCCCCATGAGGAATTTTAGGTAAACTGTCGGCGCGTCCACATGATACAAGCCCTCCGGGATTGTGCATGCGCCCACACCCCTCTTCCACACAGTTGCTAGCAGCCAAGGAGGACACGGAGGATTAAAACAACATGATGGAGTCTTCAGAAGAGCTCAACTCAAGTTTCTGCGTGTGAAAGTCACCGGACGACATAATCTTCTGAACATAGTCATACTGAGAAATCCAGAGAGAGTTGTGTGGAGCTGATAGTCTTAATTATTTTTGTAGCAACTCATTTGGCAATGGCTTGAATGTAACGGACGTTACAAATGTTACACACTAAAGCTTTAAGTCGAGATCGGGGGACATAGAGGAGTGATTTTTGTTTTTTATTTTTTTTCAAGTTTATCAAGCTTTTTCTGATATTTGTCGCCTTCTGACGTTTTGAGGCTTTTTTTAATTAACTTTTCAACAAGTCTTTTTTTTCTTCTTTTTTTATGTTTTTGTCGCTTTTTTAAATACACAATCTCCCCCCCAAAAAAAGTGAATCCAAAGTTACGCTCTTGCCATGGACATACTGGATTTGACTTTGCATTTCTAAGCCTCTGCATTGGTTTTGTTTTAAAGTCAACCTGTTAAAACATGCTGAACCTCTAGTAAGGCCTCTTTTAAGTTTACAAGTAAATGTTAGTACTTATATAGTCTTTAAGTTTATATTTGTTAACGTCAGTTTATGTACTATGCTAGCATCTCCTTTATCTGTTTTCATTGAACACATGAATCACCATATTTCCACAGTTTTTCTAACCATCAGGAAACTGTAGTTAGTCAATGACGCCTTTGTTTTTCCTCGTTATACTTCTACTTCCTCTGCAGACATTCTGCTGAACTTCCGAACTACTTTTGTGAGCACGTCGGGTCAGGTGGTGTACGACGCCCGCTCCATTTGCGTCCACTACGTCACCACGTGGCTGTTTGTTGATCTCATCGCCGCCCTGCCCTTTGACCTGCTTTACGCTTTCAACGTCAGCGTGGTGAGTCTCCTGTCTGTGTTGACATTAACAAATCGGGCTTCTTCATTTAATTACACATTTTTTTTCTTGAGGTTTTTCTACCTCATTTTCTCTTGCAAGATGTATTTGTTCTCCTTCTTTGTCTTTGTGAGCTACCTAGATGTCAGCTATGTAATGTAATTTTGTTTTCCAGATATTTCTTTTTCTTATGTTTTCCGGGTTGTTTACTTGTTATTTTTTTATACTTAGATATTATGTTTTTTTTATTGTTCCTGTATATTTTAATATTGTCTGATTTAATGTTGTTTTGGACCCTGTTAAGTAAAAACTCAGGAGCAGCACAACTCATTTCACATAAGTGAAGAAGGTTGAGGACTTACACAGGAGCATTTCATGAACACTCAATTGAGGAGAGAATTAAGCAGGCAGTGCAGTTTAACCACCATGTGTTATTGTGCAGTGCCATCCCAACTCTCAGGAGTTCCTGTCCTCCTGAAGATGGATTTAAACTCATGCTGGAGGCGTTTCGTTTAGCTTAGTCTTGCTTTGCCGGACCCTCCATTAAAGCGCTGTAGGAAGGTCTGGCTAGTCCACATAGCATTTGGGGATGGGAGGAATATGTGCTCTGGTTTATTGGCCTTTCTTTAAACCAATCACAATCATCTTGGGCACTGCTAAGCTCTTCACAGTGCTGCAGCAAAATAGTTGTGTAACAGAAAACTCCGATTGGACAGATGGTCTATCTAGCTGTCTGCATTTACCCTGCAGAGATCTGAGGAGCAGGTGACCAGAGTCCTCAGAAATCCACTGGAGGTTAGAACGCCAACACACAGAAACTACAGCGCCACCATGTGGCCGATTGGGTTCATGTTTCTATAGAAGTACATGCACACAATTTCCGGTTATTCCCCCAAGTTTAATGTTTCTAGCTCATTCCAGCTCACGGGAATTTGAGCCGGCGCGGCAGAAAACCATTAATAATAATAACTAAAACAGACAAACATAGAAGGGTTCTACTGCTGCACAGTTTGAACCCTAACTGAAGATTTACTGAAACCAGTATTGAAAAGCCTCCGATACTGCTAAAGTGCTAGTATCAGTATCGGAAAGTAGTTGAGTTTATGCACCAATCCAATACCATGTAATTTAGCCAAGAGGAAAATCTACTTTAAAATAATTTGTTCTTTTTCGGTTATAACTGACTGTCAAACTGGATGATAAAGAAAGTTCTATGGTGTTCATTGTTTGTGTTTGTTCATGTTTCACAAAGAGTTTAATCTGAGCTAGACCGACAACAAAGATAGAAATCATATCACATCCATACAGGGATAGTGGTATACAGCTGTTAAAACATAATAAAATATATGACACACTGGTATCAGATCAGTACTCGGTATCGGCCAAAACCCAAATTCAGTACATGCAAACTGTATCAGGAAGCAAAATATGGCATGGGACCATTTCTATAATAAAATAAAATAAACTAATTCACCTTTTGTTTTCTGGGGAAGGAAAACACTTGAATGTGGACACACACACTCTGCACACTCTCCGGCATTCATTATTATCCACACTAACACACCGAGGGCAACGAGCCAAGTCAGGGGGAAGAGAAAATGAAAGAATAATGTTGTTGGCTCCATTGTGAATATATCAGATCAACATTTCATCCAAAGTGACGCTCATCAGCCAAACAAATGGCACCGTGCCAATCTGGTGTCAGTGCACACACTACAGGTCTCATTTAATGTGTGTTTCTACGCTCAGAATCCGTAAAGATGATTCAAACTGCGGGCGAAATTGCTACACACGCATGCAAAATTAGTATTCAGTTTTAAATTTGAATTTGGAGTCGAGAAATCTTTAATTTTATATGAGAACAAGCTAAATATTCATGTTTTGAATAAAACAGCCAAGTACACCAACAAATAATAATAGCACACAATAAAAGAAATTAGATAAAGAATACTCAGTAATTTAGGTTCAGGTTCAAAATTAACCATACCTATATAAATGTTCAAACCCAAATAGAAAGAGTTGTAAAATAAACACCTTTTATTTGTATTTTGTGATTGTTTTTTTCCCCGCTATTCTGAAAGAATGGAAGCAAACTAGCCGGTGATTGACCAGTGCATAAAAACCATGTCATGAAGGCTGAGACTGTGTATGTGAACCAATGTGGTACGTATCTATATGTGCAGTACTTTGGAGTCCACCTGTTGAAGACGGTCCGGCTGCTCCGGTTGCTGCGGCTGCTGCAGAAGCTGGAGCGATACTCCCAGTACAGCGCCGTGGTTCTCACTCTGCTGATGTCCATGTTCGCCCTGCTGGCCCATTGGATGGCCTGCGTCTGGTACTTCATCGGGCGCAAGGAGATCGAAAGTCCCGGCTCCTGGGATATTGGTCAGTGCACTCTTTCACTCAAGACTGTAAGCTACTTAAAAAATGTTATAGATATTTAACCCTTGTGTTGTCTTCCCGTCAGCCATAAAAAAACAAAGCGTTTTTTCAACATTATTATTGATTTTTCCCACTTTTTCACTGTTGTGGGTGCTTTTTTTATGTTTTTGGTGTTTTTTTCCAAAGGTTTTTGATATTTTTAATGTTTAATGACATTTTCATCACATTTTTTTAACTGAAAACAGGTCAATTTGACCCAAGGACAACATGAGGGTTAAATTATTAAAGTGTAGCTTTTTTTATAGTAATGTTTTTAATCCTCCATGTCCTCCTTGGCTACTAGTAAATGTGTGGAGGAGGGGTTGGGGGCGGGGGCCATCAAGGAAGGCTTGTATCATGTGGACACGTCTTTTTGTCATTACTTAGAATTCCTAATGGGGGTGACAGAGATTACGTACTATAGCTTTAAGGTGCATTTAATTTAATTAACATCTTCTCCACTACATTTATTTGTCAGCTTTAGTTACTTTACAAATAAAAGAAAATTATATAAAACACGTTGTCCTAATATTAAATCTGATGCGCGACGAAAATGTCAAACGCTTTATACATTACGGAAATTTAAATCACTATCTATCATTCTGATGCTACTTCTATAGTAATGTATCAATAGTGTTGCAGTGCCAGCTCTATATACGTTTTAGTAACAGCATCGTTAAATTGTGCATGGTTCAACACTAAGGTTGTTTTTTTTTCACTTTTCCAGTCAGGTAAGTAAAACAAAAAAAACTGTGCTCAGACTCTAAATATTCTGCCGATGCCAGAGACCAGAATTTCATTTGGGCAATTTTGACAAATCTAAGATTGGGTTCTCCATCACTCTTCTCAATTATATTGTAGGCTCTGTCTTCCCAAGTGCAGACTGAATGAGATCCTGTCTAATTGCAGCCCCTCTTTGTGGTTTAGTACGAT
Organism: Percina caprodes; assembly: GCA_013375575.1. Classification (NCBI taxonomy): domain Eukaryota; kingdom Metazoa; phylum Chordata; class Actinopteri; order Perciformes; family Percidae; genus Percina; species Percina caprodes. The sequence continues at coordinate 1,232,077 of JABXJD010000095.1, read as the reverse complement.
GAGATGGGCAGATTCTTCCAGAAATTTGCACTTTATCCAAATAACCGGCCCATCCCAAACTTCATTATCGGTATCTCACACCAAAGCAGTAAAAAGGAAAGCCAATCACATGACAAAAAAATCCAACTCTCCCCCTGGATAATTCATTCCAGTTACTGCCATTAGGCCGCCACTATAAAGTCCCTCTGGTCAAAAATAGGGACCCCACACAAACACCCCATACAAACGCTGCCTTTTTTCACACGTACATTGTATTTTTTTCCTGTGTAAACTATTTGTATAAGCTATTGTATGTTGACTGTCCGAGTTGAGTTTTTCCACTGTACGTTGAGGGCGATTTTCTGTCATGAGAGACAAAGTTTCTGAATCAACACCGACCTCGTCTTGCTTGAAAGACAGAACTAAGATGACACTTATACACCTCGTCAGAATGTCAGTCATTTTGTATCCACAACAAAAGGCTCAGAGGCACTTGTGCAGAAGGACGGCCCCCGCATGCCTCCATCTTCAGCTCGACCGATGCTTTTAATAAGACGCAGCTTTGTTGATATTCCACAAGCGTGTCTCGGTGGAGAATCTCAAATTCTGCAGGTGACATGAAAATCTGGCATACAATCTGATTAACTTGTAAACATGCACAAACAGACAGTTTCCAAGAGAGCTAACCTGAATCCTTCCGACTAACTTGGGCAAAGATCAACACAAGTCTTTTTGTGCCTTTTTATTTTATTTTCAGTCAAATAACAAACTGCAAATGAGTGTGTTTTCTAAGCTAAGGACTCAATGTATACTCCTGTTACTTCTCTGGCTATTCTCCCTCGTTTTCTCTCACTCACTGTCTCTCTCTCCCTCTCTCTCATTAATTTGTACCGCCTACTTATCATTATCATTGTCCTTTCAGCAAACCACATAACGACAGACAGTCACAATGACGTCAATTCATGTCAGCAGTCCCTTGCTTCACGATTCCAACAGACAGGACGACTCCACCCTTTAATAGCCACAGAATCCAAATTTCAGCAACAGCTTTAGTGGGCCTTAGAGAGACAAGCAGACACCAACTACCACAGCTTTCAGTCAAGCAAATGTACACTACACTTCTTTAATATTTAATATCTTCATTTTGGAAACCACCACAAGGGCACACAATCGAAAAAAACAAAAACATTTAGCATCCCTTAGAGGAACAGCATCTGGTTATATTCTAAAGTTTTATTGTCAACAAACCCCATAAAAAGAACAAAACTTTACAGCATCCCTCCCCATTGACAGTTGGCCCCCCTTGCACACTGGTTCCTACTAAAGATATAAATCCTTAAAAAAAAATGCCTGAAGTAATTTTGACTTCTCTAAGAGGAATTCAGCACCATGGACAGTCAACTCTGCAAGCCAGAGAGGAGAAATCAGCACCTTGGACAGAGGCAGAGAGGCTCTGCTGAAACACTGAACCGTTTCCACCAGTCAAGGATACTATTTGTGTTACTGTCCACAAAACACTTTTCAAAGTTACAAAGTGCTTTACAAAGACATCAAAACGGGAATAAAAGTAACCGATAAGTAATCAATAAACGTAGAATGAATACAGTAGTAATGATGAGCAAGGTAAGAATTACTAAAACAAAAACGCATGAAGAGGCAACTCAAAGGAAAGCAATTCTGAAAAAAGCATTTTGAAGAGAGATTTTAAGAAGCAACTCCTCCAACAGGTTGTGACTCCAAAGGCTCAGTCTCTTCTGGTATTTAGCTTTGACCTGGGAGTTACTAACAGATCTCAGGCTGCATTCAGGCTCATAAGGGGCCCAGTGTGATTTAATTGTAATAATTGAAATTTAAATATCAATTCTAAAACATACAGTACAGGAAACTAGTGTAGAGTTGCTAATACAGGTGTTATGTGGACACTTTTGTAGCATTTTGAACTAGTTGAAGTTTAAAGAGGCTGTATTGAATAAGACAGGAAGACAGCAAGTTACAATAGTCTAAGCGGGATGTACTAAAAGCATGAATGACAGTTTCTAGTGTTGTAGATGTTCCTAGGCCGAAATAATAATTGCCTTAATTAAAATAATTGGGAAAATCCTACCGTTAAGGACACCAGTTTTCTTTGTGAATGAATAATGTATCGTAAATAAATAAATTTTCTTTCCTTTAAAATACAGGGGCATAAATATACATACCCCTATGTTAAATTGCCATAGAGGCAGGCAGATGTTCATTTTTAAAGGCCAGTCATTTCATGAATCCAGGATACTATGACCCAATCCCAAAATGAGCCCTGCGGACTAAGGACTACAGACTTAATTGATGTCAGGTGCTAGGTGAGTGAGTGTGTGAGGCCACTTGGCCTCAGATAGGTATAAATGGGATTGGGACAGCACTTCACAAGATCATGTTACCTTGGCGACGTTTAATAACAAAGATGTTGCTGGCACTTGCCGGTTTGGGTTGGATTTTCATTTTAAGTTTCTTGCTTTCCACACGGCCAAGGCACAGGAGACGGCTGCCTGATTCCACATTTTTTTCAAATTCTTGCTTTACAAGCTGGAACGGTTCTGTTCCATAGTCGTGTGTCGTGCAGTTGTTTACCTTTTGTAATTTCCAGATTTCCAAATGGTCTCCGCAGTAAAGAAAAGTACCCCATGTCAATTTTTTCATTCCTCTTTTTATTCAACTTTAGCATGGGTTCATAAACTTATGATCACCATTGTATATTCGGATCTCCAGGCACAGACTTGCAATATAACGGCTCTGTCAGGACCACATTTCCTCAGGAAAGGGGAGGTTGAGTCGGGCTAATGACGCAGTAATTAGGAAACTACTCAGGTGTTAAATCCTTTAATGTTGTTGGTTTAGCTGCTTCACTCAGACTCTGCTCTCAGTTTGATTGCCATTTATTTACGCTGGCAGGCTTGTCTCATTGTCTGAGGTCTCTCTCTCTCTCTCTCTCTCTCTCTCTCTCTCTCTCTCACACACACGCAAACACACGCACACACAAACACACACATTCACACACATTCATTCTCAAGGTCACTGCTGCTTGCCTGAAGTGTGCGATGCCAGAGATCAATGACTGGCTGCATCCATATTTTATAACTCACATTCCCTCTTTCGCTGTCTTTTTTTTTCGGATTCTGCTGTCTGTAGTGTCTCAGCTGGGTTCCACCGCTCATCAACTCAGAAACACTGTATTTCAATCATTTATCCTTCTTCACAACCTACTTTCTGCTTTATCCTTCCTTACTCCTTCTTTCCTTTGTCCATGCCGATCTTCTTTTTCCCTTTATTCCTTCCTCTTCTTCTGAAGCTGAATGGCTGTCTTCGTATTTGTAAAATGAACTTGGATCCTTAGCCTGATTGAGCTGGTTTGAGCAGGTTTTAAAATGTTTTGTGACATTCTTTTTAATTGTGTTTGGTCACCCAATTTTTTTTCAGACCTTAGCAGGTCCAACTGTGCGGCATCATAACCAAAGCCTTCTGTGTGGTTTTACAGATCCTTTAATCTATTATAGTAATAAAGTGGAGTAAAAACAATACCTCCTTCTAAAATAAAGATTTATGAAGTCCCATGAATTGAAAACTCATATAGTAATTATATGATGCAACCGAAATGGAACTAAACCTAGTTATTTCCCACCACTGGATTACAAAGCTGTACAATTCAGGAAGTATTCATCTCTAAATGGGCCTAAGCTGGAGTTTTGTGATGGAACAATAAGATATATTGAATTTATCTAAGGCAACAGAAAAAGCAATGCAAGTGCTGAAATAGACTTCTAATAAATGTCTTTCTCTGTCTCACAGGTTGGCTCCATGAGCTGGCCAAGCGTCTTGGATCCCCCTACGTCCTGTCGACGCTGGTCCCAGCCACAGTCAGCAGCGTCCCGGCCAACAGCAGTCAGTGGAACCCGTCGGAGGTCGGAGGGCAGGGCTCCTGGAACTCCAGCCAATATTACGGAAACACGTCTGGAGGCGAGGCCGTGGCGGAGACAACCCCGGAGGCGGGAGTTTCGGGGTGCTGGGTGGAGGCCCGTCAATGCGTAGCAGCTACGTGACGTCGCTTTACTTTGCTCTGAGCAGTCTCACCAGTGTGGGATTTGGAAATGTGTCCGCCAACACGGACTCAGAGAAGATCTTCTCCATCTGCACCATGCTCATAGGAGGTGAGAAGTTTGTGTGCGTGCGTGCGTGCGTGCGTGTAGTGTTCCCCTTGAGAAAGGTTGTTTGTGTCTTTTATTGTTGTCTGATGGTCACGCACTGATGGCAGCATTATTGTAGAACCCAATAGTTTCTGTGACAACAGAATAATGGACAGAATAGCAAAATAGAGAATTTAAAAAAGCTAAAAGCTAACTAGAGATTTGAAAAGACAGTATGACCACGTCTACGTTGTCACCTGAGCCGCCCAATGTATTGGGCAATCTGAGCATTTGTATTAAAAACCATCCGCTGACTGTTTTGTTTGTCCCATTTTTCTTAATTGAGGGGTTTCATTGCATGTTTGACTGTGCAGTTGTTTATTTGCTATCAGGATATTTAAAAAACCATTCAATAGATTAAGTGAAAGCTGCTGTAAAGTCCAGCTATGAGTCTTACTGCACAGGATTTACTCATTTTAAACCTTTTTCTCATGAACTATTGCAATGATTGTGTGTGACTATCAGCATTTTGGCGTGAATCCAGACACAAATTAAAAATAGCCAACATTTTTTACTATTGAAAAATAATCTGCCACTTTGCTTTGTAAGTAAAGTGTATTTGTACAGCACCTTTCACAGATAAAAAATCACAAAGTGCTTCACAATAAAATGTAATACAGTACAACAAATTAAAATACAAGAACATTTAAATACAAATAGAAAACATAACAAAAAAAACATAAAAACCCCTTGACTAACTAAAAGTCTGCTTGAACAGCAGTCTTCAATTGCTTTTTAAAAGATTCATCAGAATTCACACGATGTAAAGAGGGAGGCAAGTCATTCCAGGCCAGCCTAGGAGCCACTGCCTGGAATGATCTATCTCAAGTTTAAAGAACCACTAACAGCCTAATGACCTCAGACTACGGGTGGGTATGGAGCCTGATCAAGTCAGAGATGAATGGAGGAACTTGACCATGCAGGGCTCTAAAAGTAAGGACCAGGATTTGAAATTGAATTTTATTCATTGGACTGGTAACCAGTGAAGTGCTGCTAAAAACAGGTGTAATGTGTGCTCTTTTGTTAATCTTTTTGTTGCTCTTGAGTTAAAAGCCTTGCAGCAGAGTTCTGAACAGCCTTGAGACGGTAAAGATCCTTCTTATTCAAACAGATGAAAAGACTGTTATAGTAATCTAAGCGAGAGGAAATGAAAGCATGAATTATTATCCAACTCACCCTTGGACACTAGTGTTCTTAATTTGGAAATATTCCTCAGTCGGAATAAACAGTTTCTAACTAATTGTTTAGAGTGGGGCTCCAAGGACATGGCTGAATCAAAAACAACACCTAAGCTCCTGAGGCTCGGCTGGACAGGCGGGCCTAAGTCACCAATATGCTGCTTTATCTAAAGGGATTCTATTTTCAGGGCCAATAGTTAGTGTTTCTGTTTTATCTGAGTTCAGAAGCAAAATCTTGTCACATAACCACTGTTTGATAGTCAAACAGTTGATTAAAGAACTCAGATTCCTTAAACGAGCAGTACAGTTGAATCATCCGCATACACATTTGTGGTTTGTAGTTTAACAGAACATGACACGTGACAAAACACTGACTACATTTTCTAGAATAAGTAAGATCGTAAGATCCAGCCAGTAACATCAAACCATTTAACAATTGGGTTTTATTTAAACTAAGCTAATACTTAAGTGGGTTTTATCTTGATAAAATCCAGAAAGGACCGAAGACATGAACATCAACAAGATAGGTCAATAAAATGAATATCCATAGTCAATAGATTTGATTATCTTGTGAAATATACACATTGTTTTATGTATATAATACATTTAGCAACAAAAGTACAGAGGATATATTCTGTATGAGCGCAGGGTTTTTTTAACCCTTGAGCGGAGACAGCAAGCAGTGTGTCAGCCAACAGCGAGGGGCGCTAATACGATCACTTATACGCTAAAAAAAACTGAGAAAGAAGAGTCAGCCTACTAGCCAGTTTGTGATAGGTCCCCGGCCGCAGATGCAGATTTGTAACACGAGCAGGTCAGGACCAAGGGGGTAAGCCTCTCCTCTCTTAGCATAGCTCCCATGGTGCCATTTTGATGCTAATAAGCCATCATCTGCCGTTAGCATCCCATTAACTCCCATTCATTTTGGCGCCACTTTGACAGCGAATAACTTTAAATCCAATATCCTTCACTGGTCTCCGTCTTGACTGTATAATATTAACAGTCTATGGTCCAGAACAACGGGATATGTTGGTCCATTTCTTTAGCTGTCTATGGTCAGGACAGGCACATGTACAGTTTTCCAGCCTGAGTTGCAAGGCAAAGTCAAATTGCCGGCAGAATGGCTAGCAGAAACCTTAAGGAGGAAGGTGGATGGAAAAAAGTAAAAGAAAAGATGGCCAAGTCTCTCGAGACTGATGCAGAAAAATGCAAAAAGCTCCCAAAGCTTTCATGATGAAGGACAGACAGCAGAGTTAACTTCATATCAGCAAGAGGTACTGCTAAGTGCCAGGAGCAAGACACGTTATACTAGGCTGCCTTTGTCCCTATCTTAGCATAGTCAGCTATCAACATGGTTATGAAAATAGCCATTTAGTGCTGTCACACGTAAAGTGTTTAATAATTTTTGTTTGGTTAATTTGAAACATTAAACACGTTAGAAATGAATTGCGGGTTGACCGCGATTTCACTTGGTTGCATATGAGAGGTTGTAGTGAGCACAGTTCTGCTGCTAGGATGAAGACTGTGGTATTGAATTAAACAGGGAAACATCAGGCATGCATTGGTACCACTTTAAACGTGCTAACAAACAGGATAGGGGGCTGAATAATTCACCAAATTTAACCACAAGTTTAACCAAAAAAATCCAGGCTTGCACTTTCTGTCTGTCTTCCATCAGAGTGCAGTTTTTCCTTGTCTTTTATATTTGCCTTTACTATTGTGGAACTAAGCTTCACAGACAAAATAAATAGGGCCTACTAGTCATTTACATCATTTCACATTTTCTTTTACACAAAGCAACACATATTAAATCATCAATAATAGCTAATAACCAATCTTTAAAATCATTTGTTTATTCAGGTTGAAGATAGTCAGGTATAGGGCTACAATATGGATCTAATCCCCATGTCAGCAAGTAGCCTTTATCTCTGAAAGGGTTGTCAATACTCTGTACTGTTTTATAATTACAAGTTTGTGTCTGGGGTGTCTGTAGCCAGTGACATTACATTATTTTATTTTCAATGCAGATGTAATGGCATTGTACATTTTTTGTTTTTATTTGAAGGCTTAGGCTTCATTAATAAACACAACCACGATTATCATCATTGGTTTTGAGATGTTACTTGCTTTGTGTGTGTGTGTGTGTGTGTGTGTGTGTGTGTGTGTGTGTGTGTGTGTGTGTGTGTGTGTGTGTGTGTGTGTGTGTGTGTGTGTGTGTGTGTGTGTGTGATTGTCTGATAAGTTACCGTATTGTGGCATAGCATCAGGACTTCCTGGCGAGTGTCTTTCGTGCACGGCTAGGGGCGGATGGCCGGATGATGGGCCTATATGGGAGAAAGTCCAGACCTGTTTTTTAGACCTAGTCCGTCCCTGTCAGAGGACACAATGATGTGTTGAGAATGTCTCAGGCCTCAGTGCACATTAAATAGGCTACACACATACACACACACACACAGAGCTATTCAAATCACATACTTCACATGATACTTCTGTCTGTGCTCGACATTTCCTGACTGATGGAATAAAGTAATCTGCTAGTTTCCAGCAAAAGGTGCTAATGTGCCTTAATCGTTTAACTCATTTATAATCTTATTTTTTCATATGTACGGATTCTGTCCCACATACATCGTCTTACAGCATCAAATATGTCCTAATCCAGAGGTGAAATTGTTCCCACAAGCTTGCTTCGCTAACCTTTAGACAACCACTGCCTTTTGTTGACGAAAAGGTAAACGGAACGAAACTATCCTAATCCTTGAATTTAATTGGGACTTTTGGAGTGTGGTGCATTTAAATGACTTTGCTTAACCACAGAGATGTGTCTTGTGTATAGTCATTTATTATAGGAGAGCGAACTAAGCAAACCACAGAGAGAGAAAAGAGAGTAGACTATAGCTTCATTAATCTCTCTAAGGGTCTGCTGTACTGAGCGTCCCTGAAGCTAAGCAGTGTGTGCCCTTTAGCTCTCCCCGAAAGATATTTATACATCTGTAGTCTGGAGTTTTCCCTTAATGTGAGGTGGGTCACTGCCTGAAGGAGCACTCATGGTAAAATAATGTCATTCTGGGTCTGGGTGTCAGTGGACTGTGTAAGTGTCCTGTGGTCTGAACGCTGGATCAGCGGCTTTTCTACTTGGGCTGGAATTACATTCAGAGAGAAAAACTGCTCTGCAGTGCAGTCGGAAAAGTACACTGCAAGATAAATGGTTTAGTTCCAGTCCTTACTGCTGGCTAGCTGTGTTTTATAAAGGTTAACACAACATCAAGAGTTATTACTCATACCTGGATTAATGCTGTTTTGGGGTTTTAGATTAATAATTTAGTTGTTATAAAGTAGTTGTTTTCGTCACTAGAAGTAAAAGATGTATTCAACATTGGGATTCTTTTTATTTCAGTCGTGTGTTACTTCCATTTTGTGAAAGTAGTAATCCACTCGAGGCTTTACACTGCTTTTAGAGCAGCTGGATCCTTTTAAGCCCGGTGGTCTTTGACTTCTTGGGGCTTGTGAAGATGTCCTTTTGAAGCTCCCTGCTGTGCAGAAGCATTATGGGATTTTCCAGAGCAGTTTCCAGATAAAGGCCAATCAAAAGGAGTATGTGTAATTGAATCTTTAATCATACTGAAAACACACAACATCTCCTGTTCTCCAGCTCTGATGCACGCGGTGGTGTTTGGCAACGTGACGGCCATCATCCAGAGGATGTACTCGCGCCGCTCGCTCTACCACACCCGCACCAAGGACCTGAAGGACTTCATCAGGGTCCATCGGCTCCCCAAGGCCCTGGAGCAGCGCATGCTGGAATGTTTCCAGACGACGTGGTCGGTCAACAACGGGATAGACGTTAGTGAGGTGAGAGAGCGACCAGGGGCGATTCCAAGATATTTTAAGTGGGGAGGGTGGGGGAAATAATCAGTTATTAATTTAATTTGTTTCCATCAATCTTATTTCTGAGGGGGCCAGTGCCAGTGCCCGTTCCCCCCATCTAGCCCCGAATGCAACTGACATTCAACTAATCACAGATGTATGAGTGTGTACATTTTGCATTGTTTTTCATGAACACATTGTTCCAATTTCAACTTGACATCTGCATTAACATTAAAGGGTCATTTTACTCAAAATACAAAAAAGTAGCCCTGCAAATAGATTCAATTTTCAGTCATTGTGGTTTTGAGATCAGATTTCTGCTACATCGCCAGCACAATGAAGGTAAACTGCTGGCAATGCACAACTCTTTGAAAAATTACATTTAAATAAACTCAGCTACAGTTTACAAATGCAATTCACAACCACAGAGCTTTAGTTTCAGTCTTCAGCATTTTCTTCAGTGATTAAAAACCGTGATAAAAGCATTGAGGTTTTGTGGATTATCCTGAGTCACTGGGACATTAATACCACCAGGGGTGAGTGTTTTGTTTTGGGGTGAAGTGGCCCTTTATAGCAGTGGTTCCCTTATTTCACTTATGTGCCCCTTTTTTATGCTAACTTGTAGCCAGCAGTGAACCAACTTGGTTAAGAAGGTCCATTTTTTACTGTATGGACATTACATAAGCTCTCGTTAGCATCTTGTAGGCTACTTGTCGCAAAGTAACGCATACTCGACTCAAATCTGCACTCGACTTACATGGGGGAGTGACAACATGAACTGGGTTAGATGTTTCATATTCATGATACACCTTGACAGGACATACTGCTCCGCCTTTTGCGTTTTCACTGTCACATGATAAACTCACAGGTGCTGCTAATGGATATCGTCAATTCCCGGCCCCGGCAAGATTGAAGAAGGAAACATGATGAGGACGTATTCAACGTATTCAAAATCCAACTTTCAGGAACAGGAGTCTTCTTTTTCGCCCAGAAAAAGAAAAACAGTATTGAAAAGAGCAAGAGGCCAAGTTTTGGAAGCGTGAAGGCTACCGTAGCTGTAGTAATTATTTTAACTGCGTGGTGCAAGAGAGTTGATTGCAATATATGATCTCAACGCTAGATGGGAAAAATTCCTATACATTGGGCCTTTAAAGAATTTCTGTTGTGCAAATAAATGCCAGTTAAAGTTTGTCAGAAGTTTTACCCACAAAAGACACCAGGCTCACCTGAAAGTTTGGACATTTAGAGGAGGACTAATTCTTATTTTGGATTCTACTGTTACAAATGTGTTTGCTTGATAATCATCGTGTGTTTTTCTTCTCCTTCCTGTTTATCTGTTTATCTTTACTTTATGTATAATTTAGCTTTCACAGTAATTCTTGACAACCTGAATCTTGATAGCCTTTCCCCATTCTCACACATAGCATCATGTTTTGGAATCACTGCTCGCAGGTCATCAGTGGAGTTTTTTTTTGTTCTTGTTTTTTAAAGTCCGTGTGGAAGCCTACTGTTTGGTTTAAGTCTTAGGGGAGAACAGCTGTAAAGTGTGAAACCGCCTCTCGCTTTGCAGCTACTGAAAGACTTCCCAGACGAACTGAGGGCCGACATCGCCATGCATCTGAACAAGGAGCTCCTCCAGCTGCCGCTGTTTGAGTCGGCAAGCCGGGGCTGTCTGCGCTCTCTCTCCCTCATCATCAGGACCTCCTTCTGCGCCCCGGGCGAGTTCCTCATCCGGCAGGGAGACGCCCTGCAGGCCATCTACTTCGTCTGCTCGGGCTCCATGGAGGTTCTGAAAGACAACACTGTGCTGGCCATACTGGGTGAGTCAGAGGAGCAGAGGACATTGTTACAGAAAGGTTCACAGTCATTTACATGCTAAGGCTGCACCATATGAGGAAAATATGCGACATGCCATGATCCATTGATGAATATTATTATAACGATATCATTTGCGATACATAAACAGATGTACATGGTTCGGATGTTCTGCTGCTTTCAGTATTCAGCTAAAATCCATTGAATTGCTTGTTGAATTTGAGCATAACAAAAAAAAAAAAATAATTTCTAACATTATATTCTTGTACAAATTAAACATTGAACATAAAAAGCACCATTGAAAAAAGTGACAGTTACATTTTAAAGTTTTGTTCTCTATTGACATTCAAAAAAAATCCTTGCGTGCCTTTAGGTATATGTTGCAGCCTGTCGCGATGTGTTTATTGCACAAGTTAACATCAACCATGACGATAAAATAACGATATATTGTGCAACCCTATTACACTGACAAGTTACACTGATACAAGTCTTGATTTGGACATAAGCAGCTGCTTGGTAAGACTTTATTAAATTTAAATACTTTATGTACTACCAGAATGTGGAAGTATGCGGAAAAAGCTGAGTATATATATATATATATATATATATATATATATATATATATATATATATATATATATATATCTACTGTATATCTATATGATTCTAATAGCACAGGGGGAGGGGTTCCTCTGAGCCAAACAGAATCTGAAATAACGTTCTTGCCTTTCCCCTATTTAATGATAACAATCATTTTTAAATGAATGGAGAGATGGGAACAAAAACTGATTATGAAATGGCTTTAGATGAATGTAGGATTGCAAAATGACTACTATACTATACTGGTTACCTAATCAGAGAAATGGGTGGTCTATGTATTAGGCGAGGGAAATGATGGTTAAATTTGTAATACAGAATTGGATTGAAACTACAGTCGTTTACGCAGCTTTGATAGGTAATTACCCTTCAAAGTGAGACTTCATGAGAAGATGTGAGATGATCTGTGGGACAGATCATTTATGTAAGAAACTCTGATAAGAACTGGGGCAACTATGTGATGGCTTTGTATGGGTTTTGGTTTCATCCAATCAGAACCTGGAGAGCAACCTGATCCGGATTTGTTATAAATATTTTTATTATAAAGCTTCATTTCAAAAATCAAGTTACAAAATTGTTATGATAGTGTTTCTTTTTTATAAAAATAAAAATAAGGGAGAACGTTTTTTTTTTTTTTTTTTTTAAACACCAAGATGCCCTAATCCCTAGACAACCCCCTCAGACTGCATTCAGGATTTTGCTTATCCTGCTAGATAAGATATCAAAGGTTGCACAATTTTCTCAAAGTCTTTTACTTTCCTACATCAAGGTGGTGTGTGTCCATCATCTCCGTGAGCCAGGACTTTGGTGTTGGGATTTCTTTCTTTTTCCAAACTAAGATGATACACTTTTTTTGCAGTGAGAATCCCATTTGCCAAGAAGTGCTGTTGAGCCATTGTCAGTTTCTTTGCTTCATTGGATATCCCTAGAATTACTGGAACTGGATTAGAGACCATTTGAATATCCAACACATGAGACAGGAAACTAACGTGATCAGGATCTGAGTGGAAAGTAGGTGGATGAGGGAGATGAAGAAAAGGAGGAAGGACAGGTGCGTGCGTGCGTGCGTGCGTGCGTGTGCGCGTGCGTGCGTGCGTGCGTGCGTGTGCGCGTGCGTGCGTGCGTGCGTGCATGCCACTCAAACATCAGGGAAGGCTGGGCCTGAGAGAGAGCTGTTGTTTGTGCTCTGTTGCTTTGAAGAAGTTATTATTATGCTCGACACACACACACACACACACACACACACACACACAGGCTTCCTGCAGTGTTGAGCCTGTTAGATACACACTGATCCTTCAAATCCAGTGTGAATACAGATACTGTGACTTTGATAGTGGTTCAATGCGCTTACTCATACAAAACAAACAACAAAACAAACAATATATACACACTATAACCAGAAACAATATAGACAGGTTAAGACAATAATGCAATGAAGAGTGCAAAGTATGCAGGAGAAAATTATAATTATGATAGTTATTATTATTTTAATTATGTAGCATAGTGCAAAGGGTGCTGGAATAAATAGTATGTTATTATATAAGTGTTATATTGCAAAATGAACAGCTCTGAAATAGAGAATGAGAGTGATGAATAAATAATAACCAGTAAACAGACTGATTAGAAACAGTGTTGCTGGGTTATTGCACTGGAATTGAACCTGGCACTGTTTCAATTCTAAAAAAACAATTACAACATTACGGCACCCTACGGCTCCTACTACATGAGCCCCGTCTCTGTGTAACGTAGAGGTTTTCCTGCGTGTCTCTACAACATTAGACAGCCAATCACAGACATTATTAGATCTTTGTACAAGCAAGCTACATGTTTATTGGCTCACTGACGCTGATGTGATTTACTACTTAAGTACTGAAATTGGACATTGAATGACAAGCCATTTTTTTGATACTTGATACTATAGGGGCAATTCGGTCAGTGCCTAAAAAGTATTGAAGTCTGTACCCAGCCCTTAGAAGTTCCAATTAATAAATGAATAAAGATGTATGAAGGCAGTCCTTTCTCTGTCTGTTGTTGCAGATAGTATGAATACATGAGAACATTATTAGGCTGGTAAACTTGACTTTGGATTTTGGTGCTTTTGCTCCTCAGGCATCATATATATTCTGCAGTTGACGGGGAATTCTATACAGAGCCCCTGAGGTGACGTGGAGGGTGGGGGATCAAGGAAAAAAGGGTAGGGGTAAGATCGAGGGGTGTATACCCCTTAAAAGCAAGTGAAGACGCGAGCTCACTTGTAAACACAAAAGCAACAATGGCTGCCGCATCGACCAGAGAGACACATAAATGTATTATTTGCAAGATCTTGACTTGGACATGGAGAAAAATAAATTGAACAAAAATAATTAAAATTAATAAAACATGTATTAGAGCAATCACTTTTGCAAGATCTTAACTTTGTTTTGCGAGAGCTCAAGTTTTATTTGCGAGATATCGAGTTTTATTTGCAAGTTCTTGCAAATCCAACAAACAAGAAGGCTAACCTAACCTAGCCTAATTAATTAGTAATGCTTATCAAAATAAACGTTGTATATTGTAAACAATGTATTTAGACAACAAAGAAGATGTAATCATGTCGTGCTACTAGCTAGCTAGAAACTAGCTAGCGCGCTACACTACTAGCTAGCTAGTAGTGTAGATGACATCCTCAAATGTCTTGTTTTGTCCACAACTCAGTTTATTGTCACAGAGGGGAAAAGAAACTAGAAAATATTGACATTTAACAAACTGACATCAGGGAATTTATTACTGTTGTCTCAAAATAATTAATCAAACAAACTAATTGATTATCAAAATAGTTGGTGATCAATTTAAAAGTTGAATTGATTGATTGCAGCTTTACTTTTACTTTTAATACTTTTAAATACATTTTCCTGATGATACTTACTGTACATACTTTTACTTAAGTAACATTTTCAATGCAGTACTTTTACTTGTAACAGATTATTCTTACAGAGTGGTAGTAGTACTTTTACTAAAGTAAAGGATCAGAATACTTCTTCCACCGCTGTTTTGGTTCCACAGTAAATGCAGCTATCAGGGTTCACACACATCCGAGAAAGCATCTTTTAAATATACCAAAATAAAGCGTCCTCGAAAGCAATAAGCTGTGTTGGAAATGTATGAATGTTGTTATATTTAGCTGAACTCACAGGAGTTGGAAGCTTTCAAAGTATTTTTTGTCAGATATCTTCACTGGCAGCCAGCAGCTGTAATGAGGGCTTTGTTCAGGGTGATAGATGTTTTGTGGGCAGCTTGCGGTTACGTTTTGTTTTCATAAGTAGACACATACCAAAATGAAATAATATTCACAAAATGATTACCAAAAAAGGAGACTCTGGCAGGATTAAAGCAACCCCAAACGATGGAAATCTTTATTTTCTCCAACAAATGTGTTGAAAATGTGAAAAAGATTATTTCTACTGAGAACAGCTGTGTTTACATTAAGGGCCTTATTTTAATGATCTAAGCGTACAGCGTGAAGTACCTGGCGCAGGTGCGTTTAGGGCGTGCAGGTGTATCCGGACGGTCTTAAAATAGCAAAGACACTTGTGTCGGGCTTTGCGCTATGCTGCGCCGGGTGCAAAATGGGGTCCTAATCTTTTTTTTTCCTTAATTTTCTTTTTAACGCCACAAAATATTTTGTCATCTGGAGATAACAAAGCTTGTTTTTTCCTCCCAACTTGTTAGCCGGTATGTCGCTCGGTTGGTAGAGCAATTGCAATGTTGCTGGTTCAGGTGGCATGGATGGCAATAGTGGCATTGCATGCAGAACATGGGTAGAGCAATGCAGCCTGTATGGCAAGCCCTTTGAGCATTTATTTCATATCCTTAATATCAGATGTCAGGGACCTCCACTAGTTGACTATTTGTGAACACTAGTTGGACACATGTTTGTACTAGTTGGATATTTTGTATTACTAGTTTTTTACTTGTCACTTTTATTCAGCAACTAGTGGAACATTTGTCTAACTAGTTAAAACAGAAGCCTTACTAGTGACACTTGGCAGTGTAATAGTAGCACTGTAAAGCCTATTTTTACCTTACTTGTTAACTAGTGTGCACTTTGATTTTGGGCCGAGCCAGTTAACTAATAATAGTAATAATATTAGAAACAGTCCCGAAATGTTTTTTGACTAGTTAACCAGTGGAGGAACCTGACGTCTGATATCACGGATATGGAATAAATGCTCAAAGGGCTTGCTATAATCTTCCACACACTGAGATTGAGATTTGATTTTCTGGAATTAGCATGTAGCTGTGTGAGGAAAACATTTGTGCCTGTGCGTGGTATTTGTGAAATGGTGTGATCATATGTCCTCGCTGCCATCGGTCTCAGGAGATGTGAAGGCGGGTTGTGTTCCAGTGAAGCCTAATATTAAACAGGACTGATTTGCAGACAGTGTGTGGGAGGAACAACCACAGACTCATGCTCTGCACTGCTGCTTTTTACCACAGCCTCCAATATCACTACCAGTATCACATTACATTTCTACATTTCTATACTAGAATACAAAGTCAAACTTCATTTACTCCTTTATATATAGAGACACCTTTTTCCCTTTTGTTCTGCTCCATACTTTCTATTCTCTTTAATGAGACAACTGCACTATAATATTCTCAATCGGAGGCTGCAGCTTTTTCTCTGCGTTTTGGCCTTTTTTAATTTTAGGTCACTGAAAACAGACCGTTTGGAAAACTTTGTTCCTTCCATGGTGAAGACATTCAGAAAACTCTGTTTTCAGTGTTGTGTATGTAGGGATAAAATTGTTGTCTTGTAATGAGACGGCTTGAGTGTGAGCCGTTATCTCCTTTATAAGGTGTCACAAATGAGTCAACATTTTGTAGGATCCA
Source organism: Percina caprodes (assembly GCA_013375575.1). Classification (NCBI taxonomy): domain Eukaryota; kingdom Metazoa; phylum Chordata; class Actinopteri; order Perciformes; family Percidae; genus Percina; species Percina caprodes. The sequence continues at coordinate 1,215,555 of JABXJD010000095.1, read as the reverse complement.
TAAGAATCTTGCTAAATAGAGTGGATGAAATTTCAAAATAGGCATGACATTCTGCGGGACCACCTGAAGCTGATCCCTGTGTCGCTTTTTTTCCTGAGGTAGTTCAGTTTGCAAACACACACACACACAATAAAAGTGAAAGTAAACCAACACTGAAAGAAATGTAGCAAATTTGAAATTGTGTGGTCAGACAGGATGTTGCACCTGTGACAACAGCTCAGAATAATTTCTTTAGTTGGCTGTCTCGCAGGCTGAAATCTAATTTCCTCTGGGTTTGCTTCAAAGCCTTTGCAACACTATTCCAGCAAACAGGGCGAGCTTTACCGAGGTGTGAATGTGTGAATAGACAAAGTGATGGATGGAGAAATGGGGGAGAAAAGGGGGCGGACTTCATGTGCGTTTGTCTGTGTGCAATGACAGATGTATGTCTTCAAAATCAGTTTTCTCAAAAGGTCAATATGTATTGAATTAATGGCCTGTGTGTGTGTGTGTGTGTGTGTGTGTGTGTGTGTGTGTGTGTGTCTGTGTGTGTGTGTGTGTGTGTGTGTGTCTGTGTGTGTCTGTGTGTGTGTGTGTGTGTGTGTGTGTGACAAAGTGGAATTATCTTAAAATGCCAAGCCCATGGTACATATATGATCCTTTTTTGTGATCAAATTGTTAATATTTATATTCAGAAATGTACAGATACAAACAATACACTGAGACATGGACCGTGTCCCAAAGCCAAAGAAACACAGAGAGGAAAGCTGGGAGGGAGGGAGACAAAACAACACACACATGAACACACACACACACACACACACACACACAGACAGACAGACACAAGACAAGGGACCAATCCCATGCGCAGATTGAGGTACAGGCTGTAGCACAAGGCTACAGCCCGGAGCTCAAAGAGCCAACAGTGTTGTGTCCAAGTGTCCAGGGTCTTTTCTGGCGCTCCATGGATGTGCGCTGTTCCATGAAGTTCCATGTACACGACATCCAAAAAGGAAAGGGTCAAGGTACGAATAGACAAGTCACAAAGTGGCTTCCAACGGGTTGCAGTCATCCTCTTAGTAAGTCAAGCAAACACAGCACGTTTTTGAGCTTCAGAGAGCTGGAAGGCTGACAGGTCAAACATTATCAAAACATTGACAGTGACAGGTACAGTATAATTAATCAAGGTGGAAATTTTGGATGCAATTTTGTTCCAGAACTGACCAACGGGAGAACGGGAGTTTTAACTGGGCAGAAAGTGCACAAAGGCCTGCTAATTATTTTCATGTGGTGCATTTTCACGGGGGTGAGATATGTCCTATGAATGAAATTGTAGTGAATCTGCTGATGGTCTGGATTGCGTGATACGCCTTGAGTGCCGACCTTAACTGAAAGTAAAAGAAAAAAGAGGAATGTGGTAGACCGAATGCATTTTGTACGTCAGAGAAGGGTAACAAGCCAACCTCACCAAAAATGTCTTTTGGACGATGAACTCCCCTCTGTTCCCACTGTGGAGCTGTTATCGGCCTCCTACCAATCAGGACTGCTGTATTATTGAATAATGGGGTGAAAGTGTGCCAGTTACAAGCTATATGGCAGTATGCTTTAGCTAATCTCCAAGTTTTGATCAGATGAGAGATAATAGGGCCAAAGCGTAGCTGGCAATGTTTATTAGAAACATTGGCAAAAAGAACGTGATGGAGTGACCAGGGCTCTGTCAGAGCACTTTCTAAGGTACGCCAGCAAACAGACATATCTGGATTAAACCAAGTAAGGAGGGGTCTTAACACAAAGGACCAGAAATAATGTTTTAAGTTAAGAACTGAAAGGCCACCATCCTCTCTCCTCCCCTGTACAGTAGACATCTTAAGTTGCGGCCACTTGCCTTACCAGATAAATTTAGATACCGCTGATTGTAATTTACGCCAGTAGTCCGCAGGAGGGGAGAGAGGTAGCATAGAGCTTACAAAATTAATCCTGGGTAAAACATTTATTTTAACCACTGAGATACAGGCTTGAATAGACATGGCGAAACCCATCAACTTTTCCATATCTTTTAAAATGCAGGGGAAGACCTCAATGGCTAAATATTTAAACGGCTTAACAATGGGGATGTCGGCAGAGATTGTTGAATTGCGGGCAGAGTCATTTATATGAAGTAGAAAGCCAAAAGTACAAAGCCCTTACCTCTAAGACTGACCATAAAAATTATTACTCATGTCTGTCTTTCATTGCATCAAAAGAGAAAAGTGACATTGGGGTGTTCATATTTGATCTTGATCATGACGCACACATCCACATGTACACACACACACACACACACACACACACACACACACACACACACACACACACATAAATCAATATGCTTAATGTGGTGTGGTGCTGGGATTAATAATGAATAGAGTGTACATTATTAAACATCTTGATTATTAATGCCGAAGTGTGGATATAGCAGAGCCCTGCACAGCCCAGGAAGCGCTTCACATGGTTCAGCCCATCATGACCTTTACCAAGAACCTGCGTCTACAGCGTACTTCCGAGAATTATACTGTCACTGTGCTGACGTTAAAAAAGTTTATTTCCAACGGATGGCCAGTCAAAGTGATCTCTTGACTCTTAAAGTGCAACCATGCGTTAAGCCATTTAGAGTCACGGCCGAAGACCTTTTGCACAAATTTCTGAAACACGAACACACACTCAATCAACCACACACACACACACACACACACCACATGCCTCATTTGGAGCCCAACCTCTCTTCCTCTTTGACCTTTTATTACATTACACCCCCTGCTAGGCTAAGCTATCCTAATTTGTCAGTATCACTGGATGAGAAGAGCAGGTTTAAAAAGGGAGACTTCATTTTGGTGCCACCATTAAGCCTATTATATAAGTAATATAATATCTTCCCGACAAGTCATTTTTAAAAAGAAGTCTAGTGATGTAGGAGTTGAAAGGAACCAAATAAATACCAGACAAATAGACTGGCAGTGCTTAGTAAAGGCTCAAAATCTTTTTACATTGATAAAATAAGCTTCTTTCATAAGTTGCCGTTTTTTTCACCTACACTCAGACTAGACAAATACACACTTTTAAATGTCACTTTCAAGTGTTCACCTCCTGCTCAGTTTAACATTTTGCTGTGATTATGAGCGATACAAGCTCGCCCGGGCACTTGCTGTCGCTCTTGGCTCTGACGCCACCCATCATCCGTGCAACTAAAAGACAATTGGAGCTGAACTGTGTTATGGGAATGGAAAAGACGTGGAGGAGCAGAAGTGTGAGCGAAGAGAGACAGACGGAGCGTGTGAAGAGCCCATTGTGCCAGCTAAGTATAAAGCACAGATGGTGGTGGAAGGGATATAGAAATGAGGGTGCAGACTAGGTCTACACGATATAAGGGAAAATATGCGATAAAGTTGTTAAATGTTGCGATAGCGATATTACTTGCGATAAATAAACAGATTTTAAAGTGTACTCAGTTCTGCTTTTCTGCTGCTTTCAGTATTCAGCTAAAATACAACAAATTTTACTTTGAATTGAATATATTATAAAGAATGGCCATTACATTTTAAAGTGCAGTTTTCTACGGATAGTGTCTGTCGCAATATGTCGCAAACTTTCACTATACGTTTATTATTATATATTATATGATATCATGATAACAATAACAAAAAATGACATATTGTGCAGCCCTAGTGCAGATGACTGGCCAGACCTTCCTCCACAGCACTGTGTGGTCTGGCTAGTCCAGAAGGGGCCTTTGCGGGGGGGACCTGAATAATCCCGGAAATGAAACATAGTCAATATGGACTAGACAGTGATACAAGGATGTGGAGGTTCAGAGGAAAGGTTCAATAGCTGCAGTTGTCCCACCCCCACACTGTGGCCCCTTTAATGTCACCTTTCTTTCCCTTGCTTCCGTCATTTTCTCACCCTCCCTCTTTGCAGTCTTCCTCCACACTCCATCACCCATTTTAGGTCCCTGTTCGCTCCTACCCTGGCTCCCTACATCTTGCCTATGCTCCCTGTTCCTGCTTGTTCTTCTCCAGCCCTCTTTTCCTTTTCACTCGCTCTTCTGTTCTCAACCATGTCGCAGTGCAGACCCGAAGCAGTCTTTGTTCAACTTTTTCCCCCTAATACTGCAGGGGGCTTTGTCTGTCAAAAGCCTCACAAATGAATGTCCTCCAGTAACTATAAAACATTTACTTTGTATTTTTGACATCATGCTGTGTGTTCAATTAATTATCTCAATGAAAATACTGCATATATACAGTATATATTGTATTGTTGAAGGATAAAGATGTTGAATAATAACCACAGCAGCACTGTTGGTATTTTCTTTGTTTCTCCCAATGGTTTAGTTGTTCTGTGAAATGCCAACAGACAGCCTCTCTGCACAAAACGCTCATCAGGGTTTTAAAAAAATAATCCCCTGAATGCAATAACCCCAAAAGAAATAGTACACGGTGCCCATAATTATTATTTCTGAAAGAGTGTCACCTGTACAGACGCTGTGATGGGTTAGCGTGAGAGTGGCTGGAGGAGTGCCAGAGGGAGAAATGTCTCTCATTGAAATGATTCCTTCGCCGGGACTCTTGCTACTGCAAGTTGTACAGATGCTGTAGCCTAACTGAATGGTTTTCTGTTGCATGTTTCAAACAAAACATGCAACAGGCCAACTGTGATGTAAAGCAAGGCATTACTAATACTCGCTTATACTCACTTATAAAAATTAATTCTATACTCTAATATAGAATTAATATAGAATATACTCTAACTCTAATAGTTTGTCTATTTTGTTATAGGGTCTTGAATTATTGTAATTGTTGTCAACCTTGATTTTTGTCTTGGTGGGTGGTGATGACGAGTGTGTGTGTGTGTGTGTGTGTAAAGTTAACCACAAGAAGCCAATACATTCTCCCACTCTTCTTTGTTGAAATGAATTTGCAGGTTCATTCCTTTGGTCTCCTGTCTTTGATGGTCTGCAGCTCAGACCGCCTACGTGTTTAATTTACTTACGCTCTCTGATTCCGTCATTGGGAGACAGAAATATAAAATATGTCTCCTTTAACCTGCTTCAAAGACATAAATACGTCTGTGTGTCTTTCTGCATGCACAGGCAAAGGAGATCTGATTGGCTCGGACTCGCTGACGAAGGAGCAGGTGATCAAGACCAACGCCAACGTCAAGGCCCTGACCTACTGCGACCTGCAGTACATCAGCCTTAAGGGTCTCCGAGAGGTCCTCCGCCTCTACCCCGAGTACGCCCAGAAGTTCATCAGCGAGATACAGCACGACCTCACGTACAATCTGCGAGAGGGCCACGGGGCTGATGTGAGTCACACAGGGCTGAAGGATGGAGAGTAATACCACAGGTTTAAGAGTTGTGATTGCATTGTTCGGATTGATTGTTCGTTTTATGTTCCTCTTGCCTCAAAGTGTCCCTTAATGATATAGTAAGTGATGTTAATTCAATACACTTTTGGTCAAAGTCTACCTCCTCACTGTCACCTAGCTCTCTATTTTCTGTGTTGGGTATTTGTTTGGCAGTTCAAATATCAACCATCTTTGCGCACTTTATTACACCAATAGGGCACAAATAATATGTTTTAACCAGATACATTGGTTTTGTGAATTGTCAATAAAACATTTTGGAGAAATAACAAGATAAAGTGATATTTTGATAAATTACTTAATCAAAAATGGAATAATATGATATTTTGTTTGAGAAAATAGGTCATAAGAACATGAAAATATCTAGTTATAAAGTGAAAAGGGTTTTATAAAAAACAAAAGTTTCTATTTTTGCAGAAACTGATTGAATATTTTTTAATCATGTTGGCAGGAATACGCTGCCGTATACAACACACTAGACACTAGATCAGTCAAACCATTGGCATGCACAGCCTTAAAAAAATGAAAATATGTGATATTTTATACTGTGCTAATGTGCCTGAGGACTGTGAGCTGCCTTAAGAGAAGTCTCATGGATAAAAGCTATGCATGACCTCTCCTCCACTACTATAAAATACACACACAGATCTGTGCTCACATCACATTTTGGCAAGTTGAGCCTGGGACTATTACTATACACATACACACCCAGCCTGTGCCTCTGGCTGGTGCAGTAGAGGGAGCAAAACACAGAGACAAGAATAGCTCAGTGCTGCTGTTTGAAGCTGTCCTGTTGCTAAAAATAGTGCAGGGGGAAGCATGGGCTGTCCCTGACTGGCTATGTCCCCCGCAGCTGCTGCTAAGATTGGATCATGCTCGATAAAAATAGCCCAGCCAGCCCAGAAGAGATGAAGGGGAGGAGGGATTTTGGCTTATTTTCTCTTCTGCTCTTGCTCAGTTCCTCCCTTTTTCACTGCAGTGCTTTGTGTTTCTCCTGTCCTGGGCACACGGCAAACTTACTGCAGAGTGTGCGTTGGGTGCAAACATATCTGTGTGTCTGTCGCAGTATCTAAAAAGATGCACAATTCCAGATGCACAGGCTGCTGAACATATCTTTGGTCAGGGGCTGCAGATGTCCATCCTGGTTATGTGTGCAAAACCCTTCCAGTACCAGCAGCCCAGGAGACTGTGTTTGCATATTTATGTAAGAAAAGACTTCTGGAAAAGAGGGAAAAATCCTGCAGATGTTTCAAGAGGCAATCACAAAGGACGAGAATATGTATAGCAACAAAAAAGAGACGTGTTGGCCAGTGCAGACTTTATTATTTTTTTTAAATACAAGAAAAGATGATAAAGAAGACGGGGGGAAGTATGAATTGAAAAGTCAGGGTACCAAATGTAGAAAACTTTTACAAAGCAAAGAAGATAGCTAGAGTTTTTGTCAGGAAAAACAAAATAGATGAGTAAGCAAAAGAGCCATTCTACAAGTGATGGTTTTATGTTCAGTGTCCCTCCCTGCTGATTCACAGGCTGCAGACCGACTGTTATGACCTTTCAGCCTTGAGCCAAACTACTTGATGTTGAAGGTGTTCTGAGCTGTGCTAAAGAAAGAGAAGGATATTACAGCATGTTTTGGTACCCCATGTTACTGTGCTTTTCAATCTCTGTACCAGAAACCTCACAGGGAGAACAACATAGTGCCTGCACCTGCACTTACTGTACAAACACACTCACAAAAAAAGCATTTTGTTCATTATTGTCCTTGCAAAACACACACAGACACACACACACACACACACACACACACACACACACACACACACACACACAGTTTACATACAACCACTCACATGCATGTCTGCAGTCAGACATGAGAAATGCTTGACTCTATCACACATACATGATGCGACTGCAAACTTTAGTACATTCACACACAGACAAGCACAAGCTGGCACGTGGCAAGTGCACACTTCTCACGCCTCCGCATCGCAGAGCGCTCCCTGGTTTCAGCGCTAGGAGCTAAGATTAGACCAAGAGAGCTAAAAATACATTACACTGGCACAGGGGGGGTTGGCTGAGAGGAAAAGAGAGAGTATGCTAAGCAGACAGGGGCGGAGGAAGACAGAAAGGGAGTGGGTGAGAGCACGGGGGAAAGTGGAGGGGTGTTGGCTTGATTGCATGATGAGATATGAAATACATGCATTACTCAACGGCAGCAGCCATGCTAATTTCAGGCACGAGTGATGATAGAAATTGACTCTGTAATTCCTAAGGCTGTTTTTCATTTGTTTGAATGTGTAGCTCAAGTCAGACCTAGTCTATATCCACATCCAAAAATCCAGAGCACGTTTTTCTCCCATTGGTAGAGGAAGGTCTGGGAAAGCGAGACTAAGTCAGAGCCAATGTCATTGATTTTTAGACACAATGCACATGCAGAAAAACTCTTTTTATTTTATTTTTCATAAGCGATACCATTGAGGATCCCAGGTTTCTGGGAATGTGGGGGATTTAATGACTTTGCTGTGCTCTTACACACAGAGTACACACATCCTTATTACTCATTATAATCCTGGTAGTGTGAAAGAGCATTAGAGAGACATAATTCTATTACGGAATTACACAAAAACACACCTGAATAGTTACATGAATTAGTTAATGAATTAAAGTAAATCATTTAAAATAATCAAACAATATTACACTTTGTTTTGGTTGCTAGTCAGGAGGACAGGGAAAATCTAAAATGCTACCAGCAGTATAAGACGTTTTGGGACATTTTAAGTTACACCAACTCACTCATAGCAACCAAACATCCAGCCACATCTGTTATGATGAAAAAGTTAAAGAATTAAAAAGTTGTTTTCTGCATTTTGTGCGGAACTACTGACGTCTTCTCATTCAAGCACAGACAGAGAGAGTCCTGTTATGTTTAGCAAGTCCTTTCTGGATGTTTCCGTAACCCAGCATCAACACTGGAGACAGCTTTAGCTATTCAATTCATAAGCAGGAGCATAGCTGATGTGTGTGTGTGTGTGTGTGTGTGTGTGTGTGTGTGTGTGTGTGTGTGTGTGTGTGTGTGGATAGTGATGAGGAAAAGTCAGATGCAGCAGTCTGTATTAAATGTAGCATGACAGGCAAAGACGGAGGCAAAACAATATTCTCTCAAAGCAAAAAAGAGAACTAATTGGAATTTTTTACTAGTCGCTCCTCCATTTCTCGCTGTGATTTCTCTCTGATATTCCCCCATCTGACATAATCCCTCAAGGGTGACAGGGAAAGTTTGGAACGTGGCTCAGACTCCTGAAGTCTTTTTTTAGATTAAAGTGACTTGTAAAGTCAGCATGCGGGCCCACTTTTCTTTCATTTATTTACGGTATGATTGCAGCATTGGAATCATAAAACAATATATACAGGAGGGTAACATGAAAACAAAGCCAATATTTAATTTTCACCAGGATTAAGAAAAGTGGACCAGAATTTAGATCTTTTCTTTGCAATTAGCAGTAATAACATTATTGACATGAAAACAAATTGACAGGGAAAATGTCCAAAAAGTTAAGGATAGGAATAACATCATCTCTACACTAAAAAGGAAATATATAACCCCTCACATTAAAAGTACTCCAACACTGAAAGAAAAGGAGCTTAAAGTAATATCCTAAACAATATCCTAAATGTTTGCTCACTTTTAAGTATGTGGAGAGTGTGCTTTAGATTAGATTCTTTTTTATTTGACATGGACACACACATCGCAGCTACATTGGACAAACCAGATGCATAGCTTGAGTGTTTTAGCACGCATGTTAATTTTCAGCATCTGTCCACAGGAGGCTTTTTATCAAAACAAAACAGACTAAAACAGTGCTAATGAGAAAATGAAAAAAGGTGCTGCAAAAATAACTTTACAAGACAAAAAAAAGGGCAATATATTCCATATTGTTTACATAAAAAAGCTATAGAGCAAAGGCACCACGATTAGACAATAACCCAGTGGCAGGCTATCCATGTGAGTCTCCTTAACCCTTGTGTTGTCTTCGGGACAAAATTGACCCGTTTTCAAAATTTCTGTATCAGAAATATGAGTTTCTTGTTAATTACCCCCAAAATAACACGGATGATTCCATGCAATGCACTAGCAAGCACAATTAATGATCATATCTCTACTCTCATTTAATTTTGAGTGTTTTATTCAATATTTTAACATTTGAAAAAAAACAATATCTCGACTGAACGTCTGTGATTATCTATCCTTTAATATTAGTCTAAATAATTCATTGTTTCATTAACTCAAGTATTGGGTATAATTTCCTATAAATGAGGTTTATTGACCAACAGCAGGCGTAATGGATGATATTGTTTCAGTGTGTCTGTATTCAAATGTCCATTCTCTCTTTCTCTCAGGTGGACTGGGAGAGTAACGGCGGCCTGGTGAAGAAGCTGCCCTCGATCCGTGAGGATGAGGAGGGCGACGAGGAGCAGAACTTGGTGTCTCGTGCTACTCGCTCACCGCTGCGTCTCAGCAGGGGGATCAGCTCGCCCCTGCGCTCCCCTCTCCTGCCCCCGAGGCCATTCCGTGCTCCCTCCGACCACTCCCGCCCCACAACCCTGCAGATACCGGTGGTCAGCTTCAGCAGCGTGCAGCCGGAACTCAGCCCCAGGTTACACACACACACACACACACACACACCACTGAAAATCTGAAGTAGCTGCTGCATAGATGTCTGGCTGCCATGGTAACCAGTTTAGTTTGACACTGAGACTAGAAGACAATGTGTGTACATTGGAAGTGAACGTGTCTATGTGATGTGAGATTAATCACACCATCTGCTCTGCTGTTTAGTGGTATGTGAACAGAAACTTGCTGAGTGAGGGTTTTTTATGTGTGAATGAAAACACCGTGCACACACACACACACACAAAAACACACTGTAATGAGTGCTCTTTCAGCTGATTTACAGTCCTCTTCTGTGTGCCTTCTCTTACTGTTGATCCCTTTTTTCTCTGCATAGATTCGTGGACGGGATTGAAACGGAGAGCAACTCCACCTCATCGCAGAAGTTTGAGTTCAGTCCCTGCATGTCACCTGCAGCACCGCCCTCTCCTTCCCAAGGTAACGCACGCACGCACGCACGCACGCACGCACGCACGCACGCACGCACAGAGCAGTATTTGGATTTTTCCTCTCTGTCAGAAGCATATTTTTTCTGGATGATGCATTGTTTTGTGTTGTGTGTTTAGGGATGCGGGAGCACTCTGAGATCAAGCAGAGTGTGTCTAAACTCACTGAGGAGGTGAGTGCTGACCTGATGATGATGATGATGATGATGATGATGATGATAATGATGATGATGATGATACATGAAAAATGTCTGCTGTGAAAAAGGACTATTTGTATTTGGTGGAAAGTTAGGCAATAGGCTGAGAAAAAAGAACATATTTTTGTCTATATAGCTCCACCATGTGGCCATTTATCAAGCACTTTTCATTCTGCTGAATGAATCAATCCTTTAACTCTAGATATTTTACTCTATATGTACTATATCTCTCTGATAATACTTTTACTATCTGAAAGTGGGATTTCAAATGTTGTTGCATTAATTTTACTACTTAATAATAAAAAAATAATAATATGAGTACTTCTTCCTCCACTGGCAAAATGTGATGGTTTCACAGTTTTGCACTTTTTTTTAGCTAGGGTTGAAAAAGACTGATGTAGAAGTATCAATTCAAGCTTCTTACTCAAGTAAAAGTGTAAAAGTACTGGTTTCAAAACTACTTAAAGTATAAAAGTAAATGTATGTAATGTAAAGGGAAAAAAATGCCATTAAGGACAAAAGGTTAGGCCGCGCCACGGGGCCTATAGTGCCCTACCCCACCTCCCCAAAAAAAAGATAAGGACTAAGGAATAAGGCCATAAGGACTATAGTTTTAGTTTTAGTTTAATTTTATTTCTGGGTCATGCCAACATTTTGGCCAATCCCACATAACAAGACACCACAAACGTCTTCCGGTCACATATACAAATCCTTTGGAGATATACATGCATATAAAAATATATACACACACACACACACAGCACACACAAACAAATCATCATATACAGATATTCTCGATAAAGAGTTTTTTATCATATTTATATATCACATTTTTACATTATTTATAATTGCATTTTTCTAGCTGCTGATGGGGTTCCATGTCTGTTTTTATGGTGGTCCAATGTAACGTAGTTTCGTTCTACACTGCACCCTAAAGTGTTTTTGGAATGAAAATAAAAAATAATCTTGAATCATGGATTATATACTATAATGATGTATTAAATTGTTAATGTTGAAAAATTTGGGATGCACCTGTGTCAGCTGCATTTTTTTTTTTAAAGTAGAGTAGAAAGTACAGATAATTGCGTGAAAATGTAAGGAGTAGAAGTAAAAAGTCTGCTGTAAACTCATTACTACATAAAGTATAGATACCCAACATTTCTAAGTAAGGTAAGTATTTGTACTTCATTACTTGACACCTCTGGCAATGCCCCAATACTCCTTCAAATGATTTAGGTATTCAAAATTATGAACACCAGCAACCAGCAATCTGTTTCAGATTTAAATTCAATTATATTATTAAAATATCAAATGAGGGATTATGCTGCCGTAGCAGAGGTACAAGCAGTATTTCCATTTTAATATTCTATCTCATATTATTATATTCTATCTCACTCTATCGTCACAATAAATAAATGGTGCTGTGTCTGTGAACATTTTGTATGCAGTCTGTAACAGATTATAATTAGGTATTACACAAATAAGGATTAACTTTGTCAGCAACCCTGCCCTCCAATCAGAATAGATAAGAAAAACTGCATTGTTGTTGTATTAAATACAATGACATTAGGAGCGTTACTTTTGATCAGTGCAACAAAAGACACAAGAACATCACAAAGACAAATCCAACTTAATTTACCATCTCACTCTGTGTGTGTGTGTGTGTGTGTGTGTGTGTGTGTGTGTGTGTGTGTGTGTGTGTGTGTGTGTGTGTGTGTGTCCACACCCAACAGATGAGCAGGCTCTCTAAACAAGTCACCAATCTCAGCCACGAGCTGCAGGAAATGACACGCCTGCTTAAGCCCCTCCTCCAAGCATCACCGCAGCCAATCCTGATGACCATGATTCCAAACTTCACCCCGCCCCGTAGCAGTGCCAGCCAGCATTCAACTAGCGCCTGTCTCGTGCTGCCACCCCCCGCCTCCCCTTGTACCCTCCAGAGACCTGGCACTCATTCCCTGTTGGACAGTGGAGACGTAGACGGCGCAGATTTGCCAGGATGCCTTCTCCCAACTCCTCATTCACCAAAAAGGCCTAATTCATCTTCTTCAGTATCCCCACAGCTTCCATCCAAACACGCAGGGGCCAACATCAAGGGCCCCAGCCGCTCCAACCTCCCCAAGGAAGGACTGCCTGAGGGTACCCCGGTCCTCCGAACCCTCCACGCTTCCTCCAGTAACGGGATATATTTGCCCTCTCTGCAGGACCAGCCTCCCCTGGCCTCTCACACCCCTTCCCCCTCCCTCTCATTCTCCATGTCTCTCTGCTCCTCGCCATCGCCATCCCTTTCCCCCTGCCAAGGCCCCCACCTGTCCCGACTGGGCAGCTTTTCCAGCAGAGGCCTGTTCCTCCCGCCGCCCTCCCAGGACACCCCCCCTCCCCCATCCTTCCACTGCTCAGCTCCCCCGTCGCTCACGTCCTCCCCCGGAGACCACGCCCAAAGGCCTCCGCCTTCCGTCCCTGTCGTATCCCCCGCCGTCTCCCTGCCGCTGTCTCTGGACTTTGTCAGTGCGAGGAAAAGGCAGGGAGATACCCAGACTCCACTTCGGTGTAACTCACAGCTGCGCCGCGGGGAGGCCGGACCTGTCGCTCATCACCAGGAGCTGGAGATGCAGGAGTGGGGACGACAGGTGGAGGACGGGAAGTCCTCCACAGAGCACATCAGCTTCATTGATGAAGAGGAGCTAGCGTTATGAACGGGTTAAGGGGAGACACTGCAGGTGAACAGGGAAAATATTTAAACTAATAGATATCACTGTGAAATTTCCCCAGTTGATTACTTACATTAGGACAATATTGTATTTCAAGTTTTCTCAAATTTTGTGTAAATATGCCAATAAGGCATTATCAAATGTTTACAAACAGGGTCCAAAATTAACTTTTTGTCCACAAGCCAAATTGCTAATAAATGTTCAAATTTGACCAGCCACTCAATAGATTACCATTGTTTTTTTTGGCTGGTGAGAGATGCAAATCTACCAGCCACTTTCATATTTTACCAGCATTTGACTAGTAGATTTTAACCCTGGTCACAAATAAACAAAGTGTAGTAAAATAAACACCAAAATGTGTATTTTGGATGTTTTTTGTAGTGTGAAAGAAGACATACAGTTGTGGTCAAAAGTGTACATACACTTGTAGAAAATCACAATGTTATGGCTGTCTTGAGTCTTCAATAAGTTCTACAACTCTTATTTTTCTGTGATAGAGTGATCGGAACACATACATGTTTGTCACAAAAAACAGTCATAAAGTTTGGTTCTTTCATAAATTTATTATGGGTCTGCTGAAAATGTCACCAAATCTGCTGGGTCAAAAATATACATACAGCAACAAAATATGTCAATTTTGGTGATGTAGCGAGTTGTGTCAATCAAATTAGCTTCATGTCATGGCCTCTTCACTTCTTCTAAGTGATTCTGATTGACTACAGCTGTTGACTTCTCATGAGCCCATTTAAATAGGGCTCATTTGACCCAGTGATTAGACTCAGCTACAAAAGCTACAATGGGAAAGTCAAAGGAACTCAGTGTGGATCTGAAAAAGCGAATTATTGACTTGAACAAGTCAGGAAGTCACTTGGAGCCATTTCAAAGCAGCTACAGGTCCCAAGAGCAACTGTGCAGACACTTATACGCAAGTATAAAGTGCATGGAACAGTTGTGTCACTGCCACGATCAGGAAGAAAACGCAAGCTATCACATGCTGCCGAGAGGAGATTGGTCAGGATGGTCAAGAGTCAACCAAGAATCACCAAGAAGCAGGTCTGCAAGGATTTGGAAGCTGATGGAACACAGGTGTCAGTCTCCACAGTCAAGCGTGTTTTACATCGCCATGGACTGAGAGGCTGCCGTGCAAGAAAGAAGCCCTTGCTCCAGAAAAGGCACCTTAAGACTCGGCTGAAGTTTGCTGCTGATCACATGGACAAAGATAAAACCTTCTGGAGGAAAGTTCTCTGGTCAGACGAAACAAAAATTGAGCTGTTTGGCCACAGCACCCAGCAATATGTTTGGAGGAGAAAAGGTGAGGCCTTTAATCCCAGGAACACCATGCCTACTGTCAAGCATGGTGGTGGTAGTATTATGCTCTGGGGATGTTTTGCTGCCAGTGGAACTGGTTCTTTGCAGAAAGTAAATGGGATAATGAAGAAGGAGGATTACCTCCAAATTCTGCAGGAAAACTTAAAACCATCAGCCCGAAGGTTGGGTCTTGGCGCAGTTGGGTGTTCCAACAAGACAATGACCCAAAACACACATCAAAAGTGGTAAAGGAATGGCTAAACCAGGCTAGAATTAAGGTTTTAGAATGGCCTTCCCAAAGTCCTGACTTAAACCCCATTGA
Organism: Percina caprodes; assembly: GCA_013375575.1. Taxonomy (NCBI): domain Eukaryota; kingdom Metazoa; phylum Chordata; class Actinopteri; order Perciformes; family Percidae; genus Percina; species Percina caprodes. The sequence goes on along the minus strand of JABXJD010000095.1, from coordinate 1,200,523 downwards.
GAACATGTGGACAGTGCTAAAGAAACAGGTTCATGCAAGAAAACCATCAAATTTAGCTGAACTGCACCAATTCTGTCAAGAAGAGTGGTCAAACATTCGACCTGAAGCTTGCCAGGACCTTGTGGATGGCTACCAAAAGCGCCTAGTTGCCGTGAAAATGGCCAAGGGACATGTAACCAAATACTAATGTTGCTGTATGTATATTTTTGACCCAGCAGATTTGGTGACATTTTCAGCAGACCCATAATAAATTTATGAAAGAACCAAACTTTATGACTGTTTTTTGTGACAAACATGTATGTGTTCCGATCACTCTATCACAGAAAAATAAGAGTTGTAGAACTTATTGAAGACTCAAGACAGCCATAACATTGTGATTTTCTACAAGTGTATGTACACTTTTGACCACAACTGTATTGTAGAAACAAAATAGCCATAAAACTCAAAATGGAAAAATTGTGGTTTTGCCTGTAGTGTCTCCCCTTAATAAAACTGAGCAAAAGCGCAAAATCACAAAAAGAGTAGCAGGGAATGAAAGAGGTGGAAAAATAAGTGAGATGGAAAAGGGGGAGCAACTGAAATCCGATCAGGGAAAGTGACAGCTGGATGATGGAATGAGAACCAATGGGAATCAGACCGCTGGTCCATTTTACACAGAACGTGATTGGTCAGACAGAAACATGCCGGGAAGGCAGAGACACAATGCCAGCCGTCAGCAAATCAGTGTGAAGGAGAACATTTCAACACTGATCAACCGCAGAAGTACAACAGCACAAATTGTCTTACAGTATCAACACTCCAGTAGCATCAGTCGACCCCCGGGACAGGACCAGATCTTTTTAACCAGTTCCAGTGATCTCTGGAGCCGATAACGGATTATACAATGTTGCTTTTTAGATCCAGTATGGTCTCAAAAAGGGGGAGGGGGCAGGTATACACATATCTCAGCGGGAAACATGTCTTTACCCGTGCCAGATAACCCAAGCCAACGTCTGGGACCGGGAATGTAACACTCTTCATTCAGTCTCAGTCACGTCAGGTCACCTCACCTGGAGAGCCAGTTTGCTACATCAATGGGATTATAGTTAAAATTTTAAAATCTGCCTCTCTGCTGGTGGAGGAAAACACTCAGCTTGACATCCAACCATCTTTCAGAGTCGTTCACAGGGCCATCATTCCTGTTTTTGAAAGAAAAAAAACAACATAATAAACAATGTTTTATTTTTTTTTATTTGAACAGATAGGTCCACATTGTCTTTTTCCTGTGAAAGAAGTATACAGTCGAGTCAATAGAAAAGCATACAGAGGAGCAGTGTGCTTCTGTTTGAGTGTGGATCTAAATTGGTTGGGTTGTGTGCCAAAGACAAAAAAAAAAAGCAAGATTTACTTTATGTAAAATGTGTTGCAAACACATATTTAAAAAAAAAAACCACAGCACCCATACGTAACTCTTTATCACCATCATAACTGTTTACAACCAGCCTATCAGATTGTACAGCAAACTCCCACATCACTCCTGAGCTTTAGCCATCCAGCCATTCGTGCCTTCTCCAAATAAAGACAGAAATTCCCTAAAGTCCACCTGGTAATGACAAGGTGGCAAGCATTTAGATCAAAATTGACATAGAAAGCCATCAGTGTCACCCACAGAGGACACTTGCACCTTTTATTTATTTATTTAGGCTATGAATTTATTTATTTTTGTTGTTGAAAGCAATGAGGACATATATTGCATGTCTGGGAGATGTATCAGAAACAGGCTGGGGAGGAAAAGGTTTACCATCAAACTGCATGAACTCCAGACGGAGTGTCACCTTCCCAATTCTTATGTAGCACACACACACACACACACACACACACACACACACAAACACATCTTGCACACATTTTCTCATCATCTCCATCCCCTTTTTGCCAGACAACAGCCTAACCCTAAAACCACAATACCCAGGCTGCATCACTTTGGAGGTCTCGGGACTTCTGAACTTTTTTTCCTGTTGCTTTGCTGAGGTGCTTTGTGCACCACATTTCCTTGTAATATAAAAAGAAAGATTATTTTCTGTAACTGGGGGGGTGCCTGGACTCTTCACACTTGGAAATACAAAGATTCACTGAGCAGAATTCCCATTGTTATCTGTGGAGTTCCGATCCTAGGGTTTACATCCTGGGGGGTGGGGGAGATTTTAAATGCATGTCACAGCTTTTTTTTCTTTGCATGAGAAGTGTGCCTGCTTTTGAGCTGTGGAGGGCAGAGAGGGCTGATGGGAGCCGACAAACTGCCGGCCCTGTTGGAGGCTGTTGGGCTTCAGATGTTTTATTAAAGACTGCTGTTACATAAAAACGATTACATACTGTACAACAATAAAGAAGTGTTGTTTTGTAAGATGTCAGACTCCTGTGCTACTCTCAGGAACCAATGGCTTGTGCCTCATATTACAATCAAGTCTCATAGGTGAGCATCCTTTCTCTGAAAAACTAAATCTATAGGGCCGTTTGAAAAACCTAGACGGTCCTTTAAAAACACTTATTCTCTGAAGATATTTTCAGAGAATTGCTAAAGGTCCCATAATGTAAAAAGTTATATTTCCATGACTTTGTTTTTATTAATAAAGCAGGTCAAAGTGCCGTATAAAGACTGTGAAAGTGTCAAAACACTCAACCACAGAGAAATGTACACAGAAACTGTGCCTTTAAACAAGATGCGGAAGACCCGGCAACGCTGTCCAATCAGAGCAGACTTGGCTTTTTCGTGAGGAAGTCTTAAAGAGACAGGCAATAAAACGGAGCGTGAAACAACCTGAAAACAATTAGGTGCCCGCACTCTAATTCTCTCATACGCTAAAACGGAGCGTTTCAGAAAGAGGATTAATACATGTACTGTATATATTCAGTTATAGTATGAGAAAAATGTGTTTGAAACATTAAAGCACAGAAACATGTTCTAGTATGAACCTGAAAATTAGCAAAATAACCTTTAAAGTCTTCTAACCATCTGTATGAAAAAATATTCTGTCTGCTGAAAGACAGAAAAAGAGCTGAAAATGGCATGTCCATGTCATTTTTGTAAAATGCAAGAAAACTATGAATGCATTATTTCTTAGAAAATAAATAAATAGCAATAGTAGCAATAGTAATAATAGTAGTAAGAAATAATAATAGTAAGCAATAGTAGCAATATGAACAAATACAACTGATAATACGATTTTAAAATGTTAGTTCACATTATAAATTAAGCAAGGACATTATTTCCGGCTAGTGTCTGCTTGGATTAGGAAACAGTGTCAAAAAAATCTTATATTTGTATCCAGATTGTTAGAAAAGTGTTCTGAAAGATGGAAATACGCTCAGCACCTAAATAGCCGCTGGGTTTTTCAAACATGCTTTAGAGAAACTGATAATTACCTCTGCGACTCGAATTTTGGAAATACATGAGAAGCACAAACTGGGAACTTCACTGTACTTTTATATCTTTCTGCTTTATTTAGACAATGTGAATTAGAGAGAGAATCCTTTTACCCTCCGAGGAGAAATAAGACGCAACACAGAAGATATCCTTCAGGTCTGCATATATATTTTCAATGGTAACATTCATTCTATCAAGAGGTTCAGTAAGGTTTGAAATGTCAGGCAACAACACTCTAGAAATGTCCCGATGGGAGATAAGAAATGATATGATCGAGGGAAGAAAGACAATGTAGCACTTGATTCTGCTGCAGAGGATGCACTTAGTGCCTTTTCCCTCCAGGGGCCGGTCTCAAATAGATCTTCCTTTAATTCCTTCCATCTACTATGTCTTCACTCGCTTCTCAAAACACATCAGAGAGAGAAATGCAGGAGCTTCCATTTATCCCTTTTGGCAAAACACACACAGAAGAAGGGACTGCAGAGGAAACAGTAACAGACATTAAGTCTTATTCGACAGAGATGTGAGGATACAGGCATTCTCTTATCTGGTGTTGTGTGTGTACTCATGCCTGTTAATTAGTAACTGCGGAGATCAGAGTAAGCACTCTGGAGCTACATTTCCCATTGGGATTATAAAAGGTTTTTGGACAGAAGTGACAGCTGACAGTGCACGCAAAACCACCAAGGGTCAGAAGAAGAAAGAAAGTTTTTTGTTTTTTTCCTAATTCACTGCAGAGGACTCACCCTATTGTGCCAAGAATCATGGTTCACAGAGAATGAATGAAAACAAACAATGAGGGTCAGGGGGGAAAATAAAAATCCAAAAATATATATTTGTTTATATTTATATATATTTATATATTTACGAGGTATGTATCCACAAAAAAAAAAAAAAAAACACCCAAAATTTCTAAATAGGCAGTTTTGTTTTCCAAATGTGTCCTTGCTTGCGACGCCTTAAGGAAACATTATTATTAATAATAATTAAAAATAAACTGGGAAGCTTTGATGTCCAACCGCTCTTCTCGTGTCAAACCTCGTAGTCTAATTCTCTGAGAGCAGAATCTCCGCTATCGGGAGTCCAAAAGCACCAAGAGGGCGCTGGTGTCAGGCTGTCGCACTCCAACAAAGAAAAAAGTCCCAAAAATGAAAAAAAAAAAAAAAAAGTCACTTCATTGTTGACATCTACAAAAAAAAAATAATTAATCAGGCAAACCCCTCATAACCGTTGATTTCCTAACAATCACAGTCTCAGAGTCTCCTAGGCGAGGTTTGGAGTGAGCTAAACTGTTGAGGTGAGGGTAGGGGGTGGGGGTGAAAGGGAGGCCAGCCACATGTCCGACAAAAAGGTGTCTTTGTGCAACAAAACAAGCCTCGAGGTTAAAGAAAACAAGAAACAAAAGAACCGGTGGCAGGTGTCCTGCCAGCGGTTGTTAGTGAGGCCGGCAGTAGTAGATCTCCCCCCTCTGTAGTCACGCTAGGTACTGCTGCATCGCCGTCTTCGCCCTGACAGAGAGACACACAATCAGTCCACCCTGCTCAGCAGTTTTAATACGTTTATTAATAACAATTATAGTCTCGCATTGCCAGACCCTCCCCCACAGCGCCGCGGAGAAAGGTCTGGCTAGTCCACACAGCATTCCAGGTTGGGAGAAAAAAAAAAAATGTGCTCTGGTTTATTGGCATTTCTTTAACCCTTGTGTTGTCTTCCTGTCAAAATTGAAATTAAACACTTTTGTTGATGCTTTTTTTTCAATGTTTGTCACTTTTTTGCCATTTTCGACACTACGTAACACTAACTTATTAACTTTAGTTTTACAGTTATTTTTGGAATTTATGGTCAATAAACCTAATTTACTTAGAATTTGAGTTAGAAAATCAGAAATTAGGAATTATTTTTGACTAAAGTATGTTGATGGATAATCACAGACTGGAATATGTCAACTTTTAGTCAATACTATTTCAAAACCACTTCAATGTTTTTTTTGTTTTTTTCAAATGCTATAAAATTTAATAGGACACCCCAAAATTAATGAAAGTAGAGATTTGTACTTGCCAAAGAGCGGTGTGTGGAATCAATCATGTTATTTTGGGTAGTTAAAAAGAACCTTGATATAGGAAAATTAATCAATTTGACCCGAGGACAACATGAAGGTTAAACCAATCACAATCGTCTTGGGCGGCGCTAAGCCCCGGACACACTGATGGTGCCGCTGCAAAATAGCCTCAGAAAGGAACATGTGTATGTTTAAAAAAGGTTGTTTTTGTTATGCAACAGAAAACTCAGATTGGACAGATAGTCTAGCTAGCTGTCTGGATTTATCCTGCAGAGATCTGAGGACCAGGTAACCATAGTCCTCAGAAATCCCCCAGAGGGTAGAACGCCAACACAAAGAAAGCGGAAGGTAAGAGACATACGGCGGAATTTACGGCAGCGCAGGAGTAACGTCGGGGCTATAGACTACATTTTACAGTGCTGTTTTCTACTGATATTTTCTTTCAACTAACACAACAAAAAAACGGTGTCTTTTGCGATATGTCACAGCCTTTCGCGGTGTGTTTATTGCACCAGTTGATATCGCGTTTGTTTTGGTGAACTGTGTACGTTCAAAAGTTGTTTTTAGTCGTGCAACAGAAAACTCAGATTGGACAGATAGTCCCATTTACCCTGCAGAGATCTGAGGAGCAGTTAACCAGAGTCCTCAGAAATCCACCAGAGGTTAGAGCTACAACACAGAAAGAGCAAGGTAACGGAAATTAGGGACATCCAGGCGGAACTTCCGTCAGGGCCTGAACGATCTGGGAAGTATAACGTCGTCGATATAGACTAATATGCATCTGATGAGAATTCTGTGAGTTTTATGATTTTATTTTTCTGGCCCACCTGTCACAGAGGTTGGGGTCAGAGGCCTGGGTGAGTTTGTGCAGGATGTCCACAAAGCCCATCTCCCTCAGCTTATCCTGACGCTCCTGAGAACCTGGGAACACATGACAATAAGCAGAGAGGGGAATCCATTAATAAAACATCTGACATCTAAAAATCCATTTCCAAAAAAAAAAAGCCATTAATGGCTTTGTCGTTTCTTTAAGCATTAAGCACCAAAATATCAAGTGTTTTGTAGACAACAGGTTTCACTTTGCGTCTCAAAGAAGTTGAAATTTGTTGAACTTTGATCTGAGCTGTGCTGACCTTTGTGGGAACAATCGCTGTTGACCACTGCTTGAACTGAAAGATGGGACGAAAAACCAATTACTTGTGTGTTTCGGAATTTTCCAGAAGTGTACAATAACATATTGGCATCATATAGAGACCAGACAGGACAGATATTGTTGTTGGTGAAATATCAGCATGCAGATGCAGCTTAAAAAAAAAAAAAAACACTGTTTGACCCTCTGAAATGTAGTCAGCTACTTCTAGCAACATTAGCATTGGCGCTAAGGTGGCTCCATGTAGTACAGCACCACCGGGAGTCCTGGAGGGGTAAATACTGCACAGCACAAGAAGCTTCAGGTTTTCTCACATCCCTCTGCCTCCTTTCTCTGACCCTGGCCCCTTTCTTTATTCCTCCTTCCTTTCAACTTGTTGTGTGTCCCTTACCGTCCTCTTCATTCCAGATAAGGTTTGAGATGCAGAAGGTGGCAGCGAGCTGTAGTTTGACATTCGAATGACCCTGTGGGAACCAGCACAAGTTGGGAAAAAATTACAAGGGAGGAAAGTACAGAACAGCAGTGCAGGTCACTTGGCCTCAATAAGAAATCTTACTACTTAAAACACCCCAACAACAACAACAACAACAGTGTAGTTTTCAGTTGGTACCGCATGATCTGCTTTCTATGAGAACTCTGTGTGCATGCTGCAACAACACCAAACACTTGATCTAATCACAAGAGTGAGCTAGAGTAGTACCATGTAATATTTGATTTTCTGAAGCATGTCGTCATTGGTCATGATGAGTTCCTTGGCTGTGTTGCCGTCGGCGATGTTGGCTAGGATGCACAGCGTCTGACAGATAAGAAAAAGCATCAGTACGGTTATGAGAACATTTTCTTCTTCGTGACTCAAAAAGAAAAGAAAAGAAAAGTCTAAATTGCCAACTGATTCTCTCTGCCTTGCAGCTCTTAAAATTCCACATCACCACTGGACATGCCTAACTAAATATAGACTCTGCAGAATGTTAAAACGAATCTGCTGTAGGATGAACTCTGCATAAAAATCCATTCGTAAGCATGAAGCAGAGAGCGCTCACCTGTTCCTTGACCTCTATACTGTGCTCCGCCTCCAGGATGAGCGTCACTGCCTGCATGATCTGTTTCCCGTGAGAACTCATGATCTGGTCGATGTGCTGACAGTCGACAGGGGAGAGTAAAGCAGGAGAGAATCAGTATGCATACTGTATTTAACATTTCTGAAGAAGTTATGCATATTCAGCACATACAATGGCTTGCATAACTTCACACACCCATGCTAAAGTTGATAAAAAAAGAGGAATAAAAAAACATTTTGGAAATTGATCTTAATGCCTTAATTCAAAAAAATTTAGGAAAATCCAATCTTTTAAGGACACAAATTTTCTTTGTGAATGAATGATGTATTGTAAATAAATAAATGTTCTTCCTTAAAATACAGGGGGCATGAGTATACACCATCCTATGTTAAATTATCATAGAGGCAGGCACATTTTTATTTTTAAAGGCCAGTTATTTCATGGATCAAGGATACTATGCATCCTGATAAAGTTCCCTTGGCCTTTGGAATTAAAATACCCCCCCCTCCATCACATACCCTTCACCATACCTAAATATTGGCATTGCTCCATGCATGCGTGTCTAATGCCTTAACGTCTACCAAACAGTATCGACACGATTAGGCTTCATTTACTGTACATTGGCACTGCTTCAAGTCTCTTATCATGCGTGTGTGTGTGTGTGTCTCTCTCTCTCTCACTGGGCGTGTTGACAGCAGGTTGCGCAGCAGACCGAGGGTCTTCATCAGCACGTTGGAGTCGGGGTCTGATAGCAGGCGGAACAACTGTTCCGTACCCAAACTCCGAACAATCTCCACCTTCACCTTCTGATCTGCCTGGAATGCCATGTTCTTAACACACAACACACACACAGGTTTCGGTACAAAAATAATCTGTTACTTCGTGAAAATAAGAAGATGTTTCATTGCATCTAAACATGTACAGCTCTAAACGTAACCTTCCAGGATTTTGATTGGTTGTAAGAAACCAACGAGTGTAAAGAGGTGTAACATCTTCTTACCATCAGAGCCCAGATGCCATTGACCCTCAGAGCAGGACTGTCACTCTGGGTCAGACTGCATAGTAACTCGATCACCCCCGACTCCAGGATGGGCTGTGAGTCAACAGAAACAAATGGTCTCAATATTAACGTAATACAATCTGTTCTCTCTCTGTGTGTGTGTGTGTGTGTGTGTGTGTGTGTGTGTGTGTGTACCTCTTTGCTGGGAGAGAACTCCAGCAGTAGATTGCATAGTGTAGAGGAGGCCATGACCAGGACTTCATCCGGAGCATTCTGCAACATCTACATACAACTTCTCAGTCAGTACTCTGAATTTAGAGTGATGTTATAGCATAATAATAATAATTATAATAATAACAACAATAATAAGAAGAAGAAGAATCTTTTCTTTATATAGCGCCTTTCATGAAACACAAGGACACTTTATAGAGTTACAGTGGCTATACTAAGGGAGGTTGTAGGCCGTGGTAAACAGGTGGGGTTTCAGGATTTTTTTTTTTTTTTTATAAATGTCCAGTGGCTTGCATAAGTTTACACACCCATGCTAAAGTTGATTATAAAGAGGAATAAAAAAACATCTTTTGGAAATTGATCTTAATGCCTTAATTCAAAATATTTAAGAGAATCCAACCTTTTAAGGACACCAATTTTCTTTGTGAATGAATAAAGCCCATCATCACATACCCTTCACCATACCTAGAGATTGGCATGGTTTTATTTCAGTTAGCCTAACAGCTGGTTTGATCTGCATTGAGAGATGATCTTATGGAAAGTTCCCCATGCCAATCTCTATGTATGGTGAAGGGTATGTGATGGGGGGGGATTTTAATTCCAAAGGCCAAGGGAACTTTATCAGGATGCATAGTATCTAGTATTTAGAATAAAAAGTCTGCCTCTATGGGAATTTAACATAGGGGGGTGTATACTCATGCCCCCTGTATTTTAAGGAAGAACATTTATTTATTTACGATACATTATTCATTCACAAAAAAATTGGTGTCCTTAAAAGGTTGAATTTCCCTAATTTTTTAAATTAAGGCATTAAGATCAATTTCCAAAAGATGTTTTTTTCTTTTTAAATCAACTTTAGCATGGGTATATAAACTTGCATAAGCCACTGTAGCATTTTGGATATCTGCAGTGAGGGTGTTCCAGAGGGATGGGGGTGCAACACTAAAGGTACAGAGTCTGGTGTGGGGAATGGAGAGCAGGACCGCAGGTTTCAGGGTGGGGTGTATGGATGGAGGACGTACAGTGGGGCCATTAGTTTATAAGTGTTAACTTATGTTAAGTGTTTAAATATCTTCTTTTTTAACTCTGGTTTTAAATTATTCAGTTGGTTTTATTCATTTAAAGAAGAAAAATCATTTAATTGTCTTATTGTTGTAATTGTTTAGTCTTGTTTAAATGTTCTCTTCTTTTACGTACCCGAGATTTCATTCATCTTTGGGCTGCATGCTTGCATGAAAGGAGCTATATGAATAAAGTTGAGTATGTGTTTAGAAGTTTATAAGAGTCTTTAAAACCCTAATCAGCACTCCACTGACCTTCATGAGGGGCTTCCAGACCGCGTGGTCATGGAAGCTGGTCCTCAGCTGCTGCACCGACCGCGACAGGCTGTGAAGACACCTGGGAAAAAACAAATCAAACAAATAAGGTAACGGACAAGGGAGAGTTTAGTCACAGTTTAGTCAAACTTTAACCAATTAGTTTGACAAATGTTTTTGACATTTTGATATTAATGGACGCCCGTAATTCAGACTTTCAACTCCACACATCTCTCTGGCTTTCTCAGTAGGGCTGTGTTCTGGAGATTGTGGCGTCCGGCGACTTTCCCGCGCAGAAACTCAAGTGAAGATAACTACCTCTTCTTAAGAGTATCATGTTTTTGTAATCCTCTGTGTACTTCTTTCTACTAGCAACTGCGGGGGGTGGGGGTGTCACATAAGGCCTGTATCTTGTAGACACAGTGACAGTTAAGTTGTTATTTCTTAGAATTTACGAAACTACGCACTATAACTTTAAACCCATTTTGGTCCTAAATAATGACAAATGACAAGTGGATACAAAAGGGTTAACTGTGTGTAGATAAACAGGAACATTATTAAGACTACTCATTAAAACAATTATACAAATTAAAAAGCAATACTGCCTATTATCTATTAAGGGCTTTTAGTGTAATTTAGACATTCAGAGGGGAGACATTACGTCACAGTGGAAGTTTAGTAAAAACGTTCATGTCCCAAATTAAAATTCATTAAAAGTAAACTCAGTGACTCAAATCAATTATCAAAACAGTTCCAGATTAATGTAATAGTTGACAACTAATCAATAACCGTAGCAGCTCTAGACTAGAGGGAGTTTAAAGGCTAGCTCAGGTGTCAGGGTAGGAAGTTAGCACCGTACCTTACGGCCGCCAAACGGACTTTAATGCTGGATTCTGATAGGCCACTGACTATCCGGTCCATCATGTTCTCTGTCTCTGTGATCTGATGACCAAAAAAAAAAAAAAATTATGACATAATTAAGTATGAGCGCTATTATATATGCAAACAGAAACACACTCAAGGAGGAAAGGTCACCTTTTTGCGGATGTCCTCGTCGTTGGAGCCTAGCGAGGCGTAAAGTTTGAAAGCAGCTTGTCTCAGTTCGTGTGCATGCTTCAGGTCATGGTCCAGCTGCAGATGACAGACAGACAGTCAACTGGGGGGCACAACTCTGATAATAATAAAAAAGGATTTCTTATCTTTAAAGTTCATAGAAGAGTCAAACATTTTAAAAGGCTTCTTTTTTACTTCCTAATAATAAATGTTTAAACGCATCCATAATTAGACTCACTTATAACATTAGTTGCTGCAAAACAAAAAGGTACATTTCAGACACATTAAGGATAATTGGGTCATAGCTGATTACAATAACATGCACGCAAGTGCTGTCTGGAAGTCTGAGCAAAATAATCTATTCTGATGAAAGAAATAGCCTTTTAATTGTCCTTATTAAGAAAAGTAATTCTGACTATGATTATAAGCCATGCTAGCGACATGGCTCAAGGACACTTCTTGTACTTTGGGTTTAGTGCCAATTAGCAAAGGTTTGCATGCTAACACGCTAAATTAAGACGCTGAACATGGTAAACATCAGCATGTTAATATTGCCACTGAGAGCGTGTTAGCATGCTGATGCTAGCATTTAGCTCAAAGTACAGCCTCACAGTGTTGCTAGCGTGGCTGGGAGTGTAAGCGTACAACGCTTCCACCTGGCAAACACATGCTCTTCTCATCCATGGATGTAAAATACCAAGTGTAAACGGCGTTAATTCCTATGAGAGTTGCTCAGTGAGGCACAAAGCCTTCATGGAGCAAAAAAATAAAAAAATAAAAACATGACCCGGATGCTTCTGCACTGTGAGGCCCATAGAGCAGGCGCACTAGAGACCTCCGCTTTATGCCACATACAAATATTTAATTGTGCGGCTCTACTAGACTTTCCAAATGTTATTGGAACCGAATGGATCAAATTCTGATAGTAAAAAGAGTTATTTCATGGGGGTTTTAATGCTCTAAAAAATGTATCTATTGATTTACAGACGCGTCTTTTGCCAAGTAAGAGAAAAAAAGTATTTTTGGGCCAGTGGGGGCCTGTTCTAATCCCATGAAAAGTGCCCGCTCAGGCCCACTGACCCACCCTCTTGATGTCCGTGATGGCAGACACAGAGCTGGGGTATTTGAAGTAGTCGGCTAGCATGGCCACCAGGTGGTCGGTGGTGCTGGCGATCCTCTGCAGCTCTACGTCGGGCTCCATCAGGTAGGCCAGCGTCTCTGCACCCTCCACCCTCTCCTCAAGCAAATGCTCTTTACTGCACATCCGCACGAGGCACGGCAGGGTCTGGAACGGAAACAGGACGTCACATGCACAGTGATTACAGAAGTGCCGCTGGAACCCCAGAAGGGGAAAGGACTGAGACATGTGTTGGAGGGTGATAGCAAAAGGGTGCAACTCTTATACTTGTTTTTGGTATTTATGCATATCATGAATTTGCTAATGGTGCCGTTGTTCTGAGTGCATGATACTGTCATGTAATTTGCTTTTTGTTTTTTTGTGTGTGGCTCTCATAGTATAACAGATGTTAGGAGAGAATCTTTGTTGTGGGTTGGGTCAGAGGGAGGGGAGCTTGTTAGAAGTTTTATCATAAAAATATATCAGTGCCACTGATATAATAGTGTTGCAGCTGCAGAGGTCTTGGAAAAGGCTGACCTTTAGGACTATGCAGCTGTCGTCTGTCTTGATGGCCCCCGCTCGACACATGTAAGTTAGACTGGGACAGAAGGGGGAGAGGACGTTTAAGGGAAAAGTATACAGGAAATATAGTCATTTATTATTAATTCATATCAATTTGTGCCACTCACCATTTGGCCGCTGTTAGCTGCATTTCAATGGGTTGATCCCTTTGCATCATTCTGACAAATACCTGAGAGAGCAGCTCGCCATCCACCAGCACTGGCAACAAAAACGTAGATAAACCGTGTTTAAAAGTGAAGCTCATAAGAAGAGAAGAGAAGGAGTCTCACATTGGCAGACCTACATGTATCTCCACAGCGCTGTGGTGTAAGGTCTGGCTACACCACAGATACATTCTGGGATAGGAGGAAATAACGCTCTGAGTCGTTTGCCTATCTTTAAACCAATCACAATCGTCTTGGGCGGCGCTAACCTCCGGACACAGCAACGGTGGCTCTGCTAAATAGTCTCGGGAAGAAACTTGTTTTGGTGGGACACTTGCACATCACAGGGATTTTGACAACGGCAAAGCACAGAGAGCAGAGCATCTGGCGCGGGAGCTACGCGCTGGTTGTCAGGCTATCCTGGAAATGTACCGTTGGTCAGACTAAAAGAAAAGAGACTCACCATTCACCAGTGTCATGGAGACCTGAGTGTTCTCATAGGCCAGGACTGAGAAACACTTTAACGCCTGCATCCGGACCTGGGGAGGCAACGAGGTTGGAAGGAGAGAATGATAATACAGAGGTAATTGTGGGTGAAAAGTTGTATCATGCAATTGGGTTAAGAAAAGCAGTCACAGAGAGACAACCGTATACCTTATAAGAGGGTGAGATAAGTAGAGGGGCAATGTTTTGGATGGCGCTGTGGTTGAAAAGAACCGTCTGGTGCTCTGGGGTCTGGAGACAAAAAACATCCCATGAACAATGAATCTTCGTCTGGCTACAAGTGTGATGGACTCCACTGTGTTTGTGTGTGAACAAATACCAACAAATACCTTACAACAGTGGGAGAAGATCTGGGTGATGTACTCCTGGGTTCTCTGTGAGCGGCTCAGTAGAGACATTAGATGAGGAATCACAGTGGGGTCCTAAAGCAAAACAAAAAACATCACCAAAATATAATTTAAAATGAGAATTGTTCGAACTGGCCTGGTCCTTGCTATGGAGCTCAACAGTGAAAATCCTGTTAATTGTCTCCAAAAGGATTTTGATTATCAGCCATAATGTCTAAACCATTCAAGGTGGACTGAGCACAAGCTGCGAGGTTGTGAAACAAAGGTTTTCGTCGCTGTAGAAGCCACAAGTCTGTATGTTATTAACTTTGTTTTAAAGGTCCCATGGCATGAAAATTTCACTTTATGAGGTTTTTTAACATTAATATGCGTTCCCCCAGCCTGCCTATTGTCCCCAGGGGCTAGAAATGGTGATAGGTGTAGACCGAGCCCTGGGTATCCTGCTCTGCCTTTGAGAAAATTAAAGCTCAGATGGGCTGATCCGGTAACCCTGCCCCTTATGAGGTCATAAGGGGCAAGGTTACCTCCCCTTTCTCTGCTTTGCCCGCCCAGTGACTTACTTTGGCCCACCCATGAGAGCACGAGTGCATTTGAAAATCTCACTGCACGCTATTGGATAACACTACGACCAATAGACCGATGTGATTGGTGCAGCTCGGCTACAATGAGCAGCATGCCAGAGTAACTCGTTAAAGCAAATTCAAATTGTGCTCTCGTGAGAACTCTGGATTTCCAAGGTAATAGAGAAGTAATGCAATACCCACAATCCTAAGCGTAACAGCAACGTCTCGGATTGGTGGAGCTCGTTGTTACCATGGAAATGTGTACCGCACCTGCAAACCTGTGATGGCTAGTGAGCTGCTAACACTGAAGTCTATGATTGTACACTGTCTTGTATCTTTGCCTTTTTTTGCTGTTTTCAAAATGCTTTATGGTGACGAATTATCTTGTGGCTTGTAGGCTCCGTTCCAGGTTTTAAAGTCTTTAAACAAGCCTTTTCTGAAACATCAATGGAGATATTGAATTGGGAAAAATCACTTCTGGAACCAGAGCCGTTCAAAAACTGGGCAGTCCACTGTTGAACTCTATACCGTACAATTAGAGGAACCCTAATATGATGAAGTCTGTATGCAGAGATAGATTGTGTATGTGTATGTATATATTTATATACTGTAGCCAGCAGAACGTGTACAAGACAACTTACCGTATAGAGCAGCTGCACAGGGGTGACAGGACTGATGAAGACCGTTCTGAGACATCGAAGACACGCTTCAATGAAGATCAGTTCGGGACACAGGAGACCTGGTAGCACAAAACACAGGTGTTGCATTAGATGTGTGAAGATGGTGTCCTCCGCAGTAAGTATTGTGTGTGTGTGTTCTAACCTTGAAGAAGGGCAGGGATGATGTGACAGTCCACCAGGGACTTGATGTTGTTCTCTGTGCCCATCGCTAGGCTGCCCAGCACCACGGCACACTCGATCCGCAGCTCCAGACTGGACGAGCTCTGCTGAAGCAGGTATAGTAACCTGGAACCATTGAGAGAAAACGCACGCACACACAGGGTGTTAAATTGGTGGATCGGTCTAAGGTTCCCCATAGTCCTGTCTTTAGTCTATATCAACGACAGGGATTGTTCAGGTGCCGCCCAAAATTTCGCTGGATGTCCCCCTTTTTTAGCCCAATATCCGTCACCTTCTGCTTTCTAACCTCCGGTGGATTTATGGACCTCCGGTTCTCACGTACCCAGTCATCGATTCCCACTGTACGTTCCAAATGTACAACTATACAACGCCAGGATCCGACTACACAAATTCAGCCAGATTTTGACACGACAGACATGTCGCAGACAAACGTTCAGCGATGTGCTCTATTATGAGGGTCAGGACCGACTGAGTAGTGTGACATAATTAAAGATTAGTGACGTCTGGGACGCTTCATGAGCGCGCCACAGAACGTCTAGCATGTCGGAATCGTTTGTCTTTTTCCTGGTTCAGAAAAAAGCTACTAGCCTACAAGTTCTACTCGGAGTAAAGATGGAGGTTTCAACCATTTATCCATTAACCTTACTTTTATCTAACTTTTTAAACCGCTTCTCCTTTTACTTCTAGCGAATCATTTGAACTGTTAAGCCATTACTTTTAGCTACCTGTTTAAACTTTTGCGCTCGCAGGCTTAATAGTTTTCACGTACACTTACATAACTGCAACATGTAGTGTTTAGGTGTTCAATTAATATAAATATATGGATTAATTCTTCCGATCAAATCATCACTTTTTTTTACGAGGAAAACCCGTGACCCCTGACTCTGGCAACTGCAAAAGTAACCCCTTGTGTACAAGTACCCCTGATTGGGAATCACTGTGCTAAATAACCTGTTAATGACGCCAGTAACTTAACCCTGGACAAGTCTGCTATACTTCTACTCCAGTTCATATTGTGACATTGTCATTTCAAGGGTCTGTTTTGTAAGACCAGTGTCGTGTCTGCATCTTGAGTGTATTGAATGAAAAAGAAATGTTTTAACGGTCACAAAGACAAGGTGGGAAGGAGTGGAAGTGGAAATGAGTGCAGAGACAAACCTTGGCACAGCTCCGAGGACGATCAGATTGGCCTTCTGCTTGTTGTTTCCTATGACGGCATTCTTCATGTCACTGTGAGAAAACACACACACACACACACACACACACACACACACACACACACACACACACACACACACACACACACACACACACACACACACACACACACACACACACACACACACACACACACACACACACGTCGATTTGAGGCAAGTGTGACAAATCTGCAATCAGTAACATAAGTTGAAGGCTTTCGAGCTCGCAACACAGAATAATTCTTCCCAATTAATTAATTGTAATTTTTGTGTTCCAGTGAAGCACATAGTAATACATACGTGTAGGTACAAGGGAACAAGAGGTGTAGAAAAGGAATAAGAAGGGGGTTACAATCTGGTAACTTAAAAAGTCATTTTTAATGTAGGTGTTCTCTAATATTACAGGGTACAGTATGTCCTACTGGGTTATAATCTAATGTTTGCGTTACCCAACTTCACACCTTGTACCTACATTTATGTATCAATAAGTATTGTACTGGTGCACAACACACAAAAAACAATTACACTGTGAATTGGGAGTAACTACACCGCAGGCCGTGATCTAAAGTGTTACTGTTGCTATATTTCTGTACCAGGACAGAAGAAAAAGGAACATTTATTCTAAAACAATAGCAAACCTACTTTGCACATTATATTTCATTGAAGACGCATTTCGCCGAGCAGCGTCCTTCGATAATATGCGTTCTAGCATAACATTTAAATGCCACCTTTCAAATGCTTAGAATCCATCACTGAGATTTTTCAGAATAATACATGACGTATTTTTTAAATTAGCATTTTGCAAAAAAACCTCACGTACCCCCTGCAGTACTCTAAAGTACCCCCATTTGAGAAACACTGAGCTACTGTAGATAGTCAAAGCAGATATAAACACAGCAGGCACGTTTTAGCTTTACATCAAGGAAATGTCCCATGTAATGTTGAAGCAGACCAATCGAGCCAGTTAATTTCCTTGCACCCCACTTTGTTTTGTCCGTGCATCATCTCCTCTCCTCTGCAGGAAGCCCAGTTGATATCATACAGCAGGTGAGTAAGGCTGGATGGAAAAGTACAGCTGTAGCAGGCAGTCAAGTTGGTCAGGTGCTCGGCTGGCTATGGGAGCGCAACAAGCCGTAACCAGAGCTAGTCTCTCCAGAAGTTAAAAATAACGATGAAATGGTCAGATTCCAGGTCACCACGTTGAAAACAACAGAGTGAGAGAGTGATGAAGTCACAGTGATGAGTGAGATGCATTTTGAAATAGATCGTCACATGAAAGCCTGTAAACATAGAGGTCATGCTCAATCAACCGGCATGTTTCAGCACAGGAACTTTAACAGCAAATAAATAAAAAATAAAAAAAAAAAATAAATCAGCTAAAACCACAGGCTGTGCTGAAACACACCGGCTGAATAAAGTCGTCAAAATGTGATCAACCACTTGAAAGCACGGGCTTCATTTACTGCAACCTGCATCAGGGAAGACGACAATACATACATACAGTATGCGCCGCATGACTTACATGACGCCCTGCAGCACTTTCTGTGGCTCGGGGTCGAACAGTCTGTCAACATAATGGCGACTAGTGGCAGTAACTTCCTGTGTGGGGACAAATATAACAGAAACATTAGTCACTGGCATACACAATTGTCTACTGAAGCTAACTTACTAGAAGGTTTATGAGATGGTATCTTGCTCAGTTTCTCTCTCTCTCTCACACACACACACACACACACACACACACACACACACACACACACACACACACACACACACACACACACACACACACACACACACACACACACACACACACACACACACACACACACACACACACACACACACACACACACACACACACACACACACACACACACACACACACACACACACACAAATAATAGTGTACAGATTTTAACATATTTAATGACCTTTCAAACATTTCATTCAAATCAATATAACAGCATACCAAAGTTGCATAGCAGATTTATAATGTACTTCTCACTAGAAAAACAGCAAACATTTAAATAACTCAGAATGTTACAAAAACCAGCAATTAAACACAATTTTAACTGTTTGATTTTTGATCATTTATCCACAACAAAATCCTTATTAGACCCAGAGTCATCCACACTGACACATACAGCAGCATCCATAGCAGGGCCCCTTGAAAGCGGTTAGCAACCAGTGGTCACATGATGTGACACCAGAAAACAGCTTCAGCCTAGTGCTGGGCAACATATCGATATTATATTGATATCGTGATATGAGACTAGATATCGTCTTAGGTTTTGGATATCGTGATATGGCAAAAGTGTCGTCTTACCCTGGTTTTAAAGGCTGCATTACAGTAGATTGACGTCATTTTCTGATCTTACCAGACTGTTGTAACTGTTCTATTATTTGCCTTTACCCACTTGGTCATTATATGCACATTACTGATGATTATTTATCACAAATCTCATTGTGTAAATATTTTGTGAAAGCACCAAGTGTCAACACCATAATGTCGTCGCATCATCGATATCGACGTGATATTGGATTTTCTCCATATCACCCAGCTCTGCTTCAGCCAGAACTTGTCCCTAGGCGAGCATCCCTCGCTGGTGCCTGCACTCTGCTGACACACATTACATCCTATTCCTGCATACGGACACGTGCACACATAGACTTCATAGGGGCCTTGAGCATCTGCCGTTTTTCTTCCTTAAGAGAAACTACCCTTTTTGTCTTGGGAGCTTTTTAATTTTTTATTAATAAATGTATATGTATATATTTATTCCTGTTTGTATATAGCCTTCCTGTCAAACAAATGTACAGGATTTACTAATTTAGATCTAGATTGGCCTTTGTTGAGTGAATCAATTATAATAAATAAAAGAGTTGTGTTAATATATTTAACATTTTACAAAATGTCTGTAGAGGAGCGCTTCCAGGACTCAAATTGTTTGTTTGAGGTTCTCTTTGGATGGGACCGTCATATATAGCAAAACATATATAGGAAAACTCCAAGGCACTCTCTTTAGAAAAATCAAAAAAGCTTTTATTGTTATGGCTTGGTCATCTTAAACCTTTTTTAAAAAAAAACTCAAGACGCGTTTCAGCATACAGGTACAAGGGAGTCAACAATTATATACGTTTTGTTTAAAAAAATATATATATATATATATATATATATATATATATATATATATATATATATATATATATATATATATATATATATATATTCCTGTTTGCAAACAGCTTTCATGTCAAACATTTATTCATTGAATAAAAAATAAATGTCTGGGGTCAGGACATTAGAGTTCAAGTTAAAATAAATTAGTAAGGAAGTTAGAGTTGTGTTAATGTATTTTAAAAAAATTATTATTATTATTATTATTATATGAAGAAATGTCTGTCCACATCCCTCCTTGCATAAACCTGTCTTTTATAAACATTCATTATATTCTGGTTTAAATGTTTATCGCAAATAAACAACAACAGAGCTGCTTATGTTCAAATAAAATATAATCTACCATAATTTCTTAGTGGACCAGTTTCTAATTCAAAAATAAAATCACACTTGGATTTATTTATTTTTTTACTTTGAGTGTAATTAAGGTGCCAGAGTGCATTAAAAAGCATACAACGATATTCATTCTGTCCCTGGTAGCAGTTTATGCTGACTTATGGTTTATGGTTATGAAGCTTTCCAACATTTGAGTGACAGCATGATGGAGGCGGAACCAGCTACGTTTAAGGTTGTATAAACTCTTTCAAATGTTTCCAAAGCATTCATGACTAAAATGCAGTTGCAGCTATTAAAAGGCAGTAAAATAACTGATGTAATAGTTATTCAGACCTAGTGTGAAACCTTCTGCTTAGTTAATTTAGTTATAAATTAGTTTATGAATAAAACATTTAAAAGAAAGCTGAGTTATAGGCCTTTTAATGTTCATTCATTTTATCATCTGATAAATATTAATGTTCATTTATTGTCATTTTGCAGTAGTGCCCCCCAGGCAAAGCAGGTGGAGTCTAATTTCTGCATCTCACGTGGGGGCGTTTCACAATTTCAATTCTGACAGACTGTAAAAATAAGAGTATGCTCGTTGTAGCTAGGTTATCTATTTAACGTTGACTTTTTTATATTTTTGGCTTTATATTTTTGATATTTTATATTGTTATCTTTATGTTATTGTTATTTGTCAACACTGAAAAGGGATTTCTCCAATTTCATTGCACAGGTACTGTGTACTTGTGTATAATGACAATAAAGGCTTTCTATTCTATTCTATAAACTTCAGCCAAGTTACGCATGATAATAACCATTGTCTAATTTCGCCGATTTTACCCGTAGAGCCATGGACTTGATGGGTCGTTATTCCGACTTAAGGGGTCATTCATGTGATTGTTTTCTCAGTCGAAAAGTCGTTCTTCCGATTACCCAGATCCCACATGAACTGGGCATAACCGTGTGCTAGTGGTTAGCCAACGTTTCAAATAACGTTAGCTAGCTTAGACACGTTAAGTTCGCTATTGTAATTAACAAGCTGCAATGATTAAAGGCAAATCATATCGATGGTTATAATAAAAAAACAAATTCCTGCAATTTATGTTACATTGCGAAATATTTCAAAAGTGTTTGGAGCAGTGGTGACAGCACTCTCACTCTTAGCAGTTAGCTGCTAACTCATTTCGAGGGACACTGTCAGGTTCGTTTGATTTAGTTTCCATTATACACCGACGGAGCGAAGAAACACAGTAATAGCGTGCATCCGTTCAAATGTTCAGAACGTCCCCGCCCGTCCGGGCGAGGTCACGATATAAACTATTCTCATCATCAGCTACGTAGGCGGACCTCTATGCCAAAGGGAAACAAATCATAGGATGGCCAAGCCTTGACCCGCCCTACTCTTCCGTGATTGGCTAGCACTCACTGAGTGTTCTGGTTGGGTTGGTTAGGTTTAAGTAAAAGAAGCGGGATTTGTTAGTGTTTGAGTACGAATGTCAGGGTAAGCCAATCAGAGGCAGCGAAACACATAATAGGGCGGGACGTGCCTTCGCCATCCTGGGAAGAAATACTCGCGAACGCTACAGCAGCTACATGTTACAAAGCCTTTAACTTAGCTTGCAGGCTAACAGAAGACATCATAGTTTGTCTTCCAGCTACTTCATAAGACTGATAAGACGATATTAACCACGCACTGTTGGAGTGAGCATACTGTTAATCTGACAATGCTATTCAAAATTATAAAAGTGTCACTCACAGACAGCACACTGATGCGGAGAGGGGCCTCCAACAAGCACGCCATCTCTCGTCCCCCGATCGAGCGCCCCAATCGGCGCAACACTTTGCAGGCACTCCGCCCCCCAGAGCAGCTGTGAGCGGCTTTTAAAAAAGTAACTGACGGCAAGTCCACTCCGCTCCTCGCTAGCGATAGAATAAAAACAGCTAACTATATTCCTTTCTGGGCTCGGTTGCAAACATCAGCAAGCAGATATATGACAACAAAAAACAACACCGCTAACTTGGCGAGCGTCTGTCAATGAAGTAAATGTTGTTTATAAATGTGACGTAGGTGATGTCTCATTGAGTTAGATTCGATACATTAATGCTGCATTCACGTGGTGTCGGAATATTAGAAATATATAACTCCTGACTGAGAAAATTCACGTGAACGCTTCACTTAATATTTCCGTGACCTCAAGTCGGAACATCACAACTATAGAAATAAAAATTTAAAAAAATCGGCGAAATATTTGCACGACTTGCAAGTTGACAGACGGAAGTAGATGTTGGATTAATAATAAGAAGCATTTATAAATGTAAGTATTGCGTATCAGTTTTTACACTCACATGTACTTTGTATTATGCAGTGGTGGAATGTAACTATGTACATTTACTCAAGTACTGTACTTGAACAAATGTTGAGGTAATTGTACTCTACTTGAGTCTTTTCTTTTCATGCCACTTCTATTTCTACTTGGCTACATTTCAGAGTGAAATGTTGTACTTTTTAACCACTACTACTTCTTTTTAACTAGTTACTTTACACATTAAAATGTCTGCACACACATCACAATCAAAAGTTTGTAAAACCTGAAGTTGTATTATAAATTAAACTAGCCAACAATATAACAGCCTAAATACATCTGAAATGATTAGACCATTCAACACACAACTGATCGCTTCCAGTTTCTAAAATGTGAGGATTTTTATGTATTGAACACTTTTACTTTTAACACTAAGTACATTTTCCTGATGATACTTAAATACTTTTATTTAAGTAACATGTTCAATGCCTGACTTTTACTTGTAGCAGAGTACTTTACAGTGTGGTATTAGTATTTTTACTTAACCCTTGTGTTGTCCTCCCGGGTCAGAAACGGACAAAGATTTGACATTTTTGTTCCTTTTTTAGACTTCTTTTAGTTTTCAATAACAACACCTTACTACCACTAGTTTTACAGTACTTTTATGGACTTCATGGTCAATAACCCTCATTTATATAGAATTATACCTAATATTTGAGTTAAAAAAGCAGAATTATTTTGACTAATAGTTAAGATCAGAGGAATGAACAGATGAGTTTAGTCAGGAATGAAAGTGATCAATTGTATTTGCAAAGAGCGTTGTAAGGAATCCAATCCATTTTTTTTTTTTGTGGTAATATGGTTAAAAAGAAACCCATATTTCAGATATAGACATTTTTTTAAGGGGTCAAATTTGACGCGAGGATAACAGAAAAAGAATTGGGACCACCCGAGGAGCAAGTGAATGCAGCGCAACCAACCCTTACAAAATAAACCAGAAATACAGATTGTATAACAAATACCAATTTTTATTTTGATGCATATGCTACTAAACAAAACACAAACGTAAATATTTGTAGTCCACATTTTTGTGTGCAGAATCTGCTGCCGCTCATCAAAACTAATTTACTCAAGTTTGTGACGTCTTGCGCATGCGCTTTAAGTGGTAGCTGCGAGGTGGGAAAATTCATTCTATGGTGGCTCTGCAAAAAACATGATTTTCAGAAAACGTTTGTGACATAACGGAGTATAAAACTGGACAAACATACTCTCCAGTTACCCATTCATCGCCGTAAGTAGTCAGTTGGTTATCTTATTTTCAATATGGTTCACTATCGGTTCGTTTCAACACGATGTATCGTGCCTTTAGATTAACTGCGTAGCCGAGCTAGCTATCGCATGTTATGATATGTTGCTAATTTAAGCAGCGAAGTTGCTTACTAAAAGTGTGTTGTAACCATAGACTGTGTTAATAATATACAGTCTATGGTTGCAACTGGACACAGGGTAGACACATTGTTGCGAATGCCTTGTGGAAACGCATATTAGACTGAACGCCAAGTAGCAGCAGCCACATGTGTCAAATTAAAGTGATTTACGATACAATGTGTGCAAGTTTTCAAAGCAACGGGGAGCCACTAAGGGCTCCAAACAAACGACTAAGCTATCGTATCCCAATGTCAGGTGCATCGCTGAATATTTAATATTTAGAAAGTGGTCACGTACAGTCCAGTAAATCTTCTGTTTGTTTCACTTTTTCTATGAAGATGAAACATGGCATGACTGTTTTGTCCATAATCTGATTTCTATGGGTGCCTACCGATCCGCCTCCCAACTCTAACGGTACGGTACAGTTCAGCAACTCATTATTTGTATTCACAGCAACTGTTCACCCAAGATCAAAACAACTAGAATCTCAACTCCACAGTGAAATCTCCCTTTTTTTTTTT
Source organism: Percina caprodes (assembly GCA_013375575.1). Taxonomy (NCBI): domain Eukaryota; kingdom Metazoa; phylum Chordata; class Actinopteri; order Perciformes; family Percidae; genus Percina; species Percina caprodes. The sequence continues at coordinate 1,176,184 of JABXJD010000095.1, read as the reverse complement.
GCATTTTGATTTTCACAAGTAGGATAGCGTTAACTCTAAATCTGAAACCGTTTTGAAAGAATATTGGTCCTCTCTTGGATGATGTAGTCCTGGTTTGACAAGTAAAGTGCTTTTTGATCTGCGCCTGATCAAATGTGGCCTTGGTGTTCATTTTCTAAAATAGGATAAAGCTTTCACAAATTTAAAAGTGGGGTTTTTCAGACAACTTTAATGCTAAATACCTCAAATATCTTAAAGGTCCCATGGCATGAACATTTAACTTTTGAGTTTTTTTGCATTAATATGAGTTCCCCCAGCCTGCCTATGGTCCCCCAGTGGCTAGAAGTGGTGACAGGTGTAAACCGAGCCCTGGGTACCCTGCTCTGCCTTTGAGAAAATGAAAGCTCAGATGGGCCGATCTGGAATCTTGCTCCTTATGAGGTCATAAGGGGCCATGTTACCTCCTCTTTCTCTGCTTGGCCCGCACAGAGAATTTGGCCCACCCAGGAGAGAGAGACATGGCTTTCAAACAAGCAAAGTTGCAGTTGGTCAAGTTTGCTTAATTTTCATTTTACTTCAGTACTACATCTGCGGTGCAAAAAATGGAGGATCGGTCACTCAGCAATGTTAGTTAAGTTTCCCTTAACTTTCCCCTTAACTGCATAATCAGAAGCAGACTTCAGCATCGCCCCAGAGTCTTCAGTGTTCACTTGAACAAAAGTGACATAAAATTCAAACCTACTGACTTAAAACCAATGGGTGGGGTAAAAAAAATCAATACAGCATAGTAGGGCTGGACAACAGGGAGAAAATCAGATATCATCATGTGCTCGACCAAATACCTCAATATTGATATTGTGGCAATATTCTGGGTTTGACAAATGGTGCTTTAACAAAATATCTTCACTTAGATTTTAGATAAATAATCATCATTAATGTGGACATAATATCTAAGTGAGAAAAGGCAAATAACAGAGCAGCTAGAACAGTCTGGTAAGTTCAGAAAAGTGCATCACTTTACTGTAAAGCAGCCTTTAAAACTAGTTAAAAAAACACCACTTATGTCATATTACAATATCCAAAATCTAAGACGATATGTAGTCTCATATCACGATGTTGATATAATTTTTGCCCAGCCCTACAGAATAGTATCGTGATATTTTCAGTAGCAATTCTGTATCAATACACAGTTGCCGAGTATGGATCTTTTATTATTTATGTGTCGGTCAGTTTGTTTTCTTGACAATGCCATTTTGCAGCAATAAAATTTAAGTGATATGAACAGATATTGACATTTGAAATTGGGAAAAATAAGTTGGAAAAACGGTTATAAATTGCAATATATTTCAATATGTTTAAAATCGTAATAATATTGTATTGTGCCATTAGTATTGCGATGATGTCGTATCGGGAGGCGTCTGATGATTCCCACCCCTAAACACCATGTGATTGCTCTCCGGTTATGACTTTTTTTGTGAAAGGAATAGCAATGTACTGAACTTTGTTGTATTTGTATCCCTACAGATCACCTAACGATTATCTACGAAGGAGCAGCCCTGTGCGTGGAGGCCCCTAGGTGGGCACCGAACACAAGCCAACCCTCACTTTGATTTTCTCCGGGGAATCCAGCAGCTTACCGGTTTGTGCAGCATGAAGATTGCGGTAGAAGGTTGTTGCCATGGGGAGCTGGACAAGATCTACGAGACAATCGGCTATCTGGAGAAGAAGGAAGGAGTAAAAGTGGACCTGCTGCTTTGCTGTGGAGACTTCCAAGCAGTGCGAAATGAAGGAGACATGAAGTGCATGGCGGTCCCAGCCAAGTACAGAACGATGCAGACCTTTTACAAGTTAGTTCTTGGTCTTTGGTTTTCATGTTGAAAGAAAAAAAAAAGTGAGAAAATATGCAATAACAATGTTGAATATCGCTATTTCCCGCATTGAATAAACCGTTATTAAAGTGTACTCAGTTCTGCCTTTCTGCTGCTTTCAGTATTCTGCTAAAATACAACAAATTGCTTGTTGAATTTAAAACAAATGAAAGGAAATAGTTTCCAACAATCAACAAAATTGACTTTAACATAAAGACACCACTAAAAACCAAAACTAAAGATAGTTTTAAGTAGCCTCGCATTGCTAGACCCTCCGGCCAGTCTACACAGCGTTCTGGGGTGGGAGAAAAAAACAGGCTCTGGTTTATTGGCATTTCTTTAAACCAGTCACAATCATCATGGGCGGCGCTGAATATAATGTAGCAATAATTGTGCTTCTGCAAAATAGCTTTTTGGTAAGGAACCTGTTTTGGTGGAACATGTTTACGTTGAAAAGTTGTTTTTAGTCATACAACAGAAAACTCAGCTTGGACCGATGGTCTAGCTAGCTGTCTGGATTTACCCTGCAGAGATCTGAGGACCAGGTAACCAGAGTCCTCAGAAATCCACCGGAGTTTAGAGCAATCTCAGAAATGGAACATCGGGGATAGAGACTACATTTTAAAGTGCACACAAAAAAATCAGTGTCTTTTGCGAAATGTTGCAGCCTTTCGCGGTGTGTTTTATTGCGCCAGTTGATATCACGTTTGTTTCAGGTACTATTCTGGAGAGAAGAAGGCTCCAGTCCTGACCATCTTCATCGGAGGGAACCACGAGGCTTCCAACCACCTGCAGGAACTGCCTTATGGAGGCTGGGTGGCACCCAGCATTTATTATCTGGGTAGGGACCAGCAGAGAGTACATGTGATTTATTGTACCTTTTTTCTTCCATCTGGTAGTTCCCAGGCCTGACCATATTTCCACAGGTTATGCCGGCGTCGTTCGCTACAAAGGGATTCGAATTGGTGGCTTATCTGGGATCTTCAAATCACGAGACTACAGAAGGGGTGAGATTTTTATTTTGACTGTCTAAATGCTTGAAGTTATACACACTATGCAGTATGTTTACAAGAGATGTTTGCTCTTTTAAGGTCACCATGAATTCCCTCCATACAATCCTGATACACTCCGAAGTGTATACCACATCCGAAATATTGAGGTTTTCAAATTAAAGCAGGTAAATATCATAGATTCAAATTGTACTCTTTCAAAATATTATCCATTTATTTCTGTTAAACAGGGGTCTTTAACTTTTTTTAAGCCTAAGACCCCTTAACTTTTTATAGAGCCAGCATATCTCCACCAGACTCCATGTAAATAATCACTACTTTTAGCATTTATAGAGCCAGCATATCTCCACCAGACTCCATGTAAATAATCACTACTTTTAGCATTTATAGAGCCAGCATATCTCCACCAGACTCCATGTAAATAATCACTACTTTTAGTGTGTATAGAGCAGCATATCTCCACCAGACTCCATGTAAATAATCACTACTTTTAGCATTTATAGAGCCAGCATATCTCCACCAGACTCCATGTAAATAATCACTACTTTTAGCATTTATAGAGCCAGCATATCTCCACCAGACTCCATGTAAATAATCACTACTTTTAGCATTTATAGAGCCAGCATATCTCCACCAGACTCCATGTAAATAATCACTACTTTTAGTGTGTATAGAGCAGCATATCTCCACCAGACTCCATGTAAATAATCACTACTTTTAGCATTTATAGAGCCAGCATATCTCCACCAGACTCCATGTAAATAATCACTACTTTTAGCATTTATAAAGCCAGCATATCTCCACCAGACTCTGAGAGAGACAGCTCAGGGACCCCCGCTACATATATTGTGTAACATTAAGTTTCATATTAAACTGGGCCTACAATAATGTGTGGGTATCCTAAAGCCTTTATACATTCAATGAGTTGAATGTATCTCTCTCTCTCTCTCTCTCTCTCTCACTCACTCACTCACTCACTCACTCACTCACACACACACAGTAACTCTGAGGACCCTCTTGAGGTCCAGGACCCCCTGTTGAAGAATCGCTGCTCTAAACAATGCATGTTGACTCGTTTTTATTTCCACTAAGATCCAGATGCCCATAGACATTTTCATGAGCCATGACTGGCCTCGTGGAATCTACCACTACGGAAGTACAGGGGAATTGTTACGGAAGAAGAAGTTTCTGCGTCAGGAAGTGGAGTCCAACACGCTGGGAAGTCCTGCTGCTGAGGAGCTCCTATCTCACCTCCAGCCCAGCTACTGGTTCTCTGCACATCTTCATGTGAAATTCGCCGCGGTTATGCAACATCCGGTGAGAGTCTTTTGCAGCCAGCGTCAGTATAAACTGCTGATGCATTTTAGATTGGGATTTTAATAATCCTGGGTACCAACTAGGGCCGCATGACATGTGGAAAATATGCGTTAAATTCTGCAAATTTTCAGGTTCATAATTGTATTCAGAGGATATATCAGAATAGTTTTTTTTTTTACAAAAAAAACACCATATTTTAGTTGTACTGCACATTGCTGCAGCTCCTCTTTTCACCCTATGTCTTGAGCTCTCTGTTTTAGCTACAGAGTAAGGCCTCTCTCTTCTGTTCCATCTTTGTTGGGAGTTAACTTTGGGTTTTTTTCACTTTGTAAACCTATTAAATACACAACAAAAAGATATTTAACATAATAAAGGAAAGGGGGGAAAAAATAAAATGAGCACTTTACTGACATTATTTGCGATAAACAGATTAAAGTGACCTCAGCTCTGCATTTCTGCTGCTTTCAGTAATTTGATAAAATACAAAAAAAATATCGTAGAGTTTAAAATGAATTAAATTAAATCATTACATCATGTTTTGGGCATTTTAGGCCTCTATTTATTTTGGACATGAAAGGGGGGAGAGAGGGGGAGTGACATGCAGCAAAGGGCTGTAGGGCGGAGTGGAGGAGTAAACCTCTATATATGGGTGCCTGGTCTACCAGGGGAGCTACCCAGGTGCCCAGGAAATCGTTTCCAACCTTCTTTTATTGAACAAGTTGAACATTGAATTGAATATAATAGGCACCATTTATAAAAAAATAAATAAAAAAAAGGGACATTTTAAAGTGGTTTTCTACTGATGTCTTCCTTTACGCAACACAAAAATCTGAGTGTCCATGACATGTTTTGTGGAGTGTTTATTGCGCCAGTTGATTATTTGATTTGCCAGTTGCCTTTTCTTTTCTTTTTTATTTATATCGCAATGACCATTTAAAAAAAAAAAAAAGCGCAGCCATGTGCAGCCATAGTACCAATCTAATATTCCAATGTATGCATCACACTAACTCATTGACTACTCTTGTCTTTAGCCTAAAGCTAATGCTGCCCCACGTGTGACCAAATTCCTGTCCCTGGATAAATGTCTGCCCTACAGGGAATTCTTACAGGTGAGAGAGAGGATTTTTTTTTTTTTTTTTTTTTTAAGTTGACAGTCTAGTTGAAGGTGTAGGAGTGATAGTTATGAGCAACATGTAATGCGCTCGTGTTGCAGATTGTGGATGTTCCAGAAAGACCGGGTTCATCTGAGGGTCTCGAGTATGATCCAGAGTGGCTCGCTATTCTGAAGGCCACCAACAGTCTGCAAAGGACCACACCTCACCCCTGGAACCCCCCAGAGAATAATGGCCTGCACGAACGGTAATGTATTTAGACGGAAAATTACAAGCCATCCAAGTGGAAAGGACCCAAGATTGCCACAAGCATCACTCGTAGATATTTGATCTTGTTTTTTGTTTTTTTAAACATGATAAACTGCACAGCAGTAATTACACAGGCAGACATAAAAAGTCTACGAAGTCCTATTTCAACTGTAGTCTAGTAAAAACCTTTTCACGCCAAAACAAGTGCAGACAATTCAATCAACATGTATAAAGTTATGTCAATGTTTTTTTTTTTGGTTTTTGTTTGTTTTTTTGCTTTCTTGGTCATAAAAGTATAAAGGTTTGATGGAAAATGCTACATGGTCCTGTAACCATTTCTTTAAGGCCACTTTAAACGTGCTCAGTTAGTCACTCAGATATGAAATTAAATTATATTTAACTCTGCACTTGAAATTACACAGTCACACAGTTTGTGTAGCATTTGGCAATGCATACAGGTGTGTAAAATAGACTTGATCATCCCAGAATATACAAGCTATAGAGAAATACACACACAAAATCACTACATAAAAAAAAAAAAAATGCACAACGTTGTTCAGTTGCTTAAAAAACGTAGAATTAATTTTAGTCATTTAAAATTAATTGACCAGTTGCTGACAATTGATTTTGCAAATTTTGACTTAATTTTGCAGTTTACTTGAAAAATAACCGTAACTCAGATCCACTCCAAAATTGAAATAGTTCTTCCTTGGTCCATGCAACACCTTTCCACCACGCATCTCAAAAACCGGACTAGTAGTTTTTTCCGTAATCCTGCTGACAGACAGACAAACCGTGCCAAAAACATGACCTCCTCCTCCACAGTTTTGCTTCATGCTGTCATTTATAATATGGAATGTCTTTACCCGTCAGGTGGGACTTCAGACCTTCAGAAGCAGCTATGATGAAGGTGGTGGAGGATTTGAGCGGCGACCTCGCCATTCCAGACAACTTTAGCCGGACTGTGCCCGCCTATAACCCCAACCAGCCTCAGCCCCACGTCACTCCAACCTGCCACACCAACCCTCAGACCACCGAGCTCTGCGCCACATTCGGTCTCACAGACCTCTACGCCTATTCGGCTCAGGGAGGTGGTGATTTGGGGAGAATTCAGGACAGTACCGGAGGGGAGGAGGACGACGACGAAGACGGACAGAGCGTGGGAAGTGCGGATGAACCCAGCGAGTACCCAACCGACACCTCGGGATTGTCGGGTTCATTTAATCCCGATGAGATCACAATAGAGGACGAGTGGGAGGAAGAGGAGGGAAAAGGGGAGGTGGACGGCAACTCCAAGGCAGCGGTAAAGGGAGATCAGCTCCCTGATGTACCCGTAGGTGAAGTCCACACCCCGAGCCGTATGGTCCTGCCCGCGCCCAAGTCTGACACCTCGCCCCCCACCCTTATGTCCCACCTGATGAACCTCCCACCCCCCCTCCACTCTACCCCGGCTGTAGCTCGCTCTCACACCGAAGCAGAAAGGAGACAACACTGTGAGGACGACGATGAAGAGGAAGATGCCTCCTCAGCTGTACGTATCCTAAAACGTAGCAGCGACGAGGCCAAAGCTCCCGGCAGTAAAAGCACCACCCCCTGTATCAAACGCAGAAACCAGGTGATCTATACAACAGCGGGGGATGACGAGAGCGAGGATTAGAGGGCAGGGTGAGATGAGGCAAAAAGGTGAGGACTTAATCCATACCAATAGTTACAGAGCTTTCAATTCTCAATGAGTTTTATTGATTTATAAAACCATGTATTAATTTATGAAAGGCTGACAGTAAGTCTGCCTTCTATACAGCTACTGACTTGACAAAGCAGAGGAATGGCTTTTTTAAAATATCCTAAAAGCAGTCTGTACACAACAAAAGAGGGTTAGTTCCTATGGAAGAACGATTCTAGCAATGGAAATGTTTGTCCTCTTTCGTTCAAATATAATTTGTATATATTTTAATTAAACCAAGGGAATTTAGTTTTGTTTTTTTATATACATGTAATTTCAAGATAATGAGTAAAGTTGCTGAACAATTAAAAAAAAAAAAAAAAACGTTTTGGTTTTTTTAATTAATTAAAAGGGCACTTAATGTAGGGATGTCCCGAGCAGCTCTTCTGGCTCCTGATTCTGATTTGAACAATATTGAATATCTGCCAAAACAGAGTCCCAATTTGATACTTGCATATTGGCTCAGTTAATAGCGCTGTACACCGTTTTTGGTTTTTTTTTTTCTCTACAAAGAGAACTAAGTAAAGAAAGTAACTAAAATATGTTTTCAGCTTGATATATTTATCGGCTCCGATCAGGACATCCCTACTTTGAATGTTTCAAAACCACATGAACCACATTTCATCGATTGGATCAACCGCACAGCACTTATTTAAAAAAAGAAAATATGTGACTTTATTTATTTGGTTGGCATTTTAGGCCTTTATTGACAGGACAGTTTAGACATGTAAGGCCGACTACACACTGGATGCGTTGCGCGAGCGTGTCGGCTGCGTGGCGTGTCCGTTTTTCTTTCTTTTTCCCATGTTGACAGGTTAGAGCTTACACACTGCCTGTGTGCGTGCTAGAAATAGAACCAACGCCTATTTTACACGTGAGCGTGTTGGAAGCATTTCCAGGCAAAACAGAATAGATGTTTGTCATTTCGACACAAATACATATTAATAAATTACATGTTGATGTTTGAAAGTCTCTAGGTTTTGACATCAGATATAAATGTAAAAAAAAAAAAAACGATTTTCAAATATTGCACGTGTCATACAGAACGAAATATTCTATAACCTATTTTTCCATCAATACGGCCCACGTTGTCTTGCTTTAATCATCAGTAGCCTATATACAGTATTTATGTTTAACAACTCTCTCCCCATATGTTGAACAAGGTTGATCCAAATCTGTCGGTGCTATGTCCCGAGACGTCACCTAGCAGCACAGACAATGACCTGCAGCGCAGCGAAGGTTGCGGTGAGGACTGAGCCTCTGTACATGGGGGGGCATGCTCTACCAGGTGAGCTACCCAGGCGCCCCCAATACGTCACTTTTAAAGCTGGTTCGCATTGTACTCTTGTTAGGTTGCTTATAAAAGACTGTGCTCACGCTACATAAATAATACGTTCCTTACCGAGCCGTTTATAACCGTCTGTCAGCGTTGTCTTCACTTCACCTATTAAACCAACTTTAACAGTTTAAGTTAGATAACACTAAACTGTCCTGCTGTGAACGTGAACTACCCACAGACCGCTGCCTTGTTCATGTACTCACAGCAGCGCAATGCTGAATGAAAATAGGTTAAACACAATGAATATTTGACATGATTTTTTTACCGCCTGTAATGTATGTAATGTCTTTTTGTTTCATTGAAGCAGTGGAAGAAACGTAATCAACATTCTGCACTCAGAGTGCCATTCACCGCTTTATTTAACACGATATAAATACTTAAGATGCTGATGAGAAATCTAGTCTTTTTCAACTTATGATCACTGAAGAATGAATGGAAGTGAATGCTGTTTGATTTATATAATGTGCTGTTAGTGTCTTGGGGGGGGGGGACAAATTATTTTAGCTTTAATTTGAAAATGGCATTGTACTTATTTTAAGACCCCTAATTAGTCCCCCTTATTTTTCTTTCTTTCTTTTTTCTCTGCCTGGTTGTGAATTTGGAAAAAAAAACAGAAAAATGCCAGACAAAAAAATTTCCTGGAGACCAATATTTGTTGAAATCAAACAGATTTATAACATTGATTAGAGTCCCCTTTTTTTAAAACGATCCATTCCAGGTTTACAAGTGTGCTCTGCTGAAATACACGTTCATTAAAATTCAAGACAATAATTGAACATACAGTGTATTCGTCAAGATCTCTTTACATCCACACAAAGAGCCGATACAGACTAGCCTAATGACCGAGTGCCAAGTTATTGGTTTATAATACAAGCCAATGTCAGGGAATGTTTTCCTGCACTTTGCCTACCAAGCACAAATACATGATTCACAGAAAAGAAGAAACTGGGAATAGGCACTTCTGTTTTTTTTGTGTCCGTTTTCATTAATTCACTTCATGTTCAGGCCTTGGACAGAAACCAAGCACACACTCTTTTGTGTAAAGAGCATCATATTAAGTTAAATGGCTATCACTATGGTTTCATGTTCACCAACAACTTAACCTTAGGACAAGGGGCAAATGCGGGATACATTAAACACAAGATGGGCTGATTTTCTCCGACAGGGCATGGGACAGGTTTATTACGAATATCACATTTTCGTATCTTCTTCCATTCCTTCCGTAGTATTTCATTTATCTGATGCCATTAATTTTATCTGAGCAGAGCCATACATGGGCTACCACATTTCTTTCCATTACAATAAGCCCCATTGCTCATTGTAACTGAAAAATAAGATTAAGCCATTTAATAAATACAGCAAGTACTGTATGTTTCTGCTAAAGATATTAGTTTAGAGTTAACAGTTTTCTGCTCATACATCAAAATATTAGTCATGGGACTGTAGACACTGCAGATCAAGTCTATACTGTTGCTGTGAAGAGCCACAGACATTTTTTTTCCTAGGAGCACTCAAGCAAGGCATTGAAACCCAAAATTTTTTTTTTTGGAACAGGCCACTTCAGCAATATTTTTTTTGTTTTTTTTAAACAACCAAGTCAGTCGGACTAAAACGTATTCATGAGAAACACAATGTCAAATTTTCCTCACATGATGAGTTTCTATCTGGACATGAGGAGAAATGTGAGCGCCTCAGAGACACTGAAGCAGTCGAGAGAGAAGTCAAAACACCAGACAATAAATACGTACAAATGGACTTATGTTAGGGCAAACTGTGTCATGGGTCTTATCTACTATGGGCCTGGCCAGCGCTAGTGACACCAGGAAAGGTGAGGCAGGGCGGGGAGGGATTACAAATCATGGGCTCATTCCAGGGGTCCAGTAGGTGGCATAATGCACAGCAGGATCGGATCCATTCGGGACTAGAAGGAGACAAAGCAAGCGGACGCAAGCTCTGACAAAGGAGAAGAAGAAAGCAGTCACGACCCAACAATTTGGCTCAACCCTTTTTTTTGTTTTTTTAAATATATCACTTTTTCCCTTTCCTGGCCACTCGCCAGCGTGTGCTACTCGTTTTGTGCATTTCTACGCAATCAGGGCTGTGACTGAAATGATGCAAGGCAGAATTACAGAACAAAAATCACAATTCGTGCTATAATACTACAACAGGCTTGCCAATGTCTTCCACTTTCTTTTATTTTCCTCCTCTCATTCTCAGTCTACGTCCTCCTCTTGTACTTTTCCAAAATCTCAGTCGTTGGTCGAGAGAGACAGATGTTTGAAACATGGTGTCTTTCTTCTCCAACTCGGTTTGCTCTTCCTTTCCTTTTTTTTTTTTTTTTATTTTCTCCTGACTTTCTGTCTGCTTTGACAGGCGAATGAGTGGAGGGTAGGTAAGAAAGGGAGTGGACACTGGGTTCCCCAGCATCAGACCCACCCCTTTAACTTGGTTGAAGGAGACAGGATGGTTGAAGGGCTGTGGTGGTGTGGATGGTGGAACACTGGTGGGAGCTGAGGCGGTCTAGTTCCCACCGCAGCAGGCTCGAGTAGAGTGGGCGTCTGGGTCCTGGAGGTTGACTCCCCGATGCCGTGCTGCATGTGTAGGGTTTTGGGTGTCTGTTTTTGGCATCTTTTTTGCTACATTGAGAAAACAAAGAAATATTTTGACATATAAACGTTTAGTTTTTATCCCAGTAAATAGGGCTGGGTATCCTTCAGTTCCTAAACAATACTTTTTTTTAGATGACTATTTTATAAACCAAAAAAAGAAATTACAACTTTACACATTTTTCACAAATAATTTTTTCAGCTCCTACTACATGTGCATAAGGTAGAGTTTTTCCTGCGTGTCTCTGTGACGCGTAACGTTAAACAGCCAATCACAGACATCAAATGGTAGTGGTTTTGAAACCATGACTCATTCAAACTGCGGTATACCTTAGAGCTACACTGGCTTCCCATTTCTCACCGGATCATATACAAAATCCTGGTCCTTACCTACAAAGCCATCCACCACCTTGCCCCATCATACCTCACTGTTCTCCTCTCCCCCTACCAACCTTCACGGTCCCTCAGATCCGCTTCAGCCGGTCTCCTCTTTGTCCCCAAGTCAAAGCTCCGCAGTTTTGGGGACAGAGCCTTTTCTAGGGCAGCTCCCAGGCTCTGGAACTCCCTCCCCCATGAGATCCGCATCTCTGAGTCCCTCACCATTTTTCAGTCCTCTCTCAAGACCCATCTCTTCTGTTCTACCTATCCTTAGTTTTTTTTTTATTTTTTTTTTTTATCCTAGTCTGTAAAGTGACTTTGAGAAAAGCGCTATATAAATTCAATTTATTATTATTATTACCTTGAAACCGGCAACCGACCCATGCCTGAATAGGACTAACATGACAGATACATCCATGGTGAAAAGACAAATTAAAAGATCAATTTGATATTTTATTTTTTTTAAATAGATATAAGATCTCTCAAAGATAATTTTTTTGGAGAATCGATTAATTCAACCCAGCCCTATTCAGGCACCAGACATGTTTATGCAGATATGTGCTGATATTCTTCAGAAAATAAGGTGTGGTTGGGGGATTTCAAATAGCATCTGTGCCTCACGCCTGAATCTGAAATTCAGTGTATGAACAATCACGACATACATGTGCTTAATGTTTTTAAATCAACGCAAGTCCGTTTCTTTTTCAAGTGGGTACACTGAAAATGTGTTTTAAAAATCCTCATATCTCACAATGTCTGTCAATCCTTTCAAGGTTTCTTGGATCTAGATCAGCATTCAAAATAAAATCCCTTGTTCAATGGCTTGTGGCTTAAAGGTGGAGTCTGCAATGCTAGAGAAAGATTGTTGATATTTCAATTCAAACACCCAAACAGATACACCCATCCTGTCAGTGCTTTTAAAATTTATTTTTAACTGTCCCTCTTGTTCCCTCTGCCTTTCTCTTACATCCATGGCCTTTCTCCCATCCTGTGAATGAGCACAAACGGGGCTTTTGTTGTTTGGCGGGATTAGTGTTGTGTGGCTCGCTTTGAGTCACTTTGTTTGTTTCCCATTTACAGGGCCTTCTTTTCCCCGCGCACACATTTAGCAGACGGTGAGGTGAATTGCTGAATTCGACAAAAAAAAGTGCATTGGATTAGAATTGCTGACTCCACCTTTAACTTTCTTCCCAATTTCATTTAAAGCGCCCATATTATGCTCATTTTCAGGTTCATAATTGTATTTTGAGGTTGTACCAGAATAGCTTTAAATGGTTTCATATTAAAAAAAACACCATATTTTTGTTGTAAAGCACATTGCTGCAGATCCTCTTTCACCCTGTGTGTTTAGGTCTCTGTTTTAGCTATAGAATGAGACATCTCACTTCTATACTATCTTTGTTGGGAGTCACACATGCTCAGTAGCTCGGTAAGATCACATCCGCTAGATAACTCTTTCTCCAACTTTGGTCAGTACAAGGCAGGATTAGCTGGGAGACTTCTTCTAAATGAGAGCCACTTGTGGAAAACCTGCAGAACAGGGACATGGAAGTAGTTGGTGAACTAGTGTGTGTTGTAGCAATGTTTTGCCATTGAGAACAAGCTAGCATGCTACGGTAAGCAATCTCGTCTCGGCCAGTGACGTAAAAAGCCGTGGAGATTTTGAACAGCTCAGGACATTCACAAACCCGTATCTCACTCAGACCAGCATGGATAGTTTTTTTCCTCAAGTATGTGTGTGGAAGCACCAGAGACAAAATAACACCCCAAAAAGAGATTTTTTTTTTCTTCATAATATGAACACTTTAAATCTGTGAGGGCCTTTTTAATATGCACAAACACCCTGGACCAAAGAAATAATCTACTAAGTGAGGGTGATAACTCATGTGGCCTAAATCTCATTCCCTTTTGGAAAATAAAAGTCACATTTTTTGTTTGTATGATCTGACACTCACCAATGGCCAGGAAGAGCTCATTGACGTTCATGGCCGTCTTAGCCGAAGTCTCCATAAAGAGCAAGCCAGTGTCTTCAGCATACGTCTGGGCTTCCTTTACCATACAACACACAAACAAATACTAATATCACATTGGCAGAAATACAAACATTAAAAGGGCTGAAACGAACTTGAATGGTTCTTTAGCGGTAGCAGGCCCTCAGTCGAGTCCGACCCGTGACCACAATACACAAATCTTGGAACTGTGATATGCAGCTTCTGCAACAAACCGGTTTATTTTGTAGGCTTGCTTTGCCAGGCACCCGCTGACTCATAAGTACTTTACCACCAGTATTTGTAAGCAGACAAAAAATATGTTGTGAGCTATTATCAAGTCTGGATCAACAGAAGTATGTTTCCCGGATAAAGCCTGACACTGTGAGGATGTCAGGATGTTTCCCTCTCTTTCTGCTCTGTGTGTGTCGCAGTTCTCAAACTCTGTTCGCTTCGGGAATCAACAACAAAATTTGAACTAGTAAGCCACACTCTGACGATGGTAAGTTTTCAAGAAAAAGTGGATGGTGCAAAAAGGCAGGGAATGATTGTAAAGATTTACAAAGAATACGTTGATGGCATTTCCTCTCTAACTGGGACATTTTGGGACTGATTGGTGGGACTGCTGTGGACGAAGTACACACGGAGATACACTGGTAAGAGATAATGAGGTGTAACCATGTATCAGCTAATTTAAATAGCTCATTTTACTGTATTGTGTGAACAGTTAACTTCATTTAATATTGCATGTGGAGTTTTTCCTAACAAACATAACCTGACATTGGCAATTGATTACCATGCAACTTCAGAGAGATAATCAGTTTTGGTTGGTTAGTTAGGTATTAGCCAAAAAATGGGTCACACAGGAGTGTCTCACCTCATACTCTACTAGTCTCCTCTCTGCCAGGTCGGCCTTGTTCCCGGCCAGAGCAATAACAATGTTCGGACTGGCCTGCCTCTGCAGCTCCTTCACCCAGGCCTTGGCCCTTTCAAAAGTCTCCTGCAAAAACACATCAGCAGGTAAGAAAAGCCACCAACATACAAGGGCTGGGCAATATATCAATATTATATCCACATCGATACATGAGGCTAGATATCTTAAATTAGGGATATCGTGATATGAAATGTTGTCTTTTCCTGGTACCCACCTATTCATTGTATTCACATAATTGGTGATTATTAATCAAAGCTCTTATTTTGTAAATATTTTGCTCCAATAGTCAACACTACCATGTTGCCACAATATCGCCAATAATATATTTTGGACCATTATTATTTGAAAGCAAGGAAAAAGAGTTGCAACACACAAAAAAAGCTCCATATGAGAGATGTTCTGATACAGATACCAGTATGGGTATTGCCTCAGATTCTGCCTAAAATCTGCTATCAGTATTAGGAAGTATTTGAGTTTATGCACCGATCCGGTACCATGTAATAAAGCCCTACAGAAAATCTACGTTATAGTAGTTTATTTAGGTTCTTTTACTGTTATAACGTACTGTCAAACTGGATTAAAAACAAAAGTTCTGTGATGTTCATTGTTTGTGTTTGTTCATGTTTCAGAAAGAGTTTAACCTGAGCCAGACCGACCACAAAGATAGAAATCATATCACATCCATACAGGGACAGTAGTACACAGCTGTTAAAACATAATAAAATATATGACACACTGGTATCGGATCAGTACTCAGTATCAGCCGATACACAAGTTCAGGTATCAGAATCAGTATTGGGGAGCAAAAAATAGTATCGGACCATCTCTAATTTATTCTGACGACATTTTGGCTCTCAGGTCTTCTTCAAATCAACAGTCCGAAGTGTGTAGGGGTGAGAAAAATAATCGCGATTCTCTCTAGAGTGACTTAATGCACGATTCTGATAAGTTAAAAATCAATACTTTTTTTTTTGTGTTGATTTTTATTTAAAAGTTACTGTCTCCAGACAAGTACGAATCAGAAAACAGAGTGACTGAAAGAGGATGGGATAATGGACAACTTAGAGTTCAGGCAAGAGTGCAGAAAAAACACCAAATTAGGCCAAAAGGAGGGAAAAAAAACTAAGTTTTGTGTGTATATATATATATATATATATATATATATATATATATATATATATATATATATATATATATATATATATATATATATATATATATATATATATATATATATATATACACACACACAATTAGGCAAAACAAATTAAGGCTGTTCATCTTCTTTATCACATTACATGTGACAACCTCATGCTTCATGTTCTTCACCTTTAAACATGACTGAGCCTCTGACATGGACGATCACTGTGAGAGAAGGTGACTCAGCATGTTTAAGGCTTAAGCGTGGAATGACTACACAATAAAAACCTCAGTAGATTAAACATTTCATTTAAACTTCTGTGTGACAAATACTGTAAATGTCAAAATCTAACAAAATTTCTATGTGTATTTTTTTAAATCATGCATGAAAATGTACATTAAAAAAAATTGTTGCTTCGATAATCGGTTTAGAAACGAGTCGTTGGCCTCTGAATCGGGACTGAATCGTGAGGTGTCCAGAGATCCCCCCCCCCCACCCCCAGAAGTGTGTGACACTTTTTTCTTACTTTCAAGTCTACCTCCAGTGATCAGCTCCTCACAAATCCTTTTCTATTTTATTACCATATCTGTGTCTAAAACGTTAAACGCTTGTGCAGACAATAAATAACGCTGTCAAATATTAAATTTTGCTTGCTAATGAAGTCCACTTGGGACCAACTACAATCATTAGATCTAAGGTCATGAGATCATGACATCGCATAAATATACACGCCAACTTTCTTAAGCCAAGTGCCGTGTTATCTGTACGCATTTTGAGCTATCTGCGTGTTTGTCTACGCTGTATACAGCGGGCGTACACATACACGCCACTTGGCGCGTTATCGTGAGTTTAGAAAAAGAACGGGACCAACCCAACCTACGCAGATTTTCGCCCTTTCATACTACTACGGCCTAAAGTCACACTCCATCGCAAGGTCATGTAAGTCAATGGAGGCCAAATGGCGTTGATAAAACCAAGTATGCGTCTTGATAACCCGGCAATAATGGCATATGAATTGGCGTGTCATACACATGCCATTTCATGAGATGATGATGATGATGATGATAATAATATCGTATACTTTATTAATCCCACAGGGGAAATTACAATGTTTTCACTCTGTTGTTATTACACACAGGCCTGAACTACACACATGCTCAGTACCTATACATGCACTAATGGAGAGATGTCCAAATGAGGGGGCTGCCCATGGAAAGGCGCCCCAAGCAGTTGTGGGTTCGGTACCTTGCTTAAGAGTACCTTGGCAGTGCCCATGAGTTAAACTGGCACCTCTCCAGCTACCAGTCCACCACCATACTTTGGTCCGTATGGGGACTTGAACTGACGACCCTTCGGTTCCCAACCCAACTCCTAAAGACTGAGCTCTTGTCACCCAGATCAGTCTGGGTTACATTAATTTGTCTTAGATGATGCCCAAAACGGCTTGGGTGCTGAGCCTAAACCTTATGACTGTAGGTAAAAACCCTGAATAATATTTAGGACACATTTTGTCACTATTGCCCAGATTCACATAAACAAGTAACTACTAAATTGATTTTTTTTTTTTTAATACTTTACCGGCTTGGTGATGTCAAAGACAACGATAGCAGCCTGAGCACCACGGTAGTACATCGGAGCCAGGCTGTGGTATCGCTCTTGTCCTGCGGTGTCCCAGATCTCAAACTTTACTGTGGTGTCATCTAGACACACCGACTGAGCCAGGAACGCAGCTGGACATGAAGAAGAGAAATGACAGGTTACAAGCTGCATTTTTGCTTCCCTCTTAGATAGCCTCGATTGAAAACACCTCTACTCATTATACTAAGGCCAACCATAACACACCATCCTTTCTGCGTCCTTCACAAACAAACCGTTTTTACTCATTCTCTAATGTTGCTGCTGTGTTATTTATAGTCACTGCTTTACTGCTGTTCCAATTGTTTTGTTACTGTCTCTTATTTCTGTGTTCCTTTAATACGTGCTCTACGCAATGCCACGTGCTTTTTAAGCTACATTTTTTTTCACATAGAGCAAACGTCTCCTCACTATCCGCTAGCTGCCTGTCCCCTGAACACATTGTTTAAAAAAAAAAAAACAAATAAAACTGCACCACCAAACATAAGTTTCTTCCAGTGTTCCAGCCAATAACTGAGCAGAAGGATTTGGGGTTGGGGGGTTAATGCGTAGAAGAACGGAAAGGAGGGAGAGGGGACAGGATGAGGAGGAGGGAGGGGCGAGCTAGTCTCGTTGTGTTGGAAAATACTTCAAACGTCAACAACAAGTAACGTCGCCCAACATCGTTTGGAGCACCTTTTAATTGTGTACACACACACACACACACACACACACACACACACACACACACACACACACACACACACACACACACACACACACACCTCCTATGGTTGTCTCCTGGAACTCATCAAATTGTCCCTTGACGAAACGCAGCACCAGGCTGGATTTGCCCACAGCCATGTCACCCAGCAGCACCAGCTTAAACTGGCAGATCTTGGTTTGTGGTAGTGTGCCGTTGGAGCGGCCTCCACTCCCTCTGGAGCTCATACCGGCCCGCGTAGGAGACGGCAGGGGGGCTGGGCCTCCTCCCTGGGGTGGAGATAGGTGCTTCTGGTATGTCAGTCACTTCCAGAGTGTAGTCAAGTCTGGCTGATCGGTGTCTTGACCTCTCTTCGCTCCTTGTTCTGTCTGAATGCAGAAGTGAAAGGTTTTGTTTTAGTGCAAGGTTACATAATATCTTGCCTCATGTACAATTTTGTTTCTTTGGGATTTCTAAGGAAGGGTGGAGATTTTGTTGGCAGGAAAAGCAAAAGACATGTTTTTATTGCAGAATCATGAATCTTTATTAGCCAAGTATGTGTACACACACAAGGAATTTGACTTTGGTTTTTCATTTGTGTCAATGTTAAACAGCATAGACTCGCAGCTTAAAAACAAGGACTGCAAAGGTGAAACGAACAGCAGCCGCATTCCTTAAAGGGGACATGAAAAACTTACTTTTCCAGTGCTGGAATCTGGAGTATCTACCAACCCCCCTTCTGTGAAATAAGACAACCAAGTCCGTTTTAGTGGGCTGCCTAGATCAGAAAATATGGGATTCAACCAGCCATTCAGATTTGGCTCCTCTTCATATTACCTCATTTACACGTACATGGCTATTTTGAAAAACTTTTCCCTTCGTTTACACGCAAACAGAGAATTTGCCTCTGAAAAAGAGTCTTTCTAAAAACTCCACTGCAAGTGGAGTGGAAAACTTTGTTTGCACATTTGCATGTAAACTGTCACAGAGGTTTAGGCATCCAACGTCAATGCGCCAGAACTTGTACCAAAAGTGTGACCTGTGTCTATTTTTATTTTATTTTGTTTATTAATCCCCAGTGGGGAAATTACAATTTTTAGGGATTCTGATTGGCTAATGTGGGCTTGAGCTTCTCATTACACTACCCCCTACAGGTTTGGCATGCCCTTGATGGCATATATACACACACATGTAAATGTAGCATATGTCACATGCAGGCTCATTAAAATATACCCCCAATCTGAGTATTTCCATCCACTGCTTGAGAACTACAGGTGCGTTCCAATACCCATACTACCATCCTATTTTTTCAGCGTTTCAGACAGTGAATGAATACAGTTATAGTATGACCGTATGAGAAAAATGTTTTGTGAACATTAAAACATGTTCTAGTAGAAAACCAAAATACAAGTATAAACCTGAAAATATGTTCATGTCTCCTTTAACACCTATTAGCCCTTAATGTCTCCCCTGTGTTCACTGATTGAGCCACTGAGTCATGTTTCAAATTATTGCAGGTTGCATGTTTTGTCCCATTATCATGCAGTGAAACTTGAGCTTTACCAACAGGGATGCTTTGCCTCAGATTGCTGTCTCCTACCTCGTAGACATCAACGCTAAAAATCCATCACTGCAGCAAAATAGTCATTTAAACCATTCTCCGTGTCTTATAGTCGTGTGTCTGGCACTACTCTGGCACTATTAGCGTTAAGTTACTCCCTCATTAACGTTACATGTTCTCACATCACCAGCCCTCCTTATCTTGCGTTATGTGCAAACAGGACACCGCTCCGACCACTCTGATCGGATGAGACACAACTGAATATATATTTCGACGCCCAATTAAATACACCAATGCTAGCAAGTGGTCTAAATAACATATAGCTACTGAGAGGAAAATATAAAAAATATTCACCGTATATACTGTCGTTTCAGCAGCGCAGCTATCGCAGGCTTGACTGTTGACAATTTGGCTAAATCAGCTGGTAAAAGAAAACGTTAACGCTTCCTGTAAATTGGCGCATGCGCACGAAGTGACGCATTGTCAAACCAGTGAAGACCCGAGAACGAACGGCCCCAACGGACCCTCATTGACACATTTTACAATCTTCAGTTTCGACTAAATGTACTAATGTGGACGTTTATTATGGTTTGTTTTTCAGCCGAAGGGAACGATTTTCCATTTACAACAACAACAACTGTAAAATCGAGGTCCAGCCAAGCATATTACCATCGCATTTACAAATATTACCCTTAATGTGTAAATAATCTGAATGGACTTTGGAACAGCATTCGCTGACCGAGTGGCCTCCAGGCCACAAGGGGCACCCTAGAAGACCACAGACAGCCAGTCACTCGGAAGTCTTTACCACATGAAGGATGTTTGAATGATTTTGATACAAGGGGTTCTTGTCGGTACGCCTCTGCTGTCTAAGCGGAGTTCCTACGGCGCCATTTTGATGTTAGCAAGCCATCACCTGGCGTTAGCTTTCCCATGACCGACATTCATTTTGGCGCCACTTTGACAGCAAATAACTTTACATCTGAAACATTTAAAAACTTTAGTTGTCCGTTGTTTATTTCCAAAGAAATACGAGAATGTATAAAACGCTCCATTACCCTGTAGCTCACGTTATAGCTCCGTGGCAGACGTTTTTGTAAACACGGGCTAACGTCTGTGTCATAACCACGCGACTACTGTCGCACAATAGAGGAATTACCGTATAGTACGGGGTACGCTTGCAGACAGTTTCGACTTCCATTAGCTGTTTAGGTTTAATTACTAATGTTAACGAGCATGTTAGTTAGCAATAATTACCCTGTCCCTATGTTATCTCCTAACGTAGACCTACGCTTTCCGTCTCTGCAAGATTGGGAATGATTGAGATTTCTCTCTGCACAGCTACCAGAAGACTTACAACTTACAGACAGGTTGCACACGTCACATCTACCTCGTCAAGCTCAGTTGGAGGCTGCGCAGTAACGCTCAGCTATCACCGGAAAAGAGCTTCTATCATCCTTCACTGGTCTCCGTCTAGAGCAACGGGGTCTGTTGGTCCATTTCTTTAACTGTCTATGATATTAATCTGCGCACTCCTCAACACTGAAAACTTTGATATTTATTTTACGCACTGTACAACCGGAGTGTACCTTCGAAGTGCTTACTGGCATTATGCCAACGACAAACCGAAAGAAGCAGGGGAGGGACACCGCGGTGAGTGATTTATTCATTACAGCTAGCAACACCCGATATGGAAAGTGTGTAGAGCTTCAGGTACCAGCTGTTTTTTACTTGAGTATTTACATTGCATGCACCGGTATACTTCTGCTCTCCTATAGTTCATAGTGGAATGTTGTAATTTTTACTCTAACATTACATTTAATTGACCGCTTTAATTCTTTCACAAATGAAGTTTTCACATACGAAACATGATGACCTTATAAGAAATGTAGTGTTTTATAGAGTAAACTACCTAACAGTGAATACAATGTGGTTAGCCTACTGCTACTAGCTAGCTACCTACTTAGTAGCTAGGCATTTCCCACCTGTGTACCTGTGTGACAGCAAACATCTTGAAATGACGCTTTTGAGCACACACGTGCAGCTCTTTCAGTCCTAAAAAAGTCATACTGTACATGTTTTTAATAATATTACAAACTATTATCAATTTTATTCTTCTTGACTTGCAGTACTTTTTATTTTTTGTCATGCATCAAAAAATCGAAGCAAATTTATTTTATGTGAAAACTTAATAGGCAATAAACCTGATTCTGGTACATCAGTAACCCAATAACTTAATGTATTAAAATAAAATAAAGAAATCTCGCAGGGCAATGTTTATGCATCACGTGCTTTATATGATGATATGATTTTGGTACGGATAAGTTAGGTGAAGATATTATATGTAGATATTTTTTTAAAGCAGAAATCTTCAACAGGCGGTCCCCAAGGGGGTACTCAGAGTTACTGCAGGGGGGGGGCATCACATTATTGTTCAAGTTAAAAAGTCTTAACATTAATCTATCACATTATTAGCAAATAAAAAGGCCTATTTATAAAAAAACAACAAAAACAACTGATGATTTGCTTACTGGCCTATTTTAATAGCTTAATATGATATGCACTGAAAAGGTATGTATAAAGGCTTTAGGACACCCACACGTTATTGTAGGACCAGCTTAATATGTAATTTTATACAATATATGTTGTAAAGGGGGTCTCTGATCCGTGTCGCTCAGTTAAGGGGTCCTTGGCTTAAAAACTGGTCACAGGCTGAAGCATTCACAGTTATGATGGCTCTGTGTTTTTTGTTGTTGCTTGACTCAGGTACAGGGGACCAACGACAGCAGTGTGGTGAGCAAGGTGTCTGCTGCAGCGCAGGGCTACTTCCAGGATGTCTTCCTCCAACACTTTGTGTGCAAAGCGGCCAGAAGAGCCCCACTCATTAACAGGTCAGCAAGGATCTAGTCTCTCATTGCCAGACCTTTCTCCACACCACTGTGGAGGAGAGTCTGGCTACACCACATCCAGGATCGCAGAAAAATGTGCTCCGGTTTATTGGCATTTCTTTAAATCAATCACAATCGTCTTGGGGGGAGCTAAGCGCCGGTTGGAGCCACGGTGCCGCTGCAAAATAGCCTCAGGAAGGAACTTCAGAAACAGAAAACTCTGATTGGACAGATAGTCTAGCTAGCTGTCTGGATTTACCCTGCAGAGATCTGAGGAGCAGTAAATCCACCGAAGGTTAGAACGCCAACACATAGAAAGAGGAAGATAACGGACAACTGACTTAAATGAAGAACATCTGGCAGAACTTCTGGCAGCACCTTATCAATCCCAGAAATGAAACATCTTCTAGCAGGGATCTTAATCTTGTCATACTCGATCATTTAATTGTAAACACAAATTATACAGCCAGGAGTTGGCCATGGTTTAATAGATGGACATCATTTATCCAGTGACAAAGAAACACCACGTACAGGAGTCATAGCATTACAATAAGCACAGCTATAGAGGGTGAATGTGTGTTAAACATCACATCTTGAACCATGGGATAATACACAAGGCAGGTCTGAAGTTAGCTAGTAATGTTCCAAAATATTTGCATGTAGGGCTTTGGTATTAATAAAATTTCAATTGGAATTTCAATTTTGGCTCGTAACATCAGAAAAAATATGTAATGTAATGTAAAAGGATTATTTTGCACAATACTGTACATTTTGCAAGTAAACGCTTCTTTTATCTTTTGCTCTGACTGAAAAATAAAAAAAAACAGTTCAAATTGGAAAAGTATGAAATTTCACAGTTCAAGGTGTTTCAACTGTCGATTTGTTTAACTTTTAAGTTTTTAATGTTTTTTAAGTTCAATAAATGCAACATCCTTACAAAAGTCAATGGCCCTAAAAAATCGGGATTTCAATTGTGACCCAAATAATCATGATTATGATTTTTTTTTTTTTTCCATACTCCCCTACCAACATGTATTCCAATTGAATAAAAAGTTTAAAAAATAATGATAGACTAAACAGCAACAAAATCAGGATTTTTTTAATCAACTATCAGAAAATAGTAAAACATGTCTGTCACGGTTTCTTAGAGCACAAGATTTCCCTAAAGTTGTATATAGTTGAGTGTGGAAAGTTAAAATAATCTACTCTCCAACAAAAACTTGTGAGTGATCTGATATTGATTCATAAAAATTAGAAATCGGTCTTTTAATTTATGCCTTTTCACCATGAATGTATAAGTAAAGATTCAGGGGCTTGGTATATAATGAAAACAATGTGTTTTGAACAAATGAAAGTCTTATTATTATGTTTTAGGGGCTACTATGTGCGCTGGAGAGCCGTGGACTACTGTGTGAGGAGGTTCCTACGCATTACTGACAACTGCCCAAAGAGACAGGTGAGTTAGCAGACTATTTTGTGAAGAAAGTGGGAAAACGTTGCATCTGTCATTATCGTCCCCGTTTTTTGTGATTAGATTCTGTCTTTGGGCGCAGGGTTCGACTCTGCGTATTTTCGCCTCCACGCAGATGAGGCTCTGGACAGGGCCGTTGTGTTTGAGGTAGACTTTCCTGATGTCACTCGCCGTAAGGCTGCCCTGATCAAGTCTAATAACATACTGAGGGGGATGTTGGACCCCCATTTACCTTCTTGTACAGGTTTGTCATTTCTTTCAAACATTTCACTGAGATTCAAAGAAGATTGTCTTTGTCATGGGTCACAGAAGCTATGTCTATTTCAGAAGTGTATGTCTGCCTGTGTGTCTCCAGGGCCTGAATATGTGGCCAGTAGTCAGTACCATCTGCTAGGGGTGGATGTTAGAGAGGAGTCCCAGGTGGAAGAGGCTCTGAGTGCAGCGGGGCTGGACTGGGCTGCCCCCACCCTAATTCTTTCGGAAGTGGTGCTTACCTACATGGAATCAAAATGGTAAGTATGCCATTTTTGTCTATTTAGGGGATTAGTGGTCGTTGTTGACCCACTGGAAATCGGTCAAGCTGTCACCCCTCTCTAAGTGGAAAGAAAGGGTTCAGGCACATCTCAAGCTTGAAAAACGTAGATACTCTACAAGGCAAAAATGATTTACATTCTGGGAGGACTTCCCCTCTTATTTTGAACAAATGATTGTACCCTGCAGTAAGAAAAGGTCCCCCCCTATTCTTTTTTTCTTCTTTTTCTCTCTCATTTTGTTATGTGGTTTTATATGTATTATGTCTTTTTTTTTCCCCCACTCTGGTGATAATTACTGTGATGAGTAAGTACAGTAAATCTGTTGAAAAGTTACATGAAAAGATTTGAAAATTAAAATATTTAGGGGACCATAGCACCCCTTTTGTGTATGCATAATACACAGTACAAGCTAGGACTTTAAAATCGTGTACTTTGTTGATACATTTTAATGTGAGCTATGATCGTACAGCTCTAATGTTTGTGTGTTACATCTTGTGTCTTTCAGGTCGGATGCTGTCATTAGTTGGACGGCAAAGCTCCTACCACAGTCACTCTTCGTTATGTATGAGCAGATACATCCACTCGATCCCTTCGGTCGGATCATGCAAGATCATTTCCTGAAACTAAATTCGACTCTACACGCCTTACTACTATACCCGGACACTGCTGCACAGAGGCACCGGTTCCTGGACAAGGCCAGTATGCAGACAATATCTAGACCCAATCACAATGTTTGCTTTACAGTGACTTGCTGGTAGAACACTCCTGCGTCCCATCAATTCTCATCTCTTTCATCTGAAATGCATGTGTGGTTCTTTCATATGTCACTCTGTCACTACCGTTTCTCTGTCGAGCCACAGACTAAAGAAAATGACCCCATCCAAACTAGCAGTCAGTCCGACTGGCGGTGAGATGTTCGTAGCGCTAGATTTGGTTTATCAAAGACGCTAGCAAAGCAACACAGTACAGAAAATAAGCACAGCACAGACGACCTCTGTTTTTAACTATATACTGTATCTTTAAATGTTACACAGAGTACCTGCGGGGTCCTAAAAATGTCTTTAGTATATTATTCAACAAATAAGGTCTTGAAAGTCTTAAAGTGCCCATATTATGCTCATTTTCAGTTTCATAGTTGTATTTAGAGGTTGTACTAGAATAGGTTTACATGGTTTAATAAAAAATAAACATATTTTTGTTGTAATGCACATTGCTGCAGCTCCTCTTTTCACCGTGGGTGTTTAGGTCTCTGTTTTATCTACAGAGTGAGACATCTGTCTTCGGTTCCAAAAAAAAAAGCCAAAAAGCATTATTATATCATATACATTATATGAGCACTAATATTATCGGAGCACTATATTATATATATTACATGCTCATATACATTTTATGAGCACTACATTTCTTTAGAAAGTCTTAAATTTCATTCACAAAGGTCTAACATTTGTATTGTCCTTTCATAAGATAAAATAACTCCATTGTCTGTATGTTGTCGTTTTGATTTAATTATATTTGCCTTTTTAAATGTATGTTTGATTATTTGAACTGGAAGGCGCCCATCATTTAAATATATTATTATTGGATAGTGTCATGGTGTTTTTGTCTCCAGGGCTGGGAGCAGTGTGTGTGTCTGGATATGAATGACTTCTACTTAGGGCTCGTCCCTGAGGAGGAGAGAGGCCGAGTGGAGAGCCTGGAGCCTTTCGATGAATATGAGGTCAGCTGTTGAGATGTGATTGCACCTTCCTATTTTGTGAACTTGTCTCTCTGCTGTATACTATCCTACTTCCCAGTAATAATAATATTGAACAGAATGACTGTACATTAGGGCTACACAATATGAAAATGAGATATGAGCATGTGAAATATGCAATAACATATTGCGATAACGATATTACTTGTGATAAATAAAACGGATATTAAAGTGTACTGAGTTCTGCTCTTCTGCTGCTTTCAGTATTCTGCTAAAATACAACACACTGTTAGGTGAATTTAAAAGTAAATCATTTCTAACCATCTTTTATTGAACCTATTGAACATTGAATTAAATATAAAAGGCGATATTTGTTACAGTCCCATGACATATCTGAAGTCTCTTTTATATAGACCTTAGTGGTCCCCTAATACTGTATCTGAAGTATCTTTTATATAGACCTTAGTGGTCCCCTAATACTGTATCTGAAGTCTCTTTTATATAGACCTTAGTGGTCCCCTAATACTGTATCTGAAGTATCTTTTATATAGACCTTAGTGGTCCCCTAATACTGTATCTGAAATCTCTTTTATATAGACCTTAGTGGTCCCCTAATACTGTATCTGAAGTCTCTTTTATATAGACCAGTATAGATGTTCCACTCTACACATCATATTAAGACTAATTAAAACAGACTAATTTAAAAATCTTTGTTTGGTACAGATCCTTGCATAAATCACACTATAATCATAAAAAGATTTGAATATTTTTCAATGAAAATGAGAATAATGATCCAAAAATGATCATATTGCGATCGCAATATCAGTTAAAAGAATCGCAATTGCATATTTTCCTCATATCGTGCAGCCCCACTGTTTATCTTGTCAACCTTCAGGAGTGGCACCAGAAATGTTCCCACTACTTCATCCTTACTGCATCTCGAGGCGCTTTGATGACACAGGCTTTACTCTCGCAAGCTCCAGGTAGCTTTCACTTTATTTCCCTCTTATGGAAAACCACTGAGCCTTACTTTTCAACTAACAAAAAGTTTCTTTCTCCCCAGTAGCTTCAGTGCCATCCATTTGCCCGTCTCGGAGCCCCACAGCCCTGAGTGTGCAGACCATACCAGTTAGTATGGAGGGGCTGGGGATGGCTTCCACGTTGGTGAGCCCGGGGCAGGTGCTGCTGACAGGAGGCTCTAGCAGAGGAGGCAGGGGGCCAGTGGCTAGGACCCTCCTCTGGGGCCAGAAAGGCTGGAGATCTGTTAGTGTAGAACCATCAGTTGATTTGGGTGAGAGGACTTGCTGCTTCTGATTCATTTATTTATTTATTGTCAGTATTGTTTATTAAAAGTGTCCCTATTAGCTGATGCCATTGCTACTCTTCCTGGGGTCCACACCAGACACACAATACATACCAGGGATGGGTGATATGGCCTAAAATCCATATTGCGATATACGTTGCAGCCTTTTGTGATAATGATATATAACACAATATATAAATTATAATAAAAACATTACAGGTTACATAGACCCTTAGGAAAGCCGTGTGTGTGTGTGTGTGTGTGTGTGTGTGTGTGTCTTTTTTTTTTAAAGAGAAAGAAACATAGTATAAAGTTTTGAGAACATTTATTGTGCAAAACTGTAATTATACAACATAATGTTGCAGATAAATAAATTTAAAGTAGGCCTACACTAGTTGCAGAGACTTTCACAAAGAAAAAGTATTGGGTATCTTTCCTTTTTGCACACCATTCTGAAAGGCAATAAACTTCATTAGTTTATGGCCTTCATTCTTAAATGCCACCCAAGATGCAGAGAACAGGAAAAACTGAAATCTTTTTAGTTGAGACCCATAAGACGTTACTTCTTGTTGAAGTTCAAAGTATATTTTCAAACAAACTAGCTCGCCCTCCCTCATCCCATCCCCGCCCTTCTGTGCTGTGACCCTGGGCTGTCTACAGAGACCACATTTTTTACAGGGTGTTCTGGGGACAGACAGCTAGCAGATAGTGAGGAGATGTTTGCTGTATGTGACAACAAATGTCATGTGACATCGCTTAGAGCACCTTTCAAAGTAAACATATATTGCAGGTGCCATAAACGCAGATGCTGAAGCCTAGTTCAGCGCTCTCTCTCTCTCTCTCTCTCTCTCTCTCTCTCTCTCTCTCTCTCTCTCTCTCTCTCTCTCTCTCTCGGAAGTATGCTAAAGTGTGGCAGGCCCTCTGACCTCCAAAAGGAGACAGACAAACAAAACAGTCCCTTGTCGTGCAGCTGTCTACACTCCTTGAATCTGTAGAGACAAACATAATTCTACATGAACAGGTTTGGTTAGAAGAGACTGGATGAATATTCTTGTCCCCTGACCTGTGATCTATGAATGACCTGATGTTGTCCAAGCTTTCCCTTTGTGTTATCATACCACAACTTGGTGTTTCCTGAAATTGCACGACAAAGCCCATTACTAATTTTTCTTCTAGTTGTGTTATCAAACTTGCAAGTAAAGTATGACCAACTGAGCCTCCAGCGTGAACAGGTGGTTGCTGTGTTGCCTTCTGCCAGGTGTTCGACTCTACCACACCACTACCTCTCTTCCCGGAGGAGGTATGGTGGTATATGGGGGTCGCTCATCTCCACTCAACCCAATCAGAGGTCTTTTCAGAGTAACCCTGGACACCCGCGGCCCCCTGTTCCACATGACTCAGAGGACCGAGACACTGTGAAACTTTGTGTAGCGCAGAGGGTCTGTACGGGGGAACCACCAGCGCCAAGATGGAGGCACACTGCTACTACTGTCAGTCACAAAGGTGAGATGAAATAGGAATTCCTTACGATCTTTTACTTACCTTGCTCAGGCCGCTGGTCCAGCACTGGCAGCCCACTCACTCTGACATCTCTCCATTAGTGCATGTATAGGACCTGGGCGTGTGTGTGTGTATTTCATGTCTGTGTGTAGTGATTACTAACAAAACCAAGTGTAAATTGTAATTTCCCCATAGGGGATCAATAAAGGGTATAAATTATTAAAAATTTAATTATTTTTTAATATTCCAAAAATAAGGCCTTTTTAAAAGTATTGAATTTTGTTTACAAAGGTCTTACATTTTTTCTTGTCCTTTGGTAGGATTAAATCAATGCCGTAACATAAATTAATATAGTTGTATTATTATAAATATTGAATAAAATAAATAAAAAAATAGTTTTATAGGATAGAGCTCTAAATGCGACAAATATTTTATTGGAATTACAAACACACTTCACAGAAATGTTTTACTCGGTAAATACTTCTATTCTAGGGCTTAAAATCCATAATGATTTTCCATGATTTGGCCGTAAAGTTGGCATTAAATTTTGGTTATCCTGTACTTACTTATTGTACCATAAAGCTCTCTCATGTGTTTTGCAGGAAAAGACTTTCTGATTGTGTTTGGTGGGAAGAATGAATCCGAGGCAGCTCTGGGTGACATCTACTTCCTGTGTCCAGACCAGCAGCACTGGACTGAGGTCAGTCCCTATCCATGTGTAATATTTATTATAAAGGGGTCCTACTAGCACTTTAATGATCTTATATCTCTCCACTCAGAATTACATTGAACAGGATTGTAACTGTTGGAGTTATTCATTATTTTGTTATTGTTGGAACTATTTGCTGTTTTGTTATATTTAATAGTTAAATATTTATTCATTTAATTTCAGTTTTGCTTGAATTATACAGCTACATAAATTTGTTTATTAGTAGTATTTTATTTGGGTTATTCTTAGTATCTTTTAGTGCTTTCCTTTTGAAGGTACCAGGCAGCCTTAGCCACCAGGTGTAGTCTACATTTATGGGTGAACAGGTATGTGGGAGGTAGACACCGCGGAGGGCTGATGTTGTTTTTTTTACCAGATCCTAGAGACGCCATTGCTCCTTTTGTGTGAAATGTTTTTTGCCGAAATATTGGATTAATAAACCTCACAGAATGCCGTCTCTGCCTGGACAATGAACGTTTTTATCTCTGCGTAAGATCCGCTCCTTTGGTGCCTCAGTGGCTTTTGGACATTGAGTTTTTAATTTGTTTTGTTCAATCTGAGGACAATCTGCCACTACAGTAACTAAGTGGCACTTTTGAGCGAAATTTAGAGAATTTGTGGCATTCACCGACTTTCTCGTACTTTTGAATTTGGACATGTGGTCCAGACCTGTCTTACGAGTCCATAAAAGCTGTAGACGGCGCACATTGTCACCGCAAACGCCTGGGGTTTTATGATGATTGCAGTCAGAGCAGCTCAAAGAACACACTTCTTCTCTCCTGTAGCCAATCATTGCAACACAAAAATCTTGGACACTCCAAGATTTTAAGCCTAGTTCACACCGCACTGACTGGGCTGAACGCAAGAAGAATGAACCAGCCATTAGGAGAGGAATACTAAAATGTTCTTGCGTGAGTCTCACTGTGTGTTTTTATATTATTTACAGATCCCGGTAGAGGGCTCAGCACCGGAGGCCCGCCATACCCACTCAGCATGTTCATATCAGGGAGGTATGGTGGTGTTTGGAGGACTGGACCGAAGGGGAGTACCACTGGGGGACACAGCACTGTTAAGGCCAACGGACAGAGGCTTCTGTTGGGAAAGAGTAGAGGTGCAGCCCCCTCCTGTTCCCAGGTCCGTTATGTTTCTAAGCTTTCACATCATTCATTTTATTAATACTAGGGTTTCTGTGGGGTCTTAAAAGGCTGAAAATGTCTTAAATTTGTTTTCACATCTGAAATGCTCCCGCACCCCTTTTAAAATGTTTTTTTCCCCATGGTGTTATTGTTCGTTCTTTCTTTCTTTCTTTCTTTCTTTCTTTCTTTCTTTCTTTCTTTCTTTCTTTCTTTCTTTCGCTAAACCAAATATAATTTGTGGTATTACGACTATAAATGAGACCAAAATGCAGCTTATATAGCAGCCGAGTGCAAGGCTGGGCGAGTCTCTGTCGGAGCAGATTTCATTCTTCAGCTATAGGGAAGTGCAGGTTTACCCATGTTTCTGGACTCTGAAATTGACGGGGGGGTTTTTTTGTTTCTGGTTTTTATGTCATGATATAGGTCTTTATATTTCATTCACAACGGTCTTAAAGAGGTCTTGAAAATTCTTAAATTTGACTTGGTGAAACCTACAGAATCCCTGAAAACAAAACCTTGTTGTCCATGTTAAACTTCCCACTTATTTGCATTGTTCCAGGTACTCTCATTCTGCCCATGTGATTGGTGAAAAGCTGCTTGTGGTTGGTGGAGTTTGGCTGCATTCAGATGGTGTACCAGGTGTTGTGGTGATCAACCTCACCACGCGCAGCAGTGTGGAGTTCAGCCTGGACACGGTCAGTTTACATACTGTACATTTAGTCCTGCTTTGCCAGAATTTCCTCCAAAGCGTGCTGGAAGAGAGTCTGGCTAGTCCACATAACATCGGGGACGGGACGAAAACATGCCCTGGTTTAATGGCATTTCTTTAAACCAATCACAATCGTTTTGGGCGGTGCTAAGCACTGTACATAAACCGCGGTGCCGCTGCAAAATAGTCTCAGGAAGGAACTTTTTCTGTAAAATGTTATTGTAATATTAACTTTATTGTGAGGTACTGTCTATGTGCTGGATTTTTTCTTAGGTAGCTAGTAAATAAGCCCACTGAGAGCAACATTATTGTTCATATTTTAGCACAAAGTTTAGTAATGACAGTAGGCTAGTAGTGGTCATAGTGAGTGAAAATGTTACGTGTGATGCAATATTGAGTTATGAAGCTGGAAATGTTCATTAGCTGTATAAAGTTGTGTGAGATATCACAATAGTAACACAGATTTTATTCTGATCCAAAGACTCAAAGGACACTAAAAGATTATACCCTGGACACTATCCATTACGTCCAAAGGTTGATGAGTAATCGTGTTAAATAATCGGGATTTTAATATTGACCAAAATAATTGTGATTATTATTTTTTTCACAATCGAGCAGTCCTAGTCTATCGTTTGCTAGCTACCAAAAAATAGCCAAGGATTCTGAGATCGCAAAATGCAGCAAATGTTTTAAAACGATTACGTGCAAAGGGGGAAGAAGTCAAATTTATTAAAACACTTCTTTTAAAATCAGAATCGTTTTAAAGTTATCGGTTCGGCATCGTAATCGTATAAATCCAAACGATACCCAATCCTATGTAGGAGTCTGGGTTTGTTGCCTGAAGAGTGGCATCGAGTGCCAAGTGCACTGCATTTTTCATCGATCACGTAGCTTCAGGTTGGGTAAGATCTATTAAACAAGACACTGTCTGATACATTTCTGTGTTGTGCCATCTCTAGACGTCGGTGCCTTGGCCTCTGATGCTCCACTCATTCTGCTCTGAGCTGACGGACTCAGAGGAACCAGAGCTGCTCCTGATAGGAGGGGGAGGAAACTGTTTCTCTTTTGGGACTCACTTCAATCCTCAGCCTGTCGCTGTGGACCTCAAACCTGCGCTGCGATGAAGTAAAGTGTTTCTAAGAAACGGTTAAGCCGCTCAAATCAGTGACTCAAACTGTGGCAGCCCGAACTCCAACCATCAGTCATTTCAGATGGGATGAAATGGATCAACTTGAAATTTGGCACAGTTTGAGCTTACTTCTCCAGACACATTTTAATGTTACTGAGCCCTGACGTGTTTTATATCTAAGTAAAGCGTGATGTATGCTTCTGCGTTAAATTGACACCGTGGGTATGTACATAGGTACATGGAGACACGGACCCTACGCCGTAGCATGACGTGCACCTCTATAAAAATGTAACTACACGTCACGGCGATGCGTGTTGCTGGGCCATGGCTTGGTAGTGATGCATTTTCTCAGACTCATTTCCTGATTCTCCTTCTCCATAAACAACTTGAAATCAATGAGAGGGTTAACTTTTCCTGCTACAGATTTCCCACCTTGGTCAGAAATCACAGAGTAGACTGTTATTCTCTTAGAGATTGGTTCACACACCAACGCACAGGTATAAACGGTGCAAGCTCTGCGTGGAGCCGCCACAGAACCATAAATCACGCTTATACAAGGGCACAAATGGTTTGAAAGACATTAAACAACTAATGTTTGGAAAATCCAAAGAAATGTCTTCAGTCTGCTTTTACTGGGCAGGTTTTTTATTTGTGAGACCACAGTTCAAAATCACAGAATAGTCAAATAAAATCATAGTCAAATATCGACTTTTTTAGTTTACGTTTTGGATGGAGGTTAAATCATTCAGTGAAGCGCCTAAAAGACTGGACCGTAGGACTGACGGCGCCCCAGTCGCCCGGCTTGCGGTATTCCCCCTTCTCCAGGAAGTACTGGCGTCCACGGTAGTTGGGGTGCTCGTAGAAAACCCACCAGCCGTCAAAGATCTTACATGAGTTGACCTCCCTCCAGCGGAACTTCTCCAGGAGAGAGGGACAATCCTCTGTGGCCTCGAAGGCCTGGCCCCCGAAGTCGGCCTTCTCATACAGCTGCATCTTGTACAGGGCCCCACTGGTCTGGAAGGTGACGGGAAGAAGGGGGGGAGATGGCAGGGGTATTGGAGTAGGTGACAGGGGGGTTAGAGTGGAAGATAGGGGGAGAGTAGTTGTTTTGGGTCGGGAAAGAATAGAGAAGGAATGTGGCGTAAGAGAAAAGGGGAAGGGGGGGATATATAGGGGGGTGAGATTTGCATCCACCATGTTTGTAGCACTGCATGTATCAGTGGTAGGATCGGGCATCGTGAACCGCTTCTGACTTGGAATCGTTAAAAAAATAAGGATTTCAATTTTTTTTTTTTTTTTTTTTTATGAAATAGATTTGAATTTGAACATCGGTACCAAATTTAACACGTGCAGGTTTTGGTTTCCATAGCAGCCATCATACTTCTAGGTACGGGGGCTTAGTTATGACTGAAAGTGTGGCGCTCTAAATAAATCTGCACTTTTAGCAAAGGATGGACAAGTTTGTAAGGACTCCCCAGGTAAAACGTAACAACATGACATGGCGTAAACGATCCACAGGTATGTCTACGCTGTATACAGCGGACGTAAACATACACACCACAGAAAATAGCTATTCAAAGAAAGCGACGATTGAGTTCAGGAAACGTGACACGTGGGTTGGGTTTTGGAAAAGAAGAACGGGGTTGGCTTTAGTAAAAAAGAGAACAGTCGGTTGAGTTTAGGAAACATGACACGTGTTTTTAAGCGGAGTTTTGAATCAAAAATGAAATGTTTGTAGCTCTAGTAGAAGAACTAATCTCTGTTTTAAAACTATCGGCCAAACCAAAATATCTCATCAACATTCTCTCCGTTTGCACACAACCCTGCAGATGACAAACCAAAACGGGGTCAAAAGTGTTTTCAAATGTCTCCGGTGTAGACGCTTGAGGGGGCTTGAAAATATTTGTATCCACAAAAGGGGGGACAAGTTTGGGAACCGCTGGCATGTATAGTTGGGCTCATCATTATTATTTTAATTTTATTTACCTTTTTATTTAACCAAGAAGAGACTCATTGAGATTAAAAAATCTCTTTTTCAAGAGTGTCCTGGCCAAGACAACCACACACTGTACATAAAAACACTAAAAATAAAACTGGAACAGTAAATCCCTCAAAGTCAACCAGAATCCTAAACACATCAGGCAAAACCTCTACAGCCAGATGTGTCTGCCTCTAAGTCAATCAACATCCTATTTCAAGTTTCATGGCTTCCCATCACCATCGCTTCTGTTTGGCTGCCTTTATAAATAGTGCAAAACTGTTAACATGCAGCTTGTCCAAACTGGATAGATTTTTTTGCATTTAAAGTGGCGTCCCTGAATCTGCCTGCAGGCTCTGGGTCAGCTGGTCCAACGCCCGATCATACAAATAGGCCAAGCCACGTGTTGGTCTTCATCGACAAAGCCCTGCACTCACTGGTAGCATCAACACCATAGTATGACCTCTGTGATGTGCCCATCCGTTGGCTTTTACTCTCCCCTGCACTCAATGTGGCTTTTATCAGCGCGCCTTTTTTGTGATTAACAATTTTTTTGTTTTTTTAATGTTTTTTACAAAATACAAAGCATCCAACTCGCAACATAAACAAATCAACCAAGCCCACTCCTGGATTGACAGCACCCCCTTCAGTCCCCCATCCTCGACCCAGTTTTTGAAATTTCCTGACATTTTCTCAGTTTTCCCGAAGTTCTTTGTCACTTCTTCCATTGTCTTTGGCGATTTTTTTTCTGTGATTTTGTTTGGACGTTTTTGTTGTTTTTTTCCACTACATTTCTGTCACTTTTTTCAATGTTCTGTAATGCATTTTTTCATTCTATTGCGATAAAATTAAACAAAACACCCAAATTCAATTAAATTGTGAACTGATTAGTTATTTAACTTCAATCCACTTTTTTTTTGACAGTTAGGTTGAAGGAAACTCAAATTTTCTGATATAGAAACTTTTTGAAAATTGGTCACATTTTACCCCGAGGACAACAGGAGGGTTAAAAGAATCGGTCTGGCTATCATCAAACTAGTCTGGACCCAGCTTCTTATGTGCTTATCTATCTACCTCATAGAACAAATAAGCTTGGGTTGAATGGAGCCTGGGTCCCTGCAGTCCCACTTAGGCGATCATGTATCCAAAATTCCTGCACTTAGTCGCAGGTCCATAGGACAGCGCACCTCACCTCTGACTGTCATGAACCTCGAGTTAATAACTCACAAAGTCCCTCTGCTTCACAGCTGAGGAAAAACCCTACTAGTAGTCCCATTTTCACAGGTTAGTGGTTAATTGAGAGATCTTAATCAGTATCTGACCTATCTCCACAGCGCTGTGGAGTAAAGGTCTGGCTACACCACAGATGCATTCTGGGATAGGAGGTTGTTTGCATTTCTTTAAACCAATCACAATGGTCTTGGGAGGAGCTAAGGTCCGGACGCAGCGACGGTGGCTCTGCTAAATAGTTTCGGGGAGGAACTTGTTTTGGTGGAACACTTGCATCCCGCAAAAGAAAACGCCACATACGATATTAAATGAAGTTAACTGTTCACATAATACAGTACTGTGAGATGTTGACATTAGCTGATACATGGTTACACCTCACTAGCTCTTACCAGTGTATCTCTGTGTGTACTTCGTCCCCAGCAATCCGACCAGTTAGTCCCAAAACGTCCCAGTTAGAGATGAAATGTCATAAACATATTCTTTGTAAATCTTTACAATCATTCCCTGAACGAACCGAGCAGGCCGGCCTTGTTGCACGATTATCAGCAAATATCTTGAGAGCTCTAAGTTTGCTGTTGTTTCCCGAAGCAAAGGGATTTTAAGAAGGGTAACGCACACAGAGAGCAGATCCAGACTAGTGGTAGAGTAAAAAGTGGAGTGAATATACCAAGGGGCACAAAATGAAAAATACTCAAGTAAAATAAAAGTATGTCAAGGTTTTACTGTACAGCAGATCAGATCACAGGCGATGCCTGACTTACAAAGTGGACCATCTTGCAGGAGCTGAGTCTATCGTTGAGGCCCATCCAGCGCTGGTACTCTGGGTACTCCCCCCTGGTCAGGACATACTGGTAGCCCATGTAGTTGGGCCGTTCGTACACCACCCAGGCCCCGCTCTCCACCCGGATGGAGTTGCAGCGGCTCAGGTAGGCGTGGAAGTCGGAGCAGTCACTGTCGCACTCATAGCGACGGCCCTGGAAGTTCTTGTCCTCGTAGAAGACAATCTGGGGGGATGGGGGGGGGCACATGGGTGTCTTAAGCCTCTAACACACCAACCTGACCGTCGGCAGAAAAGGCAGTTGGACTGCCTCGGAACACACTGAAGCAACGCAGACTTGAGCGCACGTTCTGCACGTGCGCGAGACATAATACGTCTCCATAACAGCAGGTGGCGCTCTGTTGTCACCAAAGAAAAAAATGCAAACCAGAAATGACAGAACATCTCTCTAGACCTTGTAAAGATGAGTAGTAAGAAATGGAAGAAAATACGAGGGCTAGTAATAAGAAGAAACCGCTGTTGTTACTTCAGGTTTTCTCGTGCGCTGATTCGCTAGTCAGGGGCTAACGCTCAGATTGGTCATTGAGTCCGACTGCCCACTGGCCAGTTTGACTTGACTTTGACTTTATGAACGCCGACAACACCTCCAACCGACGACGGCACGTAACACATCGAACAGACTCGAGTCGCCGTCCTCGCCAGACTGTCCGACGGCCGATAATCTTCTCGGTGTGTCAGCGCCTTTAGCTTTTATCAAGATCGTCTGTTTCTCTTAATGCGTAGTTTGCCTTATAAAGGTTGGATGTTTCCCGGAGCTGCAAAGATTAATCCAGTAGTTGTCAACTATTGAACTATTATTTTGATAATCGATTAGTCGGTTTGAGTCATTTTCTATGAAAGAATAAGTATGGAACAAAGGACAAAAATCCCGCTCTCTGCTACAGTTTATTTACAGAAACCTTAGTTTTGCTGTAAATAATCAATGATGCATGAGCAGACTACGGGATTTTGTCTTTTGTTCCAAGTTAGTTATATTTTCCAACGCACCTGCACAGAAGAATTCTTGGATATGCGAGTTGTTACTAGAAAAGTAAAACTTCACAGATTCCAACTTCTTACATGTGAATATTTTCTAGTTTTCTTTAATCCTTGAGACGAAGATATATTCGATATATGTCATCTTGGGCTTTGGGAAACAATGATATATATTTTTTTGTTTTGTTACCAATTTCTGACATTTTATAGCCCAAATAACTAATCAGTTATTCGACGAAATAATCAACAGATGAATCGTTTTATCACACAGACTTTACAAAAAGCTTTTCTGACGTTGGAAAGCATTATTTTGGCAATGTTTTTTTTATTTATTTTTTAAGTTAACAGTGCAGCTTTAACCTCCAGCGGACTAAAGGCAGCAACACCTAGTACTGCTAGGATCCTACCCCAATAATCCAGCCTCTGACCACTACTTTAAACCCACACATTCATACTTAACCTCCATGTCACAGTGTTACCTGACTCTGTCAATGCCAGTCCCATTTTCTCGTAACTTACCCTGCCCATCTTGGATATAATGTGTGGGATAGCCTCGGTGATGTTAGGTGAGAGTGGCGTTGGTTTGCCCCCTGAGGTCTCGATGTTTGCTCTGGCCTCTCACCGGTCCCTTTTTATATCCCCGCTTTCCCCCACGTTAATAAATAGCAACAGTGGAGGCAAAAAAAAAAAAAAAAGAAACCCCGGGAACAATCGCTTTGTCATGAAAATGAGATCCAAAAATTGAGTCAGTGATTCTAGTGCTATTCAGTTTTTCCAGAAAAGCGAGGAAGGATTACGGCCATAATGGCGGGCATGGTTAGCGTCCATTCACCCCACTTCTCTACTGGCCGGGTCTGGTGCCCCCATACACACACACACACACACACACACACACACACACACACACACACACACTACAAATGCCAGCTCCACCAGCTTGCCCCCACCAGGTGAGGACCTGCCAACTCATGACTTCTTTCTGCATTATGACTGAATCCAGACAGAGCAGTGTTCACTGGTGGAGGAAGTATTCAGATCCTTTATTTAGGTAAAAATGGGTCGAATGTAACTAAGTACATTTACTCAAGTACTGTACTTAAGTACAATGTGTTGGTACTTTTACTTTACTTGAGTCTTTTCTTTTTTTAATGCCACTTTTTACTTCTACTCGCTACATTTCAGAGAGAAATATTGTACTTTTTACTCCACTACATTCATCTGACATCGTTAGTTACTTTACACATTAAGATCTTTGCACACAAACCACATGTAGTTTATAAAATGTTTTATTATAAATGAAACATAACGGCCTATGAGTCCAGCTGAAATGATTTGACCGTTAATCACACAACTGTTTGGATCCTTTCCAGTTTCTAAAATGTGAGGATTTTACTGCATTGAGTTCTTAATTTGAATACTTATTATTGATCACTCTTACATACTTTTACTTAATAAACATTTTCAATGTGTGACTTCTACTTGTAAGAGTATTTTTTAACAGTGTGGTATTAGTACTTTTACTCAAGTAAAGGGTCTGAATACTTCCTCCACTGCTTGTTTCTCAGCTTCTGCAAAGTAAAAGAAGTACACGGATCATTTACTGAAGTAAAAGTAGAATTAGTAAAAAATTAAAAAATCCTGCATTCATATTATTACTCAAGTAAAAATTCTAAAGTATTAGCTTCAAAATATACTTGAAGTACTCCTTATGCAGATTGGGCCATATTAGATTAATGTATTTTACTGGATTATATTGATTGATGCATTAATTATGCAGCTAGCAAAGGTGGAGCAAATTTGAACTGTTTTCTATAATGCTGGGGATCTTAACCAATGTTGCTGTTGGATAAAAATCTTGTATCCAAAACCATTGTTTTTCTGGAAATGAAAATTATATATTCATATTTTAAAAGTCTCATGACCTGCTGCTTTTTGGATGCTTTTATATCGGCCTTAGTGGTCCCCTGCATGATTAATGTTCATGATTTAATATTTAAATTAGATTTTTTTTTTTTGTAAATATACAGTATTTATATTTATATATTTTTCTATGACTTTCATTCTTGTTTAATTTTACGAGCCAAATGCATCACATACGCTACTACTTTCTTCTGTGAGTTTTAAACAGACTGTATAAAATAGGTTTCAAAGCGCTCCAATGCTCCCCCTTCTCTTCACTGAAGCCTCTGTGTTTCCAGGCTCGTGGTGATGAGCAGCGTGCTACAGGTGCCAAAAAAAATCTGTTTGGTGCTGCCAATTTGTTTTGTTTTGTTATGGTCAAAAAAATTGTGGCAGAGAATTGTGATATCAATTCTAAGCTTAAAAAATTGTGATACCTATTTTTCCCTGAATCGTGCAGGCCTATACTGTATCTGAAGTCTCTTTTATATAGACCTTAGTGGTCCGCTAATACTGTATCTGAAGTCTCTTTTATATAGACCTTAGGGGTCCCTAATACTGTATCTGAAGTCTCTTTTATATAGACCTTAGTGGTCCGCTAATACTGTATCTGAAGTCTCTTTTATATAGACCTTAGGGGTCCCCTAATACTGTATCTGAAGTCTCTTTTATATAGACCTTAGTGGTCCCTAATACTGTATCTGAAGTCTCTTTTATATAGACCTTAGTGGTCCCCTAATACTGTATCTGAAGTCTCTTTCCCAAAATTCAGCCTCGGTGCAGAATTCCAGCCACTAGAGCCAGTCTCACAATGAACTTTCCTTAGTCTGTACCATTTCTGAGTCTGTAGCTTTTGAGGAGGGAGGGAGGGGGCAAGGTGGAGGCTGGGGGTGTGGCCTTGCCCCTTATGACCTCATAAGGACAGACATATCAATAGCATTGATATATGAAAGAAAGTAGGGAAACAAGGTTTCTGCCCGACAGATGTTATCGTTTATTTGTTGGATTATATTTTGTGTTAATCTTAATCTGCAAATAAATGTAGAGTATATTTGCTTCAGAGATGTAAAGTAGCAGAAAAGTACTTCAGAATTGTACTAAAGAACAGTACTTGAGTAAATGTACTGTATATTTGACCACTGGCAGTGTAACATAACCACAGAACGAATACATGTAGTACTATGGTTGATTATGAAATCAATATATTATATTTCTTTACTACTCAGGTGAACGTTTTAAGAAATATGGAGCACAAAAAAGGACAAAACAATAAGCAGCTCACTTTTAGTCAAAACCTTTATTTAAATATTTTTAAACAGTCAAACTATATTGTGCTCTCCGCATAGTAACTGCATAGAGGTGCATGTGTTCAAATCAAATTAGGGGCATTTTAAAGTGTAATCTCATCATAAATATATAGAGACCCATTCCAGCATTTTGAACACATTTACAGTAATATTGTAACAGCATTTTAACAGTTCATATTTTCTTTTTTTAAATCAAGTCCATCATCCCTTAACTTATTAAAATGTTGCACTGAAGTCCCTTGCAGCAGTTGTGCGTAATGTCCCAATCTGAAAAGTTAGCATGTTGTAATGAGTGGAACCAGGAAGCTAACGGGCTGAAGTACACTTGGAGGTATCAAATGCTAAACATAGAGGGCAGGCTACATTTATGAAAAATAATCTTACTGTAATGCTAAAATATACATATTCATACAAGCAAATTAATACAAAAATAAACAGACATCTGTTCTGCAAACTGACCGAAGGTTTGTTCAATTTAGCCTCATTTGGCAAAGCGGATCATTTTGGTTCTACTGAAGAAAGTTAAGGATAAACTGTCTATGAATCACTGCGTCAGGTCGGACCACACAGCAGTCACTGATTTTAGAGCCAATATTTCCTTCTGACAGCTTAGAGCTACGGAAGCCCTAAAAGGCAAGGGGACTATTTTTTTGGGCATTATTGGCCAAAACCAAATTTTAACTCCTACGTAAGAGTTCAACTTTTAGGTAACCATCTACATAAGCGTGACATGACACTGTCATGAACACGTGAACCCTAACCCTATCTTGTCATGACCAAATGACCCTTAAAGAAGCGTTATGTCCTAAACGTTTGACTTGTTTATGTTTATGACACATTCATGACAGTGTCGTGTCACTTTTATGTAGATATCTTCTTTATGTAGATATCTTCAAGTAAAGTCTAACCAGTTTTGAGGGCGAGAAAGCCGCGTTGAAGCGCTTAGTGTGTGATACAAAGGGAATCGAAAACCAAATGCAGCATAAACAGAAATAATTATGGTCTGGCAAAAGAAAGGCATCTTGCTTGAAGGATTTAGCCAATGCGGGGCCATGTAGAAGTGTTAACTTCCTCTTTTACCCACATCAAATCTGGCAGTTTGGACGGTATCACGTACCTACAAGAAATTATGTCTATATTCCTTCCTTTTTGTCCCATTATGGAAAACACTTGATTCCTTTTTTAATCTTATATTCTATTAACACAAAAATACTATGACCTGAGCTAGTAGCTGTTTGTGCACTAACATGTCCTTAATACCCAAAGTGCTAAAGTAATTCAGCATCTACATTCTCCATGTTTTGTTTGTTTTTTTACAGAAAGTAGCATGTCGTTAACATATGTATGCTGGGCACAGTTTGGGAAGAAATGGTGACAATCTCTCCCGGCTGTATATAAGTGTTTACAGCAGACATGGTTCTCCAGGAGCGTGAGCCACAGCTTCCCCTAAAGCAGAGTGCTCATGATACCAATCGCAAGTGCTTAAGTTTAAGCTCCTCTAATGGTCACTAAATGCCGACTCCAAGACATCCAACACAAAAAGTGAACACGTTTTTAGGGCAAAACAGACAGGATTCTTAGCAGAAAGTCAATCAGTGCTTAGCTGCACCAAATGTAATCCCGACCAGATTTAGATTTTCATCTGTAAACTCGAATCCAAGCCTTTTTCAAAATGTCTGTGGCGACTTCACAAATGCTACTCCCTGTGTACCGGTGTCTAAAGCTCTCCTCAAAGTAAGTGGTGCTTGCAGTTGTTTTACAACATGCCAATCCGCTCACTACTTGGCTTGGACATAGCTGCCTTTTTCTTCGGGGCTTGTAAAGCAGCCCATACCAGCTTTCAGCGTTGCAAAAAAGACCTGAATCAGACGGCTCCAGGCTTACCAGAGTGGGGTGTAAATAACCACAAGCATACTGTACAATAATACTGGCACTAAACACACTCGTCTGGCTGTTTTTGAACTAACAGGAACTGTCAGTAAGACACTCAAGCTACACTAAGCTCCAAACTAGAGTAACCCAACAATTCAACAAGGCATAGGTGACTGTCCCGTCCTTATGTGTTTGGTATCATTAACTCGGGACGTGTGCGTTGCCGGCCCGTTGGAGTCCTTTAAAGAGGCCATAGTGGGTGGGATGAGACTGTCGAGTTCCTGTCTGTGCCCTGTCGCCAGAAGCCATTCATGGAACTTGACCTCCACCAACTCCTGGAACTGCCGCTTCTGCTCCCTGGAGACCAGAAATGAGAACTCAGTTACAACAGGAAAACAAACGAGGTATAACCAACCAGCGTTCCTGCAGCTTTCACCAACTCAAATGTATGACCTTTGGAGACCTTTTTAAAAGGGTTACTAGCGTTTTCTTTTTCCTGTGTTTTTGTGTCTAAGTGACTGACGGGAACAACAATCTTTTACATTGGTCCAGTATTGATCAAGATCGCTGCAGTAGGACTCTGCAGCGACTGCAATGTAATGTGCAGCTTACAAAAGTGCTCATTTTGCCACTGACAGGCTCAGATTAATGGAACATTAAAGAAAGATTTCTAAGGAGGTCAACCTTTCTGTTAAAGAGTATGATTTTTTTATTTTTTTTTTTAAACAAAAACATCGGGGAAATTGCATTCGCTAAACGGTAAAAGTAAATAAACAGCAACATCGTAAAATGCACTTATAGACATTCAAAGTTGACAAAGTAAAACTATGATAAGCTGTTTTGGCAAAAACAGAAAAATAGGGTCCAGGTTGAAAAAAAAAACAAAACAAAAAAAACGGTAGTTTGCCTTACAAGCCATAATGAATGAAATTTAAGATTTACATATATCACAACATCAAAACGTCAGCTATCAGAGTCCGTAAACATAAAAATTCCCCGATTTCCTCTTTCACATTATAGGACTAGCGTCTAGTCACGGTGTGGAGGACCCAGAGCACCTCTGCTCATTCGTTTGTAGAGTCGTGATATAGCCAACCATATTTAGACTAGCGAAAGAAAGTACTACAATACAACAGAATAATTAAAATAAACATTCTAAAGCGCTGCGGGATTATTTCAATGAGCATTAGAGGGAGTGTTACATGAATGGAGAAAAATGTAAAAGCGGTTTAAAATTATTTAAGACAGAACATATACTTCCTCAAATGTAATATTTTTTTTTTTTAAGGCCACACTGAAATTTTAGACTTTTTGAGACCACGCGGTAACCCTGCCTACAGAGCAGCAAAGAGCCGGGACGTGGCAGAGATTAGTGTTAATAATACTGTAATATAGAAATCTATAAACAGATTTCCCCGTATTGTATGATGAGTTCCCCTGTGCTGTCAGGGTTAGGTAGAGCGTAGGGTCCCTCGAGCAAGTTCGAGCAGGAGTGGCTTACTCACATTTGTATTGATTTTTTTGGAATGGCTGTTTGGTTCTTTCCACTGATTGAAATAGTACGCGGGATAAATTGAATATTAAAACTTATTTATGCAAATTTGTGTTTAAGTAACATTAGATTGCCTTTCATATTATTCCACCTATTAATTATGGTGCAAAGAGGTCTAGGGCTGCAACTAACAATCATTTGTTGATTATTTTCTCGATCAATCAGTTAGTTGTTTGGTACTGTGGCCTACAGGGGCAAACGCCCTGCGACTTCAGAAAACACATGCAAA
The DNA here is from genome assembly GCA_013375575.1 of Percina caprodes. NCBI lineage: Eukaryota > Metazoa > Chordata > Actinopteri > Perciformes > Percidae > Percina > Percina caprodes. The sequence continues at coordinate 1,131,711 of JABXJD010000095.1, read as the reverse complement.
TAGACAACACATGTGCAGCATTCAGCAAACGCCGTCAGATAGGAGAGAAGAAACTAGAAAATATTCACATTTAAGAAGCTGGAATCAGAATTTTTCCTTTTTGTTAAAAAAAAATAAAAAGACTCAAACCTATCAAAAAACTAATTGATTAATTGATTTATCTTAACAGCTCTAAAGAGCTTCTGATTTGCCACTCACTTGTTCAGCCGGGCCTCCACCACAGTCTTCTGCCAGTTCTGTATCCTCTTCTGCTTTTTGTCCATCACTGCCTGATACGCAAGAGGCAATCCTCCCGGCACCTCGCACGTGTCGCCCTCCATCTGAAAAGGCACAACCAGTGTGTGAAACTCAGCCGGGGGCAGCAGCCGGTAGCAGGCAGGGTCCGGGTTGGATGACATGTTGGGCGAGGGGTTGGCGAGGCCCTCTGTCCCCAGGAGTAAGGGTCGATCCCAGGCATTGGGGACCACAGCCAACCCCACGCTGGCCATATGATCCTCCAGGGAGGGGTAGAAGGTGTGGTAAGGCGCCAGTGTAATGTCTGTGTTTCCAGGTAGGAGCAGGGGGTAGGTGGGCGTCAAGGCGTAGACAGTGCAACGGGAGGAGACTCCGACGGCGATCCTGCCGGCCACGCACACCACCCGCAGGTTCTGGCAGCTGTGGATGTGGACGCTGGTCTCAACGGGTCCCAGAACCACCGTGCAGTCCCGGCATTTGTCCACGCTGACGGACCTGAAGGAGCAAACGCAGCCAAAGCCATGACAGGTGAACTGTGTCGCATGAACTCCATAACAATTCTTTTCTTTTTTAACTCAAAACACACAAAACACAATTTGCAACATGAACATAACAACAAATTTACCCACAAGCTGTCTGGGGAACTTAAAGAGTGCTTACATGGAGCCTACAGCTGGACTACTATCTACTCCTTTGCGGCTTATCTCCCTCAAGGTCGAATGAACTGAACTTTCTAACAACTTGGACAGTCTGACTCGCACGCAACGTAGCTGTTGCGCGCACACACACACACACACACACACTTTTTGTTTTGTTTTTTTTCCCCCATCCTACCGAGTCACCACAAAAACATTCCTTCATGTATCCACATGTACCGTGTGTAGTCTTGTGCATTATGTTGTTATGTCTTGTACTCTATCTTGCTATAAAGCTGATTCTGATTCGGTGTCTGATGCATCTGAAGTGAAGAGTGCACATGCGTTAACGTGCAAGCTGCCTGTTGCAGTGCTCCGTCTCGGTCTTCTTACTACTGATGCTACTGTAACACAGAGTTTCCCTTTGGGGATCAATAAAGTATTTCTGATTCTGAACATGATAACACAATGGACAAACTATAAACCAAATGAACATATGTATGAATGACAAAACCATAAACCCATCATACACATCTCATACCGTTTATGACATTTCTTTAATAAGCCGCCACCCTAGCCATCGCACAAGACCACGTCTGGATTGACGGCACCCCTTCATTCCTCCATCCTCTTAAAAGAATCTGACTGGCTATCATAACGCTACTGTGGACCCAGCTTTTTATGTGCTCATCTAGCTACCTCACAGAACAAATAATCTTGGGTTGAATGGAACCTGGGTCCCTGCAATCCCACATAGGTGATCATGTATCCTGGTCCAAAATCCCTGGACCCTAGGACATGAAGTAATTGGCTGACCTGTCTTACATTTCAACAATTTGGAACACATGCACTATACAGTACATGGAAGCCAACCTTACCTGAGAGGGGAGAGGAGGTATATGAAGGAGTCTGAGCATCTGTGGATCTTGATGTTGGCACCGGTCAGCTTGTCGGAGGTTTTAGCCAGGGTCTGTTTGAAGATCTGCGACATCAGCACCATCTTACTGCCAGGTGGAGCCATGTGGGTGTTTCGGGCTATTTTGGCTCTCTTCATGGTCCCCTCCACTAGAATGCACAAACGGAGAACAAAGTCTAAGAAATGTAGACATACAGGTAGAGAAAGAGTGGTGACTGTAAAAAAGCATTTTAACACTCAACCATAAATTACTGCACACCCAAGATTCTCCAAGTTAAATTTGAGACTGTTTAATACCACATAAGATGAAGAAGGCGTTTAAGGCCAACAGTATGGATTTGAAAAATGAAATAATTATTTATCAAGTAAAAAAGTTAGAGGCGAATTTGCACTCGCCATAGTATATCCGACGGGAATAGCCATCAGTTTGCGATAAAGATGTTTAGTTGTTTTCTCCCAACAACGGATCGATTCGGGCCAGAGCCATGGTCCAGAGCGTAAAGCAAAACTCTGACATAAACAGTACCTGTACTGTCGTATAATATCCAAGGCACACCAAACGGACTAAATTAAAACGTCACACACAAATGATTCATGATGTTGCGTTTTTTATTTAATCCTGTGAAAGGACAAGACCAAATGTAAGACCTTTGTAAATTCAATGTTATTTGTAAATAGGGCTGGGCGATCATCATCATCATCATCATAATCATATCACCATATGCTTGACCAAATACCTCTATCGATATTGCTGCAATATTCTGGGGTTGACAAATGGTGCTTTAACAAAATATCTTCACACTTAGATTTTAGATAGATAATCATCATTAATGTGGACATAATGTCCAAGTGGTGAAAAGGCAAATAACAGAGCAGCTAGAACAGTCTGGCAAGTTCAGAAAAGTGCATCACTTTACTGTAAAGCAGCCTTTACAATCAGTAAAAAAAAACACTTTTGTCATATAAGGATATTACAATTTCCAAAATCTAAGCCAATATCTAGTCTCATATCACAATAACAATATAATATTGATATATTGCCCAGTCCTATTTGTAAACATAATTCAATATTAATGCCCTATTTTTTAGAATATGTGAAAGTAAGGCTTTTTAAAAAGTACTTTTAAGACCCCACGGGTACTCTGTGTATCTGACTTTTAATTCTTTCCACTCAAAATGACTGTACAGATTTAATATATATATATAATTTTTTATTATTATTTATTTTAAATGAAAACTGAAGATTTTAGGATACCTTGTTGAGCCCAGGCTAGTTTCTTGCCTGATCGCAGGCAGGCAGTCATCCCAAAGGGGTTCAGTGTGAGGCTGTGCTGGAGACACGAGAGCAGCTTGTGCAGGGCGAAGGAGCGGCTGAGTGTGGAGTAGCCGGACTGCGCCTGGAGTAGACCTTTGGTCAGCAACCTGTGGACGGGCTGAACGGCTCGGCCGTGGCAGGCCGAGCCCTCTAAGAGCAGGCCCAAGCTCCGCACAGCCTCCAGAGATATCTGGAAATAAAAACACAACTAGAAACTGCATCCTAAGAGTCAAGTGAAAATAAATGTAAAAACACAGATGGTTGTATCTGCCAAACTTATAGTAACTATTCTGTGAGCAAAGATTTCAAAGTATAAGGCATCTGTAAAGTTGAGGATAGCTCCAGGTAATAATTCTCTGTAGTATTTATCCCTACAGACACTGGTCACATTGTCATTTGATTGTAGCAGCTTTGAGTTGGTTGCTGTAACGTAATACAGTTACATATGTTTTTGGACTGTCCACAGACCTGGCAATCTCTGAGGGCCTGTCCAGACTGTGACAGCTGGCCCGGCTCCACCAGCAGCTCCAGAATCTCAGCTAGATGGCTTTGCACAAATGACAAGTGGGCCTGATCATCCCAGTTCTGGGGAAACCAAACAGAAACAAAATAAAAAGGACTGTGAATGAGACATCACAAACAACTGTGAGATGACAATAACATTCAAGCTTTAAACCTAAACATGTAGACAGAGCAATAGAGTTCAACAGTGAGGTTCCGGAAGTAAAAATCCATCCGAGTTTCTCCATAAGGACTTTGATAATCAGCCATAATGTCTAAACCATCCGAGGTAGACTGACCACGAGCTACGAGGTTGTGTAACGGAAGTTTCTGCTCCTGTAAAAGCTAGACGTCCGTATGAAATCAACCTTGTTTTAAGAAAAACATGTTTTATGCGCGATCTTATGGAGAAATACTACACTACCCACAATCCTAAGCCTAACAGCGACGAATTGAATTGGTCTAACTTGCGGTTACCGTGGAAGTGGTTACCGTACCGAACGGCTACAGTGAGCTTATACTATGATAGTTTCTGTACACAGTCTTGTACCTTTGCCTGTTTTTGCTGCTTTCAAGCTGTTTTGTGTCAAAATGTTTTATGGTCACGTTTACTCTCGTAGCTGGTTGGCTTGGTTCCAGACATTACATTTTTTATACAAGCAATTTTTAAAACATCAATGAATTGAAGGAAAAAACACTTCCGGAGCCGTTAAAGTGGGCGGTCACTGATGAGCTCTATAGTGGATTACAGAATACTGCAAAACATGTTATGATGTAATCAGTCTAGTCTTTCTTTTGTCTTTCACATTAACAGGGACCTTGTTCTGGGAGCTGGTCTTGGCCTCTCGCTCTGACGGAGAGGGGGAGCGAGTGCGATGACTGGGCCACTCTTCACCGATCAGAGAGGTGCGCAGAGACATGCGGTTCAGCTGCTGGATGTAGAGGAAGAGGAGGAACTGCACTGTGTCCACAGACAACTGGAGTGAAAGGGAGAAAAAAGAAACGTAAGATAAGACTCAAATTGGAGAGCAGGGTGGGGCCTTTGTTGCTTAGCAGCCCATTTCTTCCTCCCCCCCATCCTGCCTATCTAATAAAAAAATATACCTTTAAAAAAAATTTGAGAGCAGGGTTACAACAATAACCTCTGCCTGGGGCACATTACAATGAACAGCACACCCTCATGAAAGAGGCGTGAAACAAAAAAAGTTAACTGAGATGATGCGATAGTATTACATTCTTTGGTAAACCGAGCCATTTGCACAATTGTACTCCACCCATATTCTTTTTTACCTTGTTCCTTTGTTGGTCCAGCTCGCTTTTAGAAGAGCACTGTGAAAGACACTCTGCCCACTCCAGCCTCTCCTCTGGTTTGTGGCCTATAAGAAGGTCAAAGGTCTCAAAGTAGAGCCATGCAAGGTCTTCTGGAAGCTGTAGCTTTCCACAGGCAATATGCTTCCACATGGGCCAGCCCAAAACGGGGAAGCATCCGTCCCGTGTTCGCACGTAGATCGCCATTTTACGAAGATAGTGTAGGCTGAGTTTGGAGGAGGGAGCCACCTACAATGGCATTAATTCCAGTTATTTTAAAACATTTGCATCCGCTGGGCGGTATCATTAAATTAAATAGATTTTATTCACCTGCAGGGCACCCAGTAAGAAGGGTTCCATGCGTGGCCATATGCTCACACCGTCTGCTTCCATGTCTAAAAGGAAAAGATATAAAAAGATGTGGAAGTCAGACACATAATACATTGATATGCAAGGATGTCACAGTGTAAGAGAGCAATGTAAGCAAGTACAGTAAACACGTAGACGCTTCTACTGAAAATTAAACTTTGAATCACCTGACATCACAGTACAATTATTGCATTATATAAACACTGACTTTAGAGATTAGAGGGGAGAGTTTTGGAGCAGCCTGTCGCAATTACCACATCTACCGTTCATCTACTTTATCACATTACTTTTAACCACCTCATGTTTCATGTCCTCCTTTAAACATAAGTTTAAGGCTTAAGCATGCTAAAAACCTCAGACAAAACATTTCATTAAAACTTGTGTGTGACAAGTATGTCAAACTCTAAGCTTTGTCTAGCTGCTTTGTCTAGGAAGTGATTAAAAAACTGAGTGGCAAACTCAGATGTATATGTATATTTTTTTTAATTACGCATGGAAATGTAAATAAAAATTGTTGAATCGAGATTAATTGATAGTCGGTTTGGAATCGAATCAGAAAGACAATAGAGCAGTGCTGGAATATGGGATGATTAACAGGTTGCATTATACACATACGGTGGCTATAACAGTATATACAGCGTGATTAGATTTATATTTAACAGTGCATATAGTGCATGATATTTACATTATTAAAAAGGCTGTATTTAAACAATGAAAATGTTACATTTACAGGTAACGTTACAGTGGATGTTATTGCTGCAGTGTTAATGCAGGGATAATAATAATCCTTCTGAAAGCAAGTGTTTAACATGTCTTTTATTTATCATGGTGGCAAATTTCACCCGTGACGCGTTGATGCTCCCATGACAACTGAGAACCTGCTGCTCATATCATCAACACCTGCTTGGAATCGTTAGCTAAATCAGTTTTGGCAGCTAACCAAGCTAAGCTAACACTAGTCCAGTCAGGCAACAAGTACATATGCACAAAACTCACTTCCTGTTGCGACGGAGGACAGCTTGTTAGATGGAAGAATGCTCGAACTGTTGTTTTATCTCAAAGTTAACTTCACTAAACTAGTTAGCGCTCACCAGCTAGCTAAATCAACTTAGCTACTGTTAGCTGGCAATGTAACGTTAACGATGAGACTGAGAGACCACTGTGTCTTTTACTTACTTTCAGACTTTGTCTTCGTTCAGGCAACGCGATGCTCCGTCTCGATGGGTCACTCATAAGTGAAAGTAAAGATGAGAACGAGTTGTTGATGCAGTTTGTTGTGATTAGTGTCCCGAATGGATGTTATATTTTGCATCTACCGTTCTTCTTATTTGGCGCCCTCCTCTCCTCTCCTCTGAGTCCTGAGCCGACATCGGTTGCGCGCACCACTTGGGAGCGCGCTTCTTCTTCTTCTTCTTTTTGTGCCTGCCCTGGATCGTTTCACTGCCGCGCGGCAACCGCCCTGACAAACTGCCTACCGTTAGCCCAAAATTTAAGCGTTTTTAAAAGCTTTTCCTGCCGCCCGGCTGTTACCGTCAGCAGTTCAGCAGGATGCACTCTGGGCGGCAGGCTGCAGAGAGGAATCTGTGCTCTTTAATGTGGGCGGCAACTCCATACCCCTACCGCCGCGGTCCAAACCGCTTCCTCTCTGCCGCCTTCAATTTATTGAAATAACTGGAAGCGGTGAATTACCAAGCGCAGGTGTGAAAGTCCCTGTAGGAAAACGTTCTGTTTTTGCATTGCAATTTCAACTTATATTTACTACCAATATTGAACACTTCGGAGCAAACTTACTACACACCACGGAATCGGAAAAAGAAGGATGTTTCTTTAATGGTGGGCGGGGTTTCGGCTGAGAGGAGGATTCGCCGACACTCGGAGGGTGGGCTCTCTCTGACAGGAGGAAGAAGGCTTGTGACTGGCTTTAACTGTCTATGGTGACTGGTAGCCGGGTTCCAACCTTCAAAAGCCGGCTGTTCTTTTGCCACTTCGTTCTTTTTCCCAGAAATACGGGGACCTATGGCTACCAAAGGAATGAATCTCTGCAATGTGTGCTGCCTGCTTCTTTATGTTATCACGGCGGTGCTCGCGGGGTAAGTCGGTTGGAACGTTACAACAGCATCGCCAGGTGGTACACATGTTTCACTCTGATTGGTCCAGACCAGTTATGCATGTGTTGAGTGAACTGGGAGCAGGCTCTCACACTGAGCTAACTTGCTAATACCTGTTTTGATGTGTTTTACACTCTGTAGGCGTTCCGACAGTGTTATCTAACGACAGCTTTTTTATCTTGTACATTTGTCTCTCCCTTTGTGTCGTCCATAACCGTTGCTAACGTTCGTCCATAACCGTTGCTAACGTTCGTCCATAACCGTTGCTAACGTTGCCACCCTCTCTGTCTCTCTTGTAGGCGAGATTTCTATCAGATCTTGGGAGTGAGTAAGAGTGCCTCGATCAGGGACATAAAGAAGGCCTACAGAAAGCTGGCTCTCCAGTTACACCCCGACAGAAACCCAGACGACCCGAAAGCTCAGGACAAATTTGCAGACTTGGGAGCAGCTTATGAGGTGGGAACATACAGAGCTAACTATTGTTGTGTGCTTGATGCCAGAGATGGCTGAAGAGAGGCACAGTGAACTTGGACTCAACGGGTGGTTTTATTTGCATACTTGTTAGGAAAGTCTGACATATTGAAATATGTAATTGTGTGGGGAAGATGGGGGGGAAAAAAATCATTTGTACGCTAGCTATTTGGTTGTTGTTGGAAACCGCACGGTCACTGTGATTGGTCGACTAGACCGTGTGGCTGCATCTGATTGGTTGTTACGCAACACAGCTGGCATTTAGGAAAGCCAGACGTGGAAATGCGGGAGTGGATTCAGGTGACAGCTGCAGGTGTTTTCCAATCATATTTTCACATTAATACTCCTAAAAATAACAATGATTAGTCGTGTGATTTGATATACAAGGAGTGAACATTAAGACATAAACACTTGTCCAAAATGATGCAATTCCCATATATATATATATATATATATATATATATATATATATATATATATATATATATATAAAATATATATGATTGATAGCTCTACATGAATACAGGTCTATTTTATTTTAGCATACTATGTAAATAATACTGTTTGTGAATATTTTAATGTACAAGTTCTGTTAAAGTGCTGATGGTGTTTGAGGTTTCTGTAATGTTGTGCTGGATTACATTGCGTTGAAAAGGTTCCACATGCTGAATGAAATGTGAATTGAAACAGTCCTGTGACTGACAGGTTGTTTATTTGTAGGTACTCTCAGATGAGGAGAAAAGGAAACAGTATGACACATACGGAGAAGATGGACTTAAAGAGGGTCACCACAGCTCGCACAACGATATCTTCTCCAGGTTGGTTTCATTAGTTCAGCTGGTTTTATACAGAAATAGAAGCCAAATGGGATAATGTATTGTATGCAGCTAATGTGAGGCGAGTAAGGGACACTTAAAGGGCCAATATCACCCCAAAAAAAAGATGATTTCTCACTTGATCCAGTACTGTCCAGCCATGCAGTTAGCTTCCTGATACAATCATAACAACTTTATTGTCAGTTTACACTGAAATTTATTTGCGTTACCGAGCAGTTCCGCTCAAAAAGAAGAAATAAAAAAATGCACACAGAGCAGTTACACCAATAGTAAAAATTTGAACATATCAACAGCAATGGCAAATAAACATGTTTTGAGATGGCAGCACACTTATTTTGGTTTAGCGACAGGATAAGAGTTCTTAAGCCTGTTGTATCTAAACAAACCTAAAGTTGAAGTGAATATAACCTTGTCTGTGGTGCTCACACACTGTCTTTCCAGAAACAACGTTGTGGTTGATCTCGATAAGCCACATACCTCACTGTGAACAGTACAAACTGGAGCTACTGTTTTACCAAATAAATACTGTTGACATTCGAGAAAAATTGTCCCACTGACTCTGTGTCAGTGTGACACTGACTCTAAAAATAAATCTTGCTCTCAAGTTGCAAAATTACCTTTTTTTTGTCCACCAGCCAAGTGTCTAGTAAATGGTTTTAAATTCTACCTGCCATTTGTGATTAGGATGAATCAACCCTTCAGAAACTTGTGTTTCTGGGATATTTGCTATAAACATGCAACAAAAACCATGGACATTAAATGTACTGGCAATGGCATTCACTTGTTAGAAGCCAAGTGTAAAAATGTGTAGTAATAGAAGGATGCTGAATGAAATCACAGATTAAATTGTGCTTTGCACATGTCTATACTTACTAACTTACTCTGTCCTCTTTCAGCTTCTTTGGTGACTTTGGCTTCATGTTCGGAGGCAACCGACAGCAACAGGACAGGAACATCCCAAGAGGAAATGACATCACACTAGACCTGGAGGTCACGCTTGAAGAGGTTTACTCTGGGAACTTTGTGGAGGTGAGGAGGATATCCTAGCTGCATGTCACGTCACTTAAATTGCATCCCGACTCATCCACTTGCCTCCCTTCCTCACGTCTTAGCCTCTCCCACCAAGGAAGCATGGGAGAGATGCAAGGCTATCATGGGAGGAGAGAGGCAATGAGGTCAAGTGTCACATGAATACGTCAGCTGTATGGGCGGAGTTAGCAACTCCTTCAGCTGCACGGCTTCCAGGGAGGCTGCTTTCTTGTATGCTAGACGATCCCTCCTCGGGGCAGAAATAAGACCTTTGAGACGGCCTTCAGCGAGGAGGGACAGAGCGACTTTTGGTTCAGTCAAGGAGATATCAAATAAGGTGCATGGGACGTACCTCCGCTTCTCTAAATTAATAATTTTCATTTATTATCCATATTTGATTCCTAACCCAAAGTGAAATAGGTCACAACTACGTGTTTAAATTATTTTTTTTATATATTTTTTTGAAGTTAAATTAAGCTTTGGAGCCGTCCCACTGCAAGAGCTGCTGATTTATCATCAGATTTACAAACGGCAAATTTACTTGGTTACTTTCAAGTTTGTAATCTTTTTCTAAAACTGCTGTGTTGCACAGGTGGTACGTGTAAAGCCTGTAGCCAAAGAAGCCCCCGGCAAGAGGAAGTGTAACTGCAGACAGGAGATGAGGACGACGCAGCTCGGACCTGGCCGCTTCCAGATGACTCAGGAGATGGTGTGCGATGAGTGTCCCAACGTAAAGTAAGTTTAATTCTTTTATTTATAATATATAAATAATATCCACAAAAGTTCAACACAATTCAGCCTCAAATGATCATACAGGCGTATCAACAGAACTGAACAAAATAACCTTTTTATGAAGGAGGTTTTATTGCAGGACTGTTGTTTTTGACTGCTTTAGTTTTTGGTTAACACCGAGAGTCCACCAGGCACAGATGTGCCGCGTTCCGGCTGTGCCGTGGTTTTCAACATACCACACGGGAGCGTTTTTTAGAAGTGGTGCGTTTTGCCTGCCCGACTTTCCTGGATATTTGTAGCCGGACGTCGTCATACTTGATTTCTAGTCAGAATATGAGTCTGACTGCTCCATCAGGCTGTGGTTATGGGGCGTACACCAATCAGAGCAACGGAGTATGTGACCTGTGTTGAACTTTTACCGAATCCCGAAGGAAGGACGGCAAAAACATCTTTCCGATGGACAAATGCCTTGATTGCGGTTCTCTGTTCCTCCTTTTAAAATGATAAATAGAACTAGCGCGTCATTTTTGCGAGAGCCGCTTTTGGGACAGGATGCGTCACTGCTATTGTCTTTGTGTGTGTGTGTGTGTGTGTGTGTGTGTGTGTGTGTGTGTGTGTGTGTGTGTGTGTGTGTGTGTGTGTGTGTGTGTGTGTGTGTGTGTGTGTGTGTGTGTGTGTGTGTGTGTGTGTGTGTGTGTGTGTGTGTGTGTGTGTGTGTGTGTGTGTGTGTGTGTGTGTGTGTGTGTGTGTGTGTGTGTGTGTGTGTGTGTGTGTGTGTGTGTGTGTGTGTGTGTGTGTGTGTGTGTGTGTGTGTGTGTGTGTGTGTGTGTGTGTGTGTGTGTGTGTGTGTGTGTGTGTGTGAGACATTTAGGATAGAAGTTCAAACCAACACATGTTTTCTATAATGTATTCATCACAGGCTGGTAAATGAAGAGAGAACCCTGGAGGTAGAAATTGAACAAGGAGTGAGGGATGAAATGGAGTACCCCTTCATTGGAGAAGGTAAAGCTACGTGAAGCTTAATAAAAAAATCATTGGTTTGTTATTTTCAAATAATAGCTGTTGTTAACGTGTCACGTGTGACCACAGGGGAACCTCACATCGACGGTGAACCGGGAGATCTACGGTTCCGTATCAAAGTGTTAAAGTAGGAACACGCTGAATTTACTGTGTGATTTGCACGAATATACTTTATATTGCTGATTATAGAAGATGAGTGACACACCGTAACGTGATGTGGGGATGCTTTTCCTTTTAGACATCCCCTGTTTGAACGCAGAGGAGATGACCTGTACACCAACGTCACCATCTCCCTGGTGGAGGCTCTGATTGGCTTTGAGATGGACATCGCACATTTGGACGGACACAAGGTCCTGTACACACCTTGTGTTTTTACTAATATGGGGCTCCCATATGATCGTGATCGTTTTAGAATCCGAAAATTTAACATTGGTCAAAGACACAAACAGCAAAGAGGTGTGAATTTGCCAGTAGGGTTGCTCGATTTAGGAACAAATCATAATCACGATTATTGTGTTCAATATTGAAATTGGGATTATTTAACATGTCTTCTGGGAAGATGTTGCAATTATTGAAGTTCAAAAAAAAAATAGTTAGGGTTAAAAAACAGTTGAACACATCCAAACACCTTCAAGTGCGACATTTCCCTTCATACATTTCCTGTTAGAACCTTTTTTTTTAATTCAGAAGATCAAGACACAATCCGTCTGTCTGTCTGTCTGAACGGACAGTTTGGATAACATGGGCGGCTACATGTAGCTACATGTAGCTACATGTAGCTACATGTAGCGTTACACTGCTTTACCCTTCCGGTGTGTGTTTGGCGGTTATGTGCTAGTTGAAGTGAATCAGTCTTTGCCTGACAGGTCCATATAGTGAGAGATAAGATCACCAAGCCTGGTGCTCGAATGTGGAAGAAAGGAGAGGGCCTGCCAAACTTTGACAACATCAACATCCGAGGTTCCCTCATCATCACCTTCGATGTGGAGTTTCCTCAGACGCAGCTCGACGAACAGCAGAAAGCGGGTGAGAATAAAGGAAGGATCATTGTTTGGGGGGGGGAATCCTATTTTGCTTTATGTGATTAGACTTCTTTTTTTTTTTTTTTTTTTAAGGTTGATGCTAATACTGTTGCAGGTAATATTTTCAATGCCGGAGTTTTACTTGCAACAAAGAGTATTAAAGTGGTATTACTACATGGCCTGCACTGCAACCTTAATGTAGGGCTGGGCAATATATCGATGTTATATCGCAATATAACACTAGATATCGTCTTAGATTTTGGATAAATTGTCATATGGTAAGTGTTTACCTGGTTTTACAGGCTGCATTACAGTAAAGTGATGTAATTTACCAGACTGTTCTCGCTGTTATGTTATTTACCTATACGCACTAAGTCATTAAATCTTTTCTGGGGAATATTTATCAAAAATCTCATGAGATATCGACATTGACGTATTTGGTCAAGAATATCGTGATATGCAGCATGTGTAGTATAGCAGAATGTTTTCACCCTTAATTAAAAATGTTTTTGTCGTTGGGTATACAAGCTAAAAATTGAAAACTAACCTTATTTTAAACACTTTTTTTTAAAAAAGTTTTTGTCACATTTTCAAGGCTTTGTTTGCTTTTTTCTGCACTTTTTTTTTTCTTTAACTTCCACCACTGCGACCACCTTGTTTCCACTAGTTTTACTACTGACTTTTTAATTATTGGACACCTCATTTATATGAAAAACACTACTTTTTTTAAATTATTAAAAACCCTGAAATTCTGAATTATTTTGACTAACAGTTGAGATCAGAAGAACATGTTTGTGGATCATCTCAGTTGTCAAAGTTCAGTCAGGACACGGTTTTAAAAGCCTTTCAGTTTCTTTTTCCAAATGCCCAAAACACCCAAAATTCAATGTTCACTACTCATTAATTTCATTTGCAAAGAACGTTATATGGAACCATCTGTTACTTTCTGTTACTTTTTGGCAATTTACTTGAAAGAAACCCATATTTCTGATGTAGAAACTTTGACAACAGGAGGGTTAAACATGTCTATATCCGCAACATCCCATTTAATCAAACATTATATTTTATATTTACAGCTACATACAACAAGAAGCAGCACATGTATTCAGGCATTTCCAAATTGATAACTTTATACAACATGAAAAATGATTATTTTTTATTTATTTTTATTTTTGTTGACCCACACTAGGAACTAAAAGTCAGTAAAACGTCCAGTACTTCACTAAAATGTTTCCGTGTAGATCAAATTTTGTGTGTGTGTGTGTGTGTGTGTGTGTGTGTGTGTGTGTGTGTGTGTGTGTGTGTGTTTAACTGTTATCTTTCTGCTGTTCTTATAGGTATTCAGAGTCTTCTGAAGCAGAGCTCTGTACAGAAGATTTATAATGGACTACAAGGATACTAACACACCAACAACACAGCCTGGACTCTGTTATCTGTCACACACACCTTCAGTCCACCGAACCATGCTCCATAAATCTGGCCAGGGTGTATTTATTATTTTCAGATTGTTCTCAGGATGGCTGAACCTAATTGGTTTTTATTTGAAGTGTATAAATTGAGTCTTTTTGTTTAACCTTTCTTATCCCCATGTTATATTGTAATAGGGCCTTTTTTTGTTCATTTTTAAAAAGCTAATTCACCCTTTTCTGAGTGAAGTTAAACAAACAGTCTTCTAATGTGTCAACCACTGTACCTTCTAATGTGTAACTGTACCTTTCTGGGTGCAGCCCACTTCATCTGCTGAAGGATGTGCTGCTGACAGACTCCACATCTGAAGAAGAAGAAAACCTTACCAACAATGGAACAATTTTCAACCTTTTTATTAGTTTTATGAATGCAACAGCTTCGCCTGTTGACTGATGAAATATTGTTTTGTTCTGGTCGGACTCATGTTCAATAATACTTTGTAAATAGGGAAGAACGAGGCTCATCTGTTTGTTGAGTTTTAGTTTTCCTAATTTATGTTGGCTCTTTTTTATCTGTTTACACATTGAAACGGGAGAAATGTCCGCATTGCACAACCCCCAGGTATGCTGTGACAAGAGTTGACCTCTTAAAATGAAACGGTGAACATTTTTATTTAATTTTTTTTTGTGTGGGGGATTTGGGAGTTTGCACATCATCCAGCGCTGCTGTAGGGAAGTTTTATTTCACACACCTGTGACACCGAACAACTCAAAGGGACCGACTATCCGATGTGGATGGTTCATGGCCTCAGGTCATGAACTATCCACATCCCCGTGGTGGTTTTAGGATTTCACTTCTCTCTGTTTTTACTATCGACTGCAGCTCTTTCTCCCAATGTTATGAGACTGTCACGGCCTTAAGGGGATGATATACTTTTGACTGACGATATTAATAAAGATTTCTACAAATTCTGATGAATGGCATACCCTAGATTCACCAGCAGATGGCGGAAGAGTGTAGTTGGTGACCAGTAGTGAACAACCCTGACCTCCAGGTTGCAGGACTTGCAAATATTCTTTTAAATCTGCTTCCTCCTGGTACTCCTAATGACATAAGGAGCATGTAAGTTAGGTTTTTACCCAATGAAAACACACCATTTTAAAACTCCTCTGTTTGACTAGTGAAACAGATTTATGAGGGAAATTATTTAAAGGGATAGTTCACCGATACGCTTTAAACTTTGTATCAGTAGGAACCCAGTAGTATTTCGACTGACTGCTTCTCTCACTAATGTCCCCCTGAGAAGAGAGACCTCTGTATTGTGTGTGGAAGAAAAACCTCCGATGACGCAAAAATTGTTATTTATCGTCTTCTGAGGCATTTTTGCCCAGCGGCAGTGAACTACAAGCCAGCTAGTTCCGCATGTGTTCAACCCGCCTGAGGGCTGTAGGGGGCTGGACCCAAGCTCCAGCATCTCATCTCAACATCTCTTTTCTTTAACTGGCTATAGCTATGTTTCCATCCACGCGTTTGTATCTGAATTAAGTGATCTCGAATGAAACGCCTTATGGAAACAGTAAAATTCAATGGGCTTTCATGAATATCGACTCAAAAGAAATACGTTCGGTCTCATCGGATTTTATCTCGATCGATATTCGGTTTATGCGATGAACGCTGATGGACACGTTATTTGCCGAATAAATAATGAATTGGGATTAAGTTTTAGGTCATTTTATGGTTGCAACCCGCCACAAAATGAAGAAGTTTTAGTTAATTTCCGCCTAGTATTTCCTCTCTGTTTGCACACATGGCGGATGTCAACAAAGACAGATGGAAGCGGACGGACGAGGAGACGAGAGACTTTCTGAATTTAATTGATTAGGAACTCGTGAAGGAAATGGCCGACAAAGGTTAGGACAAGCCGCGGGACGTCCTCCGGAGCAAATGGAAGGCACTCAAACAGCGAGACATGTCTCAAAAAGGACTTGTCTCGCAGCGGTGCCGGAGGGACAATAAAGGCAAGTTGCACCTGCATCATCATAGCGACGTGTTGACTGCGTCGTTTTCTTATTCTAGCTGATATGTCGCTATCAGCTGGCACATCAGCACTTATTATTATAACTTACCAATATTGGTCATGTTTGGTAGACGGTGCGATCCATTTTGTCTAGAAAAACTTTGTTAGCAAATGTTTGCTTGAATGTTGTGCAATTCAGTGCGAAAATGACTGGAAACATCTTAAAATGTCTAAAATCAATTCGATATACCAATTCGATCGCAAAACAGCATGTGACGTCATTACGCACAGGTTTTTATTCGCCTTAAAGCCGTTGGATGGAAACACTTTCACCGGCTTTATTCTAGTGGGCTGCAGCCTGGAGCGTCCCATGTCATGCCGTCCCGTTTGATGCCGTCCCGCCTGGTGCCATCCCCGAGCTTCTACTTTTCAAAATAAAAGCTTGCATCTGGAATAAAATAAGCTCGCGTCGACTATCATGCTATGAATAAAATACTTTAAAAATATGTCTGTCTATAAAATAAACGCAGGTTATAGGCAAACTAAAATAAAAATCCTTTTGCCGCCCCAAGCTTCTACTTTTCAAAATAAAATACTTTAAAAAATATCTCTCTTAGCCTACTTTTTTTAAACTAAACAGTAACGGCAATCATACAATAAAATACTTTAAAAAAAATATGTCTACAAGGTAAATGCAGACTATCATATTGATGGATAAAACACTTAAAATATATATCCGTCTATAAAATAAATGCAGATTATAGGCAAACTAAAAAAATCCTTCTGCCATCCCGCCTGGTACCGTCCAAGCTTCTAAATAAAAGCTGGCATCTGAAATAAAATACTTAAAAACAATAGGCTAGCTTTCTTACTTTTCAAAGTAAAAGCTTGCGTCAACTATCATGCTAATGTATAAAATACTTGACTTTTTTTTTTTTTAATATTTAAAAACATATGTCCATCTCTAAAATGAATGTCTAAAATGTCTAAAATGATTATAGGCAAACTAAAAAATTCCTTCTATGGCTGCAACTTGGAGCCTCTCCCGTCTCATGCCCTCTGATAAGCAATTCCATTTGCAGCAATGTCCCAGTGTGAAAACAATATAGAATATCAAATTAAAAAGGAGTCTTGGAAAGAGTGTAACATGTTTATTTTTGTATTATTGTTCTTGTCATCCCTCCTCAGGAAATCCTGCCGTTAGTTGGCACAAATGTCTGCATCGCTGATGCAGGTTTCATCAAATGTAGGCTACGTTAATATCAGGGAACAACACAACCATAACATCCAGAAATGAGCAAACTATATGGCAAAATTGTTACTTTTACAGTTTTAACGTTTTAATTGATTGCAAACGTGGTGACGAATTAACCAGTGACTCCATCTGGAAAATTATTAGCGATTTCGTATTTTTGCCGAATTTACCGTCGGACACACCTCGGCATTACACGGGACGGCATGACATGGGACGCTCCAGGCTGCAGCCACCCATCTCGCTTTATTCACTTGAGTTTTTTTTTACTGAATTTCAGATAATTCGATTGACAAGTGGATGGAAACTTAATGATTGCTTTTCAGCAACAAGCATTTAACAATCATCTGAATTCAAACGAAAGCACATGTGTACCACCGGGATACACAGGTACAGATCGGAGAATATACAGGACACTTTGTTACAGACGGAATGCTCAACACACTACAACACAACAACACACGGAGACCAGCACCTTAGCCAGCAATGTCGGTAAAGCCGCTAAGCCGGATAAGGGGACATCGACGGCGGTATGCGGTAAATCGGAAACGCCGAACGAGAACAGGAGTTCCAGCTAGGTGGAAAGCTAACGTTAGACTGCCGCCTGTCCGATCCATCCTGCTTGCAAGTGTCCGATCAATAGACAACAAACTGGACAACATCCAACTTCAACAAAAATCCCAACGTGAGTTCAGAGACTGCTGTGTTTTTGTTTTTGAGGAAACATGGCTGAACAACAGTCTACCAGACTATTTAGCTACCAGGCCTTCCTAGCAGATGCTGCTCTGGCGGAGGTGGGCTGTGTTAACACGGACACGGACTGGTGCAGAAATGGGGCGCTTTTATCCAACTACTGCTAACCACTGGTGGAGTTTGTGACTGTTTAACTCCAAGCGCTAATGCTACCATTGCGTTAGCTGAACTTTACGGAGCCTATAATGTTTTTGCACTAAATGTAGCTTGTTTCTTATGTCGTTTTTATATAATTTTGTTTTTATATATATTAAATGTGTAACACCACTTGAGCCACGGTGAAATGTTGTTTCGTGTATATGGTTGAAATGACAATAAAACACACTAGAGTTGAGTTGAATGCCTCACTGTCTGTCTATGTCAGTATATAGTAGGCGTGGCTTGGGAGTGAACTCATTGAGTAGCGAAGCAAGTGCATTCTGGGATTTGGTGTCTTTCATCCACATCAGCCAAAAACACATTTTCTGGCTTTTCTTGACCTTCGAAAGAAATGTCACATTTCTTCCAAATAAGTAACCCAATTTAAAGTTATATTCATCTTTCCAACGGGGAAATATCTGTTTAAGTAGGCTTTATTTTATAATCAAGTAAAAAAAAAAAAAAAAAACCTGCCTTAGTGTGAGCTCAAGTATATTTATGTTTTTTAGGACTAATTCCGTTGAAAGTGAAAACAGGGGAACAAGGGCTGTTTTAAGGTTAAGACTCCTTAAAGCTTTAGTGTGTAACTTCTGTTACATTCAAGTCATTCCTAAATGAGTTTCTACAAAGATAATTAAGATTATCAGCTGCACACAATTCTCTCTGGATTTTCTCAGTATCGTATGTTTGACTATGTGAGATTGGTGTACTCCGGCGACTTTCAAGTGAAGATAATGACCTCTTCTGAAGCGTCCGTGTTTTGGTTATCCTTTGTGTCCTCCTTGGCTACTAGCAACTGCGTGGAAGAGGGGTTGGGGTTAAGCGCAATCACAGAAGGCTTTAATCATGTCGATGCACCAACAGTTTTGTTGTTATTACTTAGCATTCCTTGTGGGGAAAACGGAAACCACGCACTATATCTTTAATTGGGATTAGGGGATTAGAAATGATGGTTCAACCTGCATTATTTGTTTAGGCCACCTGGGGCAGTACAGTCATCTGTATACAATTGACTGTGACTCACCGGCCACTTCATAAAGTTCACTTGTACAATCAAATGTGACAGCTCTCCAATACATTGCCTGCCTTTACAAAGATAATAATGTTCAGTTTTACATAATAGGGTATATGTTTATTATGGATTGTAGTTTACAGCGGTGTTAAACCGGACTGCAATATATTAAGAAGTGTTTCTAATATTTTGGCAACCCCATTTACATACATGGGGTTGACATGAGGGACAGAATAATGGAAACACCTGTTGATATATTACTACAACACAAGTCCTCAATAATACACATAAAGTAGAACCTTTCTGACAGTGTCAACAATAATGTTGTAAATTTGAATTCCTGACAGAGGTGTGGTATCGGATTGAATTACATTGTAAAGGTGTAGATAAGAAAATGGCCAGTGAGTGCATCTTATATAGCTTTAATAAAAGGCCTATTTACGCATTCAGCAGAAGCAGAGACACATTAATTTGGAGTTGAGTTTTTGGTCACATGACGAACGTGAGTTCACTTTTTATTTTTTTTACCTCTGTCATAGTCTCTGCCAACTGCTGGGGCAAAAAATATGAAATGCTCCACTATATTCACCTGCAACATTGTCTGATGGTTATCAGCTTTTTCGCTAAAAACCGCTTCCTTTTGCAGATAGCAGTGAGAGTGAACTAAAACAATAAAGTTGCAGGTCATAAAACCAAAACAATTTGCTAAAAGAAAACACAGCACTGAGTCTGCACTGCTTAGAGTACACAATGATATTGCCTTGTCTGTAGATGCCGGGAATCCTACTCCTTTAGTGCTATTACACCTCACAACTGCTCTGACACAGTGGACCGTGCAGTCCTCCTCTCTCGCCTTGATCACTGTGTAGGCATCCGAGGCTTGGCACTTAAATGGTTTAGGTCATATTTGGCAAATAGGAGCTTTTCCGTCATAATTAGTGACCTCTCCTCGTCAGCTGTTTAATTCTCTAGTGGGGTACCCCAGGGATCCATTCTTGGCCCCATGCTGTTTTCTTTATATATGTTACCTTTAGGGGCTATTATAGGCAAGCGCAATCTGTCATTTCATTGTTATGCAGATGATTGGCAAATTTATTTGCCTATGAAAGCAAATGACAGTGTCGCAGTAAACTCCCTGCTTAGTTATAGTAATATTAAGCTATGGCTGTCACAAACCTTTCTTAATTTGAACAAAGATAAAACTGAGTGTATTATTTTCAGTACCTCAGGCACACAAAAGGGTCCAGCTTTGAGTCTGGGAGCTCTAGCATCATACACTAGGTCAGCTGTCAAAAATCTGGGGATTACTTTTGATTGCAGCATGAAATTTGACACGCAGAACAGTAATGTTGCTAGAACAAGCTTTTCCCAGCTTTGTCTCCTGGCTAAAGTTAAGTCTTTCCTGAGAAGGCACGACCTAGAAAAGGCTAAGCATGCCTTCATTAGTTCAAGGCTGGACGACTGTAATGCTCTCTATCTTGGTCTGAATCAGACCTCCATCTCACGCCTTCCCACTTGTTGCTGCTGCTCGCTTTTTAATAAACACATCTAGATGTGCACACATTACTCCCGTTCTCTACACCCTACATTGGCTCCCTGTGCTTAGAATAGATTTTAAGATCTTATTGTTTGTTTTCAAGGCCTTAAATGGCCTGGCCCCGGAGTATTTGTCTTCAAATAATTTGGTTTTAGAAGACCAGAGGTCCAGGTATAAACGGTGGGGTGATCAGGCTTTTGCAGTTGCTGCCCCGAAACTCTGGAACAAGTTACCCCCTGATATTCAGACGATAAAAGGTGTAGCTCTTTTTAGTTCTAAACTAAAAACCTATTTGTTTAGGCTGGTTTTTAATACCTAGTAGTGGTGTGACAATTTCACTCTCCTGTTTCTTTGTAACCCTTTCTGATTTTACTGTGTTATATGCTTTATGCACCAGTTGATATGGTTTCGGGCATCTGGTAAGGATGCCTCCTGGGCGCCTCCCCAGGGCGGTGTTCCAGGCAGGGAGGAGGCCTCGGGGAAGACCCAGGACTAGGTAGAGGGATTATATCTCCAACCTGGCCTGGGAACGCCTCGGGATCCCCCAGTCGGAGCTGGTTGATGTGGCTCGGGATAGGGAAGTTTGGGGTCCCCTGCTGGAGCTGCTGCCCCTGCGACCCGATACCGGGTAAGCGGATGAAGATGAAGATGGATGGATATGGTTCATTCTTTTTTCTTGATTATGATGTGTTGTTTTGTACTTGGTTCCTGCTGGTTGCTATAAAGTGCTATATAAATAAAGTTTGATTGATTAAATGAAAAGATGCAAAAAAATTTTAGTTGTATAGGAGGACCCCTAACATGTTCTGACCTCGTCACCCCTCTGTGGTTTTACTTCTCTGTTTTATTTACAGTAACGGCTGCCATGTGAACACAAGGGTTTCAGTGTCAGACATCAGACACACACACACACACACACACACACACACACACACCTTGTGGGTGGAGGGACTGTGGGTGGAAGACTGTCGGGGAGTCTGTCTGCATGGGTGGAGCAGGGGATGTCCCCAGAAACGTATTCATGATGGTAAGTTTATGTTGTGGTGAATCGTGTGCAGAGCTGCCCAGCAGTGTTCGTGTCACACACTGTGAAGTGTGTAATAATCCATCACAATAGACATTGCATGTGTGCTTACTGTACATACGTGTTTATGAATGATTGTGTGTGTGTGTGTGTGTGTGTGATAATCTCCCACAATAGATATTGCATGTGTGTGTACTGTACATACAGCATGTGTTTATGAATGATTGTGTGTGTGTGTCTGTATGTCTGTGTGTGTGTGTGTGGCCAGTCTGTGTGTATAATGAACTCCCACAGAGATAGCAGGGCTGTGGTGAAGGGAGTTTCCTCCCCGGGTCACCACACATACCGGAGTCATTTTCAGACTGAGGAGGCTCCAGAGAGGAAAAGAGGCGCTTTGTGATCCAGCTCAGATAAAAAATCTCACTGTCTCACCTCACAGCTCTTACATCCTAGTAGGACCAGGGAGATTCAAACCTTTTAAAGGCCACAATTACACGCAAAGCTATGGAAGCAAATAAAGACATACAGTTCATATTTGTGTTTTAACAGCCATTGAATATGTAATATTGAAATACTTTACATGCATCTGAATTCATTTGTTCTGAATTCACCTATTTAAAATGAAAACATGAAATGTCTTGTCTGACAATTTCAGAGAGAGAAAAAGCCACATTTGCATAAATGTCTTCAATGGTCACAAATTCAGATTGAAAAATTCAAGTTACAGAATTTCAAAGCAATCTGACTCTGTTTATAATTCTTAAACTTGAATTTTTTTTTTTTTTTATCTGAATTTGTAACAACTGAAGAAAACATATTCAAATTCAGCTTTAGAAATTGCACATCAATACATTTCATATTTAATTTCAAAGACGTGAATTCAGATCACATAGATTCAGATACATTGCATTCAAAGTCAAATATATCAATATTACTTATGGCGGAATTCAAATACTTCTCTGTTTTGCTTCCATACTAAGCTGGATCTCTCAGTCGACTTGTGTCAGACTGCTGCAATTCTTTGTATTACTTTGCAATTCTATTGCCCACATTTCCAATGTTAGGATTTAGCACCAGGACAAAATGTGCTTTAATGTTGTTTGTTCATCCCATATAAGTTAGCATGTGGGTCTAAGGGTCTGAAACAGTATGCGAGGTGACTGTGACCCTCTATGCGATGTGGCTTTGAGAGGACAGGCCAGATGTGAGTTATGTCGGGGATTTAACAATCATCCACAAATAATATCTTTTAACCACTTGTAATTACAAATTGCAGAGCACATGATGGCAGCATTGCCTCTTCAATCACATCCCGCACTAAATCACTTTTTATTACCCACAACACTCAACAGACGTCTGTGTAGTCCAAGTGTGTATATTGCATGTGTGTGTGTGTGCATGCAAGAGAACGCCTGCACTTGCCAGTTGTTGATGCAGATAAGCACAGGGATCACACTTGACCCTGACTGTAATGACTTATAAGCGTAGCTGCAGGGTTAAGAGAGGCACAGGCTGAAGGAGGGCTAATTGAGCAATCTCTCTGTGTGTGTGTGTGTGTGTGTGTGTGTGTGTGTGTGTGTGTGTGTGTGTGTGTGTGTGTGTGTGTGTGTGTGTGTGTGTGTGGCGCCAATGGGTGTATTGACCTGCTCCGACTCGGCAGTGTGCTCGGTTAATGGTGCCTGACCTGTCAAATGCAGGGTTTTTAAAGAGTATGCAGTCCCAAAACAACACCGGAGCAGAACAGAGAACACGCTACAGTCGTTTCCCAAAAATGATTCAACATTTTGTCATCCTATTATAATATTTCAAATGCTTTATGATATTGTTAGACGTCTGCAGGGAAATTTAAAAGCAGCTCAAAACATGAATGAGTATTAAAGACTTTGCTGTTTGCGCTGAAACTGCTCTGTTAATGAGCACACATGCTGATGAGAAGGTGTTTTCTTTAGACTTTAAGGACTGAATAACTCAAAACTGACTTGTTTTTTGGAAGCCTCAGCAGTATATGAAATTAAATACAGGTGATGGTTTGATGAATGTTTTTTTTCCTTATTTTTTTGTATGTATCCCATGAGTTTTGTTGGCAAACAAACTAAATTCTCACTCCATTTCTCCAATAAAAAAAAAATGTGTTTGTTTCTTGCGTCACACGTCAAATTGTGAAAGACTGCAGATGATTTGTATTAAGAAACAATATTTTGTCACATTTATATTCAATAGAAGGTGCTGAGATTAAGCTTCTATAATGAAATGGGAAACTTTAATAGAAAGATAAGAAATTGTCCCCTTCACAAAGTTCTTCAAAATCTGAATCTTAAATTTTTGATTCCTTCTTTCCTGACTTCCTACTTCTTTACTTGTCAGTTGTTTTGTATTACATTATGTATTGTTGCTTGTGATGTACCTTTTATCTCTGTAATGTTTATCTGTATTTTATTTAGGCAGATCTTAAACCCCCTGGAAAGCACTTTGGGTCATCTTCTGTTGTTTTATATGTGCTATATAAAGATGACTTGAATTACATCTCTGAGCCAAGGAGGACACAGATTGACAGGTTACCTCCTTCCCTTCAAGCCCCTGCAGAGCTGCAGCAGCAAGGATAAGTTCAACAAGTCAATGTGTGCGTTGTTACCAATGCCGTGAAGCACCAACACATGCCAAATCCGGGGAGGACAGCAAGAAAGGGGGAGATGGGGGCGAAGAGGGAAAAAAAGGACTGCCTGAAATAAGAAATGTTGACGGACAAAGCCTACAATTTGTGGGATTTGAGCATAAAGCAAACAAAGGGCAGCTTTTGTAAGGAATAATGCATGTCAGCCGTGTCCTTATCCCGCCACAGCTTTGAACGCTGCTGGGGACGTCCATTGCTTCACTGTGTATGTCGTGTTGCTATATTAAAGCCAGTCACCTCAAAGGCAAAAGCCTCAACTATTCAACAATTGAATGCCGGGGCTCTCATTATGGCCAATGTGGGCAGGAAAAGTGGCTTTGGGGGTTTTCAATTCTGCGACTTAAATCCCTTAAATTCTCCTCCTGTTGCTACGACGAGCTGCTGTTTATCCCAATGCCTTTCTGTGGGCTAAACATAGTCAGTTGTCATTATGGATCTCACTCTCTCTCCTGTCTGTCTGTCTTTCTTTCTCTCTCTCTCTCTCTCTGTCCTCCCACTCACTTACATTTATTTATCTCTCTCCCAATTCAGTCGTCTAATAACTCGTGTTGTGTTGTCGTTTGAAGCGGCTGACGGCTCTCCGGTCTCCCACATCCTGAGGAAGAAAAGGGGTGGCTGGGATACTGGAGGGCGAGCGTAGGACAAACATTGCTTCAGACCACCTATATGGATGAAAGCCACAAGTGTATGGACGGCATTCCACAGGCAACATAACGCCGACGAGCCAGCGCGGTACTTGCCTTGACTGTATGTTAGTGTATATCAATGTACCCTCCAGTAATCCTTCATTAAAAAGCCACCTACACAGTTATCCTTTCCAAAATCATTTTTCTTCCCATCTGTGTTTTAGGGGCCTTGGCGGATGGAAGAGCAGCTTCCCAACAGTTCCAGGGACACATGAATAGGGTCATATTAGAAAAAACTGTATGCACAGTATATGAAATTATGTAAATATGTATTAGTGGGTGATGGGGGAGTGAGGGGGGTCAGAAGGGTACATGGTGGAGAGCAGAGACATGCGAAAGAGGTGAAAGCAGTCATTGTGTTTAAAGCAGAGCCCTCTGCTGGACCCTCCCCTCGGCTAGGGGGTTGCCCAGGCCCTGTGGTGGCGGATCACAGTTAATAACTGTGTGGAGGGCTGTCAGAGGCACTTAGCCTGACGCTGGGCAGGCCGGGCCCGCATACACAGCCGCCTCTTCCTCCTGAACCTGGACCAAAGCACTCAGCCATGAAGGAGAAGAGACAGAGAGAGATGGAGACTGAGGTTGGAGAAGATGGGTCCGTGAATGAGACAAAACAAACAGGAGTATTACAGGAAAACATTTATTGTGTGTGGGAAGCTCTTTTTTTGCAATGTCTAATAGGCATGAAGAGCGTGAAATACTGCGACAGGGCTACGTTTTCCACACTGAGCTCAGGTGTCTTCCTTTAAGAATTCTGTACCAACTTTAATGCAGCAAGAGAGCTCAGTCCAGGATCAAGCTGAACTTAATATGAACATTACGCACATGCCAAAATGCATTTTGGAGGGTGGAACAGCTCCTTCTGTCCATGAAGAGACCCCATCCATACATAATCTCAATGTGAGAAATGGGGGATAAAATCCACATCTTCCAAAGTCAGTGTGTTCTTGGTACAAACGTCCCTGCAGCTCAGTAAGATATCACAAAAAATTGGTCCTAAAAAGACTGTAGATTTGGTCAATAGAATATTAACTTTTTTTGACTGATGAAGCCTCTTAGTAGCTTTGGTTGAACATTTAAATGCATTTTTGCACGAAAAAATGACTTAATACATGCATTGCTTGAGGAAGAGATCTCATCAGGGCCAGCATGAAAAAGGAGGAACAACTACAGCTAACAAAACATTGAGCATGTACATGTAAGTATTGTCTGGATCAACAAAAGTACATTTTAGGACATGTTAGGCTTTATTTGTGGGGTGCAAATGTTCCACCAAAACAAGTTCCTTCCTGAGACTATTTTGCAGAGCCAGTGGCGCTGCGTTTAACAACTCAAGACCATTGGATTAAAGAAATGCAAACAACACAAAGCGTTTTTTTTTTTATCCTATCCAAGAATGCATCGGTGGTGTAGCTTACACCAGAATATTTGAAGATTTGACTTGAAAAATGTGAACCTATCCTTTAATAAACGAGGAGGAAACACATCTACCTTAAACGTCTACTATCCCTCATTGTCTACTAACCAAGCAGCCGGTTGGTTAATGCTACAAAGCGCAGCCTTCAAATCAGCCTTCCACTGAAGTTGCTTGCGAGGGACCACAGCACCATCTCCAATCATCAGCACCAGACGTTATCTGACCCCCAACAATGTCCCTCCACAAACTCTTATCTGATCCCAACTCATAAAGCTCAATGAGGATCGACCAATGAGGACTCGTCTGATCTTGAGTGGCGTTTTATTCCCGTGCCAAACAATACTTGTGGACAAACTGCCCTGTCTGTCTGTAAAATCCAAAGTCCAGCTCATCCCTGTTGACTAGATTAGATAACCTGGTTTTAAAGGCACGGACACTGTTTGCTCAGTGACTCCACTCTGCCCTAATAGCATCTGATCTAATGGGAGATTGCAGGCTGCTTGTTGACAGTGGCGAGCCACACAGCGTCATGGCAATGGCCAAACAACACGGAGAAACAAAGCAGGCCTGAGCTTTAGTACCTGTAATTACCAGATAAATATCAGCTTCTTTGCTTAAAACCGGCAGCAATAAATTTCACATGGTGCCTTAATGACAATATTCTGTATTGGTTAAAATATGAAGGGTTCATGGAGACTGGACTAAAGTAGGTTGTTATCTTTATGTCCTTTTGGTTCGTTCCTTTGTTAATTATGTAAGTATGTAGAGAAATAGACTTAAATGCCAGTTTATTAGGTACACCAGGCTCTCTGATACAACATTCCAGTGATAAATCCTTCATGGATTACCATCAGGGCCACAGTAAGCCTGACGGAAAATATTGCATAAAATGTTTTTTTTAAACAAATTCATTTCATTTTGAAATGAAACTGAGAACGTTAACATATTTCCACCTCAAGCAGAAAAACTGCTAAATTCCATTTTCATTCTGCATCACTGGTGAAAACTGAAAAAGGAGAGAAGATTCTGTTTGGGTCTCGTTCTGATGTTCACTTGTAGAAAGGGTTGATGATGATTTTAGATTTTTTTCGACATACTATACTATGACTTTTTATCACTTTTTTTCAACATACTATACTATGACTTTTTTATCACTCTTTTTCGACATACTATAGTATGACTTTTATAAGAATTTTTCGACATACTATACTATGAATTTTTTATCACTTTTTTGACATACTATAGTATGACTTTTTTATAATTTTTTTCGACATACTATATACTATGACTTTTTTAACACTTTTTTGACATACTATATACTATGACTTTTTATAATTTTTTCGACATACTATAGTATGACTTTTATACAAATTTTTTGACATGCTATAGTATGACTTTTTATGACTTTAATGACATTCTATACTATGACTTTTTATCACTTTTTCAACAAAGTATGACTTTTTATTACATACATACATTTTTTATTACAAACTTGACTATATATGTATATATGACCTTTTTATTACTTTTTCAACATACTATACTATGCCTTTTTTTAGACTTTTTACGACATGCTATACTATGACTTTTTTATACTTTTTCAACATACTATACTATGACTTTTTCAAGAAAGACTTTTTAAAACATACTATATCTATAACTTATAGTATGTCAAAAAATGTTTTAATGACTTTTATCGACATACTATACTATGACTTCTTTATGACTTTTTCAACATATTATACTATGACCTTTTTATGAGTTTTTTCAACATACCAATTTTTATCAAGGTGTATCAATGTTTGGGACTTCTGCAAATAACATCTGCAAATTCTGATCCCTGGTTCCAGCATACACTATACATTGCTTTTTCATGACAGTTTTTCTACTTGCAATTCTATGAATTTTTAATGACTTTTTACGACATACTATGCAATGACTGTTTCAACAATTTTTAGTGGGTGGCATGGTGGCTCAATTGTCATCATTGCTGCATATAACTTCTGACCTCTGGTTTGATCCCCACTCCAGATTTGAACCCTACAAATTAAGCCTTTCTTCACCTTACAATGAATATTTTTGATGGACTATGACTTTTTACGACATAATGTACATTACTTTTTGATGATTTTTTTTTCAATATGCTATACTATGATTTTTAATGACTTTTTTACGACATAATATGCTATGACTTTTTCCATATGGTTTTAGTGGGTTGCAGGGTCAATGGTTAGAAAGGCTGCAAATAACTTCTGCAGCCCCTGACCACTGGTTTGATCCCCAGACCTGGCCAATATTATACTAACCTTTTTTATACATGCTATACTGTGACTTTTTTATCACTTTTTTCCTACATGCTATACTGTGACTTTGTTATGACTTTTTATGGCATACTATACTGTGACTTTTTAACATCCTTTACTACGACTTTTTTCAACACGCTATACTATGACTTATTTTTTCCGACATACTATAAATTGCCTTTTTATGACTTTATTTGACATACTATATTATGAATTTTTATGACTGTCTTCGACATGCTTTACTGTGATTTTTGTGACTTTTTGCCATACCATACATTGGCTTTTTTATAGATTTTTGCGACATACAATACATTGCTTTTGTAATCACTTTTAAAATATTATACTATAACTTTGTTCAACCTATTATGCTATGACTATTTTAACACTTCTTTTGACATAGTACAGTATATGTGCCATCCATCCTTAGACTGTGTACAATCTAAGGTTTGTGGCTACATCTCTGTATTGATTCTTAAAGAAATATCAGGTTATTTAAGGCATGTAGCTTCATTATGCTTGTTGCACCCGCCACAGTGTCCAGATACTATTTGTTGACGGTATTTTTCTTTTTTTGAAGATTATTTTAGGCCTTTATTTTCACAGGACAGATGAAGATAAGAAAGGGAAGAGAGAGGGGGGAATGACATGCAGCAGAGGGCCGCAGGGCGGAGTCAAACCCTCAGCCACTGTATCAAGGAGTGAACCTCTACACATGTGCGCCTGCTTTACCAACTGAGCAAACCTGGCCACAGCCTTTTTTTGTTAAATTGTCTGAGTTTTGTCTCATTTCTGGTTAATTCTAATAAAGCTGCACTGAGGAAAGTGGCTGTATATTTATAATTGATAACCAGTTCTATGCACAGGGCTGCAAAATGTCTGTAAAAATTATATAATATATAATATATTAATTATATAATATATATATATATATATATATATATATATTATATTAATATATATTATATATTATATAATATTATATATTAATATATTATATAATATTATATATTAATATTATATATTATATATTGTAAAATATATATTATATATTGTTGGTTTGGCCTTTTGTTGCATGATGCTCCACTGTGGATACGTGACATGTTAATTTATTTTGTGGCCTTTATTTAACAGTGTCATGATATATACAAAAAAAAAATCTTTAATATTTTGCTGTGACGCTTACTTTTTACTTTTATCCCTAAGTATATTCTCACACAAGTAGTTCTCCTTTTACTTTTATTTCTTTAAACTAAAAGTACTTTTACTTAGTATACTTAGTATAATATTCTTTCCCTCCGTGGTTTTTAACAGCTTCCTGCTGAGGTAAACCAAAAGCATGAGCTGAAAGATGCTAAAAAAAAAACTCTATAGCACTGAGGGGACAATTCTCTGTAGGTCCATCACTGCTAGAAAAACTTTTCACATACAAGTAGTCATGCAATCCATTGTTGAGCCAATGAGATATTGATTACAGACGCTCTAAATGAAATGACTTGGTGATGTGAACGTGAAACATAATTTAAAGCTTACCTGTCTCTTCCAGTGTGCATACATATATATTTATACTTTCAGTGTGAGAGAGGGAGGAAGGGTTAGTAGAGCTCTGTTGCTGGCGTCTCTGGTACTCTGTTTAAATCATCACTTCCTGTTCTCAATCCCCACGTCTGCTTATCCATCATTTCATAAGCAAGCGTGTGTGTGTGTGTGTGTGTGTGTGTGTGTTGATACGTCTCGGGGTCCTGTTGCACCTACTCCAGCCTCCCATGGGTGGTGGCGGTGGGCAAAAAAAGGGGGCTGCTCCCTCAAGACACCCCTCAAATTATAGCCTAATCAGTTAGCCCCAGGAGCAGGCCTTCCACAGACAGCTCACAGACAAACAGACAGACCCCCAGACCTACAGCAACCTCATATCACCCCCCCCCAGTCGCCTCCTTCTTTCCTCTCCTCTCCCAGCCATACACTGCGAAGCTTGGCCTTGTCCCCGCAAAGACCTCGCTCCCTCTTTCTCTCCTCACGCTGAGATAAAACAGATCCAGCTTTGGTTTGAGAAAAGTGTCGGCTGCTCCTGTCCCTCACTTAGCCACTCTTGTCTAGTCTACCTGGCCCTTTCACCTCTCTCTCACACGCACACACACACACACACACACACACACACACACACACACACACACACACACACACACACACACACACACACACACACACACACACACATGCAGACATATTGTAAAAGTAGGCCTAGTTTTAATGCAGCCCCTTTTTTTCAGCTAAACCCGAATATTTGATCCAGAGCCATTGTGATATTGGCTGTAGAGATGCAAAAATCTATTGATTAATCGATTATTTGTGAACTATTAAATAAATCGGCAACTATTTTGCTAATTGACTAATCCGTTTGAGTTAATCCGTTTTTTTTGTTTGTTTTTTTTTGAGAAAAAAGTGAAATATTCTCAGATTCCAGCTTCTTAAATGTGAATATTTTCTAGTTTCTTCTCTCCTCTGTGACAATAAACTGAATATCTTTAAGTTGTGGACAAAATGAAACATTTGAGGACGTCATCTTGGGCTTTGGAAAACACAGATCAACATTATTTGTATCATTTTCTGACATTTTATAGACAAACTAACAGTAAATCCTGATTTTTGGTGCTTTTCCCTCCCCCCGGTGTGAATGGTTTTACGCTCCTTTACGAGTGGAGTATGCTCCGGGAACTTAAGGTCTATTAAAACCAGTTCCAACCCCATTGTATTTAATTCGTAGCACAAATCAAATGAATTGCTTCAGGCATCTATTATATTTTTTTTAAGGTTTGTTTTGGGCTTTTCAGATATGAAAGGGGAGTGACATGGAAGAAGTCGTACAGGTCAGACTTGAACCCTGGACATCCTGCATTGAGGCATACACCTCTATACGTGTCCCTGCTCTGCCAACTGAGCTAACCCGGCCACAGACATCTATTATAGTTACCATAATTTCTGTAAAGATGGCCAAACAATTGCTATCTGCCTGTTCCAAGAAAGTATTGCAGTCACACTCAATAATCTGGGGGTAATAAAAGAAAAATAGCATCGTGAGAAATAAAACAATGTCATGATATAACTTTGGCACCTTGCTTTATGTCAACAAGGATCTGGCTTTTCCCTGGATCGTTAATTTACACGCACATGCGTACGCAAACACACACACACACACACACACACACACACACTTGGATTTACTGCACTAATGTGATGCTTTGTGAACTAAATCATTGCAACGCTACCCTGGTTAATCAATGACACATGGCAGGTTTCTGGCAATGTCAGACCTTTGCTGATTCCATCCCACCATTCCCCTCATCTGCGTTGTCATTCCCCCCCCCCACACACACACACACACCCCATGTGCCAAACCAGACTACTCTCTATACACACTAATGATTCTGTTCCCTCCAAACTGCTCCATCCGTCATGTTCACCTTGCTTAGGATTCCCATTAGTTTTTATTTCAAAACCTTCCCAAAACACCCCCCACACACGCACACACACGCACACACACACACACACACACACACACACACACACACACACACACATACACATCTGCATATGCATGTGTGTACGAGAGCATGCAGACATTTAAGGATGTAACCTCATCTATTGTCACCTTTCAGTAGAAATTCTGTCAAATACAAAAGCGGCAAAAAAAGAAAGAAATAATAATTGTTGGGATTTAAAGGCGGCTAACCTGTGTGTGTCTGTGTTTGTGTGTGTGCATGTATGTCTGTTGTCTTAAACATCTTGAAAACCCTTGCTCTTTGTCACACTTGGCGGGTGTATTGCTGGTTTGGATTTGGAGTAGTTGGATATTAATGAACTGTTAATTAAACTGAGAGACTGCACAATAAAGTGCAAAAAATTGACTTACATTATCTGTTTAAGTTTAATTGCTAATGTTAACTAGCATTTTAGTTAGCATTAATTACCCTGTCCCTATGTTATCTCCTAACATTTACCTATGCTCTCTATCTCTTCTGATTGGGAATGATTGAGATTTCTCTTTGCACAGCTACCAGAAGACTTACAACTCTCAGACAGGTTGCTCACATCACAGCTACATCTTCAAGCTCAGTTGGAGGCTGAGCAGTAACGCTCAGCTATCACTGGAAAAGTGCTTTTAACATCCTTGACTGGTCTCCATCCAGAGCAACGGGATCTGTTGGTCAATTTCTTTCACTGTCTATGTGAGAAAGCAGCAATACAGGAGGCCAAACAACTGGCCTGTTCCTAACAGGCACGTTTTGAGCGGGCACTGTTACTAAAATGGGACATAAACCTTTAAGATTTTACAGGGGTGAGATGGAAAGTGTGAAGAAGAAGAAGGCACCAGCTAAGGAGGAGTGATCCATATCTGTATCTGTGTGGTGATTATTTGAACAGCGGTTATAAAGCCATAAGGCCTGGCCATGATTGCAGATCATGTTGATTTTAAATCTCCCTGGACAACAAATAATGGCAGATTTAAGTGGATACTCTCCTCTTCTTTCTTCCCCTCCCTCACTCACACTTTGTCTGTCTTACGTCTCCGGTGCTCTGGCCGTCCATCCCCGAATATGTTCTGTATTAGTGGGTCTTTGTCGAGTGTCTGAAGTTTGAAAATTAAGGAGGTGGGTGGGCATCCGACCACCATACTCAGAGGAGACCTGTGACGCACGCAGAACTATCCTCTGACTCCATTAGCATACCTCTGCTGTCTCAGCTACAGTCAGCACGACAGCCTCTGCAGCTCTATTATGTGGCTGCTATTATATTTGTATGGAGTACAAAAGTATCTGGAGGCAAAGCCTTGTCCATTAAATAAATTAAATCCAGTGAGATCTGTAGCTGGGATTTAAGGACGTCCACATAGAAGACATAATCTAATACAGCTCGTTATGTTGACAGTATACTAAACATTTACTGAAGTCTGGTTAAATCTGGCTGTTGAGAATATTCCAAACGTATGCTTGATCATACATCAGTTTAGTACATTTTGAAGTTTATTGACTTTAATAAGTTAGTCTGACCTTCCCTTTCAAAAAAAGCTTCAGTTATTCTTGTTCTCACATTCAAAATGTCTGAAAACCACTGTGTTCTGTATGTGATAAAAACCTGTAAGCTGTGTGTTTATGACAGAATAAAAGCAGTTTCTTGTAACAAATAAAAAGCGTCATAGCTGTAAGAGATAACACAACATGTGTGACATCCGGAAAACAAAAGAAAAACTTGACGATGAGTAAGGAGGAAACCTTTATTAACTTTTTAAAGCTCTTCCACTGGTGGCTCCGTTGTCACAACCTCCGGCTGTGCGGTTGGCATAAATAAATATATAATGAATTTTTCTAAAGTTAAGGATTACTGTAATGTAAAAGTAAAATGACATAATTAAAAAAAAAAGTTTTTACAGAGTAACTCAAATGAAATTGAAAGCCAGAACCATTCCGCATCCCATCAACCATTTCATGCTGGGAACATGAGCTTAAGTTGAGATGACTTGATTAAAAATGTTCTTTCCAAAGGAACCTTACATGAAATATTAAAGAAAATCACAAAATAAATGCTTGCAACCAACACTTTTTAAAATTCTAAAGACTTGAGCCGTCAGTAACATGCACACCTACATGTCTCCGGGGTTGTTGAACATTAGGGGATAAAGCGAGCAGTAGTGGGGCTATTTGGGCTCCTGTCCTCCATGCAGTGGGATAACATTTCACCAGTTTAGATTAGTTCACTCAGGGCCCATCAACACATGTGGAAGTGACCCTCAGACGCCTCTCACAGGCCCGGTGACTGAGCATATGTGTGTGTGTGTGTTTGCGAGTCAGAGGAAGTCCACAGACCAGCTGATTCACTGTGTGCTATGTTAACCCGTCCAAGGGCAGCATAGCAATAACAAACACAAGATCACAGCGGTGAGGTCACCTCTGACCCCGCACCCTCCACACAGCCGGCCAGATCATTATCGGTCTGACAGCCACTCAGGAACCAGCCTACACACACACACACACACACACACACACACACACACACACACACACACACACACACACACACACACACACACACACACACACACACACACTACATTAAATACTCCACGGGCCAGTATGGGTGTCCCTCAATGCATGTTTTCAATCATTGACTCCTTTTAAGAGAAATCAAAGGGATTTACTTTGGGAGACAAAAGATTCCTCATTGGTGTCTGACTGTAAATGATTGACATTTGAAAATGCTTTGACCCCGCCTTCCCTGGAGAGCACCCATGTTTACCCACAAGGCCGTTTTCTCATCTTGTGTCCCAGTGGTTAAGAGTCTTAGACGGGGTTGTTTTGAGGATTTCTGACGTTGACTGTAGACTGCACGTTTCCAGAAAGACTCAGGGACGAGCATGCTTCATGGTAGGATCTGTTTGTGTGTGTGTGTGTGTGTGTGTGTGTGTTTTGGGGTTGGGGGGACACCAGTCTTGTCCTGGTCCTCAAACCCAATCATGTGAGTTCCTGAATCATTTGTGTTTTCTTGCTTCAGCATCTACCGTTTTACCTGTGACCTCCCGGCCGACATATTAAAAATCTCTTTCTTCCCCATTTTTATTTTTTTATTTTTTTAAATTCTTTACTCTTTAATATTGTCAATTTTTCCACCTCCTCCCTCCTCTGCCAGAGCCGACACTTTTTAAAACGTATCAGTTTCCGTTTCCAGCCTGCTCCTGACGTGAGGCTCTCAGGTATAAATAAGAGTGTTGCTGCCGGGTTATTAGGACAGACAGCTTGACACGGGGAGTGCATGTGTTTGCCAGGGGGTTGTATCAGTCTTAGAGCAAAGTGACCACTAGAAGTGGAACAGAGTTTAATTTGGAGTGACTTTCTGCTGTGTGTGTGTGTGTGTGTGTGTGTGTGTGTGTGTGTCTGTCGGTGTCAATGGGAGTGTATAGTATATGAATGATGTGAGAGCCGGAGAACGTTTTATTTTACTGAAGACTGTCCTGTCTGTTAGCCCGCTGCAGTGGTCAGTGGTGGAATGTAACTAAGTACATTCACTCAAGTACTACAAGTACAAATTTGAGGTACTTGTACTTTACTTGAGTCTTTTTTCATGCCAATGTCTACTTCTACTCTGCTGCATTTCAGAGAGAAATATTCATCCACAAATGTGGCGTTAAAAGTATCACATATCATCTGACAGCTTTAGCTACTTTACAGACTGAGATTTTTGCACACAAAACACATGTAGTTTATAATATACGATGTGTTGTTATAGTTTAAACTACCCAGCAATATACAGGCCTAAAAGTCCAGCTGAAATGACTGTGTGGATTTTTTTCAGCAATGAGTACATTTACTTTTAATACTTAAATACATTTTCCTGATGATACTTACACACTTTTACTCAAGCAACATTTTCAATGCAGACTTTCACACGTATCAAAGTATTTCTACAGTGTGGTATTAGTACTTTTACTTAAGTGAAGGCTCTGAATACTTCTTCCACCGCTGGTTCGGATGCTGTATTTTGAGAAGAGAAACGAGTATCCATCAAGGAGAAATGGCTCTGTATAAACAGTTTGACAGGCAAAGAGAGAGAGAGAAAGAGAAAGAGAGAGTTTTACTTTGTTTCATTGGGGGCTGAATATTAAGGGGCCAAGCTGCAATTCAGGTTGAATTAGATTTGCCTCTTTGATGAGCTGCCACCATTTCTCTGAAGTGCTTTGAGAAACTCAGATTCTGATACAACAGAGTTAGTTGGTAGTGGAAGTGGCGTGGTGTCCATGACAACACCTCTGGCATGGTCAAGTAAACCCTGAACACTGAACACACTTTCCCAAAACCTCATTACAGAGACCTCCACTGTTTTGTTGCTTGTGTGGGCCCCAATCGAATCCCCCACCACCACCACCACCACCACCACCACCCCACCCTCCCCTTTTCTCCTCCCTCTGCAATTCTTTTCAAATGAGAATTGAATTTCTCTTTTTTTCAACGTGTTTATGTTATCATTTGAAAATCTTACCAGAAGTGGACCATGAGGCACAAGCGGGGGAACTCATACACAGTTTAATGAAGTATTTACAGATAATTCCAACTGTCAAATACTCGTGCCCAATGACATAGTGCAGAGTGCTGACGCTCACAACCCGCCTCACTCTCGCTCTTTCTCCAAACTCCCAGCTCCCCTCCTCGTTAAGCAGGCGGATTTGATTTCAGGTAAGAACTTATTGGGAGGGAAAAAGAGGCTGCGGGGGCCCACCAGCGAGGGCCACGGCTTTTACCCAAAAGGAAAACAATCCTCTGTGGTGCGTATCGGAGCTCAAAGGGCCCCCAGACATTGAGAAGCTGAGATATATAAGCATAAGGACATTAGAGCTGCATGCTGTCTCTGATAAGACACATACAATTTGCACAATTTGCTTGCAAAAATAAAACTTCTACAGACGGTTTCAGACTTTTAGGGGACTTTTAGCCTGTTATACTGCTGGGTGCTGCCTTCTTCACATCTGTGCATCTAAAAGGAAAATATACGTTAATTGGCCTTTCAATTCAGTAGCCTAGTTCTGTTGTTGACCACTTTCTAACATGGCACCTTTTATAACAGGTCTATGCGTTAAATGATTAATAAAGCGATTCAAAGGGAGGAACTTTGGGTTCATCAAGTTGGAGATTGGGAGGGATCATAACTTTGAGCAATATTTTGAGCATATAAAACACTTCATTTCCTGTTTTCTGGTGAATTTTTCTGCAACAATGTGTGCCTTTCCTGCATCAAGTTATAGTGCAAATGTCTTTATTCATGTAAAGGAAATTATAATATATAGTTGTTGTTTTTTTTTGGGGGTTGCACTGACCAGTTTTGATTATTGGGGGTTATATACACCTGTCTATGTGGTATAAATCCAGTTTTAATTGCTCGTAATCCATCAATAAATGCATTATAAGTTGTTGATTAATAGAGTCCGGTTCAGATCCTCAACCTGATTCTTTTTAATTTATTATAAATGGCTCGAAACTGACTTGTAGTGAATAATTTAATATATTTTCTTTTAAAAGCCATTAGTCAAAATTTAAGAAGTTAAGACTTGGTGATATAGAAAAAAAAAAAGTCATATTTTGAAAATGTCAGGTCAACATTTACACACTACAACTATTCTTTTCTACTTGATAGATACAAAGTCTTGAATATAAAACATATTTTCTGACACTTTTCAATCAGCAGTACATCAAAATATGGATTTATTTTTCTATCCACTTCAAATAATTTAAATGATACCCCAGGAACTCTTATTCACAAAACCATTTACATATTAATTATTGTTTATAATACATAACACACATAGCCTACATAAATATATAAAGTCATACATGAATATACATATTTATATTAACATAAGAAATCAAATTTCCCTCATTAAAAAAATGTACAACATTTTTATATTAACATTAGAAATCAAATTTAGCCTCATTAAAAAAAAAGTGTGTAAATTAAAAAAAAAAAAGAAGTAATTAATGGCAGGAGATATAGACTTCATGACAAATACTCTTTCTTTAGATATTTTATAGACTTTTAAAAATGATAACTGGCAACATGACAGACATTAACAAAGAACATAGAGCAGAGAATGGGAAGATGATAAAGGGATAAAAATGAGAGTACTATTTAGGCCTATGCTTTATGCCCGTGGTAATGACAGACATGTCTATAGGCTCTGCATTAGTGTGCAGTCTCTGGAGCCTCTCGAAGTTTCTTGAAGTGAAAAATGGTGTGAAGGAGCAATAATGGACTCTGAGTCGTGACCTCTGCATGGAAGCAATTTGGAGAAAAGGGTTGAAAGTGACGTAAAGACAAATTAATCCTCGACAGAAACGAGATACATCCTTTAAAAACAAGCCATTTGGAGCGCTTTGGCCCATCAGCTACTCTTTAGAGGGATATTAGAGGCGGAAAAGTCCCTTTAAATCGGAGTATTAACGGAGAGAAATAAAACAATGGAGTTCAACTTCTATATCTTACTTTTTGTTTTTAATTATTTTTTGGGTTATGATTATTATTTTCCCGCTTCCAATGCACTGGTAATAAACAATAAATAAACACAACATTATTTATTTGACTTCTCTCTATGATTCGCTGCAATCAGGCAAACCACAACAATGTGGGAAAAAAAGGTGTTCTGCTTAAAAAAAGAAAAAAATACAAATTAAAAAAGAAACAGAAATCTGTATTTATTTTTGATCGGGCTTTTGTTTAATAAGTCTGTTTTGGGTCACGCGCCTGTTGTTCGTTACGCGTTAGTTACGTTCGTTTTCAATTACACGTGATAGTAACCAGCACGAGCGTTTAATTTAGCGGAACACAGCAGAAATATAAAGAAGAAGAAAAAAACGGCTTCAATCAAAACAGGATACAATAATAATAATAATAATAATAATAATAATAATAATAATAATAATAATAATAATAATTAAAAAAATACAACAACTACCACTACTACTACTAATAATAACAATAAAAATAAAAATACTACTACTACTACTACTACTACTAATAATAATAATAATGTGTGTATGGACCTTTAGAATTTTGTACATCTTTCTATTTCGGTCGCATGTTATTGTGTTAAATGATGTTATTATTAACATTAACATTGGTAAGATGTGATTCCTTTCTTTATTTATTATTAATTATGATCCATATGTATCTGCTATATCATGTGCTACTGTTCCGATTAGCTTTAAGATCTCTACAGAAGACAAAAGACAGAAACACTGAAGACAGCATGGCTGACTCTTCCTCAAACACACACTGACCCAACACCACATTTCTCCAGTGGGACACTTAAAAAAAACACACACCCAGTTGTTACTGAATAAATAAACTCAATACACACATTTCGTGTTTGAAATGTGTGTATTGAGTTCATTCATTCAGTAACAACTGGGTGTGTTTTTGGTATTTGGTTGAATTCATCATTTATTATTTCCATTATTTAAGCTCCTTACACCTTAATCTCCCCGGGTCAGTTTCTGGGATTCTGTGAGTGTTTGACTTTATATATGTTTGGCCTTGAAGGCCTTTTTGTTTTATTTTACACGTTGTCTCACTCATCATTGTCGTCGCTATAGCCCATGCACGAGCAGCATTCACGTGCATAAATGAGCCCTCTGTGGAGTGAAATGGCGAGGGCGCAACTTTGGATTCAAAACAGTGGGTGGGGTGGGGTGAGGGGTGAGGGGGGTGAGGGGGAGTTATGTTCTCCACTTTCGAGCTAAATTGAAATTTTGAACGTCAAACACTTCATTTCCTGCATTCTGGTGATTTTTTTCTGAAGCAAATGTCTTAATTTAACAAAATGTAAAGTTGTTGATTTTTTTTTTTGATTGTTGGTTTTGATTGTTGTAAATTCTGCCTATGCGTGCCTTTCATCAAAATAACAGAAGAAAATTCAATTAAGCTGATTCGTTTTCCAGTGTGTGTCTAAAGGATTGAAATAGCTCGAATATGGTTTGAAGAAATGATTCATAACCATCAGCCCATCGCTCTGACAGTCTTCCTTCTGCCTTCTTACAAACAAAATACTTCCTGATATTTGTATCAATGTGTAAAGAGAGCAATTTTTATATCTTGTTCCATGTAGGTCATATGAGGCTAAGAGTCTTACATCTGGCTCATTAGAATAAAACTTTTGGATTAAAATAATTCGTATCCAGACATTGTTTTGGGAATATAACCAACAGTGAAGCTGTTCTGGGAAATTAAGGCAATTGCTTTAATTTAGAGTTTTTGGTCCCCTATTTTTAGTAGTAGAATGTAACTGATTACATGAACTCAAATGCTGTACTTAAGTACAATCTGAGGTACTTGTACTTTACCTGAGTCTTTCCTTTTCATGCCACTTTCTACTTCTACTCCGCTACATTTCAGAGAGAAATATTTCACTTTTTACTCGACTACATTCATCTGACAGCTTTAGTTACTTTACTAATGAAGATTTTTACACACAAAACATGTATTTAATGAATGTGTTATTATAAATTAAAGCCTGCAAGTCCAGCTGAAAGTGTTCGGTGTTTATTTCTGCATTGAGTACTTTTACTTTCAATACTTTAAGCATTTTCCTGATGATACATAGGCTTACAGACTTTTACTTAACCCTTGTGTTGTCTTCCCGTCACCATGCAACTTTTTGTTTTTCTGGACGTCTTTTTCGACACTTTTGTTGTTTTTCATCTGATGATTTTGTCACTTTTTTTTTTTAACGTTTTTATCATTGCATCTTTGGACGATTTTATGTGTTTTTGGTCACTTTTTTTCAATGTTCTTTTCTAACAACAAAAAGAAAAAATCAAATGCTATGAAATGGACTAAAACTTCTTTACAGCGTTGTATGGAACCATCTACATTATTACTTTTGAAAATGTGGTTGAAATAAACCCAAATTTCTGATATGGAAACTTTTTGAAAATGGGTCAAATTTGACCCCAGGACAACAGGAGGGTTAAGTAACATTTTGAATGCAGAACTTTTACTTGTAACAGAGTTGTTTTTTTGTTTTTTACAGTGTGGTATAAGTATCTTTACTCAAGTAAAGGG
Organism: Percina caprodes; assembly: GCA_013375575.1. NCBI lineage: Eukaryota > Metazoa > Chordata > Actinopteri > Perciformes > Percidae > Percina > Percina caprodes. The sequence continues at coordinate 1,090,404 of JABXJD010000095.1, read as the reverse complement.
TCTGAATACTTCTTCCACCGCTGCCTGTTTAGAGTATTTTCTTTTCTTCCTGTTTTTCCTCTTCCTCATGTTGTTTCTGTCTTTTCCTCTCCGCCACACAGCTGCGCTGTTTGCACAAATGCTGCTTCTCAAACACTCACAAGGTGACAACAGACGTCTGGAAAAATCATACAAACCAGACAAAACCGCTTCCCCTGACATAACTTATCATAATAAGGTGTGTGAGAGTAACGTGTGTGCACGTGTCAGTGGTCGTCAAGGGACGATCAAGCGCCAATAGAAGCCTAACATTTCAGAAAAATGCACATTTGTTTCTGTCTGGTCTTTTTATAGAAACATCATTAAGATAAAGGTCTTGACTTTAAAACGGCGAGTGAATGTAGTTCATGTAAATGTACAGGCTACAACATGCATCTTTTCACCTATACGCGTCCAGGATGTCAATTCAAGGCTATGGTTATTTTATTAATGTTTCGTTTTCGCCTGATGCAATCCAGATGCATTCTTCTCGAAATTATTCTGCTGACTTCTTGAATTTTAAATGAGTTGTGTGGCAGAGTTGTGCTCTGCTTCAAATCACACACGGTCACTTTCTCCAAAATCGCACCGCTCCTTGGATGCGAAATAAATAAAAACGTGTTATTCTTTTCTTTTAGGGGCTCTATTTTTTTTTGGACACACACACACACACACACACACACACACACACACACACACACACACACACACACACACACACACACACACACACACACACACACACACTTACCTGTGCGCTAATGAGATATTTGTTCCCAATAAGAGCAACATTATTCCAATAACTATTATGTTTATTTTTTTTAAAGATTATTTTTTGGGGGCTTTTCCCTTTATTAGAGTTGATAGGCATGAAAGGGGGGAGAGAGATGAGGGATGACACGCAGCAAAGGGCCGCAGGCCGGACTCGAACCCGCGCCGCTGCAGGACTCAGAGGTCGCACTCAATCACCATCATGTTTGACACAAGTTTTGAATCACATCGATTATTCACACAGTCAGCCCTCTGAGTTAGTTATAGTTTCCTTCGGGGTTATTTCTTTCAGGGATCAATATTTCATCCTTCTTCGCGGCATTGTGGAGCTTTATATACGCTTGTTTGGGCTCGTTCCGGTCCTAGACTCCCACTGCCCCCCCTCCCCTCCCTCCCCTCCTCCCCATGGAGCACAGATAAAGGGAAGGAGTGTGGAAGTAAGTGATGCAGCGGAGCAGCGACTCCCTGCCGGACGGGCTTCAATAATTCACATGCGCGCATTCTGCTGCAGCCTGATGGGATACGGTGCACATGATGGTGCAGTTAGTTAACAGAACGTTTCTCCGGATAAATACCATGCCATGCCATACCGTACCGTGCCATGATGTTCGCTCCACTGCCGATGTCTGCAGGTTAAAAGACAAACATTAAGTTGACAAAATGAGGCTCTATTATATCTTTGCATTGCTCCCGATCTGACAGAAATATTTGTATATATTTATCATATAAATTATACGACTTTGAGTGTAATTCACTTTCATTTATGTGACATTTTAGCTGTGAAATTATGTGCACGTAAAGTTCAGTCATTGTAACGTAGGCCTATGCTTAATTATTCGTTGAATGCACTGATTCAACAGAAATGAATGACATATTAATTTAATGTAGGACACTGCGAATTTAAAGCTCCAAAGCAACAACTAAACGAAATCCACCAGAAGTGCTTCACGTTTCCAACTGATTCCCAATTCATTTAAAGAGAATAGTTGTCTAAATAAACTACAAATGCCACAAGTCCCATGGTGTCTCCTTCCCCCTCCGCCAACAGGAGCAGTTCAGAGTTTAATATATCCCCAAAAACCGCAGTCACGTTGGCTTTAAGAGCCTGTATATGGTGAGAAATAAAGCTCTTATTTGCAACCTCTAACGAGCCCTTTACGACGAAATTATAATGCCTGCGAGAATTCAGCAGCCTCGCGACAACCTGCGAGAAAAGAATTAAATCTTTCCATTCATTTTTATGTTTTTTACTTTTTCATTTTTATAAAAAAATGTTTAATAATCTCTTTTTATATTTGCTCATCACTCACACACACAGTAATTTCATTAGGCCTGATGTTTTTAGACTCTCGCGTGGTTTCCTCACCATCATATGTATATATATATATGTATCATAATAATAATGTTGACAAATAAGACCGGCTGAGCTGCCAGGTGTCGCATTAAACAAGATGAGTAAAAAGATGTTTCATAGGGAGAGTGGTGATGATGATCACGCGACCTGATGTGCACGAGAGACCAACGCCTTTTAAATGGGACTGTAAATGCCAACGAGTCACAGAGCATTTCTCTCTCTAAGGTAGCATTTTTTTGGTTTTGTGTTGATTTTTTTTTTTCAATCCTCGGAGAGTATACAACCAGTCTACCTGCTGTTGATCACGAGGACACAACTCCAAAAAGCTCCTGTGCGCAGCTTGTGAATCGCAGCTTGAGTGTCTTTTCTTGGAAAGCTATACGCGCACGACTGGTGACTCACACACGCGGAACGGCACTCGCGCACTCTTTTAGTGGACCCCCCTTTCTCTTCCCCCATTCTCTATAGCTCCCAATCCAGGTTCTGAGCACCCAGAGGCCCCCGGAGCAAAACAGTAATCCCACGCATTTTACGCACATTCACAGTATTGCAGATGTTGCAGACCTGTGGCTTCGGTTGTGTTGTTCACTTCGGTTGCGCGTGCTCTCATGAAAATGTGCATGAAAGAGCCACAGAGACAGTGGCGCATGCAAATCTGAGCCTCGGTGATTCGCATGAGAGGAGGAAGGAAATCACAAACAGGAATTGAGAAGGGGAACTACATTAAAATATTGAATGCTGGATTACTCACATTGACTTTTATTTCTGTTGAAATACGTTTCCATTTCTGACCACTGACTTCAAAAAGCCTACGCTACAATTGCATTGTTTTTCAATATAGTTGGAACAAATATTGATGCAAATCACCACTTACAAAATAAAAGACATGAGGAATTTCCTCATTAGCACCTGGACCCCCCCCCAAAAAAAACCTTTTTACTTTCACATAACTGATAAATTCTGTATAAATGTTGTTTCCCATTGAAAAAACATCCAATATGTCGTATGACCCTCGCTGACTTCCTCATCAATCCTAATCTTGTGTCAAACCTGTGTGTGTGTGTATGTGTGTGTGTGTGTGTGTATGAAGATGAAGAGAAACACTTAGTGCTCTACAGACTGTGTCAGTCACACAGTGTGTGTGTGTGTGTGTGTGTGTGTGTGTGTGTGTGTGTGTCACACACACACTGTGTGACTGACACAGTCTGTAGAGCACTAAGTGTTTCTCTTCATCTTCAGTTTGAACTCTTCATTCATCAGCTTCATTTTCCCAATCAGAAAAGGAATTTGCCTTGGTTGTTGGTGCATACACACACATATTACAAATGAATATGAAATAAACAATACATGCAGAAATAATTACGTACATATAACTGTTTAACATTACGAAAAAAAGTGGTAGGCCTACAGGATGTGCAAAAATGTTCTCTCTCTCTCTCTGTCTCACACACACACACACACACACACACACACACACACACACACACACACACACACACACACACACACACACACACACACACAGGGGTTTGACTGAAGATTAGGATTGATAAGGAAGTCAGGATGAAGCAGGATGAGTTCACGGACCATCCAGTGTGTTGCATTCTCTCTGAATATTAAGAGCTTTCTTTCAGCTGTAATTTCTCATGTACAGTATATAGGCTACATTTTTTTGGGGGGCTTGATCCCTGCCCCACGAGGCGTTTACGTGCCCTTACAGGTTTATTATTATAAGGGACACTGCTGTTTTATTGAGGGCATTTAATAACGAGAGAGAAAGAGACGGGACTCGTTATTAGGCTACTTATTAACATGGACTTCAACTCGGGCGGATTATCTGCGGGATGGTACTGACATGTGTGAAAGTATTAAGAGGGAAGCTGATAAGTTAGTGCTGCGTGACACATTCAACAAAGCGCTCCTTCTAATGTCAAGGTCCCTCTGATAGAAGGAAGATTTCAGTCAGATATGATTTAGAAAATGATTACACAACTGTTTATGTTGAATGGAGACACAATGAAGTCCAAACAGACATTATTTAAGCATCTGAAATAAAGATTTAGTCCAGGACCGCCACCCCCCCTTCCCTCCCATTTGTTAAGAATCGCCCTAAAGGCATAATGAAAAAAGTAAAGTTTTTGATGGACACTTCAATATCATGTTCTGCGTCTACGTTCGACAAAACGCCTTCATGGGTCATTTTTTTACGCCTCCTCTGCTCCCTCCCTTTATTCTCTCTCTCTCTTTGTCTCTCCTCCCTTCTCTCCTCCCTCTATCAGTCAGTGCGCCCGTTGGCACAGGAACGATTGAAAGTGACACACTCTGATTAGGAACCGGTCCTTTTGCACCGATACATCCCGCTATTACTGTAACTCAAACTCCGGTGTTTTGCTTTTCGGTCAGATCCGTGTGTTGTGTTGTGTCTCCCGGGTTGTCTGGTTTTTTGTGTCTTCCCGGCTGCGTCGCGTAATTTTTGCGCAAAAGCTTCTTTTTTTTGTCTCTCTTTCTCTCCGAGGATGAAGCCATGAGTTCAAAGGAAGGCAGACTTGTGGCACAGAGACACGTTTTAAACTAAAAGGCGGACAAACGCGTAAAAAGGAAGGACGAGGGGGGAAGAATTTCATCTACAACATCAAGTTTGTGAGTCGGACAGAAAGGTCTACGGCGTCAGGACAGACCACTACCGGTGCTCACAAAGTCTCTCCCTCTCTACGCCTTTAGGCTACTTCCCCACAGAGAGCATCCATCCGTCCACCTCTCCACTCCTCTCCGCTGCTTTACGCGCTATCGTCGCCCCCTCTTTCTCCCTCCCTCCCAGTAACTATAAGTTTTTTTTCCTGCTCTGTGGGTCTCCGGTTCCGGTCTCCCCGACGAGTCCAGATTCAACTCCCCGGGCCTTTTTTACCAACGTGATCCGCCTTTTATCCAGGAGCAGAACCACAGCTCAGCCCTGGATTCAATACTCCTGATCAATGGACAGAGCCTCCTCAGCGGCCAGCAGCGCTACAGACACACAGCCGTAAACAGTGAGTGGCTACGGACACACACACACACACACACACACACACACACACACACACACACACACACTGTTCTGCAGGTTCTTCTACACCAGAAATGCTTTTAACTACTAAATTACGATGAAGTTGATGTCAGTGATTCAGTTTTGTTGACATTGATCAATACCAAACCGTTCCTTTAGTTAAATCAACTACTATTATAATTTTTTATAAAGTTAATATAAATATTAGGTTGTGTTTTAATTGTGTCGTATAGGTCTAACATATCCAACGTCCATTTACAAGAATAATAATAATACTTTTTTCAAAATTTGCCATTTCATTTTTCTATAATAATGATCATTTTCTTGACGTTTTCTGAACAAGTTGAATCCTATTTATTGAATTAACCCCGCATGACATATATCAGCTTCTTGGCACTGAAGCAAAACGTATTTCTTTAACTTCTAGTAGCCTATTATTTTTTTTTTAGGAACTATAAGTTGTATTTAGTATTTCAAATGCGAATAAGATTAAGACACGTCAATAAAATATCACGTAAGTTATTGAAGAACTCAACCAGTTCATCAATGCTGTGAGCTCAATATTTAAAGGGATCGTTGCTGCTATTTTGGAGGCTTGGCATAATCTAGACCAAAACTCTATCATTGCAAGTTGTTTGTGTGTGTGTGTGTGTGTGTGTGTGTGTGTGTGTGTGTACGTTATTTTCAGAAAACAAATCTTGAAAATGCGTCACAACTTTACCTTGTGACTTTTTAACTTTGAAAAAAGTAATAATTAATGAGCCGTTACTGTGAAAGGTGTCAGTGATGTTACTGTTTAACACGTGCAGAGTTTTAGTGTTAGCTTCAAACTGCATAATCCCCGGTAACCGGGACAGATGATGAATAAAACATAGCGAGGGAGACAGAGAGGTGTAGAACACGCTCCGCTCGGGCTGTTGTTGTTTTTCTTCCTTCTTTTTTTTTCCAAGCGCCTTTTAACCTCTGAGACACACACATACACACACACATACACACACACACACGGGACAGTAAGACACGCCGCCTCATAACGCCTCATAACGCTCAGGTCTGATCAGGGACTGTGGAGAAATGTAGGCCTCAGGTCTGCTCCGCGTTGTCCCAAAGAAACTGGAGCCAAATGCGTTTCAATGAGAACCAGTCCTGGTGCAGACCGTCACGTCAGTCCTGCACTAAACATGAAGAAATCAAACCCACATCCACAGCGCATGGACCCATTTTTGTATTTTTTTATAATCATTTTTTTCGGCTAGTAAGTGGAGCAGATGGAGTAGATGGTGTTCATTTTGAACCCTGCTTGTATGAATTTACCTATAATATAATTGCACTTTTCTGCATTTTTTTCCACAACCCGTAGTATGTATGGATGTGTGCGTGGATGTCAAATGGTCTGTGTTCCTATGTGTATGTATAGTGTGTATACGATGTATATAAACTATTGGACACCTTAATTTCCTCGGGATTAATAAAGTAGGCCTATCTATCTATCTATCTATCTATCTATCTATCTATCTATCTATCTATCTATCTATCTATCTATCTATCTATCTATCTATCTATCTATCTATCTATCTATCTATCTATCTATCTATCTATCTATCTATCTATCTATCTATCTATCTATTTTCCCTACGCGTTCGGGTTAAACTTGAAAAAAAAACCCTGCTTTTTGTTTTTATTTTAGTTTTTAGACAGTCAGTCCTGTTAGCAGACCGTCATGTCAGGACTTTGTCCTGCTCTAATGAAGGAATCAAACCCACATCCACATCGCATGAAGCTTTTTTTTTTTAACCATCAATTGTGCACTTGTAGCACTATTATTAATTAATGTTCTTTCTATACAAGCTCGGTCTGAACTCGGAAACTTGTGGTGCCTGTTGGACAATTTAGAAATCTAACTGTGGACGTCCAAACTTGGACTTGTAATGGCTTTACATCGTTGTATATGTTTTTTCCCCTTTCTTTGCCTTTGTAACTGACTTGAAGTCGCTCCTCAATGATCTCTCCAGTATAAATAAAGATTTCAAAGCGTCACATACGGGTCAGACGATTGGTTTATGTTAGCCCAAAAGACAGCAGAAAAAGTTCATTTTTTCCCCCCCTCTTCTCATTTTTAAGTCGACCGTATTTTAGCCTGTTTCTCACACTGACAGCAGCCACAAACTCAAAAAAATAAAATAAAATAAACAGCAGGCTGACTCTTCTTTTCTAAAACCTCCGATCCAAACTGCGATTATGCTTACACTCTTTTTCTTTCTTCAAATTAAACGCGTGTGAAACGCCTGCCGCCGTTCACACACACACACACACACACACACACACACACACACACACACACACACACACACACACACACACACACACACACACACACGTCTAGTTCTAGTTTAGTGGTTTATATACAAATACTATAAATGGATATACAGATAATCAATATAAGATGTGATGGAGAGATGAAAAAACCACCTCAGAAGGCTTTAATCTGGGCCCTAGCCGCTGCATAGTCCAATTAAGAAACTAAAACACTGAAAAGAAAAGAGAAAAAGCCTGAACTAAATTGACACAATATATACATTCTCACCTTTGCAGGTGAAGTGTGGATGGAGAATTTGAATAATCCGGATTCCAATTTAAAGCAGAAACGCAATATCAGTAATCAAGAATATTAATATGATTAAAATATAGGCTTGGTAATTAATTGAAAACATACTGACAGCACTGCGCACTACACGCCGCTGTCAATCATCTTCTCTTTTCCCACAGGACTACAATCACCAGCAGTTTATATATATATTAATTTTTTTTTTTTAAGCCAACCGCGAGGAAAAACGGATTCGATTCAGCTGCTGTGATGTGAGGGTGCGTGTGTACAGCCGCTGCACGTTTTCTGGTTTTCTGGCCTCCATGTCAGCTTAAAGTTTGCGCACACGCTCCAAAACGTTTTGACGGTCCTCGCGGACTCTGTCAGGTGCGTGAAAGAGTTCATGTGTAAAGAGTAAACGTGTCCAAATGAATAGGAAACTCATCTTTTCTATGGCTTTCACTGAGTCGCAGAAGCTTTACATGTGTGCGAGGCTTTGAGCCTTTTTGTCTCATTCTGCCGCCAAGATGCGCACATTATGTATGTTTCATGCAAATAAAGAACAATGTTTGCTTCTTTGCCATTTTTACAGCATAGCTGAACTATTCTTTTGTTTCATTAGTCGTTCATTTGCTAAATTCTGAAAGATGAATGCCCCGTCATAGTCTCATAACTATGAATAACAGTTTCAATCAGACACAATTAGACCAACACATTCATAATTCAGATTCCTTATTTGTTCATTACATTTGCATCAAATAGAAATGTATCTTTGGCACTGGCATATCAGGCAACGCACACAACATTTACAACTTGGCACCCTCCATTTTTAATTCTTCAGTGACCCTCCTCCTCTTTCTCTTCTTCCTGCCTCTGTGTGTGAACTCAGCTATCTGTTCACGGCAATAAGGGTGTGTCTGCGCTATTAAAACCCAGATTAGATAGTGGAGAAGCTCTGTGGGCACTAATGATGCTCCTCTCTGGCTGGCCGTGGGCGTCACTCACAGATCTCTATAATGTCTCATATTCAGCCTGCCTGGTGCATATTTTAGTTTATTTGCGGCTCGCTGTGATTCTGGATGATAAAGTCATGTCTTTTAAAAAAAAAAAATGGGACGGAGAAAACTCAGTGTGCCCTGAGACGTGATCTCTCTGTGTTGCCCACTCTGGTCGGGTTGGTGTGAGCTGTGGTGGATGGGTTTGGCATCTGTGTGTGTGTGTGTGTGTGTTACAGTAAAGTTTTCCCCTCTAAATGTGTGACAGTATAACAGGAACACCTCAGCATGACTACATGACTACAGCATGTTGTGCCCCCTCCGTACTGTATACATGCATGTGTCTTATTTGTCCCTACTGTGTGTGGCTGTACTCGGATTCAGTGTGTGGTCCCTGGAAGTGTTAAAGCAGAGAGTCTGTGTAGCGTGCTGGCTGTGGTTTGTGTGGCTTAGTGTCTCTGTGTGTGTGTCTCTGTGTGTATGTATAGATGAGTGTGTTTAAGCATGCATCCTCTAGCTGGAAGGGCGAGGCTATAAATGCTCGCTGTTAACTCTTCATCCTGTATTATCAAATGAGATGTTTACGAGGGAGCCAAACATGTTTGCCAGAAGGCCTTCGTCTCTCCCCCTCACCCTGGTTATTTTCCTCTGTGACTCTGTGTGTGTGTGTGTGTGTGTGTGTGTGTATGTGTGTGTGTGCCGTAAAGGTCTGCTGTCTTGCCCTCACACCAACTCTCCCCACATCACAGTGTGACACATCTGATGGCCATAAACGGCAAATTCCACAATAATGTAACCTTCCCTAAGAGCAATCATTTCTCATAAATGGCCACATAACAATAAAAAATAAAAATCAACTTTTATGTTGTTCTCCAATTTGTTTTCACACTTTAAAAAACTAAATACTTGATTATTTTTCATGTGCTTCCTTCTTCTGGGGTTATTTTTCTGGAAAGCATTTTAACACATCCCAACTTCATTACGTCTGTCCCTCCCTGTGCATACATTCGGTTTGACAGCAAGGCTTTTAATATTATCCTCCTCCTCCTCCTCCTCCTCCTCCTCCTCCTCCTCCTCCTCCTCCTCCTCCTCCTCCTCCTCCTCCTCCTCCTCCTCCTGCCTTCTTTTATCTGTGCTGCTGCAGAGCCAAGCATTAACCAATAGCTTGATAACCCTGTTATAAAAGTGGATCTCGAACGGGAGGAGGCCTGTATCTGGATATTTTCCTACACAGATGACGCCTCTCCGGTTCTTCCCCTGCTATCAGTGCTAATAATGCCCTCGCAGGTCACTCTCTCTGTGTGGTTTTGCATGTTAAAGGTACAACCCTTCATTAGCAGACATAGTATCTCAACAGTAGAAGAGATACCGGAGAGGCAGTTAGAGCAGCTCTGACGTGGGAGAGGTTAGTTGTGTTTCTTACTCACACATTGAGTTTGATATTCATTAGTCCCATACCTAGTACAGATTCAATGTGATCCTGCTATTCGGATGATTGCGTACACTTTTGACCCACACAATTATCCCTCTCATACGTCTCTCTTGTTTTAAATCTCAGAGAGAAAGTGTGCGGAGCTGCTCTCTGTTTCCTGCACACTTATCACAATGAGATTACAGGGAGGTAGCGTGTGTGTGTGTGTGTGTGTGTGTGTGTGTGTGTGGAGGCAGAAGGCAACATAAAAACAGCTTTCTGTAGAGCATTACTTTTACTCTACCTGTTGCTTCCCCTAAATCTTCACATTTTGTTCCAGAGCTGCCAAGATTAATTGATTAGTTGTCAACTATTAACTGGGAAAAAAAGTACAAATTCTCTGCTTCCAGCTCGTTAAATGTGAATATGATCTAGTGTCTTCTCCCCTTTGTGACAGTAAAGTACAAATCTTTGAGATGTGGACAAAACGAGACATTTGAGGATGTCATCTTGAGCTTTGGGAAACACTGATCCACATTTAAAAAAAAACAACCAAAACAACTAATCGATTAATCAAGCCAATGAAAATAGCCAATGAAATGAATCGTTAGTTGCAGCCCTATTTCATACACACGCGTCATCTGAGGCCAAACATGAAAAAAGTGTTTTCCCAGACTTAACATGTGATGCAAAAATAAAAGCACAAGAGAGAGTGATGAGGATACAAATACATAAAAAATAAAAGCAGCTTTCATGGACCGTTTGAACCAGTCATTATACCATATGGCTTTGAAATGAAGAGGACTAGCAATCAGTGTTTGTCAGCTGTCTGATTTGTAGAGTTTAGACTGGCTTTGAATTACACGTTAGCCTCTGTTTGTGTGTGTTTACGTCTTTGAGCTGGACATATTGTTTAGAGGTGTGTTTGTTGTCGTGTCCTATACTCTTCTATTTCTCTGGGTGTGTCTACATTTTTGCTTTGCAATCTTGTCTTTGGCTCTCGGTGTGTATTTGTTATGTCTAGAACGCGTAATAATGTGGAATTCAATAGTGGCTTATCATCAAAAACATGAGGTCGTCCCAGCATCAGACACAATGCGTGGACAAACAGAGCAGAGTGGGTCTTTTCTTTGTATATATTTGTCTTTAAAGCAGAAATATTCAAAGGTGAGACTGAGTTATATTTTTTTTTATCAAAAAGATGGCTGATATCTCAATAATTCATTATATAGTTTCTCTGAGAGGTGTGACAGTTGACCAGAGAAGCAATAAATTGGGAAATGCATCATGACCGCTCTCCTTATCAAAAAGACATTACATGGTCTCCATAGCAAATATGTAATAGCTCCTCTTATCACTTCTTTATTAACTGCTCCAACTATCACACGCCTTATCAAACAATGCAACACAGATGGATTTAGGATGAAGATGATAACCATCACAGTGTTTGAAGGCTGAAATCAGGCCATGATTTAATGTGATGCACTGTGTAGCGTCACACAGAGAAAGAGAAAAAGATTATTGCTCAACACACCCGGAATAATTACATAAAATAGATTAGCATTCATCAGTCCGGCTGGATGTTTCTGTAGGCATGTCCCAGTCATTGTTTTATTTTTAAGATTTTTTTTAATTTATTTTTTGGCATTTTAGGTCTTTATTAGCAGGACAGCTTGAGAAGTGGTAAAGACTGAGCGTTTGTACATGGGGCGCACACTCAACCAGGTGTGCTATCCGGGCACCCCCCACATCTCAGTTATTGTTTACATCATTCATCACCTTTTTTAAGGTGAAAAGAGAGAAAGCGGGATGTCAGCAGGGGCGGAGCCAGACGTTTTAAACAATAGGGTCTCAACCCAAACCTTTTTTTCCCCAATTTACGGCAGATATTTGCACTATTTCTTTTCCAGCCATTTGATAAAGATCTGTACATCACTTGGGAAAAACGTGAAAGTTGTCAAGTAAAAAAAATCCTATTTGATCCTATTTTGTATCTGTTTGTTCTGTCTTCATTGTTCTCCAACGAAAACACAACGAATGTTGAGGATGACCCATTTTCAGTCCTGCCCCTTTAAAAAATGGTCTGATGTGTCTATTTTTAAGTTGCATAACGTAGTTAGGGTAGGAATTTGGCATAAACGGCATTACTAATCTTGAAACGTTTCAGCAGAGTTAACACAACTTTTGCTCCATTTATTTGCCGGTCCAGTTACAGAGACTGAAGGGAAATGACACAAAGTTATTTTAAAGACCTAAATGATTTGGAGCTTTTGAGAAGAGATTTTTGAGGCCGGAGCCCTAGAAAAAGAATTTTTCCTCTGCACTGTCACACTAAATGCTTGCTCTTGGGGGAATTACTGGAATTGTTGGGTCTTTGTAAATTATAGAGTGTGGTCTAGACCTACTCTATCTGTAAAGTGTTATGATTTTATACTATTGAATTGAATTAGAAGCCTTCTGCTGGATTTCAGAACATGTATAAGGTTGTCAATGAATCAGTCTCTCCCACATATTTCTTTACTGCAGTATCTGCATCTTGGCTCTCTGATCTGCACAACACAGTTGCACGTACACTCAATATGTTACTATGAACTATATATTACACAATGTTTTACTGCTGAAATGAGATGCCAGTTGTAAGATATACTAAAACTCTTCACATCCGTTGCAGATTGGATTTAAGTTAATTGATTCTTAAATTATTAGAAGATCTTTTGGTGTGAATTGAAATATTCAGCTCAAAGCACCAGCTACAGCAAGTTATTAAAGTGGGGAGGGCCCATAAATGTTGTGTTTCACTTCATAAAAACTGCTGCACCCTCCCAGTGTTGGAAGAAGTATTCAGATCCATTATTTAAGTAAAAGAACCAATATCGCGGTGTAAACAATACTCCATTATAAGTAAAAGTCCTGCATTTAAAAGTGAAAAGATGCTTAGTTTACTTTAACAGATGATGTAGAAAAGCAAAACAAAATCCACACAATTAAGAAGTGGGAACCAACAAATATTTGATATTTTTGCTTGAAAAATGACTTAAAGGGTTAATCAATTATCAAAAGCTGCAGATTCATTTTAATCGACTCCCTGTCTCAGCTTTTATAATCAGAATGTTAACACTGATCAAATGCGATCCATGCGGTGGAATGACTTTCACTTCTCTATACACAGTTTGCTAGTTTGGTCCAGTGGTTCCCAACCTAGGGGTCGGGCCCCTCCAAAGGGTCACCACATAAATCTGAGGAGTCTTGAGAAGAAAATCTGTTTTCATCTTTAGAACTTTTTTCCAGGGGTGATTCTAGGATCAGACCTTTAGGGGGGCTCAGCCCCTAACGAGAATGTAGCACGACAGACCCCCCCTCCCCACTGCTAAATCAGTAATTTCATTATCTGATAATCTCTGAGCTAGCTACTGAACAACAATGTCAGCTAACATTTTTTGACACTATGATGGAACTAAACCTGACACTTGACAATTTTAATTGCTTACGGTACAGTTTGGGTGCTAATCTGCGCCATGAAATGGCCATCTTCTTCTCTGGGGACTACCAACGTTAAACTTCACAACCGTCTCCTGCTCATCACTCTTAGAGATTAGATTATGGCGTTTTTCCATTAAAGGTACCTGCTCGCCTCACCTCAGCTTGACTCGGCCGTGCTGCCCTGTCCTACCTTTTCCGCTGCAGATTAGTAACACATGCGTGAGGCGTGCCGTGGCTGGTCGTCATAGCAGGAAACTGCCGTGACCTAACACGGTACACACACAAAACATGGATAGTGTGTTGTTTTTGATTCTCTGCGTGTTGCAGAAGGCCAATTCGTTTTTAATGAACCTGGAGCCAGCAAAAAAAAACAAAAAAAAAACACGCTGGATAAATTATTTACCGGTAAACATAGCGGGTTTCTAGTCAGGACTACAAAAAGTACCTGTTAGCAGGTATCAGGGAGTTTTTTTGTAATAGAAAACCAAAAAAGGCGCGTAGAGGCGAGGAGAGTCGAATAGATACCATGCAGTGGAAAAACGGCATTAGATACTCAGCCAAAGGTGGGAGTCCGGTACAACCTCTTCTGATTGGCCAACACTACGTTTCTGTTAACCCTTTCCTTGACGGGGTTACAGGTGCATAGCATCGGCGACAGACACACAGGATAAACAGGCTGTTTCAAGCCCTTTGAACCTGTAAATGTTCTCCGTCACTAACACACGTTTCCAAACTTTAACTTGAATCTCTAAAATTGATTAAAAAAAAGAACATTTTTTAGTTTATTTATTATTTTAATTTTTTAGGAGTGGCTGAGATGTTGCTGTGGCTTGTGCCCCCCTAAAAAGGTTCTAAAGGTTCTTCTTTTGCGAGGAGTCACAAACCAAGAATGTTTGGGAACCACTTGTTTAATCTGTGACAATGTGTTGTATTTTGTGTATATTCAGGCGGATGTGGTGGTCTCTAGTGATTGGTTAGGGAAAATGCAAAGGCCCTCCCCCATGGAAATCATTCAGAGTGGACGCAACGTCGGACTAGAGATGGAAACATAGTGTAACAAGTTGATAGTTCTGTCCGCTGTATAGCTCTCCCCACAACACATCAAAATGATTTACCACTGTTACATTATTACAACTGTCTAATTGTGTACCTCGTTGCGTCATAAAGACATGTTTTCATATGTATCGATGTACAGTATTTGTCAAAAATCATAACTTGTCCCATGAAGAATATTTAATATTATTACAACTGTGTTTACATTGTCACATTCATTATATGATAATACACTAGCTTTAACTACTGGGTGCCAACAGGAGGAGTTATAATTATGAACAAATGCACAAATAAATACTTTTAACAGTATGCTTCATGTGGCCCCACATGACCTGCTGATCATTTAACGTGACAATACTCACTGCTGTCGAGGTGGGACGACTTATCTGAGCGAGGGTTGACAAACAAAAAACACATTGCGTTATCATTTTGTATCTCTTGGATCAAATACCAAGTGAAATGTAATTGAAGCAGGATGTCATTGTGATGGTGATTGTGTGTGATTGTGTATATGAGCACTAGGTCTTTGTCTTTCTCTTCAGTTTGAACACTTTCAGCTTCATGTTCAGAATCAGAAAGGGAATTATTGCCAAGTAAATAACTCTTTAACAATTAATTTGTAAGTGTGTGTGTGTGTCTGTGTGGTTAGATGGTGAGATGTCGGCGAGGCCAGGTCTTGATAGGGATCAGTAGCGGGGGAGCTGCATCAGGTTGGGACCTGTTGGTGATAACAGCAGATTCTTTGGAGGAGTATCTTTTAAATAAGAAAATTAAACCGTCTTAGTTTGGGCCTCGCTAGTCCGTCACACTTTCACAAGGCAGGTCAAGTTCCACTTATCATCCTGACTGGATGGAAGCAGCGGCTGACGGCAGCCTGTGAATTTCTCTCAATGTTCTGTCATATTTGCTTGTTATTTTATCGTAGCTACAACATAGTTAGCGGTTAGATTTATGTGCAAAGCTCCCTTTTTTTCTCAGCAAGCCTCACATTGTGAATTATATCTACCACTGTACTCACATTTAAACTCATTGCTTTCCACTCAGTGCAACCCTTTGAACTTGTTTTCTTCCTCTCTTTTTTTTCAAAACCACTTTTATTAAACTCTGCCTCTTAATTTCTTTGGTTTCTTTGCCTCCCTCACATTTTAATCACGCCAAAGCTAATGTTTTTAATTTATTATACTTTTTTCTTTTTAAGCTCTTAATACTTCTCAGATTGAGAGTTTTGTTTCTGTTTGTGGTGGGTGTTTTTTTTTTTTTTAGCTATGTTGTTGTGAAAGAAGAGTTGAAAGGTAGCGGAAAGACGAGAGGGAGAGAAAGAGGAGGGTGACAAGAGAGCAACACCACACAAAACATTGTCTTTTGTTTGGGTTTTACAACAGCCGGAGCAGTGAAAGCTGCCGAAATATGAAAAAGCGAGAGAGGGGTGCAGTTTCTAATCGAGCGCGGTGGAAAAGGCCACACTCAAACAATAACCATGGATTCTCCGTCTAACCATTTGTTCTGGTGGATAGCTGGCCAATGTCCCACCGTACAGAAACCTTCTGTGTTTTTCCACTCCCAAATCTGCTCACTAACTTGATTTCCATACTTGCTGGCTTCACCATTTCTCTTTCCATGGACACTTTTCTAATCTCTCTCTCTCATCACCGAGGGTCACACATGCTGGCAGATACTGTCCAGGGTCTCGTGTGTAAATAAAAGCAGTGCATTTGGCCTGAGCGAGCTGGCTTCTCTTTCACGCATTGCCGTGCGTCCGTCCTGTCTGGCTTGGCAGCGTTTCTAATGGCATCATCCTATATTAGACGTTTGGCTGACGCACCCTTATCAGGGGACACCGACCCACCAGGCTCACGCTCTCATGAATGTGTGTGTAGAATAGCATCAACCTTAACCGTTGAATTATATTGACTCTTAACAATGCCTACCTCTCAAAAAAATGATTTCCCTTACATGTTTCCAGACTCGTTCTCTCTGGCTGGAGCTCCTCTGGGGATCTGGAGGAGGATGGAGCGAGGAGGGGAGAGTCCCATCACCCAGGACAGTCCTGAGCGGAGGGGAGGCAGCCCGGACCTCAGCGGCCTCCCTCCGCCGGGGAAGAAGGGCCGGTTGGAGCTCAATGGGAGCCCCACTGGGCCACGCATACGCCACAACGGAGCCCCACTGAGACCCCTAGGAGGTGAGCAAACATGTGGCTCAAGACAGAAACTTTTCTTTATTGTTTTAAGAGATTCATTTTAAAGTCACATGCTCCATATCAGTGGGTTTCCAGCCACGAAAATAACAGATGTGTGTGACGCGATGAGGCGACTGTAACCTTCCTGCCGGGTTTGTTTTTCCCGCAAAGTCACAGAATGATTTGCGGCAGGTAGACAGCGCTGCAAAGAACACATTCTGATGGGTCACAGACTTCTTTGGAACACCGGAAAAGCCTGTGTTAGCATATCCAGGTAAAAGGTAGCAAGAGATTTCTTTATATAGGCCTAATTGTATTTTAATGTTATTTTAGAAGTTTCAGTTTCAGAACCTTCACAGAAAAGAAGAAAATTAAAAAGAAGAACAACCAAAGGAAAGCGAAAGATAATGGGCGATAAGTGAGTCACACACAGTCGGGCTATCAACGGATGGAGACAATTACCAGATTGTAAATTATTTAAACCGACCCAGAATTGTCTCTTAGGTATGTAATACTGTATGTCTCTTTCATACACAAAATAGCTTTTTTTTGCACAAACTTTAGATGTAATGTGGTTGTACGTCAGTAGCCGACATTAAATTACTTCCCCCTTCCATTTAGCGCAAACGTTTTATTCCTTTAATCTGTGTTTGTGTTGGCCTACTATTTTCTTTTCCCTTGTAACTTTACTTACGTAAAGTGTCCGTGTGTTTCAATAAATGTGCAATTTTTTTTAAAGATTATTTTTTAGCCTTTATTTTTGACAGGACAGCCGAAGAGATGAAAGGGGAGAAAGAAAACCTCTATAAGAGTAAACCTCTATGAATGGTCACCCGCTCTACCAACTGAGCTATCTGGGCGCCCATGAAATGTGCTATATTAGTCGTTGGTTGCAACAATCTCTTAATGCTTTGGCTCGTGACACAGTGACAGTGATAGCCGGTTTAGCTCACGATACATCCAAAGTAGGCTAAAATGCTATGATGCATATGTAACTTATTATCTTATTAAAAATGAATGATTTTCTGTCTGAGCAAAACATTTATTGGGACTATATGACACTAAGGCCTTTTTTCAGTAGCCGCAGCCGAGCTGGCGAGCGCTAACGTGACGTCATGAGAGCGCCCTAACTGTTTATACTTGTGGTTGCAACACAAGTTGCAGTCTTCTCCTGAACAGAGGTGGCGCTATTGAGCAAAGGCTACTGACTTTGTTTTTACTACGGACTAGAAGAAGAAGAAAAAGGTGAACAGTAGAACTGGCAGCAGCATGGACGTCATTGCTTTGATTTGATGACCTACTTGGTCGGATGAAGCTTTTCATTCACCATAAAAGAAGTCATCTTAACCCAGTCAGTTTACAAGAGAGACCTGCAGTCGCTCTGAGAGTCCCGGCATCCGGTTACCCTCGAGCTTGTTCAGGCTTCCTGTTTCCGCTTTGTCGCGCGCCACTGAAAAAATAAAGCCAGCCAGAAAAAATAAAGCCAGCGAGATCTTTGTTGTTTTGAGGTCACATTGGAGCGCGCCACAGCGTTTTACTCAGTAATCTACAGTGGGCAATACAGCACCATAATGAAAAGAGCTTTACGACAACGCTTTTGTCCAAAGCAACCCCTAGAATCAACACAAACTGAAAGTTACATATAGCCACTCACTTAATACATGAAACCTTTGATGTATTATAAGAACTGGATACAGTGTTAGAGGCGGAGCCCCCTTCATTAGAGTTACTCAGTGGCACATGAAGCCAAAAAAGTTAAACCTCTGCGTATAAAATGACGATCGGCGCTGCTTCCGCACTATTCAGGTGCTCGGTATGGCCATGTCATGGGGAAGCAAGGTGTTAACATAGCAAAAGATATTTGTTTTTAAACCAAAACATGGTAGTTATGAGGTAACATTAATACATCAAACAAACAGATATTTCCTTCACATTGTCATCTCATTAATTAGCATTTTCTTTTTGTATTGTTATGTTTTGGAAATCTGGTGAAAATGTGAGCTAAATTGAGATAAAAAATTCCTTTATGAAAAGTGAATTAACCCCTACTCTTCAAATGCGGGTTATGACTAGAGAAGCCAATATTTTATACCTAAGGAATTAACAATGGGAGCATAATTTTCTCCCAAAATTGAACACATAATATGATTCTCGCTGAAATAAAGAAAGCTAGATGACGACATCTCAGAACAGCTGTCGCCATTTTACTCAGGTGTCAGAGGTTTTGGAGTACCAAACCCAAAGGCAGCGTTTGGCTCTGCATTGAGCCCCATCCTGGCCATAAGGCGAGTTTGGCTCGGTGCGCTCTGTTGTAATGTGGCTGCGCCGCTGGGAGAACCTGAGCTGTTTCTACACTGTTAATCTATAAGTCTGGGGGGAACTGTATAATACAGGCTTACCAAATAAAGGAGATTGCTCCATATAAACAAGATTTATACAACTCACTCTGGTTTATCGATCCCTGCATTCATTGTGAAAGTTGTTTCTTGTATACATGTGTGCATGTGTGTGTGCACTTGCTCCTCTGTCTGGGTGTATGTGCTGCCATATGTTTGCAGAAATGTCTTAGGTATTCCTTTAATTTCAAATCATTTGTATACTGTTTCCACAGTGTATGTTAGGGATCGACTGATATGGATTTTTTTAGTGCCGATACCGATTTCTTTTCTTCATCAGCCTAAGCCGATTTTCTTGAGCTAATATTTGGAGCCAATACTGCTTTTGCTCCCTCAATTTA
Source organism: Percina caprodes (assembly GCA_013375575.1). NCBI lineage: Eukaryota > Metazoa > Chordata > Actinopteri > Perciformes > Percidae > Percina > Percina caprodes. The sequence continues at coordinate 1,070,785 of JABXJD010000095.1, read as the reverse complement.
CATAATAAAGATGTAAACCTTGCCACACTGGCTTGATTTTCGGAATCTGCGCTGCCATTTCTTTAAAAATAATAAACAAAAACACAGCTCAGTGTCACTTCTGTGCATCAGATGGATGGGTGCACTACATACGGTTAACTGTGCAAGGGTAAAATGCTTTCATCAACATCTACGACAAAGCCTTGATGATGCTTTGCTTGCTGACATATTATAAGACAGATATAATCAGGTCATCAAAAATGTTTTTTGTCAAAACATTTAAATAATTGAAGAAAACTGTAAACCTGAAAAGTAGCCATTGTAATAAAGTGCTTGATTTGTAATTTAAGACTGTTTTGATGCTAGTGGTGGAGGGGCAGGACGTTGCATGGTCGGCACGTCAACTGCAGCAACACATAGCTGCCTGTCTGTAAATAATGTTGGGAAAAAAAACTATCGGCAAACTCAGCAGCCGCGTATCGGCCGATGCCGATACACGTAAAAACACAAATACTGACCCGATATATCGGCCGGCCGATAAATCGGTCTAGTCTACATTGGCGGAAAATTTAATTCAAGGATGCAATGGTTTTAGCTCTGCATAGTCACATCAATGTGCATCATTTTAAACCAATTTTATTTCTAAAACTATTTCTGCATCCATTTATGTGGGTTTGGCAGTGGCTGCACAGTATGAGTTTGTAAAGATGGACTCATCTGTGGAAAGGGTTAAAGGTTCACAAATCAACGTGGAGCTCAGATTTGACCAAGATAAGAAGAAAAAATGAGAGCAATGTGTTAACGTGACAGAATGAAAGTTTAAATGTTGAAAAGGAGGAAAGAACATTTTCTGAGTGAGAGGCATTGAGGGAGAGACAGAGAGAGAGGAAGGAGGAAGGAGGAAGGAGGAAGGAGGAAGGAAGAAGGAGGAAGGAGGAAGGAGGAAGGAAGAAGGGGTTTTCTGTGCTGAACGCAGGGTTGGCCTGTAATAATGTCGGGTTGTCTTTGAAGACAGGAAACTCGACGTGTCTCCTCCAAACCACACTGCTGCCACGAGGAAAAGGCACACACACACACACACACACACACACACACACACACACACACACACACACACACACACACACACACAGAATATGTCCACAATCACAAAAACGTCTACACTGACACTCACACTCCCAAGAAATGCTGCCAAAACACACACCCTTACTTACACACACACACACACACACACACACATACAGAATATGTCCACAATCACAAAAACATCTACGCTGTGACACTCACACCCAAGAAATGCTGCCAAAACACATACACTCACACACACACACACACACACACACCTTATTTTAATATACCCATTCACCCATTCACATACATATTAGAGGGATTAGAGGTTTGAGGCAACATCACATCATCCAAACCAGATCACACAGTCAGCGGGCGAATCACAGGACACTGGATATAAGAGAAGACAGACTGGGGCGGTGCAGACAGAGAGGGAGAGAGCGAGATAGAGCCAGAGAGCGAGAGAGCGAGCGAGAGAGGAGTGCTGGTCGGAGGGAGCTGCTCTGTGTTGACAGTTATATTTCCCTGTTGGGGGAAATTCACTTACTTGAATTGGCACAGTGCTCCAGTGTGTAATTCACTCCATGAGAGCCTGGAGGACTGGGAGCAGAGTGATTAATGAGGAGGAAATAGAAATATAGGAATTGACTGATTAAAACAACGGGGTGGGATGGATCGGGGGGGGTATGTATGTATGTGTGTGTGTGTGTGTGTGTGTGTGTGTGTGTGTGTGTGTGTGTTTGGTATTGTGTGGTTACCATGCGGTAAAACGCATTGCTGTGCCCTGTATTATTAGTGCTGGGACGCTGCCTAATGCTCTCACTCCATCATTTCTTCAGAGAGCTTTAATTAATTGCCAGTTGACAGGTGGCCCAAAACCAAAAACCTTTTAGGAAAAAGGTTCATATTGGAGAGGAAGGATTGATATTAGTGCAGGGAGCCAAAAAGGACAAAGATTCTGGGAATCGGATACGTAACGTAGCCAGATACTGAAACTACTGAGCAGGAACAAGTGCTGGTCTTTATTTAGATGTTCAGCTTCCCTTTTATTAGTCATGTAGAGCCAATGGGGATGCTAACAAAATAAAAAAAATAAGCAATAATGCAAGTCAAGGTGTCTTGATATGAGATTGAAATGTAAAGCAGAGGACAGCATCATGGACATTATAAGCTCTTCAGAGTGCATTATGATGCAAATACTGCAACAAGAAAATAATTCAATTATATTCAATTTCATTTATAGTGTCAAATCATAACAGAAGTAATTACTTTACAGTAAGACTAGGTCTAGAACACACTATAATATACAGAGACCCAACAAATCCCAACGTACAGGCTGTTCTTATTCACTGTTTGTACACCTATGAAAATGAATAAGCTTTCAATTCATATATAGTCTCGCATTGTCAGATCTTCCTCCACAGCGCTGAGGAGGAGGGTCTGGCTAGTCCACACAGCATTTCTTTTTTAAACCAATCACAATCGTCTTGGGCGGCACTAAGCGCCGGATGGAGCCACGGTGCCGCTGCAAAATAGTCTCGGGAAAGAACTTGTTTTGGTGGAACATTTGTACATTAAAATTTTGTTTTAGTCGTGCAACAGAAAACTCTGATTGGACAGATAGTCTAGCTAGCTGTCTGGATTCACCCTGCAGAGATCTGAGGAGCAGTTAACCATAACGGAGTTTAGACAAAGTGGAAGTGGAACGTTGTAGATAGATAGATAGATATAGACCAATTTATATATAAACCACATAATCGTTAGCGTAGGGAGGAGGTCAGGGTGGATGGATGGGTCAAACAAACACAGAACTTTGCCCCAGGAGACTGCTGTTTGTGTCTATTGCTTTCTGTGTGAAAGCAAAAGTTATCTATTTTAACTTACATACTTATTTGAACCCAAACCTCGATCTTATAATAACAGTAATCTAGTAGTAGTTTTGTTATCTAAACAGGTTCTGCACTGCAGGGGCCCTGATCGCTCGTGTTGCTGGACATTCATAGTATAGTCCACAAAACTGTGCATAACCTTTCGTAAAAAATATCATAAAAACTGCTTGTATGCATCTTTGTTTCAATTAATAGTGAATATAACTGTTCAAAAGTTTTCACTTCCACATGTGCTGCTGTGAAATGGTTTGAAGAATTACTCATACTCATACTTTGAAAGTATGTCAAGGTCTGTGTGTGTGTGTGTGTGTGTGTGTGTGTGTGTGTGTTGGCTTGCTTCATGCAAACATTTCTTGGATCTGGTTTGGTTTTCACCTGGCCTGAATTTGCATCATTGAAGAACACTCATAGTGTCATGCAAATTCATATACATCTGTATTAACAACTCCTAACTGCAATATCACAAATATTTAACACCGCTTTTGCTTCAAAATTGTAGTTATAGTGCAATTTTAAGCTGTTATTAGTACTCTAATAAAAGTAGCAGCTTTTGTCAGTGTAAGTCTTTTGTATATTTTTGTATATGTTTTGCATATCTGTTAGGGGAGTCAAAATTATGAGCGCCTATCTAATAGGCCGTTAGATTAAATGCCTGGAAATGTCCAGCAGACTTACTAATGGATATCATTTGTTTTACATCCCAGGGTTGATCGTAGCATATTGAGAACTTAAGGTGTTGCGACAAGCTTGACCCACATTAAATGCGATCCACATGTTGGCTGTCTATGAGGGATACACTGTTGTGATCACAGACAATAAAAGCCAGATATCAAAACCAATCTTCTTCTTGTTCTCTTTTCCTTTTTGTCCTCGGCCACAGGTCTGATGATTCCAGTCTTCTGTGTAGTGGAGCAGTCAGACGGAGGGATTCAGACGGACGGATGTGAGGGAAGAGAGGAGCATGCAGAGTTTGTGCTTGTCAGGAAGGATATTCTCTTCTCTCAGCTGGTGGAGACGGCTCTGCTGGCCCTTGGGTACTCCCACAGCTCGGCGGCACAAGCCCACGGTCAGTCAGAGAGACACTAATGTTGCATTGCCAGACCTTCCTCCACAGTGGACTCAGTAATGATGACTCTGCAAGATAGTCTCAGGAAGGAAGTTGTTTTGGTGGAACATGTGTACATTCAAAACTTGTAGTTCAAAAGATAGTCTAGCTAGCTGTCTGGATTTACCCTGCAGAGATTTGAGGAGCAGGTAACCATAGTTCTAAATCCACCAGATGTTAGAACGGCAACACAAAGAAAGAGAAAGGTAACGGACATCAGGCGGAAAATTAGGGACATCCGGCAGAATTTCTTGGAAAAATCTTGGAAATGAAAGGTCATCGATAGCTTTTGATATAAATTTACAGCTAAAATGTCACCGTATCTTACTGTTTTAAAGTCATACAGGTTAATTTTTTTGTGACCAATTTTTTTTCTATTCTTTTTTTCTATTTAGAAATTATAAACAGTTACAAACAATTATAAACAATACACTGAGACATAGGAAAGCATCCCAGGGCCAAAAAACACAAAGGGGAAAGACAGGAGGGAGGGAGACAAAAACAACACATACTACTACACACACAGACAGACAGACAGACAGACAGACACAATACAAGGGACCAATCACATGCGCAGGTTGAAGTAAAGGCTGTAGCACAAGCGGAAATGTATCTGTAAAACAAGATTTCCGAGCGTCTGACAGGGACAGACATCACGTTTTGAGAGTTCACATGGACTGAATTCATGAGTATGATGGAGGTTTTGAACCTACAATAACAGATGTGTCCCTAAATTCTAGCGAGCTACAGGCCATGCTTGGCTCGCAATGTACAAATTTGCATTGACCTCGGGATTGAGCATCGTAATCTATCCTTGCTTCCTTGAAGGAGCAGTTAGGAATAGATATTTGGGAAAACAGCTTATTTTCTTTCTTGCTAAGAGTTAGATTTTTGAATATGAATATTACAGCCACCACTGCATGGTACCTGCTCAACTCGACTATTTTGGTTTTCCAGTATGAAAAAAAGTCCCAGGTACTTTTTTAGAATCACCTCCGTCGAGGTTCCAAGCGAGCTGAGGTGATACCAAAAGGTGACGTGAAAACCTGCAGACTACTGATTGGTCGGAGAGAATCAACGCTAATAGACTTAGAGACTTAGTGGGATGACTGAAATTGAAATTTCAGCGGCCAAAAGAATACAGTAGCCTGCGACAGTTTAACTATAACAGTAATAACCAAGGGTCATAAAGTGTCAGTGTTAAAGTGTCCAGGTATTTATGTGAGTACAGGTGTGGATGTAAAGTCCTCTTTGCCCTATTTCCTCCTCACCCCGAGAGAGGAGTTGTAGAGTGTAATGGCATGAGGGACAAAGGAGTCCTTGAGTCTGCTGGTCCTACACTTGGGAAGGAGCAGCCTTCCACTGAATAGGCTCCTCTGGTTGCTGATGACGGTGTGCGGGGTGGCTGTCCAGTGTCCTCCTCTCTGCCACCATTACCAGCGAGTCCAGCTTCATGCCGACCACAGAGCCGACCCGCCTAAACAGTTTATCCAGTCTGGAGGTGTCCTTCTTGAATATGCTGCCCCCCCAGCACACCACAGTGTAGAAAAGGACACTGGTGACCACAGACTGGTAAAACATCCACTGCAGTTTGCTGCAGATGTTGAAAGACCCCAATCTCCTCAGGAAGTACAGCCTGCTCTGTGTCTTTCTGTACAGGTGGCTGGTGTGTGTTGTCCAGTCCAGTTTGTTATCCAGCCACAGTCCAAGGTATTTGTATGACTGAACTGCCTCCACCTCAACTCCTTCCAGCAGGACTGGTCGTGGTCTTGATCTGGACCTCCCAAAGTCAATGACCAGCTCCGTCTTAAAAGTGTTGAGCTGTAGGCAGTCCCCCACTAGACTCCGCTACTCCTCCTCCCTGTCACCCCTGATACACCCAACGATGGCTGTGTCATTGGCGTACTTCTGTATGTGACACAGCTCCAAGTTGTAACAGAAGTCCGAGGTGTACAGGGTGAAGAGAAGAGGGGCCAGCACCGTGCCCTGGGGGGCTCCAGTGCTGCTGACCACAGTGTCAGACATGATCTGCTTCGTACTTCATACTGCGTCATCATTGCTACCGAGAGACGGGGGTGCCCTGAACAAACCTGCCGTTTTTAGATTGTTTAGCCATCTGTGTTTTATTTTGCTGCCTCTAGCTTCTTCTGAAACTAAATTTATCTTCTGGCAAACAGCCACATGCCGAGAATCAAAAACAACACACCTTCAACGTTCTGTGTGTGTGTGTGGGTGTGGGTGTTTGTGTGTGTGTGTTTGGTCACGGCAGTTTCCTGCGGCGTACGCATGAGGCAATACTGAATCTGCAATGGAAAAATGAGGACGGGGAAACCCGGCTGAGCTGAGCCGAGCCGAGTAGAGCAGGTATACTATGTAATGTAAAAACGCCAAAATGAACACAATATGTCTCCTTGGTGCAACACTTACAAACCAGGGGAGACTTCAGAAAGTCACTGGTGATCCCTGCTGGTGGTTTAAAACTAAAAAAGTAATGTTGTAGTGAGCTTCAGAGGGGCTGGTAGGCAGATTTTGTTATGTTCAGACAGAGCCTGGCTAGTTTCCCTCTGTTTTCAGTGGGTATGCTAAGCTAAGATAGCCAGCTACATATCTATTGTACAGACATGAGAGTGGCGTTGATATCCTCATTTTTTTCCCCAAAATGTCAAACTTTGAATCTGTCCTTGCACACTATCAACTTGCAGGACTGATTACCTCTTGATTGTGTTTTTTTCTATAAATAAAACACTATAACATGTAGAATAAAACCAACTCATAAAAGCAGATGAAAGACTTTGTCTGGTAGGTATTTGCTCAGGCATTTTTGTTTTTAGTGGTGACGAATTGAAATAATAATAAGAAAGAAAACAGAAGAACTCGTAGCCAGCTGGAGAAGCAATGGCAGTAGAGATGGCATCAAGCTTCAAACAGAAAATTCAATAAAATGAACAGATTACTAACTTTAAAGTTGTTTGGCTTGGCAAAGAAACACATTGAAACACTAAAATATCCAAGGTCAAGCTGCCTCTTTTTGTTAGTATAAAGAGAGGTTTTAATCAAAGGCATTATTAATAGTCATGATTTTCCAACCTCCAAGTGTCACTGTCTGTGTAAACTATGGTGCTACTGACTCAGAATTAAATACCGTGCAGCTTAGGGGTCTGGACGAGAAGGATCCTTGAAAGGAGACGCTCCCTCTAATCAACGTCCTGAGAAGGAAACTGAATGTGAGAATGTGACCCTGTACTGTTAAACTGGCAATAAGCACAAGAATGTTTTAAAAACACAACTAAGACACAGACAGAGCCTGTAAAAGTCATTAAACACACAACAAAGAGCTGGACGGGAATGTCTCCGTAAGACAAAAATACATTGTGCGTTGTGTGTGTGTGTGTGTGTGTGTGTGTGTGTGTGTGTGCGCGTGTGTGTGTGCGTACAGTATGTGTGAGAATGTTTATGAAGCAGAGGAAAAAAAAAAACTCTGTAATTTACTGCTGCACACATGGTAGTCATCTGCAACAGGACAGTGTCATTTACTGCTGTCTTTTCTCAAGTATGCAGAAAATGCCATCTGGGGAAGTTGCCTCACATAGATATAAAATGGTAACAACAGAGTGACAGTAAGCAACAAGGCTATTGCAATAGACTGCAAATGGTGGGAGATCCCCATCTGTTTGACATCTCGACCCAGAGAGAGAGAGAGAGAGAGAGAGAGAGAGAGAGAGAGAGAGAGAGAGAGCGAGCGTGTGTGTGTGTGTCATCTCCACCAGGTCTCGTTTGAATCAAGTCTGCATACCCATGAGTGTGCAGATGTGTTTCTAACGTGTAGGAGATTATGTGTGTGTGTGTGTGTGTGTGTGTGTGTGTGTGTGTTCTCCCCGTCTCATAAAACACACTGCTGCAGGTAATCCCTTTACTGCCTCAAGGCCAGCAGCTCTTATCAGACCGGCAGCCCACCTGACACCGACCGTGTACTCTTAACCTTAGTTAGGTGCTATAAACTTGGATCAAGGTATCCTGAATTTAAACCTGAAATGTGACGCCTATTACTCAGATTAACTACATCCACTGAAAGGCAGGGTTGGTAACTATTAATACACTTTTTTTAATATATTGCTTGAAATGGTTTTTACACCCCAAATTATTTTTTGTAATCGACGACACAAATGCAACAGCGTTAAAGAGTACCTTAAAGGTCCCATATTATGCTCATTTTCAGGTTCATACTAGAATATGTTTACATGCTTTAATACATGCTTCAAAAAACACATCATTTCAGGCACAGCTTCTGAATACGGACTGTGTGCATTTCTCTGTGTAATGAGTGTTTTGATACTTTTACAGCATTTCTACAGCAGATCGACCTGCTTTATAATAGAAAAAGACATGGAAATTGAAATTATTACAATAAGGGACTTTTAATACACGGCTGAAAAGCAGTGTCTCATTGCCTTTTTCGGTTAAAAGATTCAAGCCTGTGACACCTCTAACCACACCCAACTGTGACATCACCCTGAAGTACACCTGCACGTCCAACCCGTTCTCACTCCAAACTCGTAAAATACCGATGTTTGAACAGTGGCTGTCAGCGTCAAAAGGGACAAAAAAGTTGCCCTTCAGTTTGTTTGTATAACGTACTGAGGAGAGCAGCAGCTACACAGGGGGTTTAGCAAGTAGTATGTAAGGGGGGGAGTTTGGTGGGGGTGGTGGATGGGTCAAACACAAGACCAGGAAACCCGGGTTTGTCTCCCGCGTGGCACCTTTACTAAAGTCACTTTCTTCTTTAGTGTTCCTTTCTTCCTGCAAGTCACAGAAGCGTAAGCCCACCCACAACCTTTTCCTAAACTCATCTGTCCCATTATTCCCGCGTGTCACAGAAACGTAAGCCCACCCACAACCTTTTCCTTAACATAACAGCGTCAAAAAGGACGCCAATAGTCCAGACCAAGCTCGTTTAGATAAAACTAAACCTTGACATCAATGACACTGACAAAAGGCACCTGACCAAGCGTCCTCATTTTACAAGATGGGAGTGAGAATGCGTTGGCACGTCACTGCAGCAAGCTGAGACGGTTGACTGCTGGAAGTCCGTAAAAAATATTTAGGGCGTGTTCAGTTACTCTTTAAAAAGGTCACCTGTGCTTTATCTCTGAATGCAAATCATGCCAAATGTATTACTATTACTGATCCTTCCAGTGTAACTATATATATATATATATATATATATATATATATATATATATATATACACACACACACTGTATATATTGCAGATCTTTTTTCTTGTTTCTTTTGGTTGTAAAATTCAGAACTGCAATTGACAGCCTGTTAAAGCGAGTTAGAAACATAAACAACATGCAGATGCCCATTATCCTGCAGTGATGGCTGAAAACAGCCCACTAAATTGCACGCCGAGTGTTTGCTACGGTTTGCAGATGAATGCCATTAGTAGCACTTTTAGCCTCAATGTTTTCGCCAAGTATCGGGGGGAGGTTTTCCTCTCTGTGTCTCTCTGTGTCTCTCTCTGTCCCGTCTGTCTCAGCAGTGTATGTGGAAAACAGTGAGCCACATTGGTCCTCTTTTCACATCAATGCACTCCCCTCTAACAGCACCACACCAGGGGCCTCGAAGGCAAGACTAAACGGGGCATCACAACTCAAAAACAATACTCTGAGAAATGACTTGAGCACTGTTTACTTCCAGTGTGTGTGTGTGTGTGTGTGTGTGTGTGTGTGTGTGTGTGTGTGTGTCTGTTTTGTAAACTCAATTTAACCCTTGTAAGGTTGCATTTGCTCACACTAAAGTTCACGTACACTCGGCATGGAATACCGTGTAGTCATGCAGTATCACAGACAAAACACGCACACACTTCCCCCGAGCTTCTCTCAAATGAATACTTTTTGTTTTTTAAAACAAGCGTTTATGTTAAATGAATAATTTCTGGCTTAAATTATACATTTTTTTCCCTTGCGGTCCACAACCAAAATTACACAGAGTCCCAGCTATTTTCTCCCTGTTTGAATTGTGTCCTGCATTCTTGTGTCCCAGCGGTGTATTTAAAGTCCCCGCCGAGGACCACGGCCTTTCTTTAATTAGCTTAGCCCAGTAATTAACTGGGAGATATTGTTTATTTCAATTATAAGGGTATGAAGGCTTTTATAGAATGGATGGGAGCAGACCTGTACTTTAAGGCTATAGCCAAAGAACAGTTAACACTGGTCAGTGAGAGCGAGAGCATTGTTGCAGTGCCACGTCTTGCAGGCCACAAAGGGTCACTGCTGCAAACCTCATCAGCAGTTCACTGGACATCCGAGTCTTAAATCCTGGTTCTAGCAGTCTGCTTTTACTTTAGAGCTGCTGAGTTAATCAATTAAGCGATTAGTTGTCAACCATAATATTAATCGCCAACTATTTTGATAATCGAATAATCAGTTTGACTCATTTTTGTGAGAGAAAAAGTACAAATTTCCTCTGAAAAAAGCAAAAAAAAACTACTTTCCACAAGATAACAGTGTCGGACCACTTGTCCATGAGTACAATTTCTTCAGCGCATACAGTTTCCGGGTGTAGTTCGGTAGAAAGCAGACTGATAATTAGCACTACAGGTAAGAGAAAAATTATGTATTTCTGATTTGGGGGTGAACTGTCCCTTTAAGAATGTGCAGTAATCTCCAAGACAAGTCAGCTGAACTTTGTGTGTAAAATCAGTGGAGTGCCCCTTTAAAACGCAATTAAGTCAATTGTATTTGGAAGAGAAAATATTATTTTATTGCCCAAACTAACTATCCATTGTAATCAGCCATCACAGACTTGGTTCAACATTGATGCTCTTGTGCTATTTGTGCACACAATTTACATGTAAAATGAGGGATTAACGCCAACGACAGGGGTGTGTTCCCTTTCAGTTTTTACCTCAGGGTTGAGTGATTTTAGATGATCCTTGTGTAGCATCAGACTTTGTTGTACTGATGTTCCCAGATCCCAGCAATAGGCCACGAGTTACCTGTTGTAAAACAAGCATAGGTATAAACGTTAAAAATCCTTTATCAAAGATTATTCTAGTAATATAATTCATCAAGTCTGAACCTGGAAATGTTAAAAAGAAGAAATGGATGGATTTTGCTCGTTCACTTTAATCCACCGGGCAAATGATCTTCTACAAAATGACAGAGTGAGCTACAACAACAAAGCTCAGGATAAAAACGAGCCAAATGGATTTTTCCAAACAACTCTAAGAGCCCTATTTCAACGATCTAAGCATACGGCGTGAAGCGCATGGCACAGGCATGGTTCAAAAGGGTTGTACTTAGTGTCTTCATTAATCATAGGTGTGTTATGGGCATATGGTTATGGAGGTAACATGCAATAAACCAATCAGAGTGGCATCTCCCATTCCCTTTAAAAGCCAGGCACGTTTGTACCATGGCGCATTGCTATTATGATGGCGGATGTGCACCGTAAAAATTTTATATGTAATCTTTTGTGTGCTGTTGTGCTTCCCTGTGTGTGTAACAAGCATAGCGTGCACGTGCTGTGCATAAGGTGAGGCGCATTTTCCTAATGTGCTGTTAAAATAATAAAATGATGCGCTACTGACTTGACCCTTTGTTGGTCAATGAAGCGATCACTTCCCACTGCCTCAAGATAGCAATACGCCAAGAATTCACCTGAACACATCTCCCTGTAAGACCAGCACGCCCATGGGCGCAAAGATGTGCGCAGGTGCTTTTGGTATTTAAACGACGTGGGCGCTGGACGGGCTCAAAATAGCAAAGACACTTGCGTCAGGCTTTGCACCGCGCTGGGCTGGGTGCAAGATAGGGCACAAAGTGTTCTTATTTGTGGCTTATTACCGCTCAATGTAATGATAATTGACCATTAATAAAGACAAATCCTGCATAATGTATGCCTTAGTAGAAAGTTGCAGACTTGTTTTTAAGTATGTTGCATTAAAACTCCTAATAATCCTGAAACACTTTTGTTTCCTTGGCGGAGGGTTTCAACCTTGTGCACATTTTCAGCATGGCAGACTGTCATCAAAGAGGAGTTCCTCAGGGTGCAGTGATGAGTGATAGGCTTTAGTCAGGTGTATGGGGTTTCCCTAAGTGTGAGCCAGGGGCGTGAGCTGGAACCAGTTTGGAAGAAGCCTTGCATGCGTGTGCAGGCTGCTGCATCCATTAAGATTTACATATTCCAACACGGGACAATGGGATTTCTGTGTGTACACGTGTGTGTGTGTGTGTGTGTGTGTGTGTGTATGTGTGTGTGTGTGTGTGTGTGTGTGTGTGTGTGCGGGTGCGTGTGCGTGTGTGTGTGTGGAGGCACACAACACCCAGGCATCCTGCAGGCATGTGTGAGTGTTGGCGAGAGGAGTCAGAGACATCAGTGTGTGTTTGTGTATGGATTCGCCTTTTTGCGGATGGGCACACTCAGACATGAGCCAAGCCACCAGCCGGCCACATAAAAGCGTGTCTCTGGGAGGTGGAATTTTAATGTGGAAATGGGAACAATGATTTCTACTTTTAAATGTGGACAAGAAACAGAGCACATTGAACAGCAGACCAAAAAAATGATGGATCAATTATTAATGCATTTACCGTCACACTGTTAGCGTGTAAGTGTGTGTGTGTGTGTGTGTGTGTGTGTGTGTGTGCTTGCATGCGAGCTGGTAGATGTACATGTCCACTTCACTGTGTGCTGCCATGTGTCCTCTGTGAGTCTGTGTTTGTCTGCTTATTCACGCGTTTGCTTCCACCTAACTTGGCATTAGCGAAATTGTTGTTATTTTCAGATGCTGCATGGAGAGTGTGTGTGTGTGTGTGTGTGTGTGTGTGTGTGTGTGTGTGTGTGTGTGTGTGTGAAAAGAGACAGACAGAAGAAAACAATAGAGGAGAATGTGCGTTCAGTTTTTTCCTCTGTCATGAAATGATCTTTAGTATTTTCTTCCATCTCTTTAAAATGCATTTCATTACGTCTTCCTTTACAATAAAAACACACAAAACTCTTGACACTCGTCATCCCATGTGCAATATTTCACATAATAGTTTTAGACATTTATGTGATAATCTAATTTGAAATTGATGATTTTACATTCAATTACTTAAATTTAAAGTGCACAATATCTGAAAATCACATATATATATATATATATATAAATGTGTAATGTCTTAAAGCCACATGTGTATACACTACACATGTGAAATGATCTTCCACATTTAAAAAGAGTACTGTTGTGTGAGCACTTTTTTACATAAGTAGATTTGGTTGAGTTTGGGTTCTTAAATGTTGCCATGGTGGCCTTATGTTCCTCTGGGGGTCTGCCCAGCCCCGAGGGGTCCGAGTCCGTTCAGTTCTTAGTGGATTAAATGATGCTCCCCCTGTACGACCACATAATTAAGAACACAGCTCGGCCTGACGGGACTCAAAGATATAACTGAGATATAAACACAGTGGAAGAGAACAAAAAGGAAAGACAGAGGGGTCTGGGGAGAAGAGATGTCTAAAGAGAGGGAAAAGAAAAGGAGAGAGGGAGATATGGGAGTGAGGGAGAGAGGGGGGAACAAGGGGACAGAGAGAAAGAGAGAGACTTCTCAGGCCCCGTCTGGATCTCATTTAGAGGATAGTAATGCGATTAGCTTTGTTTAGTTTTCACAGCTCCATCCAGTCCTCATGGAAAACCTCTGAGTGTATGAACAAGTAGGTGAAGTGCACGTGTGTCTTTGTGTCTTATGCCTTTTTTGAGTATTATTCTTTTATTTAGTCCTTGTATTTTTCCTAAAGAATTCAGCTAGAGATATTAACATACATGGCTACACTAATGAAATACAAAACACTTACTAATTCACACACGATTAGACATAGAAAGCTCTTTTTTCAGGCGGTAATTTGGGAGGATTTTTGGTGGCTGACATTGACCCCAAAATATCAGCTAAACTACAATTCAACCCATTAGAAGGTAGCATTTGTTTAGGATAATATTATGTCAATTGCATGAGAATGAATATGAGCAGTTATTCAGGACATTGTTTCAGTAAAGGTAAGGAAAGATGCTGTTTAGATTTATTTTAAAATATACTTTGTTATATTTGGGTGGTGGATACATATCGCAAAACTTTAAGGTCCAATATGTAATGTATTTACTGTAATAAATCAAAAAATGACCCCAATGCGTCATCAGATATTAAGGAAACATGCTAAGTTGAAAGACCATTGTTTCTGACAACAATGCTAATGCCAGTATTTTCTCCTTTTGTAATTTCCATTCCGTTATGTAATGTCTGTTTGCATTTTGGCCTGTGTGTTGTTATCACATGTCTAGTTTGACAGTCAGGCCGGGTTGCCAGATATACCAAAAAAAATCGCAAACCCAGTGAGCTAAAGCTGTAACGCTAGTACAGCCATGAAAGCAGCAAACACACGAACGGAATCAACAGAGATAGATTCTACCCGACCTAAAAAAAATGGCATGTTTCTAACAGTTGCGTGACCAGAGACGTAACTATTCCCGGGTAAAAATTGGATATGTATTTAAAAGATGAAGAGAGCTTAGAGCCCAAAATGACGCAGACTTGGCTAATTTCCAGGTTAATTTATCACTGCAACAAGGGACAGGCATTTTATGCCATTTCAACATTCATGTACTCACATTGAATTATATAGCTAGAGTACCCAAATCTGTTACTTGAGGTGTCTTTCCAGGCGACAGCGAGATTGTTGTGTTGTGTTGTGTTCCTACTGTTTCTACCGTAACTCGATGCCAAAAGAAGTTGTGTCTTTCAGTTGGGTACAGACCTCCGCATAAGCACAGGCTTCTATGACTGTCAATATAGCCAGCATCTAACGTTAGCTACTCCGCTGTGCTGTAAAGTAATGTCTAGCTACATTGTTGTGGATGCTCCTTCAGCGCGCTTTGGAGGAGGGTCTGTCAAAGCGAGACTATGGATGCTCCGGTCTCAGCCTGGCAACCTTTGTGAACTTTGGAGGAGGGGGCGGGGGGAGATTACTACTTTTGAATTATACTGCCATCAACTGTACAGGAGTGTGTAATACCATGGACTTTATAGCGTCTAGGCCTGAATTAAGTCCCAAAAATTTATTCTTTTCATTAAACCAGAATTATTAATAAAAACAAATAAAGCTTCAAGTCTCTCCCTTGTCGTGCCCTTTTTCAAGTATCTCATGTATTGAGTTGTCTCCTTCCAGTTCCTGCCAGTGCATTCTACTATCATTATATTTCTCACATACAAAAAGTACATGTTCTACATCTTCTTTGTCTTGGCAATCTATGCATAATCCATTACCATTCCCTACTATTTGCAAGGTAGCATTTAATCCTGTGTGACCTAATCAAAGTCTGATATAGACCACTTCTTCCCTTCGGTTTAAATTCAGCAAAGTAACCCTTTTACCGGTCACATTCTTCTGTATTTTAAGGTTGTTTCTAGCATTAAACTCTGCCGGAGAGACAACTCTCTCCAAGGTTTTTAATTTGTACTGCAGTAGCTAACTATTTTAGCACTAGCTGCCAGTGTTATATATTGCACCTTTAACCACTGAGCGAAATTAGATTTTCTTTTCTTCTGTAATTTGGTCAAATAAATCTCTAAGTACTCAAATTAGAATATGTAGAAACTGGAGATTCATTTGGCAAAGGGATCTTGAAGATTTATGGCGGCACATAATCTCAAATGTAGGCTGGGCTACAAGACGATAGATATTATTTTACACCCCATCAAACTGCTCAAAATGGGTTTAAACCAAGATTATAAATGTTGAAAGGAAGTGGGCATATTTATACATGTTTTGTGGGATGAAAAGAAGAACAAAAAAAAAAAAATTAAAGAGTCTCTTAAACAACCAGAATGTGTCAGTTAGCGGATAAACTTCTCATGCTACCAGGACTTACTGAAGCAACTGAAGGGTTTGTTTGTTTGGTTTAACCGGTTTTATTGGACCAGCTGGGCTTATTTTACGAATGTCTTCAGCACAACCAGCCGAATCTAGTAGAATTTTCTGACTTGGAACATTTTAAAGAGGTTATGAGATACTAGTTAACAGGATATTAAAAGGAATAGTCGGTAGTTTTTGAAGTGTGGGTGTACAAGGTGCTGGAACTGAATCTGTTATCTGCACTTTTCAAAGCCACCAGACTCCTTTGACAAAAAAAAGTCATTTTACTTTGCAGAACACTGGAGTTGCTGTTCTACTGCTGCCTCAATTGGTTAGTTTGTTTGTCAAGTTTTGTTAATTCCTAACACTCAACACTCACAATAACACAAATAAACTAACCAATCGAGGCAGCGGTAAACCAGCAACTCCTGTGTCTTGCCAGGTAAAATGACGTTTTTTTGTCATTTGGATTCTGGTGGCTTTGAAGAGAGCATTGATGACGGCTTTAGAACTAAACTTGATCCCAGCACTCCTAAAAAAAACAAATCAAAAAAAGGCCTGTGTTAATCTATTGTGAGTTTAGGACTTCTTCTCTAGTCATTATTATGAAGCTAAAGCCAAAATCTAGATGCCTAGATCACTCAGAAAAAAAAATTCTGAGCCATTTTCAGAAAATAATGCTTGTCATCTGTTAGTCAAAATTGCATAAATCTCTAATTTTCAAAGGTTATTGATACTGCCTTTAGGAAATGTCTGCTTTCCCCAAGATACATATCTGATTTCATTTGTAATACCACCTCACCTTTGTAGTAATAGCCCTGTGGCTCAGCATTAAAGGAAGTTTTCTCAGAATTATTGGTGTCTCTCTAGTTACATAATTCAGTGTTTACCCTACCATGATGCTCCAAAATGATGTTAAAATGCACAGTTGCATGCGCAGTAGAATAACATAAAAAACAATTACGTTAATTAAAAGGTTTCCAGGCATCCCTAAAACTCTAATCCTAGAACTTAATCCTGTTTTATTTTGCTTTCTCACATTTGTGCAATCCATATTGTTGTACAATGTCCACAATAAAGACTAAATGTGACAGAAATCTTTAATGTCTCCATCCAGGCATCATCAAGGTGGGAAGGTGGAACCCTCTGCCTGTCCACTTCCTGACGGACGCACCAGAAGCAACAGTAGCCGACATGTTGATGGAGGTCTACCACATGGTCACGCTACGCATCCAGCTGCAAAGGTCAGATTGAGTTTTTGGTTTCACTTTTCCAGACATATTTGGGTCTAAATTCATTTGATAAGATTTTATCAGCGTGAGAAAGTAGAAATCTCTCAGTGAGAAACAACACTGGGAATGCTGCACTTCCGTATTCAAGCACACGCATAGGCGTAATTTACAGGAAGATGGCGTGATAACTAGGAATCGACCGATACTGTTTTTTTTAAGACCGATACCGATGCCGCTTACTAGTAGTTAATGAAACAGATTTACACTTTACTTGAAGGTATCTACATAAGATTGACATGACACTGTCATGACCGTGTCATAAACATTATAAACAAGTCATAAACATTATGCCATGACGGTTCTTTTAGTAAGTGTCATTCTGTATTAGGGTTATGGTTCATGTGTCATGACTATGTCTTGTCACTCTTATGTAGATACCTTCAAGTAAAGTGTTACCAAACTTTGTTTAAAGGTGCCCTGCCACACATACCCAGCAAGCATTAACTGATATGTGCCGGGTCCAGGCTGCACGCCTAGTGGCACTCATGACTCTTTCCAAGACAAGCCCGGACCCCGTGTATTCAATTCTTCCTCAATTTATGTTTTGATAGGTAATAGAAAAAGAATGGTGAATAAGCACTTAACTGCAAATTTAGCATTCATTCCTCGTGAGTCACAGCCTGTCCCAAATAATGAAAACACACTTACACCCTTACTAAACGTCAGGTTTTTGGCAGGAAAATCATTTTTAATTAATGATTTTATTATTAAGGACAATCTAGATTTTATCTTTTTAACTGAAACCTGGTTAGACCATAATAACAGTGATACTGTTCTTATCGAGTCAGCTCCCTTAACTTTAGTTTTATGAGCAAGAATAGAGTGAATAAGAAAGGAGGTGGAGTCGCCATTTTGTTCGACTCATTCCAGTGTATGAAAATATCTTATGTAAATTTAGCTTCTTTTGAATATGTGGCTCTTCAGTTAATGTGTTCCCCTCAAGCTATATTTCTAAATATCTACAGGCCACCTAAATACTGTGAAACCTTCTTTGATGACTTCACTGATCTGCTATATAATTTGCACTTTGACTGTGTAATTTCGCTGGTGATTTTTTAACATTCATGTTGACAACCCCCAGGATAGAGGGAATAAGGAACTGTGTTGGGTTTTTGAGAACTATGGACTGACTCAGCATGTGACACAGCCCACACACAATAAGGGTTGCACTCTGGACTTAATTATCTTCAAGGGTCTGAATATTTCCAAGGTTGTGGTGACTGATGTTGCTCTGTCTGATCATCCCTGTGTTTTCTTTAACGGCTCTATCTCTGTGCCCAAAAGTGTCCAAACAAAGATAATCAGAAAACGGTTTATCACTGAAAACACCAGTGAAACATTTATTCAGCTTTTCTCCTCCACACCCGCCCTCTCGGGGCTCTCAGTCACTGAGCTTGTAGATCATTTCAACTGTAAAATTACAAATGTTATTGATGTCATTGTTCCCACTAAGGTCAATACTGTCTCTGGTAAGAAAAGGTCTCCATGGAGAAATGTCATACTGGTGAGAACAGAAAAAAGAGAGTGTTGAAAGCTGAATGCAGGTGGCGAAAAACAAATCTCCTGGTCCACTTATAAAGAGAGACTTCGCATTTATAATGTGGAACTGAGCAATGCAAGGCGGTCCTTCTTCTCTGACATTATCGCCAGAAACAATAATAATTCACGTGCTTTATTTGCTACTGTCGATAGGTTAACAAACCCTCCAGTACCAGTAGCATCTGAACTTTTATCTACCAAGGCCTGCAATGACTTTGCCTTCTTCTTTAAAGACAAAATTCAGAAGATTAGACAAACAGTCAGTGCCTCCATATCAAGTCCAGGATGTGTGTTCTCACAGTGTTCAAGCAAAACTAGTTCCAATATGAAACAATATCATACGATCAACCATAAAAACTTGGAGGACATTATAATCTGAAAACCTCCTCCTGTTGCCTTGATATTCTACCAACGGGTGTTTTTCTAAAAAAAATTCTAAGTGTTTGGCTTCTGATCGTCTACAGATTGTGAACACGTCTCTTCTCTCAGGTACATCCCCACAGGCCCTGAAAACTGCAGTCATCAAGCTACTATTAAAAACAACAGACAAAGCCAGAAATCTTGGTGTAGTCATGGACTCTGACCTGAATTTTAACAGCCACATTAAGACAATTACAAAGTCAGCCTATTATCACCTTAAGAATATATCAAGGGTTAAAGGACTTATGTGTCAACAGGATTTGGAAAAACTTGTCCATGCTTTCATCTTCAGTAGACTTGACTACTGTAACGATGTCCCTAAAAAAAATCAATCAGACAGCTGCAGCTGATTCAGAACGCTGCTGCTCGGGTCCTCGCTAAGACCAAGAGACTGGATCACATCACTCCAGTTCTGAAGTCTTTACACTGGCTTCCTGTGCCCCAAAGAATTGATTTCAAAATACTTTTACGGTTTAGGGCCAAAATACATTTCTGATCTGCTAGTACACTATGACTCACCCAGACCTCTCAGGTCGTCTGGGACAGGTCGGCTTTCTGTACCCAGAGTCAGAACTAAACAGGGGGAACCAGGGTTCAGCTTCTATGATCCTCATATCTGGACCAAACTTCCAGAAAACTGTTAATTGTTTTTGTGTAAAGCACTTTGAACTGCCCTGTTGCTGAAATGTGTTATACAAATAAAGTTGCCTTGCCTTACTTTGTGGTAATATCTGAAGTTCTACCATGGACTCTGTAACATTGTTTTGTGGACAAAATCCTTGGTTACCTTGTTTCAAGCCATTCTAGCGTGGTATAGAAAGCCTGCAGGAAGACTCAGCTTGATGTGTGCCAGTTGTCATTGATATTCAACGAGCTAAGCTGCTTGACTCTGATTGGCTAATTTTAGCCAATGAGAGCCTGGCTTTAGCATCCTTTACCCAGCGCAACTGGGAGAGCTCATGAATAGTAATAAGCTCAGGCAACATGACGTACATATTTCAAAAAATGCAAGTAAAAACGGTTTTGTGTAGCAGGCTACCTTTAAATGCTTTAAGCAATTATTTAATAAAGTAGAAACTTTCAACATTATTTAATAAATTAGAAACTTTCAACATAAAACACAGTAACAGAGAGTCTGATAGTTTTTCTGGGATTTGGGGTGTTATTTTGTGTCTCTGGTGCTTCCACACGGATACAAACGTGAAAAAAACTATCCATGCTGTTTTTAGCGAGATACGGTTTCTGACTGTCCTCTGCCTTCAGTTTCCGGGTGAGCTGTTCAACATCTGCACGGCTTTCTACGTCACTAGGCGAGGCCTAGTTACAACCCCCCCCAATCATAAGAACTGGCCAGTGCACCTCCCAAAATATCTTATTATAACGATGAATGAAAAAAATGAACTGTTGTAAAAAATGATAAGTAGTTGGCTTTCTCAAATCAATGTAACTGGCAAGAAAAAAAAAAAAAAAAACTTTGGTCCGTCCCAATTGTTGCTGAAAAATTCACCAGAACGCAGGAAATGAAGTGTTTTATTCCTAGTATAATTTCCAGTTATAATTTATCCCCACCCCCAATGTTGAACCCAAAGTTACGCCCTTGAGCACACAGTGAGGCTTTTAAACCAGACCCTTGGTATGCTGATGTCATTGCATCTTATTGCAGTTCAAGAATTTTCCATATCTATCAAATTTGAAAGCAAGCAATATTAAACTCTAAACAACCAGGTTGGGGTTTATCTATTATCTTTCTCCGTCAGAAAGAGTCTGTCTGCCAGGAACTCCTAGTTCCCTCGAATAAGTGAAGCAGGGTCCTGATGAACAGATAAAAACAGACAAACTCCAGATGAGACGGTTATAATTGTTATTGTGTTGGAACATACCAGGTTTTGTTTACATGTTTGTGCGTGTCTCCATGGCAAACAATGGCACTATGTGCTCAGAGTCGAAAATGACTCATTGGAAGTTGAAATTAAAATAAAAACTGGGTGATTGTAGGAAGATAAGTTCATTCAGGAAGTAGTGGGGTTTGAGGAGGAGGTTAATACAGGATGTTTGAAAGATCAGCAGAACTATGGTTTGATTTGGGTTTAATTTAGGATTAAAGGAAAAATTTGTTGAGAAGATTTATAACACTCTCAAGACTGCATGGTCAATATGAAGCTGCAGCCGGTTAGCTCAGCTTAGCAGGAAGAGTGGAAACGGAGGAAACAGCTTGCTTGGCTCCATTTGAAGGTATCTACCAGCTCCTCTAAAGCTCAAAAATTAACACACCATTTGTTTTTGTTTTTTATAACGTAGAAAAGTTAAAGCATAAAAAAAGTGTTAGTTTTACAATGTGGTGTGGACTTGTTATTGGAGATCTTGCCGAGCAACCAGATGTTTCAGGAAGTCACAACCCGTGACCAAACATCCAAAGGATTAGGATTATATTTTTTATATTTTTTTTTGCTGTGAGATGGAAGAAGATATGATAAATAAATGTATTCAATTCTATTTTTTTTCTCAAACCAATGTATTAATATTATTGTTGTTGTTTGTAGCTATTTTTGGGAGTGTTGGAGCGATTGGGGGGGAAGGTGATTGATTACTTTTTTACACTTCTGTGCTAGTAGATGGATGTTGTTACACTGGAAAAACTGACTAGATGTCCCCCATTTCCAGTCGTTATGCTAAGCTAAGCTAACAGATTTATGGCTGTACATTCATATTCATTGTAACTAGCGCAATGTTCGTTCAAAACGGCCTGTTTGGAACGGGCCCACTGCTTGGCCTCTGATATAGCTGCAGTTTTTTTCGGGAATTGCTAATCTAAATAACTTCAAACTTGACACTGCACTTCCTCACGTCCTCTGCAATACACCCACCGAGTGTTGATCGGATGGAACGTTGTCGAGAAAATCTAAGGACAGACAGACAGAGACTCCTTTCATTTTACTTAGAATAGACAAGAGCGAAATCAATCTTGTCATCTAACTCTTTGCAGGAAAGTGAAAGCACACTATCTATTTCTTTAACTGTCACTGTTTAACTGTTAAAAGTTTGTTTTGTGTCTCAACTTAATAACCCAAAGACGGGACTGACTCCTGTGCATGGTTTTGGCTCGTTGTAGTTTTTCAAAGCTGGAGGATCTGCCGTGTGAACAGTGGAACCACGCGACTGTCAGGAACGCTCTCAAAGAGCTGCTAAAGGAAATGAACCAAAGCACTCTGGCCAAAGAGTGTCCCCTGTCACAGGTAACAATGAGATACTGCTACAAAACAACATTAACAACAACAAAGACCCTCATGTTCCTCAACTTGAATCAAACAGTGCTCATCAGCGAACTGCTCAGCAATTCAATAATTTATTCTTTAAGATGTTCTTAAGTTTTAGTCTCTCTCACTTAATTGACTATCCCATGTCTAGTGACTAATGACTAAAGTCAACCCTTATGAGATAGACATTTTGGATTAACTCCACCCCACAAAATGCAAAAAAGCACTGTCTCCTCAATCACGTTAATCTCCCCAGCTGCATGTTTAGCTCTCTATCCTGGTCTCATAATGACTGCTGTGGGAGATTTATGTGTGTGTGTGTGTGTGTGTATGTGTGTGTGTGTGTGTGTATACACTGTTTAAATGCAGTTCTGGTGGGGGTGTTGATCGCAGCATGAATTGCAAGCATATGTGTGTGTGGCAGGAGATTCCCTGTCTTTTCCCTGGCTCCAGTTTCCATGGGTGGCTTCCAATCATGATTAATGTTTGTCTATTTCTATTGTGTGTGTGCGTGCGTGAGTGTGCCATGAGGTTGTTGCGTGAGTGTAAGCATTTTACATTATGTTGGTTATTAATTATCTTTCTACCCTCTCTTTCTCTCTCTCAGAGCATGATTTCCTCCATAGTGAACAGTTCGTACTACGCCAACGTCTCCACTGCCAAATGCCAGGAGTTTGGTCGTTGGTACAAGAAGTATAAGAAAATCAAAGGTGAATTTTTTCACGCTACAACGTCCTACAGTTGACTAGAGATTCAACCAACTTGTGTGTCAACATAAATACATGGGGGACTCACTCCCTGAGGCTTACAGCGACATTATGCTACGACAGAAACAGCGCTCTGGAGTTATTGGAAATGTTTGAATCTAATTCTACAATTAGTGTAAAACTAATTATATTAGTGTGGCCTAATCTTTAACTGCAACTTTGATACTGTGCAACTGTGTTAAACAGAATGACAATTGAGAAACCCTGCACAGAATTTGAATGCATTATACATTATGAAGAAAGCTTTAAACTATTTGGGACAGCCATAGATGGAACTTTATTTATCCCGAGGGGAATGGCTGTGCAGCAGTCGCAGTATAAAGTTAGGAAAAAGTGTAAATATATGAGTAAAAAGTACTGATGCATATTGCTGCATATGAGGGTAAATATGGTGCAAAATGTGAGAGCTTGTAGAATCGGAATATGTATGTAAAGATTTTGTAAAAATTTTCACATACGTGTGATTTTAATTTGAATGATTGTGGTGGGTTGCATATAAATATGTATGAGAACTGGCACATAGATGTATATGTACTATATCAAACCTTGAGTAGGTTGTTCATGATATTGCACATTATGTCCTGTAAAACAGAGAGCTGTAATGATTGTAGTCCAGGGGTCGCAACATGATTCCTGAAGTAGGAGAAAATAAAAAAACTTAACTTTTTGGACTTCTTGGAAAATATTGCACAGTTTTTCGTCTGAGAAATTCTACAATCGGAGAAGGGGAAATCATCTTTCTACTTAGCTGCTAACAATTCCTAAAATAGATTTATAGTTGGCTACAGAACCTCCACACGTAACCACACTGCTACCCCTTAGAAGATGTGCAACTCCTCAAAAAAATAACTTTATTTTGGGATTATGGAGATACCACGATCTGTTTTTTTTTAAATTGAGCCAAAGATTATTATACAGACAGTTACATAGTTGAATCAGTGCTCATACTTGTAGGAAAGTGAAAGTAAGATTACAATCATTAATCTATAGAACATTTGGTACAAAAATACAGAATTAAAACACAAGTACAAAAAAAAACTTTCATTTCTATGGTTGGGTCAACTTGAGTATTATCATACAGGAGGAAGTTTAAGAAGGCTCAGCAAATCTTCTGCTTTTTAGTTACACATCTATTTTCTGCTGGCTCTCTCTCTCTCTCTCTCTCTCTCTCTCTCTCTCTCTGTATGATTGGATGAACGTAAACACTGCGATTGGATGGCAGCCGTCCCCTGTTCAGTAAAAGACGAGGCGGCGCGCACGCAGTCGCTCTATATCATAAAGTAAATACAATAATGTAAACACATTTAGCGGTGAGGTATATAATTCAAGCGCTGTGGCTTGATCACAGGGGTGCACGGGTGCTTTCATCGAGTGCAATCTGACACTGGACTATAAATCAAAACCTGCGCTGTAGGTATCAATGCATCAAGTATAAATCCAGCTTCAGACACACAACCTGTGATGAAGGGATGAAGTCGACATGGCTTAGTGTAAAAGGTTGGGAATAGACTGATCACTGTTCATCTACTGTAGCTTTACAGGGAGTCTGATCAGTGGAGATATGAAATAATGAGACTGAAATAGCAACATGGTCCTCTGACTCCAAACAAATCATCTGTAATGACTACTTTGTCTCCCTACGGAGAAGCATTAAACACTGAATGGAAAAAGGGGATATGGGAAGAGAGAGAGTGAGGGAGGATGGGGTGATGGTGGGATGTTGATTGACATTTGTCAGCATTTTCTGTCATTTCATAGACCAAACAACTATTTGGTGAATTGAGAAAATGATCAACAGATTAATCGACTGTGAAAATATTTCATTTTTTGAATTTATTATAAATCTGTTCATGAGCTTCAAAGTTAATTGTTTTTGTTATATAGACCTTGTGGATGAGATTTAGACTATTTGGTCATCCCCGCTGACGGAGTTTCCATATATGTTTTGTTGAGCAGTAGATTACCTGGAGAAGATGTGGTCTGGACGGGATGCTGCGGACATCAAAAGTAAGAAATCCAATCTACCTGACTCTGTGCTCATGTAGTCTATGTCCATGATGTTCCACTTCTGGGATTGGTCATTTTGTCCGGATGTCACGTACACATGTTCCACCAAAACAAGTTCCTTCCAGAGGCTATTTTGCAGCCACTTAGCGTCCCCCAAGACGACTGTGATTGGTTTAAAGCAATGCCAACAAATTAGAGCATGTTTTTCTTCCATCTCAGAATGCTGTGTGGACTAGCCAGACCTTCCTCTGCAGCGCTGTGGAGGAAGGTCTGGCAAAGCGACACAGTGCTCATGTAAGGGTGTTTGACCACACTCACTGTTGTCTTCTCCTTTCCAGTAGAGAGAGACAACATGGCCGACTTCTGTGTGCTGGGCCAGAGGCCTCCCCCCCACCTGGCCGGCCTGGCCCAGCTCAGTCACCTGGGAGCCGGCGGCCCCCACCTCAAGGCGGGGTCTGGAGACATGCAGGCGCCTTCTCAGCCACCTCAGCAGCCTCCCCAGCAGCAGTCGTCACCCCACGGCCCCATCCACCACAGCCCTCCTCTCCGTACGGGCCAGGTGCCTCCTCCTCCGCCCCCGCCACCCCCGCCTGGTGCCCTGCAGCCCCTGCTGGGGCCAGGTGGGCTACTCTCCCCTCAACTCTCCCCGCAGCTGGTGCGTCAACAGCTTGCCATGGCCCACCTCATCAACCAGCAGCTAGCCGTTAGCCGCCTGCTGGCCCATCAGCACCCGCAGGCCATCAACCAGCAGTTCCTCAACCACCCGCCCATCCCTCGGGGTTCATCCAAAGGCGGCGGCGACCATCCCGGGAGCAACCCCTCGGCCGCCGAGGTCTCCTGTGAAATCTACCAGCAGGTCAGAGACGAGCTGAAGAGAGCTAGTGTCTCCCAGGCCGTGTTCGCCCGTGTGGCTTTCAACCGCACACAGGTAGGAAAACAGGACAGACTGTGGTCAAGAAGGTTAGGAGACAGTTGGGAAAGTGTGGTGGTACAATGATCGCAGCAAGAGGAGAAGCAAGGGCACAATGCGTCAAGGATGAGAGAGTGTAGCTTCAGATGGAGAGACAAGGACGGAGATAATCTGAATTAGGGCTGCACGATAAGAGGAAAATATGCAATAATGTTTTTGGAAATCAAGATAAATATATTACCTGGTAGAATTAAATACATATTAAAGTGTACTTCTTTCTGCTGCTTTCAATATACAACAAATTGGTTGCTGATTTTAAAACAAATTAAAGTAAATCATTCCCAACATTCTTTTAATTAACAAATTGAATTGAATTTAAAAGGCACCACTGGAAAAACTAATGACAGTTATATTTTAAAGTGTCGTTTTCTACTGATATTTTTTTAACTAACACAAAAAAAGTGTATTTGGCGATATGTTGCAGACTCTTGCGATGTGTTTATTGTGCAAGTTGATATGGCAAAAATTGTGCAGCTCTAATCTGACCATTAATAGATATCATCCTGTGGTGGCATCGAGTAAGGCAAGGCCGAACAATCCCTTATGGAACTACATTTTCTCAGACTAAACGGATCATAGTTCTCGTTCCCTGCAACATCTTAGGTGAGAGGAGTTATTTGATAGAAATAAATAGAAACTGACGTCCCCGATAGACTATCATTTTTCACACAGCGTTTGTCTAATTCTGCACAGCGTGGTATTTCAACGGATTAGCGGAAGCGTGGCAGGGTAGCTTGCTGGGTCATTGGGTCTCCTTCCCCGCCCTCGCAGTGGCACAAACACCTGATGCATTCAGGCCGTGCTAAAGCGGTTAGCCTCGCCCCATTAGATCAGTGTAATGGGAGGCAACTCATAGACCTGTTGGTGTATAGGCCAGGTGTGTTTCAGTGAGTTTTTGCACTTGTGTGTGTTTTCAAAGTGTGTGTATTTGTGTGAGCATCCAACCCATACTGTATGCTAATACTGTATGAAGTTCATCGTTTTCATTTTTTACTTACTTTTACCCAAAAATAAGAGATTTACTCAAATACTCTACCTATAAGTACAAATCAAATGAGGTACTTTACTTAGTTATTTTCTTCTGCTTTTGACTTCTGCTAATCTCAGAAGGAAATAGTTTTACTTTTTACTCCACTACGATCACTTGACAACTTTAGTTACTTCACAAACTAAATTGTGTGCATTAAAAAAAGCATATAAAAGCTTATAAAATATGTTTTACTATAAATTAAACTACCTAACAGTTGATACTATAGGTAAAGGTGAAACAATTAGTTGATTAATCGATTGTAGTATTAGTAGTTGTTAACTGTTGTGAATTGTCATTGTTCCAGCTTCTTACATGTAAGGATTTCCTACTTTTTCATAAAGTTTAAATATTAACATTAATAATGTACTAAAAAAATGTCATTAGTAAAAAATTATGTTGAGGTTTGGACTGTTGGTTGAACAAAACAAACATTGTGAAGGTGTCACTTAGTGCTTAGAGTAATAGTAAAGACATTTCTTACTATTTTGAGAATTAGAACAAACCAAACAATAAATCAATTAATGGATACACAACAATCAGCAGAATAATCCATAATAAAAAGAATTATTAGTTAATAGTTTAAAATGTCAACAGTCAAATCTGGCTTTTACAAGTCAATTCTCCAATATGTGCCAGACAAAAAGAGCAATTGAAATTACATTTCTCTCTGACCCTACATTAATGCATGAGTTATAATCTAATGCAGGGATCTTCAACAGGGGGTCCGGGACCCCTAGGGGGTCCTCAAATTATTGTTGAAAGTTCTTTTCAAAGATTTGAAAGTCTTAATATGAATCCAACATATTATTAGCATATATAAATCCCCAACGGCCATCCACAGATACAGTTTATTCTAAGGTTTCACTGTGCCACATGTATGCTTAACATTCATTCATGAAATCATCCCAACAATTATTAGGCTACTTAAATAGCTAAATATTCTATGCAAAAAAACTTTACGCATAAAGGCTGCTATAAATGCACGTTATTGTAGGTCCAGTTTAATATGTAACTTCATTTTATACAATATATGTAGTAGTGTCCCTGCTCCGTCTCTCTTTCAGTTAAAGGGTCCTTCGCTTAAAAAAACGTTGAAGACCCCTGGTCTGATATGATATGTAATCGCTAAACAGCCACAGGGGACATTAATTCCTGATTTTCCCGATGAAACATACTTTAAGTAACTTAAGTAACATTTTCAATCAAGGACTTTTACTTGTAATGCAGATATACTTGCAGTGTGATATTAGTTCAGTGTTTCATGACTTACAGTAAAAGCTTTTTCAACATCAACAGATAAAATAACTTGCAAAGAAAATAAGCAAGTAATGCAATATATTTAGGTAACCCATTTATTAACATTCCTACTAAAAAACCTTTCCTAAAGCCGCCTACATCCGTGGTTCCGTGGTTAAACCGTTTGGTGCCGACTTGTTTTCCCATAGGGAGAGCGGTGCCAGCCAACTAGGCGCAGCGCTACCTTTGGCTTAAGTAAAGTGACAGCAAGTACCCAATCATCCCACATCTAAAAAGAAAACATGGTTTGAGATAATCCATTTCAGTGCATATCAGGCTACGTTCAGACTACAGGCCTAAATGCTCAATTCCGATTTATTACAAGATCCTTTTTTTGACTGACTATTAACCTTATGACTGAGGCTGCATTTAAAAAAAAATTGGATTTAATAATAATAATGTATACTTTATTAATCCCACAAGAGGGAACCACATATGAAAGTGGCCCAGATCAGAACTGGAAAAGATTGGATGCCATGTGACTTGGGCTTGTGAAATGATCAGATATATGTAGCCTTAGTTTGTGTATTAGAAATAGAGATTTGGAGTTAGATGATGCAAAGTTAAACTCACCGTGTAAAAGTGTCTCTGTGTGTGTCTCATTGATTAGGGCTTGCTGTCAGAGATCCTGCGGAAGGAGGAGGACCCTCGCACAGCCTCACAGTCTCTGCTGGTGAATCTGAAAGCAATGCAGAACTTCCTCAACCTGGCCGAGAGCGAGAGAGACCGCATCTACCAGGAGGAGAGAGAGCGCACCATGAACCCTACGGTTGGCCTTCCCGCCTCCAACTCCTCCAACCCCGGCACTCCACGCCTCCCACAGGTTAGTGCGCCATGTAGTCACTGTGTTGTTGACATTTGTATCCGGACTCCACGTGTTTTCACAGTAATCTCCACAGCGCAGTGGAGTAACGTCTGGCTACCCCACGGATCCTGGATAGAGAAAAAACTAAAATGCTCCGGTCACAGCGGAACTAAATAGTCTCGGGAAGGAACTTGTTTTGGTGGAACAAAAGAAAACGCCACATACAGTATTAAATGTAGTTAACTGTTCACACAATACAGAAAGGTGAGCTATTTAAATTAGCTAGATGCATGATTAAACACAATTTGCTCTTACCAGTAGATCTCCGTGTGTACTTCGTCCCCAGCGATCGGTCCCAAAACGTCCCAGTTAGAGAGGAAATGCCGTCAACATAATCTTTGTAAATCTTTCCAATCATTCCCTGAAAAAACCAAGCAGGCCGGCTTTGTTGCACAATCAAAATGTTCTTCAAAACATGCTGTTTTCAGCGTGTAGCTTGCTAGCTCGAAGTTTTTTTTTGTGAGCGTGTGAGCCATGTCAGTCTTTATCCTGGAAATGGACTTCTGTTGATTTATAGTGATGCAAACGTGTGATTGTAACATGCCGTGTGTCTTGTCTATGCATAGAAAGTGTGGGAGAGGGGCATGGATGACCAGATAACCCCTGATACCTGGGCCTCCATCTGGAAGAACAAGACTAAGATCTCCAACTCGGTGAGTTATCTGCAATCTTTAACTCACAGAGCAGACTGAAGGCACGTCATGCGCTGTGTCTCTAAACCATAAAACAAATTTTATTTATAATGGAACGACAGCTTCAAAGCCATTATTGGAGCATATTGTAAACAAAAAGGACATTATAAAGTATTTGGACATTTCTTTCAATGTGCACATAACAGTTTAGCAATCATCAGTGATAAGAGGCTCCCTCTGATGTCAGGGCAAATGCCCATTCATGGCTGTGCGTGAATTTGTATGCTATTCTTATTATGTCTATGTAAAATAATCTCTGCATCGTTTACACTGAGGGAATGTAAGCTAGCTGGTCTGTACATGTCTTGTGGACGACTTCAAACATTGTGTATACAAGCTTTCTGAGAGCCAATACATGTTCATTCAAACAGAAACAACAAAAGAGAGACAAAAGAGAAGGACTTAATGACTTTGATCTGTAAACAAAATTCAAGTGGAGACGTGCTCTGCAGATGTGCGGCCGATGCTCGCACAGGGAACACTGCATGTCTGCTCTCGGAGCAGCCTGGCCCGATCATCAGCTGATAACCTTTCCTCATATGTATACACATGATTTGTTTTTGTGAATAGATCTCGAAGCAGTTCTGTAATATATACTATACATCTTTGATATTTTCTGTTATCCAAACTAATCTGATTGCGTCCCCCACAAGCACACATTAAGCATTAACCATTCAGAGGGACTTTACTTTGTACTCACTCTGTGTTACATCATCCTGTCGATCCCCTCTTCCAGCCCAAGCCGTCCGGCCCGCGTCCGACCTCCCACTGAAGCTGGAGTCACTGGTCAACATCACGTCAGGCATCTACGACGAAATTCAGCAGGAGATGAAGAGAGCAAAGGTGTCCCAGGCTCTGTTCGCTAAGGTGGCCGCCAACAAGAGCCAGGTGAGGGATGCAAAAAAAAGAAAAGAAAAGATTCTTACATCTGAGCAAGCTCTTGGAAACGACATGTGTCTATCAAAACAGCTTTGAAAATCTCACACAAACCACAGAACTCAGGGGGGCACACTACTGCTGGCCTGGAGAGCTGCCGCAGAGTTCACACTCAGTCATCAACTGTCCCAACTCGGCTCACGATGAATGTTTTCTCAGAGCTTTGATAACAAGATGTACTGTGGCACTGGAACTATCTATATTATTAACATTTGTCTTAATTACTCTAAAGCAGAGATCTTTAACAGAGGGTCCGGGAGTTACTCC
Organism: Percina caprodes; assembly: GCA_013375575.1. Taxonomy (NCBI): domain Eukaryota; kingdom Metazoa; phylum Chordata; class Actinopteri; order Perciformes; family Percidae; genus Percina; species Percina caprodes. The sequence continues at coordinate 1,039,523 of JABXJD010000095.1, read as the reverse complement.
AGGGGGGCCCCAAGTTACTGTTTAACCATTAAAAAAAAGAAATAGTCAGTAGTCTGAAAATATACATAAACGTGAAGCCAACATATTATTAGCAAAGATATATTGGCCTATATGTGATTTGTTTTTAAATTGACACAACATTGATGACAGGAATATCATCCTCTAGGTGTAAGGTAGTCATTAAGATACAGTTAAGCTTGAGGTTTCCCTGTGCTTCATGTATGTATACCATTAAAACATGATGAATGTAGGAATGTCAATAATCATTTTAAAATCTCAGTATTGTATGCACCATAAAAAGGTATGTGTAAAGGCTTTAGGGAGCCCAACATGTTATTGTAGGCCCAGTTTAACATGCAACTCAATTTAATACAATCTGTAGTAGGGGATCCCTGCTCTTGTTCAGCCAAGAAAGGACCCAGGCTCTAAAAGAACTGGCCATTTGATCCCTTGAAAGTGAACTTTTTGAAATGCAGTGTCACATGGAAGCACACATACGCTGAAAAATATCTTTATTTATGGATATAGTCCGTGCAAACATGTGGCTATACATGAGAAAGGTAATATATGTATACAGTGTGTGTGTGTGTGTGTGTGTGTGTGTGTGTGTGCGCACAGTTAGTAAGGTCCCCCAGGTTGGCTGGTCTGGGGGTGGCGGAGGGTCACGGCTCAGTGCACCCATCTGCTGCAGCTGGCCACAAGGACAGAGAGAGAGGAAGAGAGAGACGATCAGGCTATTAGTGGTGCATGCTGCCCGAGGTGGCTGGTTGAACACAACAGCTGGTGTCACAAACAGAACCAGTCTAGCAGATATAATTGAATCTTCTCCATCTCTCCTCCTCCTTCCTCTCTGACATTTACCTCACACCCTCTTCACAATTTTCAACTTTTCGGTTAAATTTGTATCTCCTGACATTTGCATTGTTCTTCTCTTCCTGTATTCCTTCATACTTTAACTTGTCTTTTCTCTCATGGACCTTATTGTCCTTCTTCTTCCCTGTTATTGCTAGTAGCTGAGAGGTGTTGATTCTTGGGCTCCACAGCTGGAGAAGGCTCATTAAACGGTTCATAAAACAGGAAATACAAGGATGGCCCACACTGTGATATTCTTTCAGGGAGAACAGAACCCTCTGCTTAAAAATATTTCTATAAGACAGATTTAACAGAATACTCATTTGGGAAAATGCTTATTCACGTTCTTGCCAAGAGTTAGATAAGAAGATTGATACCACACTCATGTCTGTATGGTAACTATGAAGCTAAGTCCAGCAGTAGGTTAGCTTAGCATAAATGTTGGAAATAACTTTACAGTGATGCCAAAACTATGCTTGGGGGAAAAATTATTCCTGCACATAACCTTTTGTATTTCATAATTTATCGTTTTTACACTCAAAATATTATGGGCCCTATCTTGCACAAAGCCCGACGGAAGTGTCTTTGCTATTTTAAGACCGACGCAGTTGTTAATTTCCCGTCCCGCAGCCTCGTCGTTTAAATAGCAACTCCATCTTTGGGCGTCCTGGTCTTACAGGGAGGTGTGTTCAGGTGCATTCTTGGTGTATTGCTATCTTGAGGCAACAGGAAGTGATCGCGCCATTGACCAACAAAAACCTGGTCTAAAGTCAATAACGCACCTTTTAATTGTTATTTTAACAGCGTATTAGTAAAATGTGCCTCAGCTTATACACAGCGCATGTACACTTTTAAAGGGAATGGGAGATGACACTCTGGTTTATTGCATGTTACGCCCAAAACACACCTATGATTAATGAACACTAAGTACAACCCTTTTGAACCATGCATCTTGCGCATGGACCCTTTTTTCTGCCGCAAAATCTAGCAAAAGTGGATTTGGACACGCCCTAAAAGCAACTGCGCCCAGCGCGTCACGCCATATGCTTGGTTAAAACAGGGCCCTACATGTGAATTAATTAGAGCTTTACCTTTGGAAAAACCAGACAAGCGCCTGTTTTCAGTCTTTATGCTAAGCTAACTGGTTCTCTTCATAAAGGTCCCATGACATGGTGCTCTTTGGATGCCTTAGTGGTCTCTTAATACTGTATCTGAAGTCTCTTTTATATAGACCTTAGTGGTCCCCTAATACTGTATCTGAAGTCTCTTTTATATAGACCTTAGTGATCTGTAGTCTCTTTTATATAGACCTTAGTGGTCCCTAATACTGTATCTAAAGTCTCTTTTATATAGACCTTAGTGGTCCCCTAATACTGTATCTGAAGTCTCTTTTATATAGACCTTAGTGGTCCCCTAATACTGTATCTGAAGTCTCTTTTATATAGACCTTAGTGGTCCCCTAATACTGTATCTGAAGTCTCTTTTATATAGACCTTAGTGGTCTCCTAATACTAGATACTAAAATACTTTCCTAAAATTCAGCCTTGGTGCAAAATTACAGCCACTAGAGCCAGTCCCACAATGAGCTTTCCTTAGTATGTGCCATTTCAGAGTCTGTAGCTTTTGAGGAGGAGAGAGGGGGGAGGGGGACAGGTGGAGGCTGGGGGTGTGGTCTTGACCAACTGCCACTTTGCTTGTTTGAAAGCCATGATGTCTCTCTCTCATGGGCAGGCCAAATTCTCTGGGCGGGCAAAGCAGAGAAAGGGAGGTAACCTTGCACCTTATGACCTCATAAGGAGCAAGATTCCAGATCGGCCTGTCTGAGCTTTCATTTTTCAAAGGCAGAGCAGGATACCCAGGGCTCGGTTTACACCATCACCATTTCTTGCCACTGGGGAACGCATATTATTGTTAAAATAAACCACAACCAAAGTTCGGACCAAAGATTCCCAACAAGATGGGCCGTTTTAGAACATTGCAGGGAAAAGTTGCAGTTGCTGATCTTTGGTCTGACCTGGGCTTTACTGTACAGACATAAGAGTGGTTTAAAACTTTTCATATAACTTAGCAAGACAACAAAAAGCGTATTTCCCAAAGTATGGGCATATTCCTTCACCACCACCTCTGTATCTAACCCCCACCTCTTCCTCCATGTCTGCCTCCATCTCATCTCCAGGGCTGGCTGTGTGAGCTGCTCCGGTGGAAGGAGAACCCGAGCCCGGAGAACCGCACACTGTGGGAGAACCTGTGCACCATCCGGAGGTTCCTGACACTGCCACAGGCCGAAAGAGACCTGGCGTACGAGGAGGAGTCCAGACACCATCACTCGGAGAGGCTGCACACCGTCCTCCACCTGCCGCAGGACACACAGGTAAGACATGTCTACAGCTGCTGTTAACCTGCGCCTCGTATCTCCATCTCCAGATGGATGTAACTCCTGACGTTAACATTGCATCTCCGGTTCATACAGTGAAAACAGATTTGCTGCACACATCACCTCATCGGGCAATATTTATTACTATCTGTTGAAATTAATTCTGCGATATATTGCAATTTATAAGCTTTTTTCAAATGATGTCCCTAAAAGGAAACTTTGTCAACATCTGTTTTATCTAAAAAGTTACATTTCTCTGTTTGTTCATATCACTTCAATTTTATTGCTGCAAAATGGGATTGTCAAGCAGACAAACTGACCAACACATATATAATAAAAGATCGATACTTGGCGCCTGTGTATCGATACAGCATTGCTACTGAGCATTTCGCGATACTATGCTGTATCTATTTTTTTTCCCCACACCTATTATATATATATATATATATATATATATAAAAAAAAAAAAAAAAAAAAAAAAATCCCCTTCTCACCCCTTGTGGGGTGGTATGTGTCATCCTCAAGCTCGGGTCTTCTACCAGAGGCCTGGGAGTTTGAGGGTTCTGCGCAGTATCTTAGCTGTTCCTAGGACTGCACTCTTCTGGACAGAGACCTCTGATGTTGTACCTGGAATCTGCTGGAGCCACTCTCCCAGTTTGGGGTCACAGCCCCAGTGCTCCGATTACCACCGGCACCACTGTTGCTCTTACTTTCCACATCTTTTCTAGCTCCTCTTTCAGCCCTTGGTATTTCTCAAGCTTCTCGTGTTCCTTCTTCTTGATGTTGCTGTCGCTTGGGATCGCCACATCTATCACTACTGCCTTCTTCTGCTGTTTGTCGATCAACACAATGTCTGGTTGGTTAGCCATCACCAGTTTGTCAGTCTGGATCTTGAAGTCCCACAGGATCTTAGCTTGGTCGTTTCGACTACCTTAGGAGGTGTCTTCCATTTTGACCTTGGGACTTCCAGCCCATACTCGTGGCAGATGTTCCTGTACACTATGACAGCTACCTGGTTATGGCGTTCCATGTACGCTCTTCCTGCCTGCATCTTACACCCTGCTGTTATGTGCTGTACTGTCTCAGGGGCATCCTTGCACAGTCTGCACCTGGGGTCCTGCCTGGTGTGGTAGATCCCAGCCTCTATTGATCTTGTACTGAGTGCCTGCTCTTGTGCTGCCATGATTAGTGCCTCTGTGCTGTCCTTCAGTCCAGCCTTTTCCAGCCACTGGTAGGATTTCTTGATATCAGCCACTTCTTCTATTTGTCTGTGGTACAGCAGCGGCTTTCCCTCCATGAGGTTCTTCATCTTCCTTGTCCTCACCTTCGGGTTTCTGCTGCCTGAGGTATTCACTAAGCCCTTCATCTTTGGGGGCCATCTTTCCGATGTACTCCTGGATCTTCGTTGTTTCATCCTGGATAGTGGTCTTGACACTCACTAGCCCTCGGCTACGCTTGGTGTACAGTCTCAGGGTGCTGGATTTGGGGTGAAACCCTCCATGCATTGTGAGGAGCTTTCTGGTCTTGATGTCAGTAGCCTCTATCTCCTCCTTTGGCCAGTTTATTACACCAGGTATCTGATGACTGGCAGGGCGTATGTGTTGATCGCTCGGATCTTGTTTTTCCCATTCAGCTGACTTTTCAGGACCTGCCTCACTCTTTGTAGATATTTGGCTGTGGCGGTCTTCCTTGCTGCCTCCTCATGGTTTCCGTTAGCCTGTGGCACCCCAGGTATTTGTAGCTATCCTGAACATCTGCAATGTGGCCTTCTGGTAGTTTGATTCCCTCAGTTCTGATCATCTTCCCTCTTTTTGATACCATGGTCCACACTTGTCCAGTCGAACGACATTCCAATGTCGTTGCTGTAGATCCTGGTAGTGTGGATCAGTGAGTCGATGTCTCGCTCATTCCTGGCATACAGCTTGATGTCATCCATGTAGAGGAGGTGACTGATGATTGTTCCGCCTCGGAATCGGTATCCGTAGCCAGTCTTTGTGATGATCTGGCTGAGTTCAGGCCTATGCAGAACAGCAGCTGGATAGTGCATCGCCTTGGTATATGCCACACTTGATGGTGACTTGTGCAATTGGCTTTGAGTTGGCTTCCAGACTTGTTTTCCACAGCCTCATTGAGTTCTTGATGAAGGCTATTAGTGTCCTGTTGACCTTGTACATCTCCAAGCATTCCAGTATCCATGTATGTGGCATTGAGTCGTAGGCTTTCTTGTAGTCAATCCAGGCAGTGCACAGATTGGTCTGCCTGGTCTTGCAGTCTCGAGTGACTGCTCTATCAAGTAGCTGGTGCTTGGCTCCTCTGGTGTCACTGCATATTCCCTTCTGGGCCCTGTGCATGTATTGAGCCATGTGCCTACTCATCTTAGCCGCTATGATGCCCGACAGGAGCTTCCATGTTGTGCAGAGGCAGGTTATTGGCCGGTAGTTGGATGGGATTGTTCCCTTCTGGGGATCCTTCATGATCAGGATTGTCCGTCCTTGGGTTAACCATTCTGGGTGGGTCCCATCCATCAGTAGTTGGTTCATTTGTACTGCCAGGCGTTCATGGAGCGCAGTTAGTTTCTTCAGCCAGTAGGTGTGGATCATGTCAGGGCCTGGTGCTGTCCAGCTCTTCATACCTGCCACTCTTTCTTGGATGTCTGCCGTTGTTATGGTTACTGGTTCTTGTCCAGGAGATTGCTGTGATCTGTTCTTAGATCCACTAGCCACTGAGCATCTATGTTGTGGGATGCCTCTTTCTCCCATATTTTCTTCCAGTACTGTTCAGTCTCAGCCCTGGGTGGATCTGATCTTGTGCCATTGCCCTGCCACTGAGAGTACACTTTGGATGGTTCTGGAGAACATCCGGTTTATTTTCCTGGCTTCTGCTTCTCCCTTGTATCTCTTTAGGCGGGTGGCCAGAGCAGTGAGTCTTTGTTTGGCAGTCTCTAGAGCCTCAGGTATGGACAGCTTGTTGTATTTCTTAGGTAACCCCTTCCTTACACCTTTCTGTAGCTCTGAGAGCTGACTAACCTCTCTTTGTGTTGCCTTGATCTTGTCTAACCTTCTCCGCCATTGTACTGCGCTGTGGCTTTGGTGTTCATCTTATAGCCAAGCATCTCTAGGATCACTGTTGCTGTGGATCAGCTCATTGGTCTCGGTTATGGCTTTAGTAGGATAGTATGTACACAAAATATATATATATATATATATATATATATATATATATATATATATATATAACTATTTATTGGCTTGGAGTCTGCGCTGGTGTCCTGGCAAATGGTCCCAGTCAGGAAATAGTTCAACACATGACTCCCAGTAAAACTACAACTTTTGATTTTGTACAGATTGAACAAACAAGACATAACATACTAATTTGTGAGCTTTAAAGTGCCCGTATTATATTTTGTGTCTCTGGTTCTACGCATACAAACTTGGAAAAAAAAACTATCCATGCTGTTTTGAGTGAGATACAGGTTTCTGAATGCCCTCTGCCTTCAGTCTCAGGGTGAGCTGTTCAAAATCTGCACGGCCTTTTTGGTGATTTTTGAAAATTAATCCATGTAAACCTATTCTGGTACAACCTCAAAATACAATTATGAACCTGAAAATGAGCTTAATATGGCCGCAATAAAAGGTGTTGGTTGTAGTAACTGTTGTTGTAAGCTGTTGTCTGTAGACTTATATTGCTAAATATGTTCAACAACTCCTTATAGAATTAGGGCTGTGTTCAATTAAAGCAGTTCTTAGTTGACCAATACTCGATTTTGTCGACTAATTGATTGACAGATCTGTTTTCCACAAAGAATCATGCAAACGCACCACTTTAGATCATGTGTTTACCAGATGTGCTTACAAATATGAATCATTCAGCTAAAAAAATGCATTAAAAAATTACTAATCTATTGAAGAAACCTTAGTCGACAAAGACCAAGACGCCTGGCAGCCTATCAACTAAATGTCGTGAAGTACAAAGTACATTAAGTATCCCTCTGAATGATAGTGAAGTCTAAGTATTAAGTAGCCTCATTGCTTACTGTCCATTAATGTCCACCGCTGCCGATGAAAGCGACGGTCAGAAGAGGATGAAACAGCCTCTCCGCCTCTGAGACCACACCCGTCGTTATTAATTCCTCATTACATTCATTTGGTGTCTAAGTACGTACTGTACCGTTTGATCTCGTTGTGTGTGCGATGTGTTTGTGTGTGCGTGCCCCAGTGGAAAGAAGAGTAAACAGTGTTGCTGGGTGGTGTGGCACTGGAGGAAATGCCCCATTAGTTTGAGAAGAGGGAGGCAGAGGCTGAAGGAGGGCCGAGGGAGGTCGATGCAGGAAACACACAGACGTGTTGTCCTCTGTCATTACTAACTCCCACTCTGACACACACACACACACCCCTGTCTGTCTGTCTTTGTCCTTATTACTATTCGGCTACATAGATGTTATATAGATAATACCTTTTATCTGTAGCAGACACCACAGAAATATACATTCTCTTTTATCTACAGACACTATTATGTTTTGTTGACTCTGTACTCCAGTCCATTTGATGGTTTTTATACAGAGTGCCCTAATTCTAGGTTGGGCTAGGTATTGTTTAAAAAAACTATAATACCAGTACCGTTAAAGTGATACCAATACCAATAGTGTTAATTTTATACCTTATTATTTCTGTCCTTCATTCAATATCCTATCATGTCAATGGAAGCATCTCAGCATGCTGAACTGCCAACTCGGATTATTTTCTTGATTAATGGATTCAGAAAATGGTGAAAATGTCTTAACAGTGTCATACAAAGCCCAAGACAACGTCCTCAAATGTCTTATTTTTGTCCACAACTCAAAGATATTTATTTTACTGGCAAAAACAAGAACATATTCACATTTAACAAGCTGGCACAAACACACATAAAAAAATGACTGCAACCGATTAATCAATTATCCAAATAGTTGGCGACTAATTTTATAGTTGACAACTAAGCCATTAATCTCTACTTTTGCAGCTCTACTTTAAATCTTGTGTTTACCAGGGATGTGCTCATTTGTTTCTTGAAAATTAATAATTCAGCATTTTAAAAAAAGTGACTAATCAACTAAAGAAATCTCAGTCAACTAAGACCAAAACAGCAGCCCTACTAAATTCACTGCCTGCTCAAACACACTTCAGCTTAAGACTAGGTATCTTCAGTTCAGAGATAGTCTGTCTAGCCACCAGCCCCCTCATCCCAATGCAAAGCCATTATAAACCACATAAAGTATATACCATATGTCATAAATCAAAAACAGGCAAATGCTGAAACGTCCCATTCTTGACACGAATCCTATGGTGTTGTTCTGCGACTCCATAACCGAGCAATCTTTTCTGTCTTCTCATTCAGAGCTCTGTATTAAAGGCTGGTGAAGACAGAGGAAACTGGGGTGGCACCATTAACACATTCCTCTGCTCCTCTCACACTCTCAGCAAAGACTAAAAATAAAAGTTAACCCTCGGAACGCCTCTACACTGCACCCACCTCGAAAGACACAGCGAGATAACTGGTGATATATTAACGGGAAATGAGGTGTGTGTGTGTGTGTAAATATGTGTGTTGCTGTCTTCAGACCCCCCCACCCATCTGTACCAGATGAAGCCCCCTTACCAAACCTCAGGCTCCAGCCAGCCTGCCACTACAGACCACACATGTGTCCCATCTGCCACACATGCACATACACAACCTCTCACACTGATAGTTGGTAATGTGAGCACTCCTTTGTGTTGTGGACAATGAGAGGGTCTCTAAAACTGTAACAAGCAACCACAGAATACACATCAAACATGAATTTGGTGCTAAGACATAGCTGTAGAGTTAATCCACACACCAGTGATGTGATTGTGTGTGTGTTTCAACTGGACTGTATGTACAGTAGCATGTAACATTTCTGCATGTTGGGGGCTCTGGGAGATCTCTGAGTGTGTCTATTAAGTCTGCAAGTGCTGTATATGTGTGTGTGTGTGTGTGTGTGTGTGTGTGTGTGTGTGTGTGTGTCCGTGTCAGTAACCTGCAGCATCACATATCTTCATGACTGACATGGCCCTGGTGCTCGCTCCACAGTTTTTATTCATACGGCTTTAGCGGGTTAAGTGCGTCCCACAGCTAATTTGGCACAGTCTGCCTTTATAAATAATTTCTTTATTGTTTTTGCTAAATTGATTTCTGCTGCAAGTCTAGGGGTTGTTTATGTGTGTGAGTGTGTATGACCGCTCACCGAGGCTGAGACCCCAGGAGTGGTGGACTAGAACAAGACGTACTGTAGCAACCACTGGGCCCTTCCTCCCCCTTCTTATTCCTCTCTCTTTGTGTCTCACTTTAATCCAAATGGTGCTTTACTGACAAACAAGGGTGCTAATTACCAAAGCAGCAACAAATTGTTCCTGTCAACTAGACCTGGGTGATATAAAATCACGATATTTTTGACCAAATGAATCAATGTGTACATTGCGGCGATATTGTAGTGTTGACTATTGGTGCTTTCACAAAATATTAACACAATGAGATATTTGATAAATATTCACCCATTACGTGGATACGATGACTAAGTGTGTAAATGCAAAATAATAAAACAGCTAGTTAGTCTGGTAAGTTTAGAAAATCACACCACTTTACTGTAATGCAGCCCTTAAAACCAGAAAAGACAACACTTGTCAACACAGTAAAAAACGTATCTCTGTCTTTTTAGATTATTATCAAGTGTGAGTCTTTTAGTGTTGCACATTCATAACACATTCTCACTCCCAGCGCTTGCCTTTGGCGTTTGTTACTGACGCAAAAAGTCTACTTTAGCATCTCTGTCAGACGCAGCCCTTTGACTTCATTTTAGACGCCCTTTGTCCGACTCTTGGCGTCACTTGTTGATGCTCCGGGTCAGGACTAAAGCTTAACCGACATGCGGCACAAGAACGGCTGGGCCAGTTAGGTTTAGGAGAAGATCGTGGATGGGGTTACGAAATATACGTGTCACTGACACACGGGACACAAACCCCAGTCTCGTGGTAATTCAGTCTCTCATACCAAAGATCTTCTATACTTAAGATCACATTTCAAGCAGTGCCAATGGTATGAAATGCTACACACTTCTTGTCTCCTAAATGAGCGGGGCTCGTGTGAATGAGTAGTGAACATTGTGTGGATGGATGAAACGTCATAATTATATACTTTATTAACATTTTATTTTGCTTGTCTGTGTTGCCAGATCTGGCAAGAGTTTGGTCTTGAGACAGAAACACGTCTCAAACAAAGTTAGTTTTCTTACCGTAATCCTGCTTACAAACCGAGCCGAAAACACGACATCCTTGGCAGAGGTAATTAGCAACTACAACTGGTCAAATGGTTCGATAGTATCAAGAATTATCAATGAAATTAAAACAGCCTCTCTGTCATTGAGAAAAGAAATTATTTGCTGCCAAAATATATTGGAATTTATTTTACATTTGAGGAAAGATTGTCAATACAACTACCATTTGTTTCTATTCCTTTATTCACTTTAAGAGGAAGTAGCTGTCTCTCTCTCTCTCTCTCTTCTTAACCCTCCTGTTGTCTTCAGGACAAATTTGACCCATTTTCAAAAAGTTTCTATATCAGAAATTTTGGGATTCTTTCAACCAAATTGTCAAAAAAATATCAAGGATGATTCCATACAAACGCTCTTCACAAGTAAAATAAATGATCAGTTCACTACTTTCATAGAATTTGGGTGTTTCATTCAATTTTATTTTAAAATAACTTCATAAAAATGTTGAAAAAGGAGACGAAAATGTCGGAAAAAACTTAAAAAAGAAAGAATTACAAACTTTTTTTTTTAAATACGCAGAAAAAACTGACATAAAAATTGGGAAAAGTGATCAAAAACATTGGAAAAGCGACAAAAGTGTCTAAAAGTTGACCCAAACGTTAAAAATAAGTTAGAATTTTTTATTTTGACCCAGAAAAATTAAAAGTTGCATCGTCAACGGGAAGACAACACAAGGGTTAAGTGAATCCCGGTGGCCTCTCATTCACTGTTGCAGGCGGGAGTTTGGGCTTTTTTGGCAAACCACAATTAAGTTAATTGTTTAATTGCAGATAAATGGAATGAATACCACACACAGTTTGAACATAATAAAAAAAAAATGCATCAACACAAGTGCGCACACAGACACACACAGAGACACACACACACAGCTGCAGTCCCAGCTAGCCTCAATAACATTACGTGTATACAGTTTTTCATCAAAGAAACATTATTTTACAAAAAAGGATATGCGCAGTGACTCATCTACTCCCTCAGCACTGAATCCAGTCCTCATGAATTGCAACCACATACACTCAGACAGAAAAACAGACAGACAGACATACAGAGAGAGAAAATGAGAAAAAAACAACTGATTAACAGAAAAGGTGAAGTCATGCAAAAAACTGAAGAAAAAAAATGAAGAAAAGTGATTTTTCCTTCATTACATATTTATCTCTGTGTTAATGGTGTCTCTGGTGGTCATACACACTGCCCCCCCCCACACACACACACACCACAAAAGAGAGGAGAGAGAGAGAGAGAGAGAGAGAGAGTTAGGGGCCCTTGAAGACCAGAGCTCATTAAGGAAAAGATGAATATTTCATGTTCTATAATTCTTTCATAGTTCTGCACCGTAATTTGCCTTGATTTACGTTTTAAAGAAACCTTTTCATTTTTACTACAGTGCACTGACTGCCAGGAGAGGGAGGGAGAGAGAGAGAGAGAGAGAGAGAGAGAGAGAGAAGGAAAATAAGTTTTTCAGGAATCAACATGATGCCATGAGAAGAGCTGGTCTGGCTGCGGGGCTCCAGTGGTTGTGGCTTTGGGAGAGCAGGGCTGTATTGTGCTTCTCTGAAGTGACATGTAGTCTCTTCCTAGGTGTTACGGTCAGGGATGGGACAAGTCAAAAGCTACTGCTACTACTGGAGCTAAAACTTTTGTGTGAACGGAGAGCGTTTTTGTCTCAAAATGCCGCTTAAAAATGAAACCGTAGTAGTGTACATGTAGCCTTAGCTTGAACCACACATTTTATTCTTTAAACTTTCCGAACCTAATCATAGAGGTGGCAGGTCAGAAAACAGTCATATGACTCATTTTGGAAAACAATGATGTCATGCAGATGGTACACCGGGTCAGAAAATGGCCATTTGGGTCATTTTGGAAAGCAAAGAAAAACATTTTTGTCATTTAGTTTGGAGCACCTGTCTGCCAGTGACATGTAGGGCTGGGTATCGTTATTACCATATAATATATGGTAATAATAATATGTTACATTACAAAACCTTGACTTCAATACCGGTTCCTGATACTTTTTTTGATACCAATTTTACCGACACCAAAACCTATGCGACCCACTAAATACACACACGTGAGCCCCGTCTCTGTGCGTTAGGTACATAGGTAGAGTTTTTTAACGTTAGACAGCCAATCATAAGCATTATGAAATCTTGGTACAAGCATGCATGCTTATTGGTTTACTGACGCCGATGAGATTTTTCTTCTTAGGACTTGAATTTTGGCATTGAATGACAAGGCATTTTTTGCCTACAAGTGTTGAAGTTCGGTACCCAGCCCTAGTGACATGCAGGAGTTGGTTTCATTTCTTGGTAATTGTCTCTGGGGTGTAAGTCTACCCTCCATGACAAATGACTAAGGCACAATGTTTTCATTTTGAAATCATATTCACCGAAAAAGGAGTAGGAGGATAAAAATGAGTTTAATGATTTTCACCTGGACATAATGCTCCCACGCACCCAAAAGCTGTGCTGTAACAAGACACTGATTACCCACAAGGCATTTTGCAGTGTTTAGAAAATGCTTCCAGTAAGAAAGTGTAGAAAAAATAAATGGCTTATTATGCAGCAAGGTTAAAAACTTTGCACCAGATCTATACATCTGAGTCTAACCTGTAATATTCATTTTCTACACTCAGATTTTCTCACCTGAACTAATAACTGTTTTGATCAGTTCACCATAGATAGTCTATGGCAGACGGTCAAGGTCGAAAAGAACAAGGCAAATAGACAGAGTAGGTAGAGTAAGCCTCAGGCATAGATCTGTATTTTAAGGCACGGATGTCCTATAAAGCCTGGATACAACATGGGAGGCAGAGCCCTGTTCATGCCTATGAGAGTTGCTCAGTGGCACATATACCAAAAAAGTTAAGAAGCTTCCGGGGTTAACTTCTGTGATATGCAATCACAGAATATGCGCAGTAGTATTTCTCCTGATCTGCCCAGACACTTTACATTGTGGTGACATCACAGGTTTTTAAATCGTTTTTCTCGGCTCGAGGGAAGTTTTTCAAACATAGAAAGTCCATAGATTAACAATTCTGAAAAGAAAGAGTCATAACCAGATGCCCAGATAGCACAGTTGGTAGAGCCCATATATAGAGGTTCACTCCTCGACGCAGCGGGCCCGGGGTTCAAATCTGACCTGCAGCCCTTTGCTGCATTTAATTCTCCCTCTCTCCCCTTTCATATCTTCAGCTGTCCTGTTGAATGAAAGCCTGAAAATGACCCAAAAAATATCTTTAAAAAATAAAGTCAGTCATAACTGACCTGGTTTGCAGTTGGAGTTGTCCTGGCAGCAGTTTTACAGATCTCTCTTTTACAATAGTGGCCTTTGGAGGAAATCCTTTCTGGGTCGCAGAGGGATTTTTTGTTGCAATACCGCCAGTGGCCACAGGACACGAGCAGCGGAAAGGGCTGAGCGCTGTTTGTCGGGGCATGGCCTCAGGCTGCTGGGACTGAAGGTGTAAAACGTGGGGAGTTACAATGGGAGGAACAGCAGTGAGAAGGAGCAGAGGGGAGGTGGAGGACATGGGGAGGTGGGGGTGGGAGCTCCTGGCATCCACCCATTCAGGGCTGATTTGGATGTGGAGTCATGTTGGCTTGGCAGAGGCCCACTTCATTAGTGTCCTGATGCATTAGAACTGAGGGGAGAGGGAGGCGGAGGAAAAGAGAAAGTATAGTAGAGTCGTAGAAGGGAAAGGAAAAGACACTGAAGGGAGAAAAACCAAAAAGGTATGGAAGCCGAGCGTGAGCATGGAAGAAAGAGGATGACCATTTGAAGGAAGAGAGAGACAAGTAGAGATAAATTTTGGAGCCAACCAGCCATGTGTGTTTGGCTCTGCTCTTTAACATCATCATTAGTGCATAAAGGAGACCAGACCCGCCATTGTTGCATGCATGTGTGTGGCGATTGATCCAAGAGTCCTTGCTGTCAGCTCAAATAATCATGGGAATGATGAAGGTCTGTGGGTGGAGACGGTAGGTTTTGCAATCCCCCCTCCATGATTTACCCTCAATTTAGTTATTAAGTGTCTCAGTAGGTTTGTATGGGGGATGTTTGTGGCTGTGTGGTCCTCATTAGGGCAGGGGTACATATCTTTTTTCTATGTTGTTGGTTTCCCAGCATTCTTACAGTCTTTTCTCAATATCAAAAAATGTCACTTTGTGCACAGAAACAGAAGATTCGGGGAGGGAGAGAGAAAAAATGACCAATAAGGGAAAAAAAAAACGTACTGAATTCCTGTAAATTGGTCATTCTCCCCCCCAAAAAATAAAGCCCTTGCGAATGAAATCGTAGAGCAATTTCATGGTCTGGCCTGCCCTCAATATTATTTATGTAATACCCTGTTATTATTGAAGAGAAGGGAGAGAAAAGCGAATGACTATTATCTTTATGTGGGTCCTTTAATTTTAATGCACCACAGATTTATAGCTGGGCATTCCAGTGGGGAGGCCCCTCCCTGCTCTTAAAGCGAGCGGGCGGGACACGACCGCAACGCTCTCACAACAGCCACTACCTTCTGACAAACAACCAAAGTCCCCACTTTCCCTCCCAACACTTCACCCAGCCCTCCTTCACTGCTGTCAAACAGCCCTCACACTCACCCTGACAGCCAGAGGACCCCCCTCTCTCCGACAGTGAGAGCTCCCCCAATCAGGGTAACACACACATTGCTACACCTACCGTCATTGTCTCTATTTATAATCTCTCTTTACACCTCCCTAGCCCTTCTTATATGCTTTTTAAAGATCCTGTGTATGAATCTTGTTGAAAACCTGAGAATCCTTAAACTCCTTGTGCCAAACTGTGACAATCTGGATTACTGAGTAATCCATCGAGTCGAAACAAATCCAGATACAATCATCCAAACTTCATCCCCTTCGAGTTTCAACATGCACTTGTATCAAGTGCTTTACCAGCAGCAGTAAAAGTAAAGTGTTTCTCAGTATGTATGTCCTCTCCAGAAGCTCCAAAAGCAATCATTTTTAAAAGCTATAATTTGTTTTAGGGGTGCGGTTTTTAAAATACAACTGAAAATAATAGTAAGTAATTCAGTTAAGGACTATTTGAGTGTTTTTTTAAGAACAGTATTTCTCCAATAATATATCTTTAAAACTACATGTAATTCAATAATACACAAGTTAGCACTTCTGTAAACCTCTTTTTAAAACCAGTGATCTACACGTGCAGAATTAGCAATTAACAATTTAAGGACAGGATATATGTCTAAAATGTTGGTTGACCGTAGATTATTATCAAACAGACTGGAGCTCTGAATTGGCTGAAATCCAGTTCCTGTTATTACAAGAAACGATTAAAATATTCAATCGCGGTTAATCGCATTGTCATTGTTAACTTGCAATTAATCGCTAATTTTTACCTATTCTAAATGTCCCTTGAGTTCTTCTTGTCCCATTATTTTTTCTAATTTTAATGCTCTTATCAACATGGAAAAGTGGATTGGCTTGCTTTGTGCAAATGTTTTTTAAGTCTGCCTTGTTATGTAAAACATTTCAAATGGCCTGTTTCTTTAAAAAGGTGAATAACCATCTTGCTTTGTGCTGAAACTAAACCAACAATTGCAACCATGGTACTTTGCAACTTTTTCTCCACATTTGGCTTTTGTACCTGACTTCCACTATTAAACTAGAACTATAGTGGTTCCCGACCTAATCTAAGTACTAATCCAAAACAATTAAATTTCTTCTTCCCTTCTACATGCTGTGCCTCTGAGGTGTTGAGTGGGCTGGTTAAATAGTGATGGGGTGTCATAAGTTTGTAAATAAGAGACTTCCTAGCAGACAGGTGGTTGGCGTTTTACTGGAGCTAATCTTACACACATTAGGTCAAAGGTATACGGGACACAAGGCAGTTTAAATGCCAGCCTTGGAGCTGGTTAATAGACCGTGACACTCCGTGAGCTGTGAAACACATTCTCACCCTGTGTGTAGCCCTGGCTACTGTGTGCTGGACAGCTTACTGGTGGTTTTATAATATGTGTTGTCACCTCCAGTATACAATATACCAGAGACGGTTTAGAACAGAGATACCCCAACTCGGAGTCATTTCTTGTATGTGCGTCATGTGGGTTTCTCCACTGCCACACCTCTTTAGGAGACGAGCTGCAGGTCCTGAGTGTATTGATTCCAATGGGAGAAGTGAATGTGAACACAGATTACATAGTCACCAAAGTAAATATTGGAGCCATCATTCACAAGCGCCATTCTCCAGGACATTCTGACACTAAAATGGCATTTTTCATGGCCAGGTTGGTCAGTGGCAGGCGCACATGTACTTCAAGGTTTATGCCTCGACGCAGAGGTCCAGGGTTCGAATTTGACCTCTGACAATTTCTTGCATGTCTTTCCCCTCTATCTCCCTTTTCTCACTGTCCTATGAAAAATTAAAGGCAGAAAAGCCCAAAAAATAATGGCATTTTTCAGACGGACACAAGAGGGGAAAAGCTAACGTCAACTACCATTCATGAATGCCCTAACAAAACTAATGTTCATACTGCTTGAGATGTCTTTTAGCCGTGTGAATATCTAATGTTAGCAACAACAACAAAAAACGCCACGCCACATTAAGGAGACAGTGTGTACCGTTTTGTACCATTGACACAGCATGTGATAAGCTCTCTTTGGTAATAGAGAATCTTTGATTACACTCAGGAAATATTTTAAGAAGTACTGTATGTGTGGATGCGTTGTTACACACATCCACACATCCACAAAAACAAAACAAATGCATAAATTAAGTATCATTGTTATTGTTAACATAAATTCCTGCTGCAGTCTTGATCAGGGGTCACTGTGCCCCATTAATCAATCAGCTCTTTTGTCTTTCTCGTCAGGCGCTTCACAGGCCACCCCCGACCCCAATGAAGGAGCACCGTGTGTCTCCCATGCGTGAAGAGCAGTTATCTGCCCCGGTGAACGAGGAGGGCTTACAGAATGTGGGAGCAGGAGCTGCTGGCAGCTGTCCATCTGGCACCGTTGGCAGTGCTGGGAGCAACAAGAAGCCACGATCACGCACTAAGGTACAGTTATTCTACTCTCTCTGTTAGGGCCACCCCCAGGAACCAGAAAGTGGTTATTATGCCGTTTGGAGTTTTAATTCCAGGGCTCAGGAGCAGCACCCAAGCCGTTTTGGGCACCCCCTCAGGCGAATGAATGTAAAATTAATGTAAGCATCAAAATGTACTAAAAGACTTTTCTCAGATCCAATGATTGTAGTTGGTCCCGAGTGGATGTCTTTAACAAGTTTTGTCTTCAAGCTTTTTGAGTGGTATTTTTTATTATCTGCTTTATATTCTCATGTGATGTTTTTCTGCTGCATACAAATTGACCTTCTGGGACAAAGAATAAACTGAATTGAACCTAACACTGAATTCACATTCTATATTTAGATTTCCCTGGAGGCCTTGGGCATCCTGCAGAGCTTCATCCAGGATGTTGGCCTGTACCCGGACCAGGAGGCCATCCACACCTTGTCTGCGCAGCTTGACCTGCCCAAACATACCATCATCAAGTTCTTTCAGAACCAGCGCTACCACGTCAAGCACCACGGCCGCCTCAAGGAGCTGGGTGAGGGGGCTGCGGCCAGCGGAGGTGTGGACGTCAGCGAATACAGAGAAGAGGAGCTGCTTTCGGGCTCAGAGGACCCGGAGTCCAGCGAGGACGGAGCAGAGGAGATCTACCAGTCCACAGAGGGAAATTGTGGGAGCGCCGGAGGGCTGAACCAGCCACTGCCGGCCTCCTCCGGCTCCAAATCTAACTCCAGCTCCAGCCATTCATCTTCAGGGACCAAAAATGCTCAGGAGGAAGGAATGGACAAGGTGCACGGCCGGCCCGGTGGCCCCCTGGGCCCCGGGAGCTCCTCATCCAGTCCCAGAGAGCCGGCTGACTACCAGAGGTAGAGACTGACACACAGAGAGGAGAGAACAGAAAGAAAGAGAGAGAGGGAGAGAAAGCACGATAAAGAAAAAGCAGTGGAACTGGTCATGAATTAAAAGAGGGGAACGTCAAGAAACTATCAGGCTGAAATAATGTATACATCACTCAAACACCCAGACGGACTTGATCTCAGACAGACATCTGTGAACACCGGATGTGGGGAGTAAAATTTACCTCAGCAAAAAGACAGCAGCTTTGCAGAGTGCTGTGACACAGCAGTGTTTGTGTAACTGTGAAAGAGAGTTTCCCCAATCCACATTTAAATACATTTCATAAACAGATAATCCATTGCTGCTCATGCCTACAACCTACACAACAAACCTAAACACCAAATTTCTCTTAATCCAATTGCCAGAAAGGCCACTATGGAGATGCAGGATTTCATTGGCTTTGGCCAGAAACTGTTCCTGTTGCTCCTCTTTAAAGTCTGAACACACTCACATAAAGCCACATACACACGATAGCGCAGGTAAATGTCATCAAGGCTAGAAAGGAAGCTATTTCCCGTTGCTAGGTCACAACATGCCGTTATCTCATTGGTTGTGCTTCCGAAAGGTCAGCGGCAAATAGGTCAAAGTTGAAATAATTTGAACTTTCAGAGCAGCGCAAAGTGGCAAATCCGAGCGGTGCATGATGCCAGGGGTAGCGCAGCGCATGGGTGAGTATCACCACCCTGCCCATAGGAAATCAATGGAACAGCCGGCGCAACCCAGTTTTGCAGCCTATCATATGTAGGCGGCTTAAGACATACTCTCTACGTGCCGGGGGCTTTCCGTGACCTCTACAATCCCTATAAATCCTCAGGACACACACGGATGTAGCTAATGCTGCTGCCTGCCCAAGAAACGTGGACAGACGGCACTTGCTGTTCATCCTCCAAATGACCCCCACCACAACCTGCCCTTGCCTCACCGTCACATAGGATTGGGCATCGAGAAACTGTTCCTTTTCAAAACATTACAGTTCCAATGGAATTTGGATACGAATCCAATCATCTGTTTGGTTTCCATAGCGGCCAGTGTACTTCCAGCCGCCGGTTGTGTTGTAGCCATGGAGCACAGTCAGTGGCGCTCATTTTATGTTAAAAAAAAAAAAAGCCTGGTTAAAAAGTGTAAATCACCATTGAATCCAAATTAAATTTGCGTCTGTGAAATAAGCACGTGACCCGTTTCAACTCCACCCCTCAAAGAATCAAATTCGAAAATCCCAAGAAGCCGAATCAAAAGGAAGAACACTCCAGTATCACCACCAGTCCAATCTAGCACTTACTGTTCACAAAGACACTGATATTTTGTGGATTTGAGGTACTCTTGCCTCCCTCCCTTCCTCCCTATGTCTCTCCTCTCAAGGTTCACTAAACAGTGTGAGGTTTAAATATGACAGTGAAATGACAGTTTGGCGGGAGGAAAGTGGACCGACATTGAGAGGATGTGGCGTGGACGGACACTGTATACCCACAACTCTGGGGCCTTCCTGGCACCACCCCCGCGTATGTGTGGCGAGAAAAATGTCAGGAAAGGAAGGACAGAGCGGAGATTCAGCAACCAAACAATCAGTCACTTTATGTGCGGTAGTCCACTTGTCCTCTCCTCTCTTCATCTCACTCCCTCCTCCTTTTTCCTCGCTCTAACTGGTGCCCACAGTCTTGTGTTTCACCACACCTACCCGCACTTAAACTTCACCAACCCTATTTATTGCTATCTTTATCCATGATTATTATTATCATTATTGTTATTATTATGGTTAGAATTGCTGTCATTGCGTGCTATTTTTAGTTTTTATTTCCATGGTTTTAAATATTGGTTTTTAGAAACTGGGCGGTGGTTTGGGAAACAAGAGACATTAAAAGTGCTCTGCCCTTAAAAAAAAAAAAAAAAGAAGAAAAGAAACGTAGAGTGAAAGAAAAGAAAAAGAAGCAGTTACTGAGTGTTATTGGGTACAAAAAAATAAGTCCTGTCATGTTGTATTATGCCTTTTTTATAGTTCTGTTTCCCAAAAATAGCAAATGAGAGAAATTGTTAAATAAGAAAGCAGCTATTTTACTGCGGTTGATGACAATCTACTTTTTTGAGCCATTTAAGAGAATGTGGCAGGTTTGACTCATGTTCTTCACGTTTGATGTCTGTAAATACCCAACACGGGATAAATTGTTATTGATATACTTTTATTTTTTGCTGAGTGACTTAACGTGTTTGAGCCAGTTTGGAGGATCAGGAGAGAGCTGTTCTTATCTTCCTTTTGGACAACTCAGTGAAATCAGTTCATTGTGCCAGGCAAATTTAATCACGAGAGTATTTAAAAAGAATAATACGTTTTTTTTTTTTTTTGCTTGGTGTCAGTTGTGTACAAGTATACAGTATGTTAAAAAAAAAGATCTGAGAATGGATTGTATCCATGTTGTTTGACTATTCTTATCGGCTGCTACACTCAAAACTGCCTTTTAATGATTATGTCGACTCCAATCACTCCGTGTCAGATGATGTTTGTGCTTTTCTGTATGACAGGAATCAGGGTTGGACTCAAATGCAGTTCTAATTAAATCTTAGTTCGTCCAGCGTTAAAGTGAATAAAAATTTGTGAATTCAAAAGAAATCGTCTGTCTTTATTTCACTCTTTTTTTTGGCCATCGTCACACTCAAACACAAAAACACACATATTGTAGCTGCCCCAAGCCTATCACATAAAATTCTGTGTAAAGCCACAGGGGCTGGGGTTTCTAATAAGTGTGTGGGTAGTGACGGTAACTCACACAGAAACTCAGCCAGCGCACTCTCTCCTGACCCAAAACAGTTGCAGAGTCACAGTTTACCTAGCGGAAAACAATGAACCTGTCCTGGGAGTTTTAGGGCTTCAACTAACAATTATTTTCATTGTGTTTCCCAAAAGCCCAAGATGACATCCTCAAATGTCTTATTTTGTCCACAACTCAAACATATTCTGTTTACTGTCAGAGAGGAGAGAAGAAACTAGAAAATATTCACATTTAAGCAGCTGGAATCAGAAACTTTACAGTTTTTGCAGTGAAATTATATACAGTGGCTTGCATAAGTTTACACACCCATGCTGAAGTTGACTCAAGAGGAATAAAAAACATCTTTTGGAAATTGATCCTATTGCCTTTATTTAAAAAATTAGGAATAATGCAACCTTTAAGGACACCAGTTTTCTTGGCCTGATAAAGTTCCCTTGGCCTTTGGAATTAAAATAGCCCCCCATCAAAATATTCCCTTCACCATACCTAGAGATTGGCATGGTGTTATTTCAGTTAGCTTACATCCATGCTAAAGTTGAGACTAAAAAGAGGAATAAAAAAATTTATAAAAATTAATTCCAACCTTTAAGGACACACATTTTCTTTGTGAATTAATGACCTATTGTAAATAAATAAATGTTCTTACTTAAAATACAGGGGGCATGAGTATACTCACCCCTTTGTTAAATTCCCATAGAGGCAGGCACATTTTTATTTATAAAGGCCAGTTATTTCATTACCCCCCCCCCATACACACACACATCACATACCCTTCAGTATTCCTTGAAATTGGCATGGGGAACTTTCCATAAGATCATCTCTCAATGCAGGTCAAACCAGCTGTTAAGCTAACTGAAATAACACCATGCCAATCTCTAGGTATGGTGAAGGGAATATTTTGATGGCTATTTTAATTCCAAAGGACAAGGGAACTTCATCAGGCCAAGAAAACTGGTGTCCTTAAAGGTTGCATTTTTCCGATTTTTTTTTAAAATAAAAGGCAATAGGATCAATTTCCAAAAGATATTTTCTTATTCCTCTTCAGCATGGGTGTGTAAAGTTATGCAAGCCACTGTATATATAATTTCTAGGGGTGTTGAAATGAATCATTGCATTGATGCATCACAATGCGGACCAGGATGATTCTGCATGGATGCCGTGACAGACCATAATCAATTGTTGCCTACTGAAGGTGTTGTTGATTTTCTCACTTGGGATTTGTTACATTCAGGAAGTGTCTTCTTTAAGATGAAATACAATGAAAAGGGGAGTTTGTATATATCTGACTGCTTGAATTTTTCAATGAAAACCATGTATAACAATATATAATGCTATTGAGGAGGTGACGCATCGTGTTATCAAATCGATTCAAATTGTTGACAGAATAATCTTAATCAAATTGTATTGTGAGACCAGTGAATATTTCCATCCCTAATAAGTTCATTGGTTGAACAAAGCAGTCTAATTCTTCCAAAGAAAAACAATCTATTAAAAAGAATAAAGACGGAGATATTCTACATTTTTGTTTTGTTATTTACAGCAAATCACAGGAAAAGTATCTCAAAATACTTTTCCAAAATCTCTACGCGGTCTGTGGCTCTCCGCCCCAAGCCTATTTGTTCCTAAAGATGCACATTTAAAAAAAAAAAAAGGGTCTCAAATGTATCTAACAGCTGGACAGTGTAGTATTTAGCAAAGGTTACTGAAACAGAAGGAAAGGGAGTGCATTTCAAGAGGGACAATTTTCCAACTGCAGATTTGGTGCGTCAGAGAGTGTTTACAGCGGCAGAGCAGTGTGGGATCGATTTAAAATAAACTCCAGTCCATAGCAATGAAGGACCATGATCCACAGCGCAACTCTGTGGCTCATTGATGAGATCTGAACATCAAGGCACAGAGGAATGAATTCAGGCTTTGGATGCACACAATAGTATGGTGTGTGGTTTTGGTCCCTTTCAGTGAATTTGCTGAAAATTTAAAAAAATGAAAACTACTAAATTATCAGTTATTTAAAAAATTAAATCGTGAACAGGGTGAATTGAGATTGCGATTTTATAACGATTAATCGTGCAGGCCTAGCTCTGAGTCCATGTTGGTGTTCATGCCTTTCACTCGAAGAACCCGTCCCCAGTGTGTATAGGCCACTATTTTTTAAACTAAAACAAATCTACGGCTTCAAGCAGCAAAAAAAAGAACAATTTGAAGCAGTTTTTGGTTTCCGGGGCAAAGTCTGTGATGAGTGAAAAATTTGTAGAAAAAAGAAAATCCTGTAACAACGCTGTCTCTCCGTGGCTTTGGTTTCCACCATTTTGTCAACATTCAGTCATCGATTAATGAACACACAGCTATTAGCTCAGAGATGCCTAAAGAGTATGGGAGGAGAACCTTTAAGGCTCAACATTAACTAACATTGGACTGATCCAACAGAACTAAGACGGGCCTAACTCCATTCTTACATGCTCTTGTTTGGTTCTATAAAGATGGACGTTGACTAAATTTGCTGTTTATTCTTTTTTCAAATGTGCAAACATGGCCACCAAAAGACTGATATAGTGTAGCAGGCAGGACTGCAGCCTTGACTCTTGTTGCTCACTCCACAATATTCTTTCAACATACATGAAGACAACTCTTGGCCCAGAGATAATCATTTTAGCCATCTAATACAAAGGAGGGTTCAGTTTTTGAGGTTGGTTTCCATCATCATGGGGCATCGGGCAGAATGCACGTGCTGAGCCACAGACAAGTTTTGTCCATTCAACAGAAGGTTTATTTAATAAAACTGAACGAGGCAAATGATGTATAACAGAAAAGACAGAGACACACATTAATCAGCTAATGAGCTGCCACCCCATGTGAAGATGTGGAAAAGAGTGAATGAGAAGGAGTGCAGTGTTCAAATAAGGAGCGACCAGGTGAACTCAATCAGGTAATTAAGGTGGAAGTAAAAACCAATCAGTGGTGAAGACGGGAGGAAAGGAAGTGAGGTACAGGAAGTGAAGTAGGTGTGGAAAGTAACGCTGTGTCTCAAATCGCTCACTTCTGTTAGTGCACTTACAGACAGTACGCTTCGTGCACTACGTACTGTCTTGCATAGTGCGTAAATTTCAACAGAGGAGTGTTGTCTCAAA
Source organism: Percina caprodes (assembly GCA_013375575.1). NCBI lineage: Eukaryota > Metazoa > Chordata > Actinopteri > Perciformes > Percidae > Percina > Percina caprodes. The sequence continues at coordinate 1,015,141 of JABXJD010000095.1, read as the reverse complement.
TCGCGCACTGCCATGTGTACTTACCGGAAATGACGTTCACATTTCATCCCTTCTTCTTCTGTACAATTGTGAATTTCAAAGGAGAGCATTCCAGTCAGCTATTGTTTTGCATGAATAATTCCTGCTTTGTTTTTGATACTTTATCAAAAATAAATGTGATTTTGTTTTTATTTGCTCCGTGTCACGCCAGGATGACGATTGCGCGCCGCCGTCTTAACACTAAAATCTTCTACAGTGGGAAGATAGTTTAACACAAACAACAATAAACCAGCTACAACACATGTAACATTATCTTATAACTTATTTGCCAATCTGGTTAAACTGCCGCTGTTAGCTAGCTAAGGTTAGCACGTTGCTAGCACGTCAAATTACGGTACCAATAAAGGTTATAATTTGTGGTACAAAAATCATTACCGACTGTAAAATTAACCAAATATACATATACAGGTGGCTTATATGTTATAAGTATAGCAAAAAGACTCACGTTCAACTTACATTAGTATTGCTCCGTCGGTCTTGCTATCCCGTCTAACTGTTGTTAGCCCCGCCCCTTCCGCTACGTAGCCAAGATGGCGACCGTTGAGTGTGGAAAGTGTCCATCGATCCACACTCAACTTTCTGGCCGTTTTGAGTGCACCATCCGGGTAATGTAAGTGCACTTCATTTGACCGCACTTCGACAATGTGAACGCACTATGTACTCAAATAGTTAGTATTTAGTACAGAAGTACGCAATTTGAGACACAGCCTAAGTGTCAAAATAAGATAGAAATAGGGCTCTTTTGTACACCAGTTTATTGTTATGACCCTGTCTAGCTCATGTTGAGGACCAAACCTGTGACTGGCTTTAGCCCGTGTTCAGACCAACTTGAGCATGCATGAAAAAACACAGCCATCTCATTCATTTGAATAGGCTCAGTCCATCAAACGGGACTTCCTGCATCAGGTTTCATGTTCCTCCGGTAGCATAAACAACACGCGCACATTAATGCAGCCAACTCATCAGACACTACATACAATGTATGTGGCTCCAGACGTGTCTGTCTGCGGCTTATCGGTTCCAACTGTTCGGTACTAATGTTTTTTTTCTTTTGAACGACTTTAAAAAAAAAAAAAAAACATGACAGACACACGGACCAGTAGCTCGTCATTTAGGAACCACTTGGTATAGCCAAAATCAACTTGAGTAAACAAGTCAAATAAAGCAGCTCATCTGACAAGCTACTTTAGGACAATCATACACACACACACACACACACACACACACACACACACACACACACACACACACACACACACACACACACACACACACACACACACACACACACACACACACACACACACACACACACACACACACTCTAATTGCCTCTCTAAATAGTTTCAACTCTGATGAGGTGTGGCAGGGCAGAACAATCTTGGTGTTTAACCTGCCACTAAGGGTCAAGCATTTGTGTGTGTGTGTGTGTGTGTGTGTGTGTGTGTGTGTGTGTGTGTGTGTGTGTGTGTGTGTGTTAGACTAAACAATGGAGCCTAAGTGTTGGTGATGAGCTAGAAGGGTCGAGGTCTTCCCGCAGAAGCGTTTTTCACTCAGCTTGCCTTCTCCGACTGAAGACAATCAGCTCACCCTGTGACTCGCTGGGATAATTATACCTGCTGAGAAACACTGATGTCTCCGCATACTTCTCCCTCAGAAAAATATCCTGTCTGCCTGCCTCCCGGCTGCATGCTTCAGGAGTTAAACGAGGCCTAAACTGAGCTGAAAAACCTACAAGAAGAGTTAAAGGAAAGGAAAAGAAATCCACTGAAGCTTCTTGAAATTGATACGCTGTTCATTTTATTGCAACACCTGATATTTTATTATCCAGCCAACAGAAACCTGTCAGCTATGTCTTTTTTTTTCAGCATGAATCATTTCGAGTTTATGTTTAGCCGTCCAAGGTAACCTTGGAATGACTCTTTTCATGATCTGCAAAGGCTTCAAGACTATTTCGGAGCGCCTTGTCTTTTGAACAATGTTGTGCATTGTGTATAAAACTGAATAGGGCTTGGCTTTAGGGAGTGAGAGAGGGAGGGGGGCGGGCTGGGTCGACTCAACTACGTGGCCACAGGAACCAAATATTGCTTCATTTATACATTTATGCAATCAAAGAAAACCAGTGATGGAAACAAATACTGCCCAAGAGGCTTCTCGGGTGGAATTTACTGGAAATTGTGGATGACAATGCAGCTTCCTGTGTTTATATAGCGAAAGAAAACATTTTAAAAGCACTCCTCCCTAAGACGGGTGCTATGGAAATTAAAAAATAAACTTTGACAAGGCCACCTCGTAACTGTCAATTCTGCTGAGTTCTCATTTAAAGTAATCGGCCTCAAACTACGTGAAGGACAATATTATGCAAGATAAAGCTGATAAGTAGCCAATAACTCACTCTGAATGGTAATTCTATTCAAATCTGACAATTCTGCTGCAAACTAACTGGACTGAAAATTGTATTACATGTACTAAGGAGGCCTCCATGGATGTTCCAGGACATTACAATACCAAACTGTCGCTTGGCCTCCTCAAAACCGATGGTCCAAAGTCATCAGTTTAAAAACCAACAAAGAAATATTATGCAAAATAATACAACTTCATTTGAATGGAAATTTTCTCACCCACAAAATCTATTTCCTCACCATGATGACATTTGTTCCAGTAATAATATATCTGGGTCTGTCTGGACGCCTTCCCGTGGCGGTTATTGAAATGCACAAATCACATCTCTAAATGGGCATTACGGGAATATCACAATAGAAGTGTTTGGTACGAGTGTGAACAAATCTTCATCAGCGAGTTTTTAAAGTAAACTGACTACACGCAGCATTTAGCACTGGAGCAGATGGATGGCCTGGATGCCAGCCGAACTTAGCCCCGCCCACAACATTTGAGGACGGGAAGTTCGGTCTGGACTTGATCTGTTGTGGAGCAACTATGCTTGAACCAGGGCTACCAATCAAATTGTCAGGGCGGGCTTTATACGATGATGGACAGATGATCAACAGTAACATAATCAACCACGTCACTAAAGAGCGTTTGGGTTGAATTGGTTTACAACAAAGATGGCTGCCGCTGGAGATGTGGAGATTCCGCCATCTTTGTTATAGAAGATATCGACAGGGCATTCATTTTAAAAGAGGAACAGAGAACCGGCATTTGTAGATCGGAAGGATTTTGTTGCTGTCCTTCCTACGGGATTCGGCAGAAGTTCAACATACGTCACATACTCCGCTGCTCTGATTGGTTGTAGGTCTATCAGTTGCTCTGATTGGTTGTAGGTCTAGCCAATACATTGCAGAGGCATTTTCTTTCCTGGTTCGGTTGAAACACACCCCATAATCACAGCCCAATGGAGCAGGATCAGACTCATATTCTGACTAGAAACCAAGTACAACGATGTCAGGCTAGCAGATCACAGCTGAACTGAAAGAAGTACTCAGATCTTTGTAACAGTTGTAAACCTAGGGGCGTAACTATACATCTAAATCGATCTGGATCGATATATCGAGTCAATGACCAACAATCCAATAACATGATGCAAAGTGATACTATCGATGCCTATCAATCTTTAAAATGTGCATTTATTTTGAAATTCCCACTTTATCTTTATTCTTTTCATTTAAAAGAATAGATTGTTTTTCATTTAAATGTCTGGAAAAGTTCTGTAATACAATTATCAAATGTAACTGATTGTGTTAAACGGGCATTAATGATATCAGCTGATATTGATAGCAGGCCCCTGAATTAAATCTAATTGAAATTGTATCATGGCAGACTTCGTGATATCAGCAAATATATATCAATATAATATTGTATCTTCATTAAACTTGTAATTTACAGCCATAGTTATACCCTATTTTGAGGAAATATTCTGTTACAAGTAAGTTTTGTATTAAACATTTAATTTAAGTGAAAGTACAAAAAGTATTTGCATCAAAATACTGACAGACTGTCTGAACTGGCCGTCTGTGATGCGTTCACTTACTGTTATACAGTACCTACTAGAAGTACTCTGAAAGATGACGTGTTCACATGCCATGAATGTATCATTGCAACTGTGTCAGTGACTACGAACCTTCGAGTTGCACAAAGTGATCAGCCCATTACACTCCGACACACAGCCACTCTGCTCTGCAGCTTTGCGGTAAGCACCTCTGGTTTTCATTCAGTACCACCCGTCCCCTTCTCTTTCCACCTCATCCCTAAATCTCCTAATTCAACTCATTATTCGCTCAATTGGTGGGCTTTAACCCCTCCTGCCTCGGGTCCTATAGAGCTGGTAGTCATTAGCAGAAAGGATTTGTGACGGAGCGGAGCAAGGGGGTTACGGGCACACACACACACACACACACACACACACACACACACACACACACACTGTCATAAAGCGCCTGAGGAGCCTGCGGGGTGTCGCTGCAGTTAAACCCATATCAGCCTCCCAGTGTTAAACAGTGGGTCCGTCAGTAGTTGGATGCAAGTCAGGTCTGCTTGGTTAGACGCGGCGAGACCACCCAGAGGCCTGTGGTTCTCGGAGATGCTGGGATCTAAGCTTCTGCCTGGGTGATGGCTTCTGGGAAGTCTCAGGGGGACCATTACTTTGACCTAACTTTTTTTAAATTTTGAAAACAAATAAAGCTTAGCACTTCTGTCCACTGACAACAAAAATTTGCAACAGTCATGGATCGTCTTCATCTGCAGCGGAGACGAGACGGCGGAACAAAACATCGGGAACGGGAGTTGACGACTAGCAGAAACAAAGCTCCTAGAGCAGAAACGGATCAAGAAATGGGTCCTTTGAATGGCCAGTTGAGTTTCAAAGCACTTCCACATGGTTCTCTCAACAGGAATAGAGTCATTTGCATGTACTGTCGATGGGAATTGAGTTACAAAAAGAGTACATCCAGTCTCAGATAGCACTTAAAGCATTAAAATCTTTAAAATATCCCATTTACAGTACATTTAGAACAGATAAAGTTCAGTGGGTTTATTTCTGTATGGACAGGGGCGTCGTACTGGGGAGGAAAGGGACTGAGTACCAAGGGCCCCCATGTGAGGAGGGCCCAGAAAAGATGCTAGAATGAATAGCTGTGGATGCGGGGAGGGGCCCATAGAAAATGCCTTTCTACAGGGCCCAGAATTTTGCGCAACACCCCTGTGTATGGAGCCCTATTATAAGTTTATCTTGGATAGGACGATGCTGATATCACAATAAAAGGTTTTGCAACTTTTGAATCCAAGTGATTCCCAAGGAGTAAAGTCAACATGTAACATCTCACTGTCATTTGTTGTAAAATGGAAGATGATAATTTATGTTTGTGTTGTTGTCCCCCATATTTTGTTTGCTTTTGTTTTGGTTATTTGTCTAGCCTGATTGTTTGTACGGTCAACCGTTGTCTGAGTTAAGTTGTTATGTTACAGACCATTAAGTGTAACCACCAGGTGTGTAACCTGTTTAAAATTGAAATATAAAATGAAATGATTGAAATTAAGAACAAATAAAGTTAACTAGGACACTCATGCAATTAATCGCAATTACAAAATGTAGTCCATTTACAGCCCTAGTTCCCATATATTTCTATATTTTGGGACAATTTTTAATGAGGTCAATCCACAGGGAATGTAACAGTAACTGGTGCAACAAGTCCTCCAAATGAAAAAACAAAGTCGCTGCCCTCCCGAACAACACATGTAAGTGTTTTCTGATCCGACCGCCGTAGTCAGGACAGCATAATTTTCTCACAAATCACTGTTGCACAAATAAAACCAGTTTCAGATCTGACACTGTTATGGTTAGAGTCTATTATCGATGGATCAAATGACTACAGTAGTGGTTAGGTAAAATAGGGGGTCGCTTGGAGTGATGAACCCACAGTGACTCTGCAATTTCCCTCCGCTGTACGGGGCTTTATAGCATCTTTAAGCTGATTGTTTTGGTTTTCCGGCCTTGCACCGCTCTCACACTCTACTAGAACATAACAGAGCATTTAGCAGCTAAGGAGTCAGATATTCCCCTCAGGAAGTGGGGACCAAAACACAACAAGAAGCTGAGTGAACATTGGATTGACATTAGATTGACCAGGTGACCATACACACAACTCTAAATGTGTTGTTCTGTTTGTATAAATAGGCAACTGTTTGTTCACCATGTCTACTTAAAAGGTGATGATGTGGCATTGTTATGTCCACAGCTTGTGGACAAAAAAGGTTTAAGGTTTAAGCACAAAAAAGACTGTTAGGTGTTGCCTGTAGCGTTGTGGCTGCACTCAGTATTGCAACATCTAGCAGGATATCGTGGTGCACACCTGGCCCAAAAAGCTTCTTTTTTTTTTTTTACAGTACATAATCACTGGAAAAGGAGCAGCTGTAAAACTGTGAATGTGTTTTTGAGAGTATAATTAATCTTTGTATGATCAGAGAAGACTTTCCAAATGTCTGTCGGTAGAAAACAGAAAACAAACGCGATGTGCAGTTTGAAAGTGGGATTTTTCCTCCTTCTTTGTACTTTGTTAGCCTGGTCCTACCAGACTCTTGTACCAGACTTTTTGGCTTTATGACAAAAATCACACTATTTCCTCATTTGCGCCCGATGCACAACTCCTACAGCCCCACAATGTAAAGACATGTCTCAAGCATATATCAGCATGTATCAGCTCGATACATAAAGCATGTAAAGTGGCATGTTTGGCAAGTGTGTGGTTCCTCAATCAAATTGTCAGTTTTTGCTCTGTTTCTGTGTGTGTGTGTGTGTGTGTGTGTGTGTGTGTGTGTGTGTGTGTGTGTGTGTGTGTGTGTGAAAGATTGACAGGTGTCTCCATGCCCATGGCCCCTCCGACAGCTGTGAGGGCACCACTGCAGGGCATTAGGCCTGATAGATGGATGATTAGAGAACATTAGAGGTGAAGGGGGAGCACAGCTGTTGCTGCTAACTATTATTACCCACAATGCAGTGTCAGAGGGGAGGCTCCCTGCGGAGTGGACTCACACACCTGTGGCCTCCTGCTGTGTGGATACACTAAGAGAGTCTGTGTGGGTCAGGAACATACATATTACGTGCGTACATATTACCTGACATTTTTGACTTCTTTTTTTTTCTTCGTTTGTCGCTTTTCTTTTGCTTTTGACGTTTATGTCACTTTTTGTCGCTTCCTTCGACTTCTTTGTTGCTTGTGTCGCTTTTTCAAAGTTTTTATCCCTTTCTTGTATTTTTTAAATGTTTGTCGCTTTTTTCGACGTTTGTCGATTTTTCCTCAACTTTTTGCCGCTTAAAAAAAAGTTAGCACTTTTTTTCTGTCTTTTTTTCAACGTTTCCGTCACATTTTTTAAGCTTTTTGTCGCTTTTTGCTACATACTGTGTGACATATTCACATTTACATTGTGAAACGTTTTGTCAGAGTTCACCACAAGTAACCCAATAATGTCCTGGTGCAGATATGCAGATGTGAGAAGAGTAAAGGAGCGAGCCGTGAGCTTTCACGGAGCGATGTCCCGTGGGAAGTTTGCCATTGAGCCGCAGAGTGGTGGGGCAGCTGTTGGGCTCGTGGCATGGCAGCGCTGTACGTCAACGCTAATGCACCGAAGACACAGAAGGCAGCGCTGGTAGTCACTCGAGGGGCAACATGGAAACTAACAGTAAACAACAGCAGACATTCAATTAGCCAAATGTTATGGCAAGATTAACAAAGCCTTTCATCGGATCCTTTGCGAACATGGTTGTGACATTTCAAGTCGATCAGAATACTTTCAGATGTTGCTTTGGGAGACGGAGCCACTGGAAACCGCAGTTGTGTTTGTTTGATTGGACATGTGTGTTTGAGAGAGTGGATTCATTTGGTCTGAAGCACAGAACTGCAGAACAACTCAAACACGGGAGGTTTCATCTGCAAAATGTCGAATGCTGTGTGCATTAAAAATGGCGTGGGTCGCATTGGGTCAGATTTGTCTCATCCAATCTGGGTCTTTGTCAGGCGAGATTTTCAATATGAGATGGCAAACAGCTGCTGTGATTAAAAATAAATCGCACTCAGCATTTCTCTAAACCCTGGAATAACTAATCTGGACTGGGACATGAAATATACATGAGGGCAAATGTAATGATTTCATCCATCAAAGGATTTACTCGAACACTTTAAACCAAAGTCTTGGACACACACAGAGAGAGAGAGAGAGAGAGAGAGAGAGAGAGAGCTACTTACAAAGCATGGATAAAGATAATATTAGTTTAAGGAGTCACCTGGGGAAGAGGTCTCTGAGTTTGTTTGTGGTCGTTGGGTCTTTACCAGCATCAATAAACCTATTCTAGTAAATTAGTTCTCACATTTTCTGTTTGGCTAAACTACATATATTCATTATTGTTTTGGTTGAAAGAGGAACATCAGAGAGTGGTTAACTAACAGGGTTTGGAGCACCATGTTCTGCTAATGAGGATGATTTAGTTCAAGTGAAAGAAAATTCACTACCAGAAGGTAATAACAGCTGCATCACTGGTCTAGTTTTGATTGAAAAATGCATCTTGTTGCTGAATGGTCTTGGTGTGACTGCCTCATCCATGGAAGGTGTCACGCAGCCGTGAACAGATGTGTTTGATCGGTTCAGACAGAGGAAAATCAGGGGCCATTAGATCAGGGGACAGCTCAGTCTCCCTCAGGCTGTGATGGTGGGTGCGGTGCAGGTCCGACAATCTGGGTGAGCAGAGGAAGCCAGGTGTGTGTAGGACAGAGCCGCCTGTGGCCATCCCTGGGCACCGGCCCCCACTTTGCCCAGCACCGATGCTTCCTGACAGGGAAACTGGAACAACTGCCGGACTGAGGTAGAGATGAAAATAGAAAAGAGCCTTCAGATTTCCCTCATTTTTGGATGTCCTTTCTCTTTCTTTGTGTTGTCATTCTAAAAAAATGTATGTATGTATTTATTTAATATTATTTTTGGGTCTTTTTCCCTACAATCAACAGTGACAGTAGATAGACAGGAAAGGGGGAAAGAAAGAGAGGGGATGACATGCAGCAAAGAGCCATAGGTTGGATTTGAATGACTATTTATTTAATAGTTACTTTTTGGGACTATTTTCCCTACATTCAGACAGTGATCTGAGTAGATAGCAGCAGGAAAGGGGAAAGAAAGAAGAGATTGGGATGACAATGCAGCAAAGATGCCATAGGTTGGATTTGAGACTACGGGCCCGGATATAAGCGCACAATGTAACTGGCACCCAGTGTCTGTGCGCTGCATGGTTGTTGTACTAAGTATGTTCATTAACAGGTGTGAGCTAGAGAGTTCTGCTCACACGCTTTCACTTCACAAACAAGCAGATCTTATCATATTACAATTTTACATTGTAATATTTTTATTTTTGATCTTTTGCATGTTTGTGTGCTGCTGCTGTGTGTGACAAGCACCGTTTTCACGCTGTGCACAAGGCTAGGCACATTTTACTAATGCATTGTTGAAATAACAATGAAATGCTGCATTACTGATTTAAGACCAGGTTAGGGTTAGTCACTTTTCGTTGCCTAGATAGCAATACGCCAAGAATACACCTTAATACACCTCCCTGTAAGACCAGCACACCCATGGGTGCAGAGATGGGTGTAAGTGCATTTGCTATTTAAACGACATGGGTGCTGGACAGGAAATTGGCTGCGTTGGTTTCAAACTAGCAAACACACTTGTGTTGGACTTTTGGCTGCGCTGGGTGCAAGATAAGGCCCCAGGTGAGCAGAGACTGATTCTAATCAACAAATCTCAATCAAAGTCATTTAGAAACCTCTACAGACCCACTGTACAGTACCAGCTCAACACCAAACAACAGAGAGACACAGAGACTAACTCGTAGGGTTCGGTATTGGTACTCAACTTCAGGGTACCGACTGAAAAAACCCGGCACCAAGTAGTTTGGACAAGCGATACCTGCATTCAATTCTTTTTGTACCCATACCTAGTAAAAAAAAAAAAAAAAAGACCACTCGTATGATTTTGCTCGCAGCCAATCACCAAAGCGTTCTTCGATTCATTGTGATGTGTGATTGGCCCACTACTGCAGCAGCTACAACCCATACAGTCTGTGGTAAATTGAGCTTGTTGTATTTGACAGAGATTATTTTGTCAAAGTTATTTTGGTAAACCTACTTAAATTAAAACACCAGGGGGTAAGTGGCCATTTGACACTGTACTGTATGAGTCCTCCAGTTTGTGTCCTGTTGGTTAGCACAAATAAACTCTGGCTGGCACACAATATCACTTTCTTTGGCCTTTTTTTCTCAGACGTTCACAGACATAACCAGACATTCAGACTTTTCGTATGTCTCCAAGTGTCCCAGTAAACCATAACAGTGTGGCAGTGATCCAAAATACACAACAATACCAGGGCCCCATCATTTCATTTATTATTTACACCTGTGCTTTTCAGCACATTCTCATAAAACGGGTTTGTATGATATTGTATGGAAATGTATTTCACACCAATTCTTATAATACGATATAAGGTGACAGCACGTCACGCCGGCTACGGAGGACCAGTCGGCTCAGAGGCTGTTGCTAGTTGAGTTTAAAAGGTGACTGTGAGCCTGGTTCAGAGCATTGTAAAATACAACTATCAATATATCAAACTGTAGATCCTTGCTACACAACATGAGCTTCTGTTAATAAAAACAAATCTTATTCTTATAGAATGGTTCATGAGAACAGACTGGCTTTTTCCTACAGTGACATGTCCAAATGTCTTCAAATAACAAGGTGTACTAGCAGCTGAAATTAATATTTTAAGGAAGCTCCTGAGTCATCCTCACATCTCAAACCGGTCTATAATTTCACGTCTTTGCATTAAGTGGCCAAAACGTGCCGGGCCGCAGTGTGTTGTCAGTCAGTAACTTCTTCTTTCTGCATTTGCGATCGTAGGTGTTGAATTCTCAATTAGGCATTAACTGCATCAGTAGCCTATTGAGCAGCATGTCCTGGTTGAATGGACATCTGTCACTTATTCTCCCTGTCTGTTTATCTTAATATTCCCAAACGATCATTCTGTAAAATTGGCAGAACGTTAGTGTCCTTCCACTTCTGGTTTTGTGCTATTCATTCAGAACAAAGATAAACAAGAATCATTCAAATATTTACCACTGTGAAAATAAGTAATGAGCACAGTGTGTGAACTAATGCATCTGTGTGTGTGTGTGTGTGTGTGTAGACCAAAAATCAAGATGAGCATGCAGCTTCTACAGTTTTCCTTCCCAAGAAATCATTCAGATCTAATCACATACTTCATAGAAGCAACACACACAAAAATTAACATGGGCACACGGTGTATTCAATATTCATCACCACAAGCTGTCACATAATGGGCTCCTTCCGCTGAAATAGCTAAACAGCTGACAGAGCAACACACCAACATCCACCCACACACACACACACACACACACACACACACACACACACACACACACACACACACACACACACACACACACACACACACACACACAGTGATGGGGTGAAAGAGATACAAGCAAAGTGGATAGAAGTGTGGCCTGATCAAAGACCAATTATAGTCCTCTCTTTAAATGAACTAAACTCAGTTCTCTGAAAGTGGACCGACTGAAAAGGCCCTCAGTTATTTTTGCCTTCACGTTGTCAGTTTACTTAAAAGAGGACGCCGATGTATTTCTGGTGCACTTGAGCTCTGATGGGGCTAAAATACTGATATTGACAAAAGGCGAATATATCCTGAAACGTGTTGGTTTCACAACTCACAGGTAAAAGAACCGCAATGCAGTGTTTACATGTGTGCAAAAATGTTAACTAATAGGTCTGAATTCTTTTGGAGGGCTGCAGTGTACCAAAGTATTGCACAAACTGAAAATTTTAATTTGATGATGTTGCTAGATGAAAAGTTCACCAAACTAATCACAATTAATCCAGAGGGAGACATGAGTGTCTGAGACCCATATTGTGGTAATTCACCCAATAGTTTTCAATACATATTTCAATGAATACCAAAAAAAAGGAAAACTCAGGGGATCACAAGTTTTTAGGAAGCATTGTCTGGGTAACATTTTAATCTAATCTATTGAGCAGATGTTGAGATATTTCACTGAATAAGTGAAGACTTTGACCTGCTGGTGGGGCTAGATAAAATGTCCCTTAAAGTCCTTAGAATTTATTCTTTGTGGAGTTGGAATATCCGTAGCAAATTTCATGGGAATCCATCTAAATGTTGTCCACATATTGCACTCTAAACCACAAAAATCAACCTCATTGCACCAGAAGGAAAAGGCAGGGATCAGAAATATCAGTGGGATTTATCCTTTTGGGAACATGAATGTCTGCACAACATGTCACTGCAATCCTTCCAATAGATGTTGAGATTTTTCAGTAAGCACCAACCAACACTGCCTTCCAAAAAGAAAATCAAGAAATCTGCAACCTGTCTTCAGTCACATTTGTACCGTAAAGCCAATTTCTTTTTCTTCACTCTGCATCAAATGCAGAAGTTTTGGTTTTGTGTACGTGTTCTCCTTCAGGTCTCACCTCCCTGTATGAAAGGTGTATTAGCTCACCTGCTCAGCAACAATACCAGCCATTTCCACTGTCACGCTTCATTGGGCACGTGCACACGCACACGCACAAACACACACAGTGACTGGGTGATGACAGCGGCGATATGACTGCACCCGTCTGCCAGGTAACGATGCCTGTCTGTCGATGCCAGTGTGGATAACATTCACAGCTCCTCTCAAAAGTCTTTCATTCACACAGACACACACACAAACACACACATACATACATACACACGCAAACAATCCACAAATGTTTGTGTGTTTTCCAATGTTAACCTGTAGTCATTGTACTGGGATGATTACAGGCCCAGGAATAAAACCAAACAGGGCATCCCAGTGAGAAGCCTCCAATGGCTGCTTGTTTGAAACAATGACCCCTTTTTTCCTTTATTTTTTAACTCTTTAGCAGCATGTGAGTGAGTCATTGTGTCACACAGCGGCCTTGTTTGAGTCGGGCGCCCCACCGGAGATCTGGAAATGCCTGCCGACTAGAAGGACAGATGATATCATGGGGCTGAAGTGACGTGTTGTGATCGGTGACTGCTGGAACTCCACCACATGTGACACTGGATATGAGCTGAAGGTGAACGGGTGAAATAAATGAGCAGTGACAAAGAGAAACAGAGGACTGATGTGTTTTTTATTATTTGCCAAATTTATCCTGGCCTCATTATGTGCCAACACACTGCCATCACATCGTCAGCAGTGGTGGAATGTATCTTTAAGCGAAGAACCATTTTGTAGTACTTTACACTACTGCTTTACAAAATACACAAATATTGCACTTTTACTCTGACTACTAGTAGGGCTGCACCATATATTGTTTTATGTATCATTATTGCGATATGAACTGCCACAAAAACATATTGCAAACGGCTGCTACATATTGCTCTTTAAAATGTAACTGTCATCAGTGGTGTATTTCATGTTCATTTTGTTCAATGAAAGAATGTTGGAAATGATTTCCTTTCATTTGTTTTAAATTCAACAAGCAATTTGTTGTATTTTCGCAGAACACAGAAAGCAGCAGAACAGAGTACACGTCAACGTCTATTTATTTATCGCAAGTAATATCGTTAGCGGGATTTTCAGCGTTTTTGCATATTTTCAGATACTGTACTTTTTATGGATCGACCGATACTGGTTTTTCAAGGCCGATACTGATTATTAGTGAAACCGATATTTGGAACTTTTCAGAGAAAATGAAAATTAATTCAAAATTAAGATTTAGGAAGGTTCCAACACAAAACTTGGTTTAAATACTAATGAGAAACTTTCAACATAAAACTCAGTAACAGAGAGTCAGATAATGTTGTGGTGGGGGCTTTAAATCAGACACTGGCGAGTGAAACTGGAGCAGAGGGACAGACACGGAGCTGTATCCGAGCCCAAGTAGAACACTTTTTAAATCATTAACTTTATCGGTTGTCAGGCAAACAAAACGTTGATACAGATCAACTGTATGACCAATAATCACTCATACCTTTACAGCTTGAATGCAGGACTTTTATTTGTAATAGTTTAAATGATTTGTACTTCTACTTTAGTAAAATGATCTGAGGTCTTCACCCACCACTGCTCACCAGGTCACTGCAGGTCGGCCATTTTGGTCACTAATGGGTGAGTAAACCAATCAAGGAATTCCTAATTACACCTCCACTCTTATTTCCTACCTTTCTCTTTTACTTGTTCTATCTCCTCGCTCCAAATTCGTTTCCTCTCCTCTTTCCCTTTCTACTTCCCTTTACTCCTCCCCCCCCTCTATCCCTCCCTTTCCTATAACTAGGCTGTGCCAGTCAGTGGGATCAGGCCCGGGCCTCCGAGCCTCGCCTCCCAGACAACTGCAAACAATTAGGGAAATTAGTGGCTCCAGCATCACCATCAGGAGGCCTGCTTGTTTATAATTTAATCGGGGCGCATGTCAAAACAGTCAGAGCTTGAGAGAAACAAGATGCGTCGGCAAGATGAAATTCAAACTGCCAACCAGCTCAAAATATTAGGACTGTTTGTTTAATAGCGTGCGACCAACCGGGTAAGAGCAAAATGTAGAGAGGGCAGCCGGTGGAGGGAGGGATTGAGGGGAGAGAGAGAGAAGAAAGAGAGAGAGAGGCAGAGAAGGAAAGTACTAATGAAGACTAGAGGAAAGAAAACCACATGGGAAAAAATGAAGATGTATCAATTTTGTTTTTAATCCATTCCACATTTTAGGAGTTAATGCATTTTGTATTTTTTTTTTTTTTTGGCTTCTCTTACTCTCTTGCCCCCCCACTCAGTCTTTCACTTAGCAGTGCTCTGGGAATTTCAAACGCTTGGATCTGTGCCGCCTTTCAAATTCATTATAAAAGCTTTTTGCTAACTAAATAGAGAGAGAAAGGGAGAAGAAAAAAAATCTGCCACATTCATCTCTTAGCCCCTGTGCTCCCTCCCCGCTGCCCCCTGACAATATATAAATAAACTAGAGTGACCTGATTGAGATGTAAAAGGCAGGGAGTTAGCACTGGGACCCATACATTACTTCCCAACATTAACAGTAGTCTACTCAGCCAACACATGTTGGTGGGAGTATGGCCCCTGGGCAAATGGGGAGGTTAGAACTAATGCCCCCCTCCTTTAACCACTCGCCTGTGCCCACACCCTTGGAAAGTATGGGCTATGGTTGGCAGAGTGATGATACTGCCACAAAACTGACATATTTCACATAGATGCTCCCGGATTGTGGTATCCGTTAAAGTAAAGAGTTATCATATTCAGACCACTTGCCCATTTTCTTTCCTGCCTAGATTCTACTTCTCCTCTGCTCTCAAAAACGGTTCCTGCCTTTACCTCATAAACGAAGAAGAAAAACACTGACTGAAGCGATGATTTGCAAATCCAAAATTAGAAAACATAAAAGGTCTGTCAAATCAGCTCAATCTTTTAAGATTGAACATTAGTCTGGGGAGTCTGCTCTGTAATTTCTTCTGCACAAGAGGCGTGATCAACGGGCATAGTTCAAATGACTCTGTATGCAATTGGACAGTCCTTCAACCAATCAGACCAACAATCCGAGAGAGGTACTTTGCATCAACGGGTAGCTGCTCTTCGATGGCCGCCATGTTGAATATAAACAAAAAGCTGCTTGCTGTCGCTTCACTGTCGTCATCATGTAAAACGCGCCAATAGCCCGGCAGGTGGATAAGCCAGTTTGTGATTGGTCCCCGCAGATTTGTAACGGAATCAGGATAGAAAAATGTGCAGGTTTCCAGCCTGTGGTGCAGGGTAAAATCTAATCGGCGGCAGATCGGACTGGGCTTATCCAGTCTGCATATTAGCCTTTACGAACCAAAGAACAACAAGGGTTCATATAGACAGATCAAAGTGATCATATTGACAACAAAAATCAATCTCCAGGTAGACAACTGGCAGTTGATTCAAAGATATGAAGAAGAAGAAGAAGAAGAAGAAGAAGAAGAAGAAGAAGAAGAAGAAGAAGAAGAAGAAGCTGCAGAGATATGGGAATATTGGCAAACTTGTTTATTTCTGTTGACATTTTGAGCCATTTTAGATTTATAGTAAACCACTAGGCCTGTAACAATTATTACATAATTGTCTAATTGTCAATATTTTTACATCATCGTGGTTTCTTTTTTAACTGCAATTAATTGCTAACATTAGCTAAGGTCCTAAGTGCTAAGCCTGTTGACGGTAATTGTTTAGATGTGCCAAAATTGTAACTGTATAATTAATTATTAGTCGGACTGTTAAGCTAAAGTGATGCTAGTTGTTGGCACTTGACCCTATGCAGGTTCATAGCAACAAAAATGGGGGATACCGTTAGAAAAAATGTTTTATGATAATAAAGAAGCATAGGTTACTTCATGGGCTGTGTAACATTATCTGGGTCAGATAACAGTGATATTCATTCAAAACTTTAATTTGTTTAAAAAAGTTTGAATTTAAATTTGACTGAAGAGACAACCATGTTGTTAATTGCAATAATTTCTGAGACAATTAATAAAGATAAAAATTTGGAATTGTTACAGCCCTATTAACCAGAGTGGCGAGACCTGTCTGACTTTTCTGTTGTGCTTATTTTCTATAATGGTGTTTCTTTGTTAGCATCTTGGACAAACCAAGGCTGCATCCAAACTACTACACCTTCATTTAAAAACAAAGAGGATGTCCCTGCCCATGCTACCCCATGAACGTTTTAGCACTGTTTCAGAACTAGTCTCTGTTCACACACGCCTGAAAACGCATACAACAAACCATTCATGTGCACTGGGCATGCATGTGCCAGTAGGGCTGATAACTAGGGGTGTAACGATGCATCTATCTGGATCGATTCACCGATTCAATACTCAAGTAGTTTGTTTTTAATTTAAATATCTGGAAGAGCTTTGCAATGAAATTGTCAAATCATATTTTAGTTGCTTTTTATGAGTAGGCCTATAAATATGGGACTGATTGTGTTTAATGGGGTTATGTATTGTCTCATATTGGTTGCAGGCCTCTGAATTGAATCAAAATCGTATTGTGTCGTTATCCAAAGAATCAATAGAATAAAAACATGTAATTTACAGCCCTACTGATAACACTGCTGGATACCAGAATTGTCACAAATCGCTCAAATGACAGCTTGCCTCCCGTGCATGTAGGCACTAGCATTTTAAATTGCAGAACATAATTTCCCAACAGCTGCTAGCATCAACAACAAGGTAAGAAACGGCTGCAGTCCCAATTTCATGTTATCCATGTTGAGTTAACACCTGGTAGTCAAGGCTAATGTTGTCTGTTTTCTTCTGAAAAGGGGCAAGTAAGGTTACAGGAGCATGAGCAATCAGGAATGAACCATTCAAAGAGTGAACATGTGTGTCTGCGTCATCGTTTCCAAAGGTCTCTAAAGTGGCTTTCCAATAACTCAGCATAGTCGCTGAATGCCCTGCTCCACCCTGTGATGCCCTGCTAGGCCATGAACTAGTACGACTACTTTTTCTAGTCACAGTTCCTTTATCTTCATTGTGACTATAACAGCCACTGGTCATCACACACCCAACCAGCCCGTCAGACTCCGCCTACCAAGAGCCTGGGTCTTGCCAAGGTTTCCAAGGGAGTTTTTTCCTCGCCACTGTCACACTTAATGCTTGCTCTTGGGGTTGGGCCTTTGTAAATTATAGTATGATCTAGACCTACTTTATCTCTAAAGTGTCTTGAGATAACGCCTGTTATGATTTGATACTATAAATAAAATTGTATTGAATGTTGGCAAAAGTAGGCTGTACAAATCAGCTGCACAAACAATCTGTAGGTGTCGACTTTCTTTGCTTTATGTTGTTTCATGTATTGCTTACAAATCAGTTGTTGTATCCA
The DNA here is from genome assembly GCA_013375575.1 of Percina caprodes. Taxonomy (NCBI): domain Eukaryota; kingdom Metazoa; phylum Chordata; class Actinopteri; order Perciformes; family Percidae; genus Percina; species Percina caprodes. Next base: position 997,205 of record JABXJD010000095.1, on the reverse strand, counting down.
CGGACATCATTACTCACACAACAGGATTAGTTAGGTTAACCACATTTAGTTGCAGACACCATGGTCCTTACAGGTGACTGCTACCCAGCATACAAAAAAGCATATCAAAAGAATCAAAATAAACACAAAGGCAAACAAATGGATAAAAGGCTCTTAAACTGCCCATATTATGAAAGAAAATAATTTTTTCTTGGATTTGGGGGGTTATTTTGTGTTTCTGGTGTTTCCACACACATACAAACTTGGAAAAAAAACTATCCATGCTGTTTTGAGTGAGATACAGTTTCTGAATGTCCCCTGTCTTCAGTCTCCAGGTGAGCTGTTCACAATCTGCACGGCTTTATACGCCACTAGCCGAGACGAGGTGGCTAACCCGTAGCACATGCTAGTGCTAGCCTGCTAGCTCGTTCTCAATGGCAAAACACTGCTACAACACACACTAGTTTACCATAATCTCCAAAAGAACTACTTCCATGTCCCTGTTCTGCAGGTATTCTACAAGTGGCCCTCGTCTAGAAGAAGTCTCCCAGCTAATCCTGCCTTGTACTGACCAAAGTTGGAGAAAGAGTTATCTAGCGGATGTGATCTTACCGAGCTACTGAGCATGTGCAACGCCCAACAAAGATAGTATAGAAGTGAGATGTCTCACTCTGTAGCTACAACAGACCCAAACACATAGGGTTAGAACAGGATCTGCAGCAATGTGCAGTACAACAAAAACATGGTGATTTTTTTAAATGAATCCATGTAAACCTATTCTGGTACAACATCAAAAAATAATTATGAACCTGAAAATGAGCATAATATGGGTGCTTTAAGGGCCGTCCACACCAAGAACAATAATATATATAAAATATAAAATATCGTTCTAACTCAAGTGGATGGTGGAGTCCACACCACAATGAAAATTAATGATATCGAGGGGATCACTTAGAAACACTTCCAGCCAATCAAAATCCATCTGAAATTACAACATGGCACGGCGGAGAGGGACACTGCGGTGAGATTTGCTGCACACATTTAGCTCTGTGTATTTTTGCATTTTTAAACATCAGTAGTCTGCTTTGAAAGTATTTTTTTCATTTCACAGAATCCAGTGTGAGTGAAGCTTGTGTTTAAGATGTCCTTATCATAATGCGGTGTTTTTGTTGCTGTGATGTATTATTATCAGCTGGAGAGCGTGCTTGACGTTGCCGTCTGCAGAACATTATTGTTCAGCAGTATGGATGCTCACATTGTTATAGTTATGGTTATAGTTATCGTTGTTGGTGTGGGCGGGCCTTTACAGTCTCCATTATTGCCTGTCCAGACTACAACGACCCCCATCTTAACTAACTACAACTAGTTCAGCAGCGTTTTCAAATGTCTTCGTTTTAGGTGCTTGGAAACAACGGATTAATGTGGACGCCAGGCATAAACATAGCACAAGAAATATGTTTTAAAATATAATGTATTAGTGTCAATGTAAGCCAAATCTACCCAAATCTAGCAGTCCAACCGGCAGGGAGAAGTCGCTGTTGGGTAAACTCAAACTGGCATTTTTTTTTAGTCCGTGGCCTGACGGGTAAATTAGGTCTCCAACCTAACACTAGTGAACCTGTTTCTATTTAGAAGATATGGAAGCAGTTAACATGCATTTAAGATGAATGAAATGTATACAATTTGAAATAACAACAAAATAAAAGAGATTATAAGAAATAAATCTCTGCCATTATACATACTTGACGCAAGGGTTTTCTACCCGGAAATTATTGGCTCTAGAGCAAACCTATATATGTGATAAACAAAACACCAAAAAGACGTCATAAAAAGCGTGTTATTCACTCTCTAAGAAAACTGTAAACTGCCGAGCGGCAGTGAGCTGAGTATGGATGGAGGGCAAAGGGTGAGGCTGACGAAGATGGTCTCGGTGGAGCATCATTAAGCTGATGGGAATCACAACAAGGCAGTAATTGGTGATAAGCTGATGTATGGTGAAAGTGATCCAGAGCCAGGGATCATGATAGCACAAATACAGACACATACACACAGTGACAGACAACCCAGAGAGCAGACTGCCAGGCTGGCAGACATGCAGGGTCCTGGTCAAAGAGCATTATTTAGAGTACATGACTGCATGCAGTGCGGCACCAAACGGCATTCATTACGCCAGTCTGTTAGCGCGCTAATGCCTGCTCCCCCAGCTACCTTGGCCGAGCAGTCAGACAGACACACATGCCCTGACCATCAGCCGCCAGTCCACGCAATCAGCCGCCTGCTATCAGCTCTCTAATTGGATCAGTGGCACGAATGTGATTACAGCAGGCGTATTTATTTACATAATAATTATTACCGCCCTCCCCAGAGGAGCCAGGGGAGAACGCCAGGGTCTGGGGAGAGATAAAGGGTGGGATAGAGAGAGGGGGGAGGGGGAGGAGGTGGACAGTGAAAACAGCAGGAAGAGTGACGAGTCTTCCTCAAAAGAGACACAAAAACAGGTCCAACACCACAGAAGGTGCATGCTGTATTGACAAATGAATGGCCATGAATTCACATTTTAAGCTTCAAATTAAAAGTATAAAAAAGAAACAGCAAGCAAGACACATGAGAGAAGTGAAGAAGTGAGTGAAGACTCCTGGATGTTATGCAAGCTTATGTCTTGCTCTTGGATTTGTAGAAAATGTCAGGCTCAAGCAACCTGAGACCAAACCTATTATTCCAGAGAAGATTAGTTAGTCCTCTTCCTTATAGGGCGGCAACTAAGAAATGTTTTTATTGACAGTTAGTCTGGATTAAAGGATAAGTTGTTTGGCCTATAAAATTGTGAAAAATGTGGATCAGATGATGTCCTCAAATGTCTCATTTTGTCCACAACTCAGATATTCAGTTTACTGTCACAGAGGAGAGAGGAAACTAGAAAATGATGTGATGATTATGATGTGAAATACCCTTAGACCTCAGAGGGTTAATTAGAGAGCTGCAGCTCATAAATGTGGGAGTCATCATTTCAGCCGATAAAATGAGAAGCTGTTTCTGTTATGATTTGACACTATAAATAAAATGTAATGTCTGAAATTATTGTGTAAAAAACTATTCAGAATTTAGAGTGGTCAATGTGCCCACATTATTATTATTATTAGTAGTAGTAGTAGCAGTATTAACTGCATTTGTGCATATGTCGTTTAGATGTTGTATCAACAGAAAGCCTTTCTCTGTTGGAACTGACTGTGTGGTACAGACTTAGGGTAACCACATTAGAAATCTGGTAAGAAAAAAAAATTTAACCAGGTTAGCCATTAGCATGCTGATGGCAGGGACCAGAGTTATTTCAGTTTCTGTCTGGGGATGTAGTTTGGCGTAGCGCCTGAACTCCACTTCTTCATTCTAACATGTACTGAACAAAATGACGTACAGACCCAGAGATGCATGGACCGATTAATTCGGTCTCATAATTTCCCAGAGTGGGAGCGGGCTTTCCTATACTCCTTCTACAAATATGGATTTCCCATTTTGCCAATGGCTAGTGACGTGATATGTCTTTACTGTTTGCACAAAATTTAGATACATTTTACCCCCTGAGAATTGTTCCCCAAACTCAATATAAATACAGCTCTCCGTTTCAATAACAGAGGCAGACAGACAGAGAGGGATGGAGGGACTCTGGGGACACGCTCGCGTTTATGTTTGCTGCCATTGAAGTTGTCCGAAGCCTGGCTTTGCCTGCCGCTTAATGGCGCTTAATCACAGCGCTCCTAAAATAGGCCATTATATCGGCGCTGAGGTCTAGAATTACACCTAGCCCTCAGGGCCTGAACAACAGAGCTTTTGTTAATAAGCTGCCATTAATCAGATCCATTAAGGAAGCCATTGGTCCAACGGGCGGCACGGCACTTGATAAATACCTCAAGAATAGAAAACAGTTTACTCACCTAGTCTAAACCGCAGTTGGTGTGTGTGTGTGTGTGTGTGTGTGTGTGTGTGTGTGTGTGTGTGTGTGTGTGTGTGTGTGTGTGAATTCAGAGCGGCTGGGTGGAACAGGAACCACACAGGCTGACTAAAGACACCCAGAGGACTGGTAGCAGAGCCGCTGTGGCATAAATATTTCTCGGTGAGTTCAAGATAGAGATTAATACGACATACTACGGATTATTAGGGGTGGGAAAAAAATAAAAAGGATTCACTTATGTATTATGATTTTTAAAACCAAATCTTTTTACCTAGAATCTTAACTTTTTATAAGTTCTTTAAAAAAAAAAAATTGAATGCATCTTGATTATTTTTTAAACCGATTCTTTCCCTGAATATTTCCTGTTGATACGGTACAGCCGACGGTGACTACATCATATTCGTTTCAAGCAAAACAGACTGAAAGCAGGCAATGCAGAAAATCCATGTTATGTTCTTCTTTACAAATGAAATAAAACAGACTGATGATGTATATGTATATATTTCTTCTTAGAAAACAATTAGTTTTTAGAAATGTCTCCTGATATATTGTCTCTAGAAGTGGATTATTCATCTTTTGTTTTTGTTAAAGAAGGAAAAGACATTTTTAGAGATGGTCCGATACCATTTTTTGCTTCCCGACACTATTCTGACACCCAAACTTGTGTATCGGCCGATACCGAGTACTGATCCGATACCAGTGTATCATATATTTTATTGTGTTTTAACAGCTGTATACTGCTACCCCTGTATGAATGTGATATTATTTTTTATCTTTGTT